>CAWUFW010011257.1:0-628241 GCA_963921515.1 Calotriton arnoldi
TGGGGAACTCGTTTTCACCAGTGTCCAGCACATGACGTAAAATGGCCTCCCTGGTCACTTGCACTGGCAGTAATTGGACTGACCAGTATAGGGGCATATCTGCTCATGCAGGTATGCCCTCAAATGTTTTAATAAGCACCCTGCCTTAGGGCTGTCAGGCCTGCTGTAGGGGTTACAACTATGACATGCAGTGTTAGGGGACAGGCCACTCACGAATGTGTGACATGTCCTGTTTTTACTTTTGTCTGCACCAAAATACGCAGCCTGCAATAGCAGCCTTGCAGATGCTTGGTGAGGGGTCCCTTAGGGTGGCACAATTCGTCCTGTAGCTCTTAAGGACCCTCTTTAGTACCCCAGTCCCTAGGTACCAGGGGTACCATATACCAGGGACTAACAAAGGGTGCTAAAGATTTTACCAATTGGGGGAACAACTGTACAATTTTGGCAAAGAGCTCTGGCACTGGGGACCTGGTTAGCAGGGACCCAGTGTACTTCAGTCAAAATCACATCATTTACCAGGCAAAAAGTGGGGGTGACCATGTCAAAAATGGCACTTTCCTACATAACCAACCCCCAAACGAAAGAGGATGAAACTAACCTTTCCCATGTGAGTCTTCTAAGTGGAAGAACCTGGAAAGGCCATCTGCATTGGCATTGCCAGTCCCAGGTCTGTGTTCCACTGTGCAGCCCATTCCCTGCAGGGATATGGACCACCTCAACAGTTTGGAGTTTTCACCTTTCATTTGCACAAGCCATCTGAGAGGCCTGTGGTCAGTTTGAACACAGAAGTGAGAGCTAAACAAGAATGGGCTCAGCATCTTCAGGCACCAAACCCCAGCAAAGGCCTCCCTTTCAATGGCACTCAAACGCTGTTCTCTGGGGAGTAATGGCATCATCATTGATTTGGGACAGGACTGCTCCTATCCCATGTTCAGAGGCATGTGTCTGCACTATGTACTGATTAGTATAATCTGGAGCTTTTAGAATGAGTGCTGAGCACATCGCCTCTTTCAGGGTGTCAAAAGCCTTTTGACAGATCACTGTCCAGTGTACTTTCTTGGGCATCTTCTTGAAGGTGGGCTCTGTGAGGGGGGGCACAATGGACCCATATCCCTTCACAAACCTCCTGTAGTACCCAGTCAAGCCAAGGAAGGCCCTGACTTGAGTCTGGGTGTTGGAGTTACCCAGTCCAGAATTGTCTGGATCTTGGGTTTTAGTGGTTGAACTTGGTATGTGCGTGCCACTCATGACAGAGTTTTTCTAGCTTCCTAGACTGTGTGGGGAATCTAGTTTGCATGTGGTCTGGTGGTGACTCCATGATGAGTTAGGTAACTTTTTAAGGAGTTTGTAAACTTCTGACTGTCTCGAGCTTTTAAATAATTCCAAATTCTACTCTGATCGTGGGGAAATTGTGTACACAGGTTTGTGCCAGCAGCAACTACTGATTATGAGCTTTATAAAGGAGAACAATGCATCACATAACACACTTAACAGTAAACAAAGACAACGCAATGAATTAATACACAACTGCAAGAAAGTGCCAGTGTTAGTTCAGAACACTGCGAGTGGCTTTTTAGCAGCGTTATAGCAATTATGGAGTACTGAGTAGTGGAAAAAAATGAAAAATGTAACAGCACCACAGCATCAACAATGCATGACTTGAAAACCTTAACGAAAATAGAAGAGAAAAAATTGACCGAAAAAATGATTATTTTGTCCAAAAAATCTTAACCCGCTCTAGCGTCTGTTGCCTGATGAAGAGGAAATACTCTGTGTGATAGATAGAGCTAAGTGAGCCCGATAGTCATCAGTATCGGGCTGGGGACAACAATTGCAACGATCTGTGTGGAAAAGAAGGAACATCCTGACAGTTATCGCCCCTCCCTGGCCAGACAAAAGCTACACCTTATTCACCAAGGTCCGAATCTTTCCCTAACGTCCGAACTACACTTTATATCACACCCAGAGGTCATGCGTACCATCTGTGTGACGTCCAGTGGTCCAAGAAAAAAAAAACACCTCTTGACTTCTTTCAGACACTGTCAGTTTTAAGAAGCTAACAGTCCCTAAAAAAATCTCCAAACTACTTTATACTAAAAAATAAGATCAAGATGGTGACCCTATATCACACCCAGGGCCTATGATTACCATCTGTGTGATGCCCAGCGGTCCAAGCCAACTAAACTATCAACTACCTTCACCTTCCCTAGCATGATGACTAGGGAAAAAGTGATCTACGCACTTGTCCTAGTTTGCCACATGCCACATGCTGGGACTAAGGATCAGATGTAGTCTCTTGCCTTGTGACTGTGGCCTCTGGACGGACTTCCACCCCGCGGATTCAGCAGAACCTTTAATCAATTATGGCGTCTGCTCACCGGTCTCGTTGCACCAATGTGAACTCATTTAAGCAGGGGTCCTTGTCTTTCGGCAGCAGTTGGGCTCGATAAACCAATCTCTTCTATCTGGCTCGCCAAAATGCTGCTCAGATATGAATTTGCCTTGAAAAAATGAAAAGACAAGAGGCGTGTGGCAGAACAGGAACAAGTTGGTTTATTTAAACGCAGCGGCCAGGAGAGCATCAACAGAGTCGTGTCTGAAGACTGTCTCGATGTACAGAGGATTGGGCCAGCATTATATTCAGTTCTTGAAGTACAATAAACTGATTACACATTCTTGTAGACCACGTAAATCCAGGCCTAGTCATGAACCATAAATTCAAACATCTGATATGGGGCACATGTGGCTGTGGACTTTGTGGAGACCCAATGGGGGCCAGTGTGTATGTGTCCGATGCCAGGCATGGGGAGCATGTGATCACTGCATGTATTGTGCATCCAGGAAGAGGTACTCATCCTCTGGAAGGTCAGATCTGTCTCCCCACTGAGTGTGAAAACACCAGGACCAACCGGAGCATTGCGGCACCAATACCCAGGGTACCAGATGCCCTCCAAACAACACCAACAGTGTGAGTCCAAGCCAGATTCTCATATCACCATGACCGTCGAGGGGCGTCAGCATGACTGAGACTCACTTCGTGAGTGGCCCAGCTGTCCTGATTTTGGTCCTGACAGCTGTTCAACCCTCACTGCGAGGAGCACCTTTGTGCATCCAGCCCAGCTGACCTAACCACCCTGCACCCGAGCTGCCCAGCCCGGGTACCGATGAACCGTTTGTGCTCCCTTGCGACCTCAGCTCCCATTTGGGAGCCCTCGGACTTGTTCACAAGTCCCCCTGTGCAGTCTGTTTTTGGGTGACCCCCTTCTTCGTAGCGCAACCAGCTACCAACCTCACCAGCACCCTGCTCCTGGCTGAATCTGGGCAATTCCAGAAGAACTGCTGGTGGTACTCTGGACCTTGGCCCCCTACAACTCTAAACCCAGAAGGTGAACCCCTGAAACCGACTGTACTTACCTTTATTGCATATTGGCTTTTCCTCCCGTAGGATTGCATTGTGGGCAAAGGCGCACAACTTTAAAAGTGTTACTTACTTGTAAAATTTTATAACACAAAAAGTACTTACCATTGAGCTGAGTTCTTGGTTTTAAAACATACATAAAAAGAAGTGTTATTTTTCTAATTTGGTCTCTGATTTATTCTTGATTGAGTGTCTCATTTCTTGTCACTGTGAGTACAACAAATGCTTAGCACTACCCTCTGATAAGCCTAACTGCTCGCCCTCACTACAACAAAAGAGAGCATTAGTATTATCTACTTCAGCCTCTGTAAACCAATTGGGGACCCACTAAGCTCTCTGCACAGTGTACTTCGTTTTAGTGCACTGTATAGAGAACCAGCGTCCTACAGTATTGTGAAAGAGCAAAAGGCTGTCACTCACAGTGAAGTTAGCCAATGGCTGAAGTGAGCTCACCCATTGCTCCATCCTGTAGTGGGCGAAAGAAAAATGTGAATGACACTAGAACAGCTCGATGGCTGAAGAGAGGTGGCTGAAAGCCTCCATATGTAAGTATATTATAAATATCATTTTACTAAAAATGAAAGGTCTTGGCTACCGACAGACCTAAAAATCAGGCCTTCCAAGGGGCAGGTCTTCAGGGCAATCCCAGGCCCTCAAGGGTTAAGCACAGGTTATTTGGGGTTTGCTTGTGTTTCACCCTGACAGAAATTGTGGTTGCTGCTTGAGTAGGGTTTCACCCCCTAAACCAGTAACCTAATTTCCTACAGGTGAGAATCCCTGCTCAAGTAACAACAATCCTTGTCAGGGTGAACCACAAAAGTCACTAAATTAACCTGTGCTTAACCCTCTGGTAGCTTGGCACAAAGAGCAGTCAGGCGTAAATTAGAGGTAATGTGTAAAGTATTCATGCAGCCCTTAAACTGTAGGAAGGTGAAAACACAACACAAAAAAAATCACAAACTAATTTAGAAAAATACAGTAAAGTTTAATAAATTATTTGACACCAAAATGACAAAAATTCAATCAAGAGAATCAGAGTTAAGAATTTTAGAATTTTAAAGTGTATAATAGCACCTTAAAGATCAAAGTGCCAACCACAGACATCTAGTCGCCTGAGACTGGAGCACAGTTGAAAGTTATGGCTGACCGCGATGGAGCATGGTTCAGATACATGAAGTACATTGGGCCCAGTCTCTGCGTACCTAGGGACTTAAAAAAATGTTTTCAAGAAAAATGTCTAAGAAGGAAAAGTTCAGCAGGGAAAGGCAGCAGGCTGTGTCTGAGGAAGAGGTATCGTCGTCGTGAAGCCACTGAACAAAGTTGCGGTGCAAATTTCAATGTTCGGACTAAGTCTCTTTTTTGGAAGTAGAAAACTCAAGCGGGAAAAAACTGCAAGCTGTAGCTGACGAGGGCTTCACGCGGCTGGATATCACTTCAGCGAGGAGCCTTTGAGCAGGATTTGCTGCTGTGCAGAAGAACCAAACAGGAGGTGCTGCTAAGTCAGGATGACTGGTGATGCAAATTGGGCAGATAGGTGAGCAGGTAGGTCCCAGTCTCCTCTCGGTTCTCAGAGCAATTTTTGACAGAAACAGCTGAAGAAGCCTGCTGGGCCAAGTTAGTAGCCCAAAGTCTTCAACCAGCCGCCAACCGCAACTGTGCAGTCCACATGACCGCAACCCGATGCACAAAGTTTCACCCGAGCTGAACTCGAGAGTGTCGTCAGAGTGCAACTGGGACCTTCAAAGGACGAGCAATTGACCTAAGAACGATTGGCCCGTTATTACGATATTGGGCGACAGTTAGTCCACTGGCGACTGCCAGCACCGAGAGGGCTTTGAAGGATGTCAACCCCGTGACCACGACTGCCTCACCCCCTCCGTGGACAGCGGAATCGTCACAGCAAGACCCCCATTGACCGCATCACATCTAAAGCATCCTATGAGCATCTTTAGCATCCTTCATCCCTTGCATCAGGACCACTTCCATGGGAAAGCCCTGCAAAGAATGAAAGGGCCTGGAACTGGCTTTAGACTGCTTCACCTGCTGAGTTACCTGTTTCTGAAGAGCTTCCTGGTCCCCCACACTAGCTCTCTACTTGAGTTGTTCAACTAAAGTGACTCCAAGTGACTGCATTACAATTAGCCCAAACTAAGTGTCAAATTCATTGAATTTGCCAATAATTGTCTGCTATTGAGTGAAATGCTTTGATTAACATACATTGTATATTCTATATCTCTGGACCCTCTGCTGGATCTTTTTCATAGGGTGTCTAAAAATACGTGATGCAGGATTTCTTTGGTATCTTGTAGATTTCTTCTTCAATTGTTTTGGTGTTGTTTAAATGCTTTACATGTGTTCCTTTGTGTGAACCTTGCTGCTCAGAGCCACAGCTGCTCAGAGCCACAGCTGCTCAGAGCCACAGCTGCTCAGAGCCACAGCTACCCAGGGTTGAGCCGAAGGTTTGACAAATGAAAAGAGGCTGGTAAGTGTATTACAGGGTGAGGTCGCACAACCACACCATATAATTTAGCCCATTTCCTCACACCCAGGAAACAGGCTGCAGACACCTAATGGTTAGGTTAAGAAAATGCCAACTTTTTAGAAGTGACAATTGGAGAACTGTGACTTAATATCCGACTTTACCATTAAAGACGGTTTTAAATTACAATAAATTCAACACCTAACGTGATATGTTCACCTGCTCCCAAGGAAATGTTATCACTTATTCAATGTAATAAGGTAACCCAATGTTATCCTATGGGAGAAGTAGGCCTCAAAGTTGTGAAAAACGAATTAGTGAGTTTTTTACTACAAGGACATGTAAAACCTAAAAGTGCATGTGCAACATTTTAAATACTGTTTCTTAAGGGTGATGCATATGTAATAACAAGCATTTGCAATGCAATAGGTCTCGCATTTGCAAGAATTTGAGCCATTGGCATTGTAAATGACAATGCCTTTTATTTACGTATTGGTTTTGAAAACATAAATAAAAGACATTTTCATTTACAATGTCAATAGCTTAAACTCGCACAAATGCGAAACCTATTGCATTGCAAATGCTTGTTTCTTTAAGTGATCTTGCAGGAGGCAGTGCATGCACTGTCTCAGGTAAGACGTAAAAAGGTGCTAGTCAGGATGCTAAAGGATTTGACACTGTCTAACATGTAGAGTGGCTGCAAAGCAGAGTAAAACAAAGGGCTTAGGATAGAGGCTCAAGCCAGTAGCAAGGATATCTGCGAGGAGCTGGCAGGTGTAGTGAGGGGACCTGGGTGAATGTGCAGGGGCCCTTCCTGAGTGACAAGGATGTCCCCAACTGAGCTGATTATCTGTGGGAAGGGTCATATCATGGTACATCCTAGGAGCGGGCATGGGTTGTTGTGCGGAATGCACAACTCACAGAGGAAGAGCGTTACTAGTTGTAGCGATCCGTATTAGTCAGAGTGAGCAGCGTGTAACCCAGTAAGTGCAAATTCAAAACAATTCCTAGGTAGCAGCAAGATGAAGAGCAGGTACCATGCTAACAATTCTCTCGCTGCACCATGATGTAAATTATAACAATATAGGGGAGTAAGCAGGGTCCGCGGTAAATCGATTCAGAGGTATCGCACACACGGAGAAACAGTAGAAGTAATGGGGGGCAGCGTGTGCCGAGTACCACAGAGGCAGCCCCCAGTGCACTCTTAAAGCAATTCAGAAGTATCAGCCCAACACAAAATAAACTCGCAGGGAGCAGCGTAAAGAGATGTCAAATAGAGTTCACATGCGGCACCTGATCAATATGGAATATTTCCCAGATGGCAACGAAGTGCTGTAGAAAGACCTTGACGCCCCTGGGTCTGTAGGGGTCCCAGGGTAGCTGTAGGACGTGCGGGGGTGGCAGCCGTTAAACGGGCCATGGGGGCGGGGGAGACAACGGAGCAGAGAGGCTAATGGAGGGCTCGGGTTGCCCGCAGGAGGCCAGCAGAGGGGCTCGGAGAAGCCCAAAAGCTGCAGAGGGGCTAGGACAAGAGCTGAGGCTGCAATGGGGTCACTGGACCACAAAACAGCAGGGGAGATCAGGGCGACTGATGGAGGGTTTCAAAGCAGCACTGAGGCTGGCTGGGTCCGAGGGCGCGGGCCAGCTTCGAGCCTCGGCGTCGGCTCAGCATCCTGTGATTCTGGGCAAATCACTTAATCGTTCCATGCCTACCAAAAATAAGCATTGGCATAGCCAATAGGTCTCGCTTTTGGACCTTATAAGTGTTTAGCCATGCGCCACATTATCCTGGGTGCTGCGCCACCAGGGATTGAAGAGCTATACAATTACTACTGACTGAGTGTGAAAACAGAGTGGATCGTTTTCTGTCCAATTCTTGTCCCTGTTGTTCTTTTAATTTTGATAAATGGCAGGACTAACATATTCTGTTCAATGCCCGGATGTACACCTCACGCGAGAGAGGGCATAGATACCTCACGCTAGAAAGGGCATAGATACCTCACGCTAGAAAGGGCATAGATACCTCACGCTAGAAAGGGCATAGATACCTCACGCGAGAGAGGGCATAGATACCTCACGCTAGAGAGGGCATAGATACCTCACGCTAGAGAGGGCATAGATACCTCACGCGAGAGAGGGCATAGATACCTCACACGAGAGAGGGCATAGATACCTCACGCGAGAGAGGGCATAGATACCTCACGCTAGAAAGGGCATAGATACTTCACGCTAGAAAGGGCATAGATACCTCACGCTAGAAAGGGCATAGATACCTCACGCTAGAGAGGGCATAGATACCTCACGCGAGAAAGGGCATAGATACCTCACGCGAGAAAGGGCATAGATACCTCACGCGAGAAAGGGCATAGATACCTCACGCTAGAAAGGGCATAGATACCTCACGCTAGAAAGGGCATAGATACCTCACGCTAGAAAGGGCATAGATACCTCACGCTAGAGAGGGCATAGATACCTCACGCTAGAGAGGGCATAGATACCTCACGCGAGAAAGGGCATAGATACCTCACGCGAGAAAGGGCATAGATACCTCACGCTAGAAAGGGCATAGATACCTCACGCTAGAAAGGCCATAGATACCTCACGCTAGAAAGGGCATAGATACCTCACGCTAGAGAGGGCATAGATACCTCACGCTAGAAAGGGCATAGATACCTAACGCGAGAAAGGGCATAGATACCTAACGCGAGAAAGGGCATAGATACCTCACGCTAGAGAGGACATAGATACCTCACGCGAGAAAGGGCATAGATACCTCACGCTAGAGAGGGCATAGATACCTCACGCTAGAGAGGGCATAGATACCTCACGCGAGAAAGGGCATAGATACCTTACGCTAGAGAGGGCATAGATACCTCACACGAGAAAGGGCATAGATACCTAACGCGAGAAAGGGCATAGATACCTCACGCGAGAGAGGGCATAGATCACGCATGCGCATTACACCTGGGGTTTGAGCAGGCAGGGGATCTTACTGGAAATAAAAAGAGGACTAACAGAATGTGAATTATGCCACTAAATGATATGTACGTAACTTCCTTATTTGACATACATGTCCTTGCTTCTTGAAGTACATGTCACTGTGGAACCTGCATATCCGAAGCTGACCATGGTGCAAGGGTGCCGGCGCCGGCACATGGCAGCTGTTTGTGCGCCAGCGCAGGGGAGAGCACAGGAATGCGACATATATTTAGAAATATGTCGCATTCCTGTGCTTTGAAAGTGCCGCAGCGTGGCGCAGCCGAAGGGCTTGCGGTGCCGCGCTGCGGCACTTTCTTGTAGATCTGTCCCTTAGTATTTTAGCATTTAAATGCTTTTCGCTCTTGGAATGATTGTAACAATGAATTGCTAAATGACATTCGCTGTAATTCTTAAGGTTCAGTTATAATGCTATGCGAACGTGGCCCTGAAAACACCACCAGATGCACAGAGTGAACATGCGAAAGGTGACCTGGAGAGACAGAGCAAGGGTGTAACGAACACAGAATTTTGGTTTTCACAATAAATAAGTAGAAATCACCTTCACCGTCATCTTGGCAACGAAAATCTCAGTGAAAATGTAATTTGAGGCACTCGGAAAGATGCGTTCCAATGCCGACTCCTGAAACACACACCTACCTCCTCTCTAAAACTGAAACTAAATTGCAGTAATCTTACAGCCGAGTCTATCGAACGTCCGGGGGTCTGAAAACTGCAGCGAGTTTGGTGAAAGGCAAATTTAAAGTGGCAGCAAATAGAGGAATGGGATGGATTTTTTTGTTTTGTTGAAAGGGCCCCAGTTTAGCAAACTACTATCTAGCCACTTTCTTTTCAATTCTTAGTACCATTTTGGCGCAAGCCCCTCTTTTTTACATCAAGCCTCGACCTGTTGTATCCTCTACTAATGGCTCTGGCACACCCACCAATTGCCATTGGTTGTTTCATGTAGCATTTAGAAATGCTAGCTTGTTATTGGTGCATTTCTGTAAATGTCCCTCCTTTGTGTGCTTCACTCTCTTTCCAGTGATTTCACTGAGCGCACATTTTGTTTGGCCATCAGGGCAGAAAGAGTAGCGTGCTAAACCCATTTGAGCTTCTAGGAATACCGCATGCTAGTATCCAACAAGCATTTGCAATGCAATCGGTCTCGCCTTTGGAACCTTACATGTATTTAGCTATGCAGCACATTAGCCTGGGTGTTGAAACATCTACTGTTCTTTAACATGGAGTGAAAGTAAGCACCAAACTGCGTGACACGCCAGGTATGGGAACACATGGAGAGAAATATTGCCTTTCAGAGGGAAATGGTATATTCCAAAGCTCTGTTTTTAATATAAAATCAGGGCCTTCTTTGGTCAGATCAATGAAAAACAAGATTTGAAAAAAATATTATTGTCTACGGGTGCTCGTGGAAGACAATTTCTATGGACTGGAATCTAGAGAATGCTAAAGTGATTCTGGTATTTTACTGACCTCTGAGGGTCATTTTCTATCAATAAAGTTAAATAGAGGCAGTTGCCAGAAAAATTTAAAAAAATAAAGTCCCTCATCAGAAAGCAATTCTGGTATTTTACTGACCTCTACTGGTCGTTTTCTATCAAGACAGTTAAATAGAGGCAGTTGCCCAGAAAAAAAGTCCCTAAACGGAAGCAGACAAGTCCTAGGGCTGATCTCCAAAGCCCACAAAGTACATACATATATAAGTATATACTAAAGTATATACAAGAGGTCTCGAATGCTCCCATACCAGTGGATGGGTGTGGACTGGAAACGTTCCTTGGACAGCCTACAATGCAGATGCCCTCTGCTCTGTCCAGCCAGCACTGGAGCTGAACACCTGTTTAAATGAATATGAATCTCAGGCTGTATCTGCAGTGTTGCTATTAGATATGTTAATGTGCATTAATAGCTGCCACTGTGACCTCACTTCCTTGGTGCTAGTTATTCCTCTTTTTTTTATTTTTCTACACACTTTCTATCTCCTTGGAAACTGAGGCAGAGATAGAAAAGTGGGGGTCATTTCCAAAAGTGAAATACATGACGAAAAAGCCCAAATTTGCAAAGAACTAAGAAATCTGCCTTTTTCTGGAGAAAAATCTGCATTGCAGTTTTGGACGCGCCCTGTAATGAGGTAGAAAGTGCGGTGATCCCATGGGGAGGCGTAGAGTCAATGAGAGGACGGGAAGCAGCGACTGAGCTCTGAGATCATGAGAAGGATCAAAAGAGAAGAAATCTCTGATTCTCTGAAGAGCTGTGGGGTGATCTTCTACCCTCCCCCTTATAGGGCGGGAGGGGGCAGGAGGAGTTCTGGGTCACAGCCCACGGCTGATGCGGTTGATTTCCACAGACCTTGGCTTAGAAGGAGTCTTAAATATATCAATGGTTCCTCTTAGATGAGCCAAAGAAAATTTGTGGGCTTGGCTCAGAGGCCGCCTCCCCAACAACACGCTTGATTTACAAAACCATCAAAAACAGGTATGTACCACCCTTCCTGGCCATCCACCAGTAGAAGGTGATGAGGTGGCTAAGGGTCCGGTAGGGCGCCATGTCTATTTGTATATATCATAGAAGAAATATCTCGCGTGTTATGTTTTATAATGTCGTTTTGTTTAGACCGATCAAGAGGAAACAAGTCCATTGATCATCACAGTGTTATTTCATTCACTTTTTGCTTATATTTTTACCGATACATGTTATCTCAATATTTCATTCTGTATCATATAGAGAAAACAATACAAATCAGTTCTTTCACCATCTAAATTACCTTTTTCGTGAAAAGGGCGTATCTTGTCACCAGTGAGTCAGACAGCGAGTCAGACCAGTGAGTCCACCCCCCATGGAGCCACCCCTTAACACCGAACAAAAGAAAAACAAAATATCTAACAAGCCAACAAAAAGCAAGAAATATATTTTTGAAGTGTTTCTAACTAATGGTCAGACGACAAGGAGCCATATAACAATGTGGGAGCAATCTTTTAAACGTTCTCGCGGGTAAGCACCCATTAGTACGCGGACATTAGTCCGCGTACCATTACTACGCAAGCGTTACAACGCATGCGATGTAACAACGCGTAGCCTTTAGTACGCAAGTTGTTACATCACATGCGTTGTTACAACGCATGCGTAGTCGGTGAGGGGGCGTCCACTTTCAGGAAGAGGGTCTGCTGCGTGCGCAAGTCGGTGAGGGGGCGTCAACTTTCAGGAAGAGGGTCTGCTGCTGCTTTTCCCGCTGGCTGTTGGTCATGTCCATCTCCGCGCCTGCCCTCGGGACTCCTTATTCTGCCTGCCCACAATGGAGGAAGCCGGAGGAAGCAGGAAGGGGGAGAAGATTGGAAGCAAGCGTGGAGGTGAAGAGAGGAACCACGAGGAGAGAGAGGTAAGAGGGGCTGTGTAGGGTCGTGTAGGGGCTGTGTAGGGTCATGCAGGGTTGTGTACTTGTGTTTGTGTAGTGTAGAGTAGTGTCGGGGGTCGTGCAGGGTAGTGTACTTGTGTTTGTGTAGTGTAGAGTAGTGTCGGGGTCGTTCAGGGTAGTGTTTGGGAGTAGGGACAGGACTGGGGTAGGGGCAGGGTCGTGCTGGGGGTAGTGTTTTAGGGTTTAGGGTAGTGTTCTGATGTTAGTGTAGTGTAGGGTACTGTTTTAGGGTTTAGGGTAGTGTCGGGGTATCGTGCAGGGTAGTGTTTGGGAGTAGGGACAGGAATGGGACTAGGGGCAGTGTCGTCTGGGGGTAGTGTTTTAGGGTTTAGGGTAGTGTTCTGGTGTTAGTGTAGTGTAGGGTAGTGTTTTAGGGTTTAGGGTAGTGTCGGGGGGTCATGTAGGGTAGTGTTTGGGAGTAGGGACAGGACTAGGGCTAGGGGCAGGGTCGTGCTGGGGGTAGTGTTTTAGTGTTTAGGGTAGTGTTGTGGAGTTTGTGTAGTGTAGGTAGTGTTTTAGGGTTTAGGGTAGTGTCGGGGGGTCGTGCAGGGTAGTGTTTGGGAGTAGGGACAGGACTGGGGCTAGGGGAAGGGTTGTGCTGGGGGTAGTGTTTTAGGGTTTAGGGTAGTGTTGTGGAGTTTGTGTAGTGTAGGGTAGTGTTTTAGGGTTTAGGGTAGTGTTTGGGGGTCGTGCTGGGTAGTGTTTGGGAGTAGGGACAGGACTGGGGCTAGGGGCAGGGTCGTGCTGGGGGTAGTGTTTAGGGTAGTGTTGTGGAGTTTGTGTAGTGTAGGGTAGTGTTTTAGGGTTTAGGGTAGTGTCGGGGGTCGTGCTGGGTAATGTTTGGGAGTAGGGACAGGACTGGGGCTAGGGGCAGTGTCGTGCAGGGGGTAGTGATTTAGGGTTTAGGGTAGTGTAGTGGTGTTTTAGTAGTGTAGGGTAGTGTACATTTTGAGGGTTTTGGTAGTGTTTTTAACTTTTGGATGTGTAGGGTAGTGTATTTGTATGTAGTGTTGGGTTTTATTATTACTAGGCAAGTTTTTAGTTCGCATACATTCACACTTTCAATGTAATGGTATGCGAACTAAAAACTTGCGTAGTAACGGTTATTGCTAAGAAAAAACCGCGTAGTAATGGCATGCGAACTAATTGCATGCGAAATAACGAGTCATATTCGTTCTCGTGTCTTAACAGCGGTCTTCACTGGGTGGGCCCTTCAGTTGACTGGCCTGGTCGATACGATAAGAATAATCTATTCATTATTACTGTTGGGGCTATATTAGAATTATTAGTATTACCAGAAGTTGTAGGTAGTATTAGTAATAGTAGAAGCACTGGTAGTAGTTGAAGGTAGAGTAGCAGTGGTGGTATTCCGCGCCAGTGACTACTTTTCCTACAATTAACCAAGAGCCATGAAACAAACGTCTAGTTGCCGCTGCTGTTCTTGACTGGAAGGCGCTTTCTCTTTGGGGCGATGTATCGCAAGCCCAATCTTACATCCTGCCGACATGCATGTGTGTTGACAACAAGGCACTGATAAATCCACAATTTTCTCTTTTGTGTCTTTTCAGGAGCATCCATAAGCCTGTTCCATTACTCTTGTACAACGCACAGTTGACTAATTAGTTAATTAAAAAATGCTAATCAGCCGGTGCCTCTGTGGAGATATCCTACCGGCTCATCTGTGATTGAATATTGAGGCAGGGCTGTCCTAGCAAGGTCTCAGAGAGACTTTATGGGCATTGGGACCAAGGCCGCTCTGTGCTCCTCCACTTTCATGTTTAGGTCCAGTCGTTGGCATAGGGACCAGTGAAACCACCAGGCCGCCTGGGACAACTGCACACACCTGGGAAGAAATTAGTTCTTCATGAACCAATTTCTGAGGGTACCGGCTGCTGAAACCAAGTGCACCGAGCGATCTAATGTACAAGCACACTACACGGTATCCATGTGGAGGAAAACTGTTTTACAGCAGCACCCGCTGCAATGTCAAATTGACATGCCACCTTGTGCACCCCCCGCCCCCCCGGGGGCCCCCAAAGCAATTCACCGCCAGCCTTTCCATGGCAGCATCGCCGCCATGGAAAGGCTTTTTGCTGCACACATCCTAATATGTATGGCAGACACGGGGCCAAGTCCGCCCAGCCGGCAATCGGAACGATTGCCGACCGGCGGAAAAGCGGTGGATGCACTTTGCATCCGCCGCAATACCCCCGCCATTGTAATATGGCGGGGGGTATTACTTCGTTACGATGGCGTAATGGTCGCCACCGCCGGCTCGGCGGTGGCGAACGTTACGACATCGTAATGACCCCCTAAGTTCCTCATTCAATTCCGGCACATGCGCAAGCCTCGGTTTGCATGGGTGTCAGATTTGCACGGGTGTCAGATTTGCACAGGTAAAATCCAACAGTCCGATTTCTTCTCCGGATACATTTCAGCAGGTCAAACCTGTCAGCGCTGAAGGGGGTGAAAATGTAAATTCTGGGACATGCAGATTTGATGCAATCAGCACTAAATTCCATGTTATGCCCCATTTTCACAGTACAGCTCGTAATTGATGATATTCATTGCATCCGATAAATACCAGTCCTCAAGGTGTCATATGTATCAGGTGTGATCAGTAGCGCAGCAATAATGAAGGGCTGATAATCGAGGTCCTTCTGTCTTCTCTGGGGTGTTTCCTATTCAGAGCCATTTCACTAGTATTAAATGTGGATATATGAAACATACATGTGCTCCTCTATCATGTAACCAGCCACACATTCATTCCCTATGGATTTCGATCATTGCTATACACATTTTTGGTCGAAATATTCTCTTGCTTTGCCAGAAACTCAACAATCTTTGCAAAGTTAATTTTTTTCCAAAAAGTTTTGCAGAGTTTGCAAAAAGAAATCTTCACAACCCAAAAAAGCGAACCGAGTCTCCCGTTAGGGCAAGAGTGGCATGCTGCTGGCACGCTCGGGGTAGGATCTCACCCTGGGTCCGTGGCTAACTCAGGCTTAGCCCAGTACATTTTTATTGGTGTAACATCGCGGGCCCAGACAAATCCGAGACCCGGACCCATCTCCTTTGTAGGGCAGAAGATGTAAGAGGCTCCCACTGCAACGCGTCAGGACTCCTCTTTCCAAAGCCCCCATTTGACCAGCTTTGGAAATAGGTAAAACCCACCTACACCCCCACACCGGCCACATGCACAGTGCCCCCCATTGGATACCTAGGTACTCATTTCACATGTTCCTGGTGGAAACTGCACCTTCTCAGACAACCCACAATGACTAGTGGCTCAACTGAAGTCTACCCTTCGCCAATGACACATGTCGCTTCACTGCTGTGTGTTCAGAGCCCTCACCATGATCTCCACTTACGCCATCTGATGGCCCATGCCTGACCTCCAGCATCCAGACATTGGTACATAGGGAGCATCCTCGAACCCCTGACACCACAACTTCTCAGATTCCAAAATAACAGCTCTGCTGACGCCGTCTCCCACCCCAGGCTCCCGCCTCCACTGACGTTGTCTCCCACCCCAGGCTCCCGCCTCCAGTGACGCCGTCTCCCACCCCAGGCTCCCGCCTCCACTAACGCCTTCTCCCGCTCCCGGTTCCAGTGACGCCGGCTCCCACCCCAGGCTCCCGCCTCCACTGACGCCGTCTCCCACCCCAGGCTCCCGCCTCCACTGATGCCGTCTCCCACCCCAGGCTCCCGCCTCCACTGACGCCGTCTCCCAACCCAGGCTCCCGCCTCCACTGACGCCGTCTCCCACCCCAGGCTCCCGCCTCCAGTGACGCCGTCTCCCACCCCAGGCTCCCGCCTCCACTGACGCCGTCTCCCACCCCAGGCTCCTGCCTCCAGTGACGCCGTCTCCCACCCCAGGCTCCCGCCTCCACTAACGCCGTCTCCCGCTCCCGCCTCCAGTGACGCCGTCTCACACCCCAGGCTCCCGCCTCCACTGATGCCGTCTCCCACCCCAGGCTCCCGCCTCCAGTAATGCCGTCTCCCACCCCAGGCTCCAGCCTCCAGTGACGCCGTCTCCCACCCCAGGCTCCCGCCTCCACAGACGCCGTCTCCCGCTCCCGCCTTTCTGACGCCGTCTCCCGCTCCCGCCTCCACTGACGCCGTCTCCCACCCCAGGCTCCCGCCTCCAGTGACGCCGTCTCCCAGCCCAGGCTCCCACCTCCACTGATGCCGTCTCCCACCACAGGCTCTTGCCTCCACTGACGCCGTCTCCCACCCCAGGCTCCCGCCTCCACTGACGCCGTCTCCCACCCCAGGCTCCCGCCTCCACTGACGCCGTCTCCCACCCCAGGCTCCCGCCTCCACTGACGCCGTCTCCCGCTCCCGCCTCCACTGACGCGTCTCCCACCCCAGGCTCCCGCCTCCACTGACGCCGTCTCCCACCCCAGGCTCCCGCCTCCAGTGACGCCGTCTCCCACACCAGGCTCCCGCCTCCACTGACATGGAGTTACGGTCATACCAGCACACACCTATTGCCCCTCACATGCTCATGCTGTCCCTGCCAGTACCCCCAGTTACAGTGTAGTAGGTAGGTTCATTTCATCTACAAAAGAGGTCGAGCCAGTGTCTGTACGCTACACACTTCACACTACTTCATCAGGACAATATGGGCCTATACATTACTGTCAGTGACTGACACACTGTGCAGGAAGGGCTCAGTCAGTACAGTGCCGGCCGGCTGATTCTGGTCTGTGCTCTGCATCTGGAGATGAGACATATGAGGCCAGGGGCTAATTCCTCTATTAAATATCTGGGTGCCCCCTCCCAACTCTCACCGTGGAAATGAAGGTGTACCTGCCTTTGACAGGAGTAGGTTTGTGGATGTAAATCAGGCTGCCACAACATGAAAAAGAACTTTTCCCTGCCTTTGACAGGAGTAAGTTTGTGGGTGTAAAATACTTTTTCAGGCTGCCACACAGAAGAACGCCTAGAACCCCACGCCACGCAGCCCATAGCACGGAGGCGGCACTGGTGGAGGTCATGGATACGATCAGGATGTCACTGGACAGAGGGATGCCCACCATGCTAGTGCTCCTTGATCTATCGGCAGCCTTTGACACCATCTCTCATCGTGTCCTGTTGGACAGGTTGCGGGAGATTGGTGTCGAAGGCTTGGCTTGGATGTGGCTACAGAGCTTTCTTAACAATAGAGCACAATGTGTCCAATTAGACACATTCGTCTCTCAGACCACCGCAGTAGACAAGGGGGTCCCGCAGGGCTCCATCTTAAGCCCCACATTATTCAACATCTATGTGGCACCGCTGGCCTCCATCATAAGATCTTGCGGTTTTGAGACAATCTCGTATGCGGATGACACGCAGGTGATAATCCCCATCGAGACGGACCCAGCAAATGCCAGAGCAAAGTTTAAATCCTGCATGCTGAAAATTGCCGCTTGGATGAGCGAGAATTTTCTGCAGCTCAACTCCAATAAGACGGAGATCCTGCTGTTTGGAAAAGCGACGGAATTATGGTCGTCGGACTGGTGGCTGGAGGAATTGGGGGAGGCACCCAATCCAACCACTCAGGCACGGAATTTGGGTATCCTGTTTGATAATAAGCTTTCGATGGAGGAACACGTGAAGTCAGTATCGGGCACATGCTTTGGCATCATGCGGATGCTGAGGAAGATTTTTCCTTGGATCCCTTTGGAGGCCAGAAAGACCCTAGTACAGGCACTACTAGTTAGTAGACTGGACTATGGGAACACACTACTAGTAGGAATTAGGGAGGACCTTGCCTCTAGGCTACAGGTAGTGCAAAATACGGCGGCCCGGCTGGTCCTCAACAACCCAGTATGTACCCCCTCCCGACCTCTTTTGCAACAACTACACTGGCTGCCCATGAGGAAGAGAGCAGTGTTTTAGCTCTTGACGTCGGTGTTTAAAGCACAGCAGGGCATTGGCCCGGTCTACCTAAGGAAGAAGTTAGTTCCCTATATACCTGCCCGTTTATTGAGATCTAGCAATCGTAATTTACTACGTCCCTGTAAAATCAGGAAAGTCAAAATGGGAGGGCGCGCTTTCTCACATCTAGCCCCGCTCCATTGGAACCGCTTGCCGGATGAGCTACGCACCTGCACAAGCTTGGGGCAGTTTAAGAAGCAGTTAAAAACCTGGCTGTTCTAAATCCGCAATTTTGTCCTAGCCTTCAGCACTGTGTAGCCAAAAGCGCTGAGAGATCCCTGTGGGGATGATTCGTCGCGCGATACAAATGAAAAATAAATAAATGTGTGAATGCCGCCGTTCTGCCTTGGAGGCAGTTTCCGGGTGTGTAAGTGCACTTTACGACCATAACATTCCACCAGTTCTGATTCTGTAACCAGGATTAGAAACCGGCATTCGTAATGTGCTTCTGTCAGGCAATCTCCCGGTTCCACCAGTATTTACAGCTCTGGTCTTCAGTTTACCATGGGCGGCCCTGACACATTCACACCTGGGGTGCATTAGACAAGTTGTGTTTCCGTTTCTCTTCACTCTCAGTTTGGGGTGTCAGTCTGGCGACCTCACCGCAAGACCATGGGCTGCTTCTGACTTATTCGAATCAATTCACGGAAAATAACTTTTGTAATCGTGAGAGCAAATTGAGGACGTGTACATACAAAATCTGTTACTTCGATAGTAGTGTGTGCGCTTATTTGAATGAAGCACTGCTGCCTACAGAAGTCTGCCTCGTTACCTTTTCTTAAAGTAACATTTTCAAATAAATGTTGCTCTACGTTTAAGATCGAATCGACAGACAAGTAATAATGTTAATTCGCCAGCCTTGCAAATGTTCAATTTTGCCCAATTTTGTTAAGAATGCAAGGCAAAGTCCGTACAAAGACATCAGCCACTAAAAAAATGCGCCTCCCGTTAAAAAAAAACAAGCATTTGCAATGCAATCGGTCTCGCCTT
Source organism: Calotriton arnoldi (assembly GCA_963921515.1). Classification (NCBI taxonomy): domain Eukaryota; kingdom Metazoa; phylum Chordata; class Amphibia; order Caudata; family Salamandridae; genus Calotriton; species Calotriton arnoldi. Next base: position 19,222 of record CAWUFW010011257.1, read on the forward strand.
TGGGACCTTATAAGTATTTAGCCATACAGTACATTCGTGCTTTAGCCCATGAAAGGTAACGTAACATCATATAGTAACTTAACAAAACATAACACATGAATCTGTAACGCTTCCGCCACCCTGTGAGATATTTTGGCCATGTTACCATTTACTGCTAACTCTACTCAATGGTTTACTGTTAATCTACTCAATACTTATAATTGTATCGATCTTGGAAGGATGAGAGGCTGAGTGGACCCACCAAGATTTGCACATGAGGTGAGGACAAACCATACATATAGCTACATGCACACAACTATAATATTTATGTGCACAAACGTACAGACATCCACAAAAATATAGACACATATGTTGTAAACAATAATGGTAAGAAAAAACGACTCACGTTTCGAGACGCTAAAACAACCCACCTTTGCAAACCCAGAGGCCTGCTCTGGGATCCAGCGCCCTCCCTTGCAGCTTGTTCTATAAGTGCTGGAAATCTAAATGGTATATCTCTCAGCCCTGGGTGCCTCATACCTGCCAAAATCAGTGACATCAAAGTCAATGCAATAGGTCTCGCATTTGCGAGAGTTTAAGCTATTGGCGTTGTAAATGACAATGCCTTTTATTCATCTGTTTTGAAAACCAACATATAAATAAAAGGCATTGTCATTTACAATGCCAATAGGTCAATCTTTTCCAAATACCAGACCTATTGCATTCTAAATGCTTGGTATGTGAAGAAGGCAGATAGAGTGACGCAAATATACGCAGGCAACAGTAATTGAAAATACAATGTACAGCAGGAAGGAAAAGGACGGGGTGGGGCCTCCCAGGGATTTATTTATCATGCGTTTTTATATAGCACAAACTTTACCCGAAGGTGTCGGAGCGCTTTACAATAGAACCAGTTACATTACATAAGGACTTCAGAGAACACGAATAACATAAAAGATACAAACAGATAAATTCTAAACTCACATAAGAATGGTAGTAATTACATTTGTTTACTACAGATACTGCTTGGGTGGTGTGCTTCCAGGCGCACCCAGAGCGCTGGGCAAGGAGACACACTGCACTACGGATGGTGTGCACCCAGAGCGTCGGACAGAGAGACAATGCACTGGCGCACCCAGAGCACTGGGCAGGGAGACACAGTGCACTGGCCTGGGTGGTGAGAGTCCTGGTGCACCCAGAGCACTGGGCAGGGAGACACAGTGCACTGGCCTGGGTGGTGAGAGTCCTGGTGCACCCAGAGCACTGGGCAGGGAGACACAGTGCACTGGCCTGGGTGGTGAGAGTCCTGGTGCACCCAGAGCACTGGGCAGGGAGACACAGTGCACTGGCCTGGGTGGTGAGAGTCCTGGTGCACCCAGAGCACTTGGCAGGGAGACACAGTGCACTGGCCTGGGTGGTGAGAGTCCTGGTGCACCCAGAGCACTGGGCAGGGAGACACAGTGCACTGGCCTGGGTGGTGAGAGTCCTGGTGCACCCAGAGCACTGGGCAGGGAGACACAGTGCACTGGCCTGGGTGGTGAGAGTCCTGGTGCACCCAGAGCACTGGGCAGGGAGACACAGTGCACTGGCCTGGGTGGTGAGAGTCCTGGTGCACCCAGAGCACTTGGCAGGGAGACACAGTGCACTGGCCTGGGTGGTGAGAGTCCTGGTGCACACAGAGCACTGGGCAGGGAGACACAGTGCACTGGCCTGGGTGGTGAGAGTCCTGGTGCACCCAGAGCACTGGGCAGGGAGACACAGTGCACTGGCCTGGGTGGTGAGAGTCCTGGTGCACCCAGAGCACTGGGCAGGGAGACACAGTGCACTGGCCTGGATGGTGAGAGTCCTGGTGCACCCAGAGCACTGGCAGGGAGACACAGTGCACTGGCCTGGGTGGTGAGAGTCCTGGTGCACCCAGAGCACTGGGCAGGGAGACACAGTGCACTGGCCTGGGTGGTGAGAGTCCTGGTGCACCCAGAGCACTGGGCAGGGAGACACAGTGCACTGGCCTGGGTGGTGAGAGTCCTGGTGCACCCAGAGCACTGGGCAGGGAGACACAGTGCACTGGCCTGTGTGGTGTGCGTCCTGGTGCACCCAGAGCACTGGGCAGGGAGACACAGTGCACTGGCCTGGGTGGTGAGAGTCCTGGTGCACCCAGAGCACTGGGCAGGGAGACACAGTGCACTGGCCTGGGTGGTGAGAGTCCTGGTGCACCCAGAGCACTGGGCAGGGAGACACAGTGCACTGGCCTGTGTGGTGTGCGTCCTGGTGCTAAAGAGAGACGCAAGGAATATTTAAATGCCCATGGCATACTGTAAATCTGATAGCATATGTGTGCTTACCTGTGTTCTAGTGCCGCTCTGTGTGTGTTTATGTGTGTGCCTGCGTTCTCCTGAGCATGCTTATGAGTCCGTATACGTGCTTGTGTGTGTTCTTGTACGTTCTGTGTTTGCATGACTGTGTTTATTGTATATATAAATATATTGTGTATAATTATGTCGGTGTATCTTCTGTTCTTGGGCGTGTATGATTTTGTGTGTGTCTTCTATACTTGTTTTTATGCGTGTTTTAATATGTGTGAGTGTCTGTGCTTTGTGTGTTATTAAGTATGAATTTATCTGTGTGTCTGTGTGTTCACGTTTCTCAAATATGTTAACTCTTGCTGTATTGGACATAGAAATCCCCTGTGTTAGGCAAAATGTTGATCATTATATGTAACCTTCTCAAGCTACAACATCCTCCTCAGGAGACAGGTTAATAATATTTCTGCAACTAAGTATTTCTTAAATGTGCCGATAAGTAGGTAACTCTACTAGGTAACCCCAGGTGTTCGCGTTTTAGGGGTGAAACCGAGGGGGCACAGCCTTTCCCCATCATTTTGCCTTGGCTTTAGGGACACTTTAGGAGGGAGACGGGTGAGTCTCCTGCATAAACAGGGCGAGTAGTCAGTCTGGTGATGTCTTGTGAGCCCCGTGGGCAGGAGGCAGGAGGAGTGGCAGTGCCCTCTGGCTTGTCAAACATGTCTGACAGGGGATTTTTGTTTAACAGCGGGGACTGCAGAAGTCCAATAAATGTGAAATTACGGGTTTACGGCCCCGTGCCAACTTTATAAGGGCGTGTTTTGGAAGCACCTTGGAGTGTTTCCACAGTGCATGTTGCAATTACACAAACCCCACGAGGAGCAGCACACAATACCTGGATGTGTATGGAGGGAGCAGCGAGCCATGAGTTCTTTTGCAAGCTTAGCTTTTAATAAAGTTAAAACTGCTGCCTTATTGTTCCTGTCTGCTTTTATTGGTTAAGTGATATTCAATGGACTTCGTGCGTATGTTGCCTATTATCATACTAATTAGGGCAATGGTGCTTCGGTGGTTGATGGTTTTTTTAAAGCTGGGTTACCCTTTGCTTTTGAAAGCAGATTACAAATGCCCTTTCCACAGCGAGTTTCGAGGTGCATTGAGGAAGTCTGCCCTTCACTGTTCTGCTGTTCTTGGCTGAGAGGCTGATGGAGCAAGGACTCGGAAAAAGACTTGCTCGGAAGCGATCCTCTCGTTTAACTCACTAACGAATTATTAACAATGTCTTGTAAATAATAACACGCACAACAGAAAACACGCGGGTTAGCCAAGCTTGCGTATGTGTGTACTAATATAGATAACAACAAAAACGGACTAATCCAGCTTTAACTGGGAAATCTATATCGCGCATGCGTCAATTGCATCTACGCAATATGACGAGGTAACGCTTGGAGGGAAATTCTAGCGCATGTGCAGAAGGCATTAAAATGGAGTCTTGAAGACTCACGTGCATGGCATCTGCTTAGCTGAAATGAAAACCTGCTATTTTACTAATGCTAATGCGGGAAAGTATTAATAAGTAAAGAGGGTTAGAGTAGAGGTTGGTGGTATACCGTGAAACCATTTATTTGTGAAAGTAACATTTCTTCTTTTGACTTTATTATTAGTGCGCATTTGGGCCTTTCACGTTTGTCTGAACTCGGCCGACTGATTCAAGTTTGCGCATGCCTACACGAGAGCTGACCCAGAGGGATGACCAAGCTTTTTGACAGCCGTCCAAGGACGAGAATGACGTGCCCTGTGAACAGAGGGTGAAGAGTTCACTCAAGAAGACTTGTATTCATAATATTGGAATAAATGTATCTAATAAAGTTTGGACATGTACGGGAACGGAAGAAAAGAAAGTTTAAGGGGATGGGTTTTGCGAACAATAGTTCAATGAAAATAAGTAATATGTAAACATGGTGTGATGATCGTCCCCCTTGCCTGACCAATTAGATTTAGTATTTTTACGATATTGAAACTTTAGTGGGTGGTACATGGTAAACGAAAGGTATAACTGAGGTAGCTTTAGCTAGTTAGTTAGACGTCGATGCTGGAAGTCGAGAGCTCGGGATGCTGTCGGTGCTGGGGGTGGTGCTGATGCTGAAAGAGACGCTGTAAGATGCTGATGAAGACACCGAATGCAGAACCATCTATCTTTAATTAATTGGGTTAGACAAGAAGATCGCGGAAGAAACTCGAGGAGGAAGAGAGTGTCAGAGAGGGGTGCGACGCAGTCGTCGGTATCTTAGAGAGGTTAAGTATCCTGTCCTGATTCCTGTCCTGAAGTCTTTGTCTCCTGATCTATCCCGGGGACCCTTACCAGCCCTTTGGCCAGAGGGTTTGGTCTTCACACCATCCTTGGTAACTATAAATTCATGGTATTTGTTGATGCTCTTCTCTCTCTGTCCTCTCCTTTCCGGGCATAGTTATTGTTTGCGTCTGAAATATTCTTAATGAAGATTTGATTTGCAATCTTACGAATGAGGGTGTTTGTACTGAAATTTGAAATGGTTCACATTCCTTTAATTTAGATACAGATTTTAAGACTTCCCGAGTCTGTGGTTATTTACTTTAATAAAAAGCTAAGAGTTATGGTAATTATCACCATCAATTAGTTCAACTAATGGTCCATTGACCAGAGGAAAGAACTTCTTGATTAGTGAAAGGTTAGTTGGGAATAAGAAATAACTAATCCTGAAATATGAAAATATATAAACTAAACCCAGCGGTCTACTTGGATCTGTGTAAGTGTTTATGGGCCAGGTGAGTATATGGTAGTAGAGTATCTGTTGTTATTAGACCGCTGGATCAAGGCTTTCAGCTGAATCCTAGCTGTCATCGATCATTGCTGACTGCTCCTTTAGCCCTGCGAAGTACCGAGGCTGCATCCCAACCCACAAGAAGCCCTGCTAGGCGATCCGGGTGCCTGTCGGAGACCGGGGCCTGCCACTCTGCCCCTTGGTTCGGCCCCCCCCCACTCCCCATGGGGAGGGGGGAGAGTGGCTGGACCGTGGGCATTAGTGGAGGCCACCCCCAAGAAGCAGACCCCGGACAGGACTCGGTGGAGACAAGGGAATGGAGGCAGGAAGGGCTGGACCAGCAGATCACAGCGCTGGGGCAGACCCCGGACAGGACTGGGTGGAGACAAGGGAATGGAGGCAGGGAGGAGCAGGACCAGCAGATAACAGCACTGGAGCAGACCCCGGACAGGACTGGGTGGAGACAAGGGAATGGAGGCAGGGAAGGGCTGGAGCAGCAGATCACAGCGCTGGGGCAGACCCCGGACAGGACGGGGTGGAGACAAGGGAATGGAGGCAGGAAGGAGCGGGACTAGCAGATCACAGCGCTGGAGCAGACCCCGGACAGGACTGGGTGGAGACAAGGGAATGGAGGCAGGGAGGAGCGGGACCAGCAGATCACAGCGCTGGAGCAGACCCCGGACAGGACTGGGTGGAGACAAGGGAATGGAGGCAGGGAGGGGAGGGACCAGCAGATCACATCGCTGGGGCAGACCCCGGACAGGACGGGGTGGAGACAAGGGAATGGAGGCAGGGAGGAGCGGGACCAGCAGATCACAGCGCTGGAGCAGACCCCGGACAGGACTGGGTGGAGACAAGGGAATGGAGGCAGGGAGGGGCGGGACCAGCAGATCACATCGCTGGGGCAGACCCCGGACAGGACGGGGTGGAGACAAGGGAATGGAGGCAGGGAAGGGCGGGACCAGCAGATCACAGCGCTGGAGCAGACCCCGGACAGGACAGGGTGGAGACAAGGGAATGGAGGCAGGTACAGCTGGGCTAGCAGATCACTGCGCTGGAGCAGACCATGGACAGGACTGGGTGGAGACAAGAGAATGGAGGCAGGGAGGAGCGGGACCAGCAGATCACAGCGCTGGGTCAGACCCCGGACAGGACTGGGTGGAGACAAGAGAATGGAGGCAGGGAGGAGTGGGACCAGCAGATCACAGCGCTGGGTCAGACCCCGGACAGGACTGGGTGGAGACAAGAGAATGGAGGCAGGGAGGAGCGGGACCAGCAGATCACAGCACTGGGGCAGACCCCGGACAGGAGCGGGTGGAGACAAGAGAATGGAGGCAGGGAGGAGCGGGACCAGCAGATCACAGCACTGGGGCAGACCCCGGACAGGAGTGGGTGGAGACAAGAGAATGGAGGCAGGGAGGAGCGGGACCAGCAGATCACAGCACTGGGGCAGACCCCGGACAGGAGTGGGTGGAGACAAGGGAATGGAGGCAGGGAGGAGTGGGACCAGCAGATCACAGCGCTGGGGCAGACCCCGGACACGACTGGGTGGAGACAAGGGAATGGAGGCAGGAAGGGCTGGAGTAGCAGATCACAGCGCTGGAGCAGACCCTGGACAGGACTGGGTGGAGACAAGGGAATGGAGGCAGGGAGGGGCGGGACCAGCAGATCACAGCGCTGGAGCAGACCCCGGACAGGACTGGGTGGAGACAAGAGAATGGAGGCAGGAAGGGCTGGACCTGAAGATCACAGCGCTGGAGCAGACCCCGGACAGGACTGGGTGGAGACAAGGGAATGGAGGCAGGGAGGGGCGGGACCAGCAGATCACAGCGCTGTGTCAGACCCCGGACAGGACGGGGTGGAGACAAGGGAATGGAGGCAGGGAAGGGAGGGACCAGCAGATCACAGCGCTGTGTCAGACCCCGGACAGGACTGGGTGGAGACAAGGAAATGGAGGCAGGGAGAGGCTGGACCAGCAGATCACAGCGCTGTGTCAGACCCCGGACAGGACTGGGTGGAGACAAGGGAATGGAGGCAGGGAGGGGCTGGACCAGCAGATCACAGCGCTGGGGCAGACCCCGGACAGGACGGGGTGGAGACAAGAGAATGGAGGCAGGAAGGGCTGGAGCAACAGATCACAGCGCTGGGGCAGACCCCGGACAGGACTGGGTGGAGACAAGAGAATGGAGGCAGGGAAGGGCTGGAGCAACAGATCACAGCGCTGGGGCAGACCCCGGACAGGACTGGGTGGAGACAAGGGAATGGAGGTAGGGAGGGGCGGGACCAGCAGATCACAGCTCTAGGGCAGACCACGGACAGGACTGGGTGGAGACAAGGGAATGGAGGCAGGGAGGGGCGGGACCAGCAGATCACAGCGCTGGAGCAGACCCCGGACAGGACTGGGTGGAGACAAGAGAATGGAGGCAGGAAGGGCTGGAGCAACAGATCACAGCGCTGGAGCAGACCCCGGACAGGACTGGGTGGAGACAAGGGAATGGAGGCAGGGAGGAGCGGGACCAGCAGATCACAGTGCTGGGGCAGACCCCGGACAGGACGGGGTGGAGACAAGGGAATGGAGGCAGGGAGGGGCGGGACCAGCAGATCACAGCGCTGGAGCAGACCCCGGACAGGACTGGGTGGAAACAAGAGAATGGAGGCAGGAAGGAGCGGGACCAGCAGATGAGAGGGCTGGGGCAGCTCAGTCATAAATTTAAGCTAAGGAATTCGGCAGAGAGGTGGGGGTATTTAATCGCAGGCGCCTGGCACAGGGCCCTCTTTCTCCTGGGGATTTCTACAAGAGAAGACCCACCCACCCACCCGCTTAGGAACACAAAGTGGAGGGGGGGAGACAACAGGGAACATTTGTCGCAGAGGCATAGGTGACTTGCAGGAGGTCCTTTGGTAGCAAAGGTTGGGAACAGGTTGCAAAACGGGAACAGACCACAAACGGGACAGTCAGGTCCCAGGGGGTACTGGCAAGCTCCCCCAATGGCCTTTGTTCAGAACCGGAAGCGAACAATTAGTTAGGCAATTAAGGGAAGAGCCTGTGGCATGGGAGAAATTGGGTACCGGTTACCGGGTCACCCTCGCAGAGATGGGGGGGGGAACATTCAACCAGGGTCTGGCGGGCTGGAAGCACATATGCTGGCCCACGGAACCAAAGTTTGGACACACCGGAAGTGAATAGTCACCCGGTCGGGTTGGAAGCAAACGCTTACCCGGAAGGAGATGTATGGACACCGGAAGTGAAAGGTCACCCGGCCGGGTCGGAAGCAGATGCTTACCCGGGGAGTGTGTGGACACCGGAAGTGAAAAGGGCATCCGGTTGGGTTGGAAGCAGACGCTTACCCAAGGGGAGTGTGTGGACACCGGAAGTAAAAGGTTACCCGCTCGGGCTGGAAGCAGACGCTTGCCCGGAGTGAAAGTGAAAGGTTGCGTCCCGAGGTGATAGGTCACCGGGGCAAATGGACCGGCACTGAATGTAGGGCACAGTGCTGAGCTAATGGGTCAAGGACACAGGCTCGCCCAATAAGTTAAAAGGTGTTTAAAGGATCGCTTGTAAGTTGGAAAATGCCTAATAAACTGCGGCCTTAATTCTTCCATAAAACATGAAATTGGTGTGGTCTGAATTTATTGGGATCCGGGTGGAGCGACTAGGTGGGGGATGTCTCTGCTATGCCTGGTGTTGGAGGGCCGCAGTCTACTGCGTGGGAAAGGGCCATCCTCTCCCCCCCTTCGGATTTCCTGCACTGCCGATACAATCAGCCCTGGCTTCCTCCTTACCACGGCTGTGAGCCTGTGTCTGCCCGGCGGTGGACTGGGAGTGGACCAGATGCTGCCCGCGGACGAGTGAAGGTAGGGTGCTGGCCAGGGGCCTCCCATCCACCCCTCCCTCCCTCCCATGTCAGAACAGGCTGCGTGGTGCGGTGAAGTCCCTGCACTGCAGGATCTTGAGCCGCGCCTTCCTGAGTCTGGGGCCGGGATCCTGCCTGGCAGCTGCCCTCTGTTAGCGCGGCCAGGCTCTTTGGTGAGCCCTGAGCCGGCGCATGTTATCGGCCCTTGCAGCCTCTTGCGGCTCCCAGGCGCTGAGTGCGCGCCAGCATGGCTACCTCCCTTCTGCTCTGTCTGACAAGGGTTGGAGCGGTGAACGGGCGAGGCAGGGACACCGGTCTCTGCCGCCAGCTCTTCAGCCTTAAGGCGAGGGCATTGGAGACTACCTGCACAGCCCTCCATTCTTGTCCACGTGGCTCCGCTGTGATGCAGGTGCAAGCTGGAGCCCCGTGATTGATTGAAAGGGAGGGGGGAGGGAGGGAGGGAGAGCAGTGGGGTGGAGGAGCAGGGTAAATACGAGAATGAAAGCAAAACCAGCGTGGCGCTCATGAAAGGGCGCCGCGCTGATAGAAATACCTCATTCAGCAGCACAACCCCCCCTCTGTGACCGAGGAGGAGTGAAAACAGAGATGGTGGGGTGCAGGAGCGTAGGAATCACACAATAAAAGCAAAAACAAGCATTTTCAATGCAATAGGTCTTGCACTTGCATGAGTATGAGTTATTGGCATTGTAAATTAAAATGCCTTTTATTTATGCATTGTTATTTATAATGTTAATGTTTAAAATTGTTGTAAATGCAATACCTATTGCATTTAAAATGCTTGTTAAAAAGTACTTTTGAGCAAAGCCATAATGCAACAAGAAAAATAGAATTACCCCAGAATGTTTTTTATATTATTGCTTAAAGGCCTACACTGAAACGGATTAAAATCCTTAAACTGAATTTGTAATTTATTGTGTAATTAATTGTTGCTACGAAGCGCTACGAAGCCACGCTAATGGCAAGCTCCATGATTAATTGTTCCTATTTAATATCTAATTTACAGATTTCTCAAGCGCATCCACACTAAAAGGTCTCCAGTTTAACAAATGATGTAGCAAGAGTGCCTAATGCATACGCCTAAATCTAAAGTATGAACCATGGCTATGCTGGTAATTGGATCCCTGTTTTCAGTTTTTGGTGCACATTTCCGTACCCTCCATTGCAACCCTTCAACCCTTGATTCCCTCTCATCTCATGTTTGGATTTTATGTATAACTTATACATGTCATATTATATTACCCCTGAAGAAGGGTTGCATGTCGACCCGAAATGCATTGGGTTTTTGTGAACTTGTTCTTCAACAAAATGCTCTGAAGATCATGCAGTAATGATCTCATGAAGTTAATCTTTGGTTTTGTTTTATAGTTTTTGTACTGAGGTTGCATTGTTCATGTTTCGTTGAAATTCAGCCTTGTAAAAATGAGGTGTTCTTCTATTGTATAGAATACAACATATTTCGATACAACGTTAGAGTCTAGTCTTTCTTAACTTGTTTATGTTTGGTGCTTGAACCCCTCGGGGTCTTTGCTGTGCACTGAAACTAAGATTGGATGATTCCGATTCTTTCTTTTGATTACACATTTGTTTACAGTTGCACGCTTTTGATGAAACATATGTATTGTCTACAAATAGTCTAGTATACTTAGTTAACTTAGGAGTGCGTTGCAAACACATACATTTAACCCTTCAACCCCGCCATCAGGGAGGGTTTTAGCCCGCCAGGTAGAGCCCATGCAGTAGAGAAAGACTCGGGCTATACATGTGAGCAGTGTTTAGGGTCACTTATTTTAAAACGTGCACCAATGTCCTCTACCCGCGCACGTACAAGGTGTGCGCAGCCGGTTATCCAGTCTCCGTGAAGTTTAAATAGTCCCTGAATTTAGCGAAGAGTACAGACCCGGGAGACTTCCTTAAATGCCGGTAAATTAAAACAAAGCGCTGCCCCATGTACACTGTAACAGTAGCATTTGCAGTTTTGGCTTCCAAACAATATCGCCTTTATATTTGCACAGTTTGTATGCTCACTGTTAAATAAATTAACAGCTAAAAATATACTGTATAAAGCTGCCTTCTTATAAGAGCCCCTGCATCACTATAGGTACAAATTAAGCACTATAAAAGCAGATGTAACAAAGCCAGTATTTAGTTGTTGTTTAAGCCGATATTGTAACAATAGGCTAAACTAAATCAAAGCCACATTTTGTATAGTTTATGTCCTCTCTGTAACAGAAACGAACAAGAGAAATATACTGCGTAAAGCTGCATATACTGCGTAAAGCTGCAAAATGCTGAGAACCCAGTCACTTGTTTTTGTTTACAAAATAACCACTAAAGAGGCAACTGTAGCTACGTATTTAAACATACACACAAATAAAAGTAGTACAGTTTAAAAAAATATATATGTTTTTGGGCAATACGCTTTAAACTTCGTTTACAAATAAATTCGCTTACACGTTGGTTTTGTAAATGTGCTAATATATTGTAATGAATTGACATTTGTTTAGAAAACAAGCATTGGCATAGCCAATAGGTCTCGCCTTTGGGACCTTATAAGTGTTTAGCCATGCAACAGTTGCATAACTAAATACTTATAAGGTCCCAAAAGCGAGACCTATTGGCTACACCATTATAATCGTGGCACCCGCGCTTTACTTTTAACATTAAAAGTAAAGCGATTTAACATTAAAAGTAAAGCGCGGGTGCCGCGATTATAGCAAAAGTAAAGAATAGATTATTTTTCTATTTCTTTACTTTTGCTACAATCGCGGCACCCGCGCTTTACTTTTAATGTTAAAAGTAAAGCGCGGGTGCCGCGATTATAGCAAAAGTAAAGAAATAGAAAAATAATCTATTCCTTTACTATTGCTATAATCGCGGCACCCGCGCTTTACTTTATTGTTAAAAGTAAAGCGCCGGTGCCGCGATTGTAGCAAAAGTAAAGAAATAGATTATTTTTCTATTTCTTTACTATTGCTACAATCGCGGCACCCGCGATTATAGCAAAAGTAAAGAAATAGAAAAATAATCTATTTCTTTACTTCAAAGCCGCGAAAGTGAAAGTGATCGCGATCGCGATGCACTTAATGACCCGTGACGCGCGTGCACGCTCACGTGAACGCAAGCTGGTCTCCAGCAAAAGCTCTGTTTGCACTTCCAAAACCCGCTTACTAAAACTCTCGCCAGTGCAGCGCATGCGCTGGCTCAGGCGAGACCTAAAAAGGCAGACTGAAAGTCTGCTATAGCGTGAAACATTAGCATGTTTTCGCCACTTGGGAAAGGAAACCAGGACACGCTAATTAAGTGCAAATAAGCCTGGTAGTAAAGATTGTAATCTATTGGCTTGCAGCATCTGTGAGATGCAAATCAGCAAACAGCAGGATGCTAAGCTCCTTAAAAAAAACTGTATTTCACTCCTGAAGTAAGGGGTAAAAGGAGAACATACTTTTAAGCTGCGTAAAGCTGCGTCCTGAAAACAGCCCTTTAAACTGTACAAATGGCAGCAATACAGCATAATAACAAAATATTTAATTGGTCCCATTTTATATCCAATTTACAAAATTCCCAAGCGCACCTCCACTAAAAAGTCTCCAGTTTAAGAAATACTGTAGCAAGAGTGCCTTTAACCGCAAAGGCAGCAGAATTGGCTTCTATCGGCTGTGGTTTTCACGCTTGAGCGTTGACCGCCAAACGCCAGTTGCAGTGCGAGGAGGACGCCGCATAGCTGCCTTGCTGCCTCGCTGTTTCCCGGTCTGCCGCCTCCCGCCTCCCGCCTCCCGCGGTTACGGCTCCCGCAGCTCCCGCAAAATTTTGCCGGCTTGTTGAATTGCTGAATTGAATACCGGTCCCCCGTGGTATTGAGGAGCGGGCCGACCGGACCTGACACAGAGCCCTGGGTCAAGGGCCCGCCAGCGCCATACTGCGGATGTACAGGCGCACAGCAGAGCAGCTGAGCCGGGGAGGCAGGAAAAGACCGGGGTGAGAGGAGTGAGAGAAGCGAGATAGAGAACTTGGACTACTTAGCCCCTCGCCCGCCCTCACAACTTACTCGGCACCTCTGGCACCCCCGCATCCTGCGAGGAGGAGACTGAGCCGATGACTGTCAATCCCTGCTTCCAGCGGGGGGTGCAACAGCCGGTCAGCTGGTTGGCGGCAGGTTACTTCCAGGTAGCCTGGACAACTGAGGATTTGAGGGACTTGTGGAGAAGAAGCGGAGAGAGCGGGTAAGAGCAAGTAAGTGAGAGCACGGCTGCCACTATTGGCGGCCGCTGAGTGCGAGCCCGGTGAGTCCGCGGAAGCGGCCCAACTAGGTTGGGAGCGGTTAGCGGCTTGCCAGTGTGCCCTGCTCTCGGTTCTTTTGGTTCTCCTGCTCCCCGGCGCTCCTTGCCTTTCAGCCCCCACCCTCTTGGTCCTTCTCCTGTCCAGCCTCCTGCCCAGCATACTGTCTGTTTGTCCGCCTGTCATTCGCCCATTCGTTTATTCATCTTCTCCTCTCGCGCTCTTTAAGCGTCCCATTCAAATCCATCGCTCCTCAACTTCTCCATACAAATTTCTTCATCGCCAGTAGCTTTTAACATCCGCAGCCGATTTTGAGCGGCACTGGGAAACTTCGAGCTTGGGGATTCGGTGCAGCTTCTTCATTGGCTTCAAGGCAATCTCAGGCACCCTCATTGAACAAGAGACGCCTCAGCCACGAGTAAAGCATAAGAGGCTCCCTTTAAACCCAAGCCTAGCTTAAGTCCTAGCTGGGCTCCAGAGAACGATAGGATAGCAACGTAACTCGAAATAGAGGAAACAAAGACTCTTAAATACACTTCCCAAAAACTATACAAATAAGGGAAAGCCAATAAATTTCGGGAAGATGAGATCAGGAAAAATTCGCCAGGTGGCAACAAGGAAAAATAAAAAATACCCCCCCAACAGCTCAAACCCCTCCATCAAGTAAAAAAAGGAAGACACCCGGGTCGAGAGAAAGGCTAGTTGCAGCACCAACACCAGAACCTACACTCTTCAATTTTGGCAATAAGAATGGAAATCAGAAATTCTTCTTCCTAAAGGACCCAATGGCCGCAATCTATGCTCCAACAAAAGAGATATCAGGATTGCCTAGCCCCATAATGCCAAATAAATCAGAAAAAAAGGGGGGCCAGAACAACTGGACACGTCCATCTTCACTAAAAAGATTCTTACTTCCCCCGAGGCAGACCGAAGCAAAGTTCAAACAGAGAATCAAGCCCCGCAGGGAATAATTGCAGCAAGCAGACAGTTAACCACAACAGCACAAGTCCACCTGAATGTATCCCCCGAGAAATAACAACGAAACAGGAAGAAGCTTACAAATGGGCAACAATAATGCTGCAACTGAAGATCCGCCAAAAAACCCTGGTAGCCAGGTAGTCAATCTGGACGAAGCTTGGACCTGCTCCTTCTCTTTTTCCTCTGACGCCAATCTCCATCAAATCTTGGAAATTAATACAATAAAACCAGATACAACTGCCTCAGCCAAGCAAGGGAAATTTCCATCAAACATCTCCCCAAAGGAATGGACATCCGGTGGAGAAGGGGGGTAGCCTCTACTCCCCTTAACCTGACTCCTAGAAACATCCGAAAAGAGGAAAAGTCAAAAGAAGGAAGCTTCTTAATAGAAACCAATCCCACATGCCCGTCACCTCCGATAACAATTTCATCGGTAAGCAGGATTGAGTCACAGTCGGGGTTATCGGGAATACTTACCCAAGAGATACCAACTGCCCCATGGAGCAAATCCTTGCTAAGTGCACTGGAGCAAGCAACAAGGGCTCTAACTTTTCAGTCAGATAAAATGGAGGTGCAGATAGACCTCATCAACTTGATTGCAGAACATATATCAGGTATAAACGTCAAATTGGACATAATCATGACGCTACTCAACGGCAGGGGCTGTTCAGAACTTCAACAGCAGGTCACCAGTGGTTGTGGTATAATTATCGACAAACTGGCCAAGCTCCCAGAAATACTCACAGATAGCAAGAATATTATCAACAATTCTGCTCCCAACTACGTCTTAATGCAGCGATTACCAAAAAGAACGGATTCGCTTTGATATTAACCAATCCGGTTTTCTGAAACCGACCGGATACTGTACCACATAAACCCAGGAAGTGGTGTTTTCTGTACCACTCCATCAGTACAAAGTAAACCGCCATCTTGGCAGCAGGTAACGTTCTAGTGGCCGGGAACAAGACTTTTCGCGGGTTTTTAGCAATGAGTACCGGTTAAATACCGAGTTCAAACGCACCTTTAACAAGCCACGGAGCTGCACGGAGGTATGGAAAGGAAAGAGTATATCCTATTTCATGTAAGTAAGACTAGGGCCAAGTCTTTAAACCCTGGCCCTGCAATCCTTGTTCTATGAAGTCACCTGTTTTGCTTTATACGCATGGCGAGAGCAGTCATTCATAATGCTGTGCGCTTTCTAATTTATCCTCAGCGCTGAATCCGAGACAACTTCACCTTCAGTGCAAGCTCATGATGCCTGACATTTGTTTTAAACAGTGTATGTACATCTTACTTTTAAAAGTAAACCCCCTTTTTTTCTTTTCTCTTTCCCTTTTTTTAACTATTCTAGCAATGAGCTACACAGGCCAGCCGGTACATTTGCACATTATAAAAAAGTGCGAGTTATGACATCATAAACAGTGGCCTTGGATAGCATAAAGTGTGAACGCGTGTATGACAGTATGTGTGTTTTGTCTTTTTATTTCATAATGAGAGTATGTTCACCTAAATAATATAGGCCATGTTCACCTAAAATGGGCAGCGCTATCGTTAGCTGTGGTACGATAATAGTGCTAGGCCCCAGAACAATATATCAGAAAAGCATTGCCTTTGATACAGAAAAATATATCACGAAAAATATATCATATAATAACTTTGACTACATGGGGCAATTCCGCTTTAATATGATATGTTGAGAGCATAATATGTAGTTTGTTGATTCTATGTTTCTTATTATTTCAGATACCAGATTTTGGTTGTTCTAACTAATAGGGGCTATTCACCCCCTTATTATTTTTCGGTCTAGCTTATTTTTGCAGACCGTTTTTTGAAGGATAGGCATATTACATATATATATATATAAAATTTTCATATATGAGTGCAGTAGGGATCATACTAGGTCCTGATGAGTGAAGCAGTGGGGACTGCTTACGAAACATGTTGACCCAGTAGGAGGTATCATATTTTAGTATACCACCTACAGAACCCCATTTTTAGCGTTTCCAGCTAGGGAAGTGAATAAAAATTTGTTTTTTTCCACTAGCCAGGGAATTTTTAAACGACCCTTTTTGTATCTTTCACTGACCCTACCACACTCACTCCAACACTACACATAGCCTATTTTCACAAACATCAAGTGCTCCCACGTATTCGTAGGTTGTAGCACGCCCCGCCCCGTAGAGGGACGGGAAGACCCCTATGATGAATCATGACACTACAGGATTTTGTAGTGTGTGAGGGGTATTTTAAAAACACATAGTGCTTTTCCCTGATTGTTCCAAGGATCAGCAACATACACTTTTTCTTAATTATTTAAAAAAACAAAAATCAAAAAAACAAAAATTACCTAGTAGTTACCACATAGGGTAGAATCATATTGTTTACAAATAGTTGCAGCACCAACACCAGAACCTACACTCTTCAATTTTGGCAATAAGAATGGAAATCAGAAATTCTTCTTCCTAAAGGACCCAATGGCCGCAATCTATGCTCCAACAAAATAGATATCAGGATTGCCTAGCCCCATAATGCCAAATAAATCAGAAAAAAAAGGGGGGCCAGAACAACTGGACACGTCCATCTTCACTAAAAAGATTCTTACTTCCCCCGAGGCAGACCGAAGCAAAGTTCAAACAGAGAATCAAGCCCCGCAGGGAATAATTGCAGCAAGCAGACAGTTAACCACAACAGCACAAGTCCACCTGAATGTATCCCCCGAGAAATAACAACGAAACAGGAAGAAGCTTACAAATGGGCAACAATAATGCTGCAACTGAAGATCCGCCAAAAAACCCTGGTAGCCAGGTAGTCAATCTGGACGAAGCTTGGACCTGCTCCTTCTCTTTTTCCTCTGACGCCAATCTCCATCAAATCTTGGAAATTAATACAATAAAACCAGATACAACTGCCTCAGCCAAGCAAGGGAAATTTCCATCAAACATCTCCCCAAAGGAATGGACATCCGGTGGAGAAGGGGGGTAGCCTCTACTCCCCTTAACCTGACTCCTAGAAACATCCGAAAAGAGGAAAAGTCAAAAGAAGGAAGCTTCTTAATAGAAACCAATCCCACATGCCCGTCACCTCCGATAACAATTTCATCGGTAAGCAGGATTGAGTCACAGTCGGGGTTATCGGGAATACTTACCCAAGAGATACCAACTGCCCCATGGAGCAAATCCTTGCTAAGTGCACTGGAGCAAGCAACAAGGGCTCTAACTTTTCAGTCAGATAAAATGGAGGTGCAGATAGACCTCATCAACTTGATTGCAGAACATATATCAGGTATAAACGTCAAATTGGACATAATCATGACGCTACTCAATGGCAGGGGCTGTTCAGAACTTCAACAGCAGGTCACCAGTGGTTGTGGTATAATTATCGACAAACTGGCCAAGCTCCCAGAAATACTCACAGATAGCAAGAATATTATCAACAATTCTGCTCCCAACTACGTCTTAATGCAGCGATTACCAAAAAAGAACGGATTCGCTTTGATATTAACCAATCCGGTTTTCTGAAACCGACCGGATACTGTACCACATAAACCCAGGAAGTGGTGTTTTCTGTACCACTCCATCAGTACAAAGTAAACCGCCATCTTGGCAGCAGGTAACGTTCTAGTGGCCGGGAACAAGACTTTTCGCGGGTTTTTTAGCAATGAGTACCGGTTAAATACCGAGTTCAAACGCACCTTTAACAAGCCACGGAGCTGCACGGAGGTATGGAAAGGAAAGAGTATATCCTATTTCATGTAAGTAAGACTAGGGCCAAGTCTTTAAACCCTGGCCCTGCAATCCTTGTTCTATGAAGTCACCTGTTTTGCTTTATACGCATGGCGAGAGCAGTCATTCATAATGCTGTGCGCTTTCTAATTTATCCTCAGCGCTGAATCCGAGACAACTTCACCTTCAGTGCAAGCTCATGATGCCTGACATTTGTTTTAAACAGTGTATGTACATCTTACTTTTAAAAGTAAACCCCCTTTTTTCTTTTCTCTTTCCCTTTTTTTAACTATTCTAGCAATGAGCTACACAGGCCAGCCGGTACATTTGCACATTATAAAAAGTGCGAGTTATGACATCATAAACAGTGGCCTTGGATAGCATAAAGTGTGAACGCGTGTATGACAGTATGTGTGTTTTGTCTTTTTATTTCATAATGAGAGTATGTTCACCTAAATAATATAGGCCATGTTCACCTAAAATGGGCAGCGCTATCGTTAGCTGTGGTACGATAATAGTGCTAGGCCCCAGAACAATATATCAGAAAAGCATTGCCTTTGATACAGAAAAATATATCACGAAAAATATATCATATAATAACTTTGACTACATGGGGCAATTCCGCTTTAATATGATATGTTGAGAGCATAATATGTAGTTTGTTGATTCTATGTTTCTTATTATTTCAGATACCAGATTTTGGTTGTTCTAACTAATAGGGGCTATTCACCCCCTTATTATTTTTCGGTCTAGCTTATTTTTGCAGACCGTTTTTTGAAGGATAGGCATATTACATATATATATATATAAAATTTTCATATATGAGTGCAGTAGGGATCATACTAGGTCCTGATGAGTGAAGCAGTGGGGACTGCTTACGAAACATGTTGACCCAGTAGGAGGTATCATATTTTAGTATACCACCTACAGAACCCCATTTTTAGCGTTTCCAGCTAGGGAAGTGAATAAAAATTTGTTTTTTTCCACTAGCCAGGGAATTTTTAAACGACCCTTTTTGTATCTTTCACTGACCCTACCACACTCACTCCAACACTACACATAGCCTATTTTCACAAACATCAAGTGCTCCCACGTATTCGTAGGTTGTAGCACGCCCCGCCCCGTAGAGGGACGGGAAGACCCCTATGATGAAGCATGACACTACAGGATTTTGTAGTGTGTGAGGGGTATTTTAAAAACACATAGTGCTTTTCCCTGATTGTTCCAAGGATCAGCAACATACACTTTTTCTTAATTATTTAAAAAAACAAAAATCAAAAAACAAAAATTACCTAGTAGTTACCACATAGGGTAGAATCATATTGTTTACAAATAGTTGCAGCACCAACACCAGAACCTACACTCTTCAATTTTGGCAATAAGAATGGAAATCAGAAATTCTTCTTCCTAAAGGACCCAATGGCCGCAATCTATGCTCCAACAAAATAGATATCAGGATTGCCTAGCCCCATAATGCCAAATAAATCAGAAAAAAAAGGGGGGCCAGAACAACTGGACACGTCCATCTTCACTAAAAAGATTCTTACTTCCCCCGAGGCAGACCGAAGCAAAGTTCAAACAGAGAATCAAGCCCCGCAGGGAATAATTGCAGCAAGCAGACAGTTAACCACAACAGCACAAGTCCACCTGAATGTATCCCCCCGAGAAATAACAACGAAACAGGAAGAAGCTTACAAATGGGCAACAATAATGCTGCAACTGAAGATCCGCCAAAAACCCTGGTAGCCAGGTAGTCAATCTGGACGAAGCTTGGACCTGCTCCTTCTCTTTTTCCTCTGACGCCAATCTCCATCAAATCTTGGAAATTAATACAATAAAACCAGATACAACTGCCTCAGCCAAGCAAGGGAAATTTCCATCAAACATCTCCCCAAAGGAATGGACATCCGGTGGAGAAGGGGGGGGTAGCCTCTACTCCCCTTAACCTGACTCCTAGAAACATCCGAAAAGAGGAAAAGTCAAAAGAAGGAAGCTTCTTAATAGAAACCAATTCCACATGCCCGTCACCTCCGATAACAATTTCATCGGTAAGCAGGATTGAGTCACAGTCGGGGTTATCGGGAATACTTACCCAAGAGATACCAACTGCCCCATGGAGCAAATCCTTGCTAAGTGCACTGGAGCAAGCAACAAGGGCTCTAAATTTTCAGTCAGATAAAATGGAGGTGCAGATAGACCTCATCAACTTGATTGCAGAACATATATCAGGTATAAACGTCAAATTGGACATAATCATGACACTACTCAACGGCAGGGGCTGTTCAGAACTTCAACAGCAGGTCACCTGTGGTTGTGGTATAATTATCGACAAACTGGCCAAGCTCCCAGAAATACTCACAGATATATTGGGGGCAGTGCAGCCAACTCGCAAAGCAGAACCTACAGAAGGACCACAAGAGATAGACGAGAATGAAGCCAAAGCAGAGTCCCTAAAGACACCAATAGAGACTACAGCGACCAATGGCAAAAATAAAGGGGAAGCAGAGGAAGAGGAAAAACCAGGTGTAGGGGTTAACCCAATAGAGGCAAAATCGTCTTCCGCCAACCTCTCTCAAACTGGGAAACCAACCAAAAGACAAAGAAAGCGTGCAAGGAAAGCCAGATTAAAGCAAACCACTCAAACTACCCCTGGGCCAGGGAAGATTTATCCAATTTTTACCAACCAAATTTTGATAACGGAAAAAAATAGGAATTTTAAAGAAGAATCTTTAGACTTATCCATCATAGGGTCCAACTTATCAAACATGGCTGCGGACCCAAATAAATTAATCATAACTTACCCGCCTCCGGTTGTAAATGCTTCAAGCAACCAAGAAAAAACGAGTCAGGAATACATCAATACAACTAAAAAACAAAAGGTCCACAAAGGGGTTCAAAAGATAGGCTCCGAGAAGGAGAAACTAGAGCAAAAACACTTGAGCAACAATGGAGAAGAGGTAGCAATAACCCCACGGGCCCAGACAGAACTAGCATCCCAAAGCCGCAGAGACCATAGCCAAGATAAAGGGGTACAAGCGCAAAAAAATCGGAGGTAAAAGCAGAAGAAAGATCAGGGGCAACATCTCCGGACGAAATTAAATTAAAAACGAGGATTACAGTAGCCCAACCCCGATAATAGTTACTCGAAATAAGAAGGGTCGTACCTGCAAGTTTCCATCGTCAGAACAAACAATAGAGACCCAAATTAATAACAAGGATCAAAGTAACTCAATTCCGCTATAGTCACCCTAAATAATAAGGGTCGCACCTGCAAGCTTTCATCGATAGAACAAACAACTGAGACCCCATGGACAACAAAACAGAAAAATCCTGGGAACCGGGAAACAGGAACAAAGGAAATAATCCTTAAGCCCCACCACAAGAAAGGGCCCGAGATGAATATGTACGCCAAGAACCTCAAATAGGTCGCGAATTACTTAATAAACATCAGCAGGTTAAGGAGGACATTATAAATCCCTTAAACAATATAATAGAGAGAGACTCCCTTAAAATTGATATTTGCGCCAGAGTATTGCACTAAAGGAAGACAAGACACACTGAATCGAGGGAATTTGTTAATGTTGTTTAATTAATGGGGATAACATCACGCGACCTATTAGCCGTAGAATTTCAGCCAACGGCTTCCACCATGGATATAGAAGAGACCTTGACAACTTGGAATGCCAAGGATCTAGTAGACAGGATCTAGGCAACAAGGGCAATATTTGAAGCCTGGGGAATCACTCTAAGACTCCACAAGCGACCTAAATATCCTTACCCCCTCTTAAAAAATTCGCCGACATCAAAAACGGGGCAGTCGCCCGGGAAAGGCCAAATATCTTGTCTACGTGGCGCTAGAAACTCCTCGCTAATTGTGGAAAACAACTCAACACAGAAAAATGAAACAGCAAGCCCAACACACCCTGACCAGCAGCTATGCATTAGTCAAGATTGGTCCTGGGTTCCAATGGCCTTGAGCAAAAATCGTACCTAACGAAAACCCATGGATTGATTCCGATAATACAATGAGGGAGCACCAAGAAAGGAACAAAGGGAACGTATCAAAGAATACAACAAGGACCAACCAAGGTTCAGTAGAAAAAAATCCGGAATTATTAAAGATCTGCTCTTGGAACGTTCATGGATTTGGAGTAATGGGTCAAGATCACGAAACCCTGTCCTTCATTCAAAATCAAGATCTAATATTGCTCCAAGAGACATGGAACACGAAACCAGTTCCTATTCCGGGTTACACAGGACATCATATCCTGGCAGAAAAATTCTCAAAGTTCGGGCATCCAAGGGGAGGTTTATCATTTTCCGCAACAGCAAAATATGACTGGTCCATAGAAGAATTAGACGCTGGAGAAAACTGGCTGCAAGCACTAACATTGACTGGTAAACATCATTCTAACAAGCTAAGCTGGCAACTAATAATAATTAACGTATACATCCACCCAGAGAGAAAGCAACAGAAGGAGACATTTCTAACATTGGTGAACTTGATTAAGGTGCTACAAAAGACCCACGAACACAGCAATTTGATAATTTCAGGAGATTTTAACAGTAATCTCACCATCACCAAACAGTTCAGAAGCAAGAGGAAGGATGCCCCGGGAATTAAATCAACAATTCAAGAGCTGGAAGCTTTAGGCTTAATCACCTTGAACGGTAACGTAACTGGAGACAGACCAGCGGCCACCACGTTTCTGAGTGGAAAAAGCCAATCAATCATAGACTTCACCATCGTCAGGAATAATCTCTTTCCCATGATAAATTCCTTCCAAATCTGCCCAGGTCCAGAAAGTGATCATTTTCCACAGATTACGAAAATTAACATCACTCTAACCCAGACACAAATATTAAAGTCCCTGGCACAATATCCAGAAAAATATAATTTGAGGAAACTGAAGTGGCGAGGACAAGATACAAATATAATAATGGACACGATCCAGGATTATGTGAAGCAACAAGGGACACATAAAGAAGAAGAAGCACACAAAAATTGGGAACTTTTGGGGCAGTGTCTTATTCAAAAATTCCCAGTTATTCCAGGACGACAAAAGAAGATAGAAACCAGGAAGGAGCCATGGTTTAATATCCAATCGCGAGATCTAAAAAGGAGCATTGCTAGAGAGGTGCGCCTCCTAGCAACGGCAGCAAGAACGGGAAAAGAATCTGGTAACCTTAAGGAAAGGCGGAAAAAATATAAGAAAAATTTAAGGGAGGCAAAAATAGTGTATAAAGAATCCATCTGGAATAAACTACTATGGGAAAGTAAACTGCCAACAAGCAGGGAATTCTGGGGAATAATCAATAACCTGACTAAGGGTTCAAGACTCCAACAAGACACCGGAATAGGAGAAGACATGTGGATCAAATATATTCAAAATATGTACAATAATTTGGATTACAATAAGCACGTTAATGCAGCCACGGTCCCGAAAGAATCTGGAGAAGAACATCTTAGTCTCCAGCCTCATGAAGGCCACCCTCAACAAATGCTAGAGATTAGCAGCAACGAGCTAGAGAATCTTATCAATACCAAACAATTGAAAGGAATAATAACAAAACTAAGAACGGAGGGGGCAGCAGGACCAAACGGGCTTCCAAACGCTCTTTTTAAGAACTCACACGATTTTTGGGCAAACTATTTTACGCCCCTTTTCAACTACATCTATAATCAGAATATCGTACCAAATTCCTGGAGAGGGAATATAATACATCCAATATTTAAAAATGGCCTTCATAGCAAGCCAGAAAACTATAGATTGATATCTCTGATTGATGTAGAAGCCAAATTATATGCATCATGTCTACTTATCCACCTTCAAGAATGGATGAATGAGAAGAGTATAATCCCAAAGTTTCAAACAGGTTTTAGGTCAGGAATGGGAACAACTACAAATTTGGCAACTTTGGCTCTTTTAGGCGAAAAAGCACTAAAAAGGAAAACACAATTATTCGCATGCTTCATCGACCTGAAAGCCGCGTTTGATCGAGTGACTAGAACTCGA
This sequence comes from Calotriton arnoldi, assembly GCA_963921515.1. Lineage (NCBI taxonomy): Eukaryota > Metazoa > Chordata > Amphibia > Caudata > Salamandridae > Calotriton > Calotriton arnoldi. Next base: position 43,169 of record CAWUFW010011257.1, read on the forward strand.
CTTTGGAATAAATTAAAAACCTGGGGGCTACCGACCAAACTATTGGACGCAATGATCGCCCTCCATACGGAAACTTGGACTAGAGTGAAACTAGGCGACGGAAGTAGAGTATCCGCAAGAATAAACACTCAGCACAGCTTAAAACAAGGCTGCGTCCTGGCGCCGAGTCTATTCAACTTGTTCTTAGCAGACATAACCGAGCATATGAAATCAGCAATGAGCCATCCGCCAATGTTGGCCAAAGAGCCTATAACTTTTTTACAATACGCGGACGACATCATAGTGCTAAGTCAAAGTCCGATTGGTCTGCAAAGAGCAATAAACAACTTAGTAATTTACCTGGACCAGGAAAATCTAGAGTTAAATAAAATGAAAACGAAGGTGGTATGCCTAGTGGACCCCAAGAAAAATAAGTTTAAATGGTACGTTAAGGGAGATCAAGTGGAAGAGCAAGCCTCCTATAAATATCTAGGCATAAAACTAGGGCGCGGCATTTCGCACAAGGACCATAAACTGGATTTAAACGCTAAAGCCCAATCATTGATTTTTGCTTTTCGACTGCTGAACAAAAAATTGAGCTGTCCGGCTTATACTCACCTCCTAAATGTGATGGCAGCACAAACTTTACCTACTCTGTCTTATGGCTTGGAAACATGGTGTGGTAAGGAGGCTGAGTTACTGAATGAGCTCCAGACCAAGATATATAAAGCCGTTTTTTATCTTCCCAAGTCTGCATCTCCCGCACAGGTACGGCTAGAATTTGGCCTTCAAAATCAGAAGTTACGGAGCATGAATTCCTTTGCAAAGCTCTGCCATAAATTTCGATCCTCAGAGCCCGGTACACTGAACAATCTATGCTGGGATGAGATCAAAGCACAAATGGTGCAAGAAGTACCTACATCTTGGGAAGCCTATTTGAGGAAATCACTGGTGGAACTAGATACCCAAGCAGTATGGGAGAGCAAGGCAGAAAAGACAATATTTAACAAAGCCAGTAATGTGTCCGCCAAGAAGAAATCGCTCCTGGAAGACAAAAACATCTTGTCCAAACGACGTCATGCATGGACAGTAATAAATTCCTATACTCATACAAAGCCCCAAGCCTACCTAGCAGCCCATTTTAGCTCCGAGATAAAAAAGAGCTTTATTCACTACCGGCTGGGAATCCATGACTCGAAGGACTTAATGCCATCATGGAAACGCAATTATCAAGAGGAGAACTGTCGTCTATGTGGTTATTCGGACGAAACATTAACCCATTTGTTGTGTGTATGCCCAGCTGTAAAGGACCGAAGGAAATCCTTTTTAAAATTGATCTTTAACGAGTTAAATATTCGTACATGCAGACAAGCTGTGATTAGATGGATGAAGGGCTCATCAATTATTCTGTCTTGTTGAGGTGTAAAATATTTTGCACATATTAGGAAATTTCTCCGACAAGCAGATCAAGCAAATAAGAACACTGGTTGAAAAAACACGATTATAGGTGGTCCGAACATTACAGGCTATACAGCACTAAGCATTTTAAAGGCATTTTAACCGCATGGTTGGTTTTAAACTAGCAGCTTTTCATCTGTCATTGCTGGTTGCATATCTCTAAATAAGAGACAGTTGCGGTTTGTGATAATGATTTTTTATTATGTTACTTAAACACAAAAAGACATTTGACTTTAGGTAAACCATCTTGTATTTAATATTTTAAACTTACCATGGACCAATGATTTTCTTTTATGTGATACCACGGTTTTTATTATGAAATTCGTTTTATGCAATTTGTAAAGATTTTAAGTAATCACGCAATAAACAATAAACTGAAACTGTGTTTTAAAGCACGGCGGGTTTAAGTGAGCATTTTGCTGATAAGACTCCACCCTTGGGAGCTGGCTTTCTCCTTCGAAGTCTGTGACCCGGCACAGATTTATTGCTTCCTGACTGTTGTCCTGTCCCCGGTTTCTTTGTACAGTCCCAGTTCAACAACTGCTGCCTCCAGAGGTTGAAAACAGTACTTTGGGTGCTCTGTGGGTGACGTCGGGTGCGGTGGAAGCCAGGTCGTATAGCGCCGCGAGCGGGGAAAAACGCCATTCCAGGGTCTAATTACCTCAGAGTTCAACCCTTCAGTGGGAGGGACTGCTCAGTTTGGGTGAGCTACGGAGGCATGGGTAGTTCAATGCTGCCCCGCTTCAGCAAGATCCGCAGGGGGGTGCGGGCCAGCGCCGAGCACCACTCGCCAAGGCCTCAGTGAGGTGTGCAGGTGAGAGAGGCTGTGTGGACGGCAGGGGTAGGAGATAAGGAATGACACATAACCTGATCACCCATTCTCCTGCAGGAGGTGGCCATGAGATGCTGAATAAGGTTGTGTGTGAGTGTTTTATGGATACAAATCGTGGTATACTACCCAATATGCTGTTGTGTGTCTGAGTTATGTTGTGGCTGAGATACTTTTTGTTTCCCTTCATGAATGATTGACTTTTCGCTTCCCGCCCCCTTCAATGACGTGTCAGAGAATGAACCGGAGCAGCCAGGAGCCCCATCACTGGGACTACAAACGTCAAAAAGATGAAGCGCTGAGTCGGCCCCACAGGAGTCCATGCACATCACTGCAGGAGGCTCTCATGCAAGCCTATCTTAAGGCCTGCACTGCACCGCGCTGCTGACAAGCGGACACGGGTGACACTACTCACCACAGTCCGCAGAACGCCCCACCACTGCTCCTTCCTCAAGGGACCCGACGTGCTAGCCTGTGGCTAGGCAATGGCATGGCCAGAGAGACCACAGGCTATAGATCCTAGCGATCCTAATAGCTACCGACCCATCTCCCGACTCCCCTTACCAGCTAAAATACTGGAGAAGGCTATGAACATGCAACTAAGTCTGTTCATTGAGAAAAACAACATGTTGGACCCTTCTCAGTACGGTTTCCGAGCGGGACACAGTACGGAGTCAGCGCTGATTAAAGCCACGGAGGAGGTGCGCGAGGCGGTGGACCAGGGAGGCTCTGCCATTTTGATCATGCTGGATCTGTCGGCAGCCTTCGATATGGTCCATCATGAAGTACTGATGGGCCGTTTATCGGAGGCTGGGGTCCAGGGTACGGCCTGGAACCTACTAAAATCATTTTTGGCCGATAGAATACAAACGGTAGAACTAGGTGGGGACAGATCGAAACCATTTTCCATCCCCTGTGGAGTCCCACAGGGGTCATCCCTTAGTCCGACGCTTTTTAATATTTATGTGAGACCGCTGGCTGCCCTTATAAGATCTTTTGGGCTACTCCTAACCTCTTACGCAGATGATACTCAAATTGTGTTATCCCTGCAGAGAGGTAAGGAAGCGGAAAAGGCCCCTAGCTGCCACGACTGTATGCTAGCAATAACTGGCTGGATGTCTGCTAATTGCTTGAAGTTGAATGCAGGCAAGACAGAGGTGATTATCTTTGGGAACAACCCCAACCTCTGGACTCCAGCATGGTGGCCCAGCGTTATGGGCCCTCCCCCACCCCCCTCACGGAAAGTTAAGAACTTGGGGGTGATTGTGGATAACACCCTCACCAGGTTAGCGGGGTGGTGTCGACAAGCTTTTTTATTCTGAGGACATTGAGGAAAATAAAATCTTTCCTCACAGAAGAAAGTTTTAGAACAGTCGTCTCAGCCCTCATTCTGTCCCGTCTGGATTACTGTAACAGTCTGTACCTGACTATTAATAAAAAACATCTCAATAGACTGCAGATGGTGCAGAACGCGGCAGCTAGGTTGCTGACAGGCACTCCGAGGTTTATGTCGGTCAGAAATGACCTACGTCACCTTCACTGGCTCCCAATCATACAAGAAGTTCAATTCAAGGCTCTCTGTACGGTCTTTAAGTCCCTGACTGGAACGGGCCCTGAAGACCTACAAAAGCGCATTCAATGGTATGTCCCCGGGAGAACATTGCGCTCAATGGAAGCAAAGCGGGTGGTCGTTCCTAGAGCGACAAAGGCTAACTGGGGTGGGAAGAGCTTAGTCCTTAGAGCCAACAATGCCTGGAACGGTCTTCCGTTATATCTAAGGACTGGTACTGATTTCCTCTTGTTCAGGAAAGGTCTGAAAACCTGGTTGTTTTCAGCTTAGTCTCAGCTGGGCACAGGGGTGGAGGTCACCAGGTATTTATTGCCCCAGGCATACAGTGCTCAGCGCCAGGACACCCTTGGGTAACAGTGCGCTTTACAAACCCATATAACATAACATAACATTGTTTTTATAGCTAAAAAGAAAATTGACAAAGCCAAAGGGTTTTCCCCTAGTATAGACTAAATGAACGCTTAGCCCGGGACTTCATGCTTATTTCGGTCGCTGCACCAGCCAGACATGTTTTATGGAATTACCCACAACACCGTGCCTATTGTCGAGGAGGCTGGGGGCAGGTATTGTCCCTGCACTGTCTGGGCCCGGCAGTTGTACATGTCAAGGTGCTACAAGGTCTGCAGACTGGAACGGGAGGGGGGTCTGGGCGGCTCTCAAGGTGCTACAAGGTCTGCAGACTGGAACGGGAGGGGTGTCTGGGCGGCTCTCAAGGTGCTACAAGATCTGCCTCCTGGAACGGGAGGGGGTCTGGGCGGCTCTCAAGGTGCTACAAGGTCTGCAGACTGGAACGGGAGGGGGTCTGGGCGGCACTCAAGGTGCTACAAGATCTGCCTCCTGGAACGGGAGGGGGGTCTGGGCGGCTCACAAGGTGTTACAAGGTCTACCTCCTGGAACGGGAGGGGGGTCTGGGCGGCTCTCAAGGTGCTACAAGGTCTGCCTCCTGGAACGGGAGGGGGGTCTGGGCGGCTCTCAAGGTGCTACAAGGTCTACCTCCTGGAACGGGAGGGGGGTCTGGGCGGCTCTCAAGGTGCTACAAGGTCTGCCTCCTGGAACGGGAGGGGTGTCTGGGCGGCTCTCAAGGTGCTACAAGGTCTGCCTCCTGGAACAGGAGGGGGGTCTGGGCGGCTCTCAAGGTGCTACAAGGTCTGCCTCCTGGAACGGGAGGGGTGTCTGGGCGGCTCTCAAGGTGATACAAGGTCTGCCTCCTGGAACGGGAGGGGTGTCTGGGCGGCTCTAAAGGTGCTACAATGTCTGCCTCCTGGAACGGGAGGGGGGTCTGGGCGGCTCTCAAGGTGCTACAAGGTCTGCCTCCTGGAACGGGAGGGGGGTCTGGGCAGCTCTCAAGGTGCTACAATGTCTGCCTCCTGGAACGGGAGGGGGTCTGGGAGGTGCTACAAGGTCTGCCTCCTGGAACGCGAGGGGGTCTGGGCGGCTGTCAAGGTGCTACAAGGTCTGCCTCCTGGAACGGGAGGGGGTTCTGGGCGGCTGTCAAGGTGCTACAAGGTCTGCCTCCTGGAACGGGAGGGGGTTCTGGGCGGCTCTCAAGGTGCTACAAGGTCTGCCTCCTGGAACGGGAGGGGGGTCTGGGCGGCTCTCAAGGTGCTACAAGGTCTGCAGACTGGAACGGGAGGGGGGTCTGGGCGGCTCTCAAGGTGTTACAAGGTCTGCAGACTGGAACGGGAGGGGGGTCTGGGCGGCTCTCAAGGTGCTACAAGGTCTGCAGACTGGAACGGGAGGGGGGTCTGGGTGGCTCTCAAGGTGCTACATGGTCTGCAGACTGGAACGGGAGGGGGGTCTGGGCGGCTCTCAAGGTGCTACAAGGTCTACCTCCTGGAACGGGAGGGGGGTCTGGGCGGCTCTCAAGGTGCTACAAGGTCTGCCTCCTGGAACGGGAGGGGGGTCTGGGCGGCTGTCAAGGTGCTACAAGGTCTGCCTCCTGGAACGGGAGGGTGTTCTAGGCGGCTCTCAAGGTGCTACAAGGTCTGCCTCCTGGAACGGGAGGGGGTCTGGGCGGCTCTCAAGGTGCTAAAAGGTCTGCAGACTGGAATGGGAGGGGGGTCTGGGCGGCTCTCAAGGTGCTACAAGGTATGCAGACTGGAACGGGAGGGGGGTCTGGGCGGCTCTCAAGGTGCTACAAGGTCTGCCTCCTGGAACGGGAGGGGGTCTGGGCGGCTCTCAAGGTGCTACAAGGTCTGCAGACTGGAACGGGAGGGGGTCTGGGCGGCTCTCAAGGTGCTACAAGGTCTGCCTCCTGGAACGGGAGGGGGTCTGGGCGGCTCTCAAGGTGCTAAAAGGTCTGTCTCCTGGAACGGGAGGGGGGTCTGTGCGGCACTCAAGGTGCTACAAGGTCTGCCTCCTGGTACGGGAGGGGGGTCAGGGCGGCTCTCAAGGTGCTACAAGGTCTGCCTCCTGGTACGGGAGGGGGGTCTAGGCAGTTCTCAAGGTGCTACAAGGTCTGCAGACTGGAACGGGAGGGGGGTCTGGGCGGCTCTCAAGGTGCTACAAGGTCATCAGACTGGAACGGGAGGGGGTCTGGGCGGCTCTCAAGGTGCTACAAGGTCTGCCTCCTGGAACGGGAGGGGGTCTGGGTGTCTCTCAAGGTGCTACAAGGTCTGCCTCCTGGTACCGGAGGGGTGTCTGGGCGGCTCTCAAGGTGCTACAAGGTCTGACTCCTGGAACGGGAGGGGGTCTGGGCGGCTCTCAAGGTGCTACAAGGTCTGCAGACTGGAACGGGAGGGGGTCTGGGCGGCTCTCAAGGTGCTACAAGGTCTGCCTCCTGGAACGGGAGGGGGTCTGGGCGTCTCTCAAGGTGCTACAAGGTCTCTATCCTGGAACGGGAGGGGGGTCTGGGCGGCTCTCGAGGTGCTACAAGGTCTGCAGACTGGAACGGGAGGGGGGTCTGGGCGGCTCTCAAGGTGCTACAAGGTCTGCCTCCTGGAACGGGAGGGGGGCCTGGGAGGCACTCAAGGTGCTACAGGGTCTGCCTCCTGGAATGGGAGGGGGGTCTGGGTGGCTCTCAAGGTGCTACAAGGTCTGCCTCCTGGTACGGGAGAGGGGTCTAGGCGGTTCTCAAGGTGCTACAAGGTCTGCCTCCAGGAACGGGAGGGGGGTCTTGGCGGCTCTCAAGGTGCTACAATGTCTGCAGACTGGAACGGGAGGAGGGTCTGGCGGGCTCTCAAGGTGCTACAAGGTCTGCCTCCTGGAACGGGAGGGGGGTCTGGGCGGAACTCAAGGTGCTACAAGGTCTGCCTCCTGGAACGGGAGGGGGGTCTGGGCGGCTCTCAAGGTGCTACAAGGTCTGCCTCCTGGAACGGGAGGGGGGTCTGGGCGACTCTCAAAGTGCTACAAGGTCTGCCTCCTGGAACGGGAGGGGGTCTGGGTGGCTCTCAAGGTGCTACAAGGTCTGCCTCCTGGAACGGGAGGGGGGTCTGGGCGTCTCTCAAGGTGCTACAAGGTCTGCAGACTGGAACGGGAGGGGGGTCTGGGCGGCTCTCAAGGTGCTACAAGGTCTGCAGACTGGAACGGGAGGGGGGTCTGGGCGGCTCTCAAGGTGCTACAAGGTCTACCTCCTGGAACGGGAGGGGGGTCTGGGCGGCTCTCAAGGTGCTACAAGGTCTCCATCCTGGAACGGGAGGGGGTCTGGGCGGCTCTCGAGGTGCTACAAGGTCTGCCTCCTGGAACGGGAGGGGGGCCTGGGAGGCACTCAAGGTGCTACACGGTCTGCCTCCTGGAATGGGAGGGGGGTCTGGGTGGCTCTCAAGCTGCTACAAGGTCTGCCTCCTGGTACGGTAGGGGGGTCTAGGCGGTTCTCAAGGTGCTACAAGGTCTGCCTCCAGGAACGGGAGGGGGTATTGGCGGCTCTCAAGGTGCTACAATGTCTGCAGACTGGAACGGGAGGAGGGTCTGGCGGGCTCTCAAGGTGCTACAACGTCTGCCTCCTGGAACGGGAGGGGGGTCTGGGCGGCTCTGAAGGTGCTACAAGGTCTGCAGACTGGAACGGGAGGGGGTCTGGGCGGCTCTCAAGGTGCTACAAGGTCTGCCTCCTGGAACGGGAGCGGGGTCTGGGCGGCTCTCAAGGTGCAACAAAGTCTGCAGACTGGAACGGGAGGGGGGTCTGGGTGGCTCTCAAGGTGCTACAAGGTCTGCAGACTGGAACGGGAGGGGGGTCTGGGCGGCTCTCAAGGTGCTACAAGGTCTGCCTCCTGGAACGGGAGGGAGGTCTGGGCGGCTCTCAAGGTGCTACAAGGTCTGCCTCCTGGAACGGGAGGGGTGTCTGGGCGGCTGTCAAGGTGCTACAAGGTCTGCCTCCTGGAACGGGAGGGGGGTCTGGGCGGCTCTCAAGGTGCTACAAGGTCTGCCTCCTGGAACGGGAGGGGGGTCTGGGCGGCTCTCATGGTGCTACAAGGTCTACCTCCTGGAACGGGAGGGGGGTCTGGGCGTATCAAGGTGCTACAAGGTCTGCCTCCTGGAACATGAGGGGGGTCTTGGTGTCTCTCAAGGTGCTACAAGGTCTGCCTCCTGGAACGGGAGGGGGGTCTGGGCAGCACTCAAGGTGCTACAAGGTCTGTCTCCTGGAACGGGAGTGGGGTCTGGGCGGCTCTCAAGGTGCTACAAGGTCTGCAGACTGGAACGGGAGGGGGGTCTGGGCGGCTCTCAAGGTGCTACAAGGTCTGCAGACTGGAACGGGAGGGGGTCTGGGCAGCTCTCAAGGTGCTACAAGGTCTGCCTCCTGGAGCGGGAGGGGGTCTGGGCGGCTCTCAAGGTGCTACAAGGTCTGCCTCCTGGAACGGGAGGGGGTCTGGGCGGCTCTCAAGGTGCTACAAGGTCTGCAGACTGGAACGGGAGGGGTGTCTGGGCGGCTCACAAGGTGCTACAAGGTCTACCTCCTGGAACGGGAGGGGGTCTGGGCGGCTCTCAAGGTGCTACAAGGTCTGCCTCCTGGAACAGGAGGGGGGTCTGGGCGGCTCTCAAGGTGCTACATGGTCTGCAGACTGGAACGGGAGGGGGGTCTGGGCGGCTCTCAAGGTGCTACAAGGTCTGCCTCCTGGAACGAGAGGGGGGTCTGGGCGGAACTCAAGGTGCTACAAGGTCTGCCTCCTGGAACGGGAGGGGGGTCTGGGCGGCTATAAAGGTGCTACAAGGTCTGCCTCCTGGAACGGGAGGGGGTCTGGGCGGCTCTCAAGGTGCTACAAGGTCTGCCTCCTGGAACGGGAGGGGGTCTGGGCGGCTCTCAAGGTGCTACAAGGTCTGCCTCCTGGAACGGGAGGGGGTCTGGGCGTCTCTCAAGGTGCTACAAGGTCTGCCTCCTGGAACGGGAGGGGGTCTGGGCGGCTCTCATGGTGCTACATGGTCTGCAGACTGGAACGGGAGGGGGTCTGGGCGGCACTCAAGGTGCTACATGGTCTGCCTCCTGGAACGGGAGGGGGTCTGGGCGGCTCTCAAGGTGCTACAAGGTCTGCCTCCTGGAACGGGAGGGGGTCTGTGCGGCTCTCAAGGTGCTACAAGGTCTGCCTCCTGGAACGGGAGGGAGGACTGGGTGGCTCTCAAGGTGCTACAAGGTCTGCCTCCTGGAACGGGAGGGGGGTCTGGGCGGCTCTCAAGGTGCTACAAGGTCTGCCACCTGGAACGGGAGGGGAGTCTGGGCGGCTCTCAAGATGCTACAAGGTCTGCCACCTGGAACGGGAGGGGAGTCTGGGCGGCTCTCAAGGTGCTACAAGGTCTGCCTCCTGGAACGGGAGGGGGGTCTGGGCGGCTCTCAACGTGCTACAAGGTCTGCCTCCTGGAACGGGAGGGGGTCTGGGCGGCTCTCAAGGTGCTACAAGGTCTGCCTCCTGGAACGGGAGGGGGTCTGTGCGGCTCTCAAGGTGCTACAAGGTCTGCAGACTGGAACGGGAGGGGGTCTGGGCGGCTCTCAAGGTGCTACAAGGTCTGCCTCCTGGAACGGGAGGGGGGTCTGGGCGTCTCTCAAGGTGCTACAAGGTCTGCCTCCTGGTACAGGAGGGGAGTCTGGGCGGCTCTCAAGGTGCTACAAGGTCTGACTCCTGGAACGGGAGGGGGGTCTGGGCGGCTCTCAAGGTGCTACAAGGTCTGCAGACTGGAACGGGAGGGGGGTCTGGGCGGCTCTCAACGTGCTACAAGGTCTGCCTCCTGGAACGGGAGGGGGGTCTGGGCATCTCTCAAGGTGCTACAAGGTCTCCCTCCTGGAACGGGAGGGGGGTCTGGGCAGCTCTGAAGGTGCTACAAGGTCTGCAGACTGGAACGGGAGGGGGGTCTGGCGGCTCTCAAGGTGCTACAAGGTCTGCCTCCTGGAACGGGAGGGGGGCCTGGGAGGCATTCAAGGTGCTACAGGGTCTGCCTCCTGGAAGGGGAGGGGGGTCTGGGTGGCTCTCAAGGTGCTACAAGGTCTGCCACCTGGAACGGGAGGGGAGTCTGGGCGGCTCTCAAGGTGCTACAAGGTCTGCCTCCTGGAACGGGAGGGGGTCTGGGCGGCTCTTAAGGTGCTACAAGGTCTGCCTCCTGGAACGGGAGGGGGTCTGGGCGGCTCTCAAGGTGCTACAAGGTCTGCCTCCTGGAACGGGAGGGGGTCTGTGCGGCTCTCCAGGTGCTACAAGGTCTGCAGACTGGAACGGGAGGGGGTCTGGGCGGCTCTCAAGGTGCTACAAGGTCTGCAGACTGGAACGGGAGGGGGTCTGGGCGGCTCTCAAGGTGCTACAAGGTCTGCCTCCAGGAACGGGAGGGGGTCTGCGCGGCTCTCAAGGTGCTACAAGGTCTGCCTCCAGGAACGGGAGGGGGTCTGGGCAGCTCTCAAGGTGCTACAAGGTCTGCAGACTGGAACGGGAGGGGGTCTGGGCGGCTCTCAAGGTGCTACAAGGTCTACCTCCTGGAACGGGAGGGGGTCTGGGCGGCTCTCATGGTGCTACAAGGTCTGCCTCCTGAAACGGGAGGGGGTCTGGGCGTCTCAAGGTGCTACAAGGTCTGACTCCTGGAACGGGAGGGGGTCTGGGTGGCTCTCAAGGTGCTACAAGGTCTGCCTCCTGGAACGGGAGGGGGTCTGGGCGGCTCTCAAGGTGCTACAAGGTCTGCAGACTGGAACGGGAGGGGTGTCTGGGCGGCTCTCATGGTGCTACAAGGTCTGCCTCCTGGAACATGAGGGGGTCTTGGTGTCTCTCAAGGTGCTACAAGGTCTGTCTCCTGGAACGGGAGTGGGGTCTGGGCGGCTCTCAAGGTGCTACAAGGTCTACCTCCTGGAGCGGGAGGGGGTCTGGGCGGCTCTCAAGGTGCTACAAGGTCTGCCTCCTGGAACGGGAGGGGGTCTGGGCGGCTCTCAAGGTGCTACATGGTCTGCAGACTGGAACGGGAGGAGGGTCTGGGCGGCTCTCAAGGTGCTACAAGGTCTGCAGACTGGAACGGGAGGGGGTCTGGGCGGCTCACAAGGTGCTACAAGGTCTACCTCCTGGAACGGGAGGGGGTCTGGGCGGCTCTCAAGGTGCTACAAGGTCTGCCTCCTGGAACGGGAGGGGGTCTGGGCGGCTCTCAAGGTGCTACAAGGTCTGCCTCCTGGAATGGGAGGGGTATCTGGGCAACTCTCAAGGTGCTACAAGGTCTGCCTCCTGGAACGGGAGGGGGGTCTGGGCGGCTCTCAAGGTGCTACAAGGTCTGCCTCCTGGAACGGGAGGGGGGTCCGGGCGGCTCTCATGGTGCTACAAGGTCTGCCTCCTGGAACGGGAGGGGGGTCTGGGCGGCTCAAGGTGCTACAAGGTCTGCCTCCTGGAACATGAGGGGGGTCTTGGTGTCTCTCAAGGTGCTACAAGGTCTGCCTCCTGGAACGGGAGGGGGGTCTGGGCGGCACTCAAGGTGCTACAAGGTCTGCCTCCTGGAACGGGAGTGGGGTCTGGGCGGCTCTCAAGGTGCTACAAGGTCTGCAGACTGGAACGGGAGGGGGTCTGGGTGGCTCTCAAGGTGCTACAAGGTCTGCAGACTGGAACGGGAGGGGGTCTGGGCGGCTCTCAAGGTGCTACAAGGTCTGCCTCCTGGAGCGGTAAAGGGGGTCTGGGCGGCTCTCAAGGTGCTACAAGGTCTGCCTCCTGGAACGGGAGGGGGTTCTGGGCGGCTCTCAAGGTGCTACAAGGTCTGCAGACTGGAACGGGAGGGGTGTCTGGGCGGCTCACAAGGTGCTACAAGGTCTACCTCCTAATACGGGAGGGGGTCTGGGCTGCTCTCAAGGTGCTACAAGGTTTGCCTCCTGGAACGGGAGGGGGTCTGGGCGGCTCTCAAGGTGCTACATGGTCTGCAGACTGGAACGGGAGGGGGGTAGGCGGCTCTCAAGGTGCTACAAGGTCTGCCTCCTGGAACGGGAGGGGGTCTGGGCGGCACTCAAGGTGCTACAAGGTCTTCCTCCTGGAACGGGAGGGGGTCTGGGCGGCTCTCAAGGTGCTACAAGGTCTGCCTCCTGGAACGGGAGGGGGTCTGGGCGGCTCTCAAGGTGCTACAAGGTCTGCCTCCTGGAACGGGAGGGGGTCTGGGCAGCTCTCAAGGTGCTACAAGGTCTGACTCCTGGAACGGGAGGGGGGTCTGGGCGGCTATCAAGGTGCTACAAGGTCTGCAGACTGGAACGGGAGGGGGTCTGGGCGGCTCTCAAGGTGCTACAAGGTCTGCCTCCTGGAACGGGAGGGGGTCTGGGCGGCTCTCGAGGTGCTACAAGGTCTGCCTCCTGGAACGGGAGGGGGCCTGGGAGGCACTCAAGGTGCTACACGGTCTGCCTCCTGGAATGGGAGGGGGGTTTGGGTGGCTCTCAAGGTGCTACAAGGTCTGCCTCCTGGTACGGTAGGGGGGTCTAGGCGGTTCTCAAGGTGCTACAAGGTCTGCCTCCAGGAACGGGAGGGGGTATTGGCGGCTCTCAAGGTGCTACAATGTCTGCAGACTGGAACGGGAGGAGGGTCTGGCGGGCTCTCAAGGTGCTACAACGTCTGCCTCCTGGAACGGGAGGGGGTCTGGTCGGCTCTGAAGGTGCTACAAGGTCTGCAGACTGGAACGGGAGGGGGTCTGGGCGGCTCTCAAGGTGCTACAAGGTCTGCCTCCTGGAACGGGAGCGGGGTCTGGGCGGCTCTCAAGGTGCAACAAAGTCTGCAGACTGGAACGGGAGGGGGTCTGGGTGGCTCTCAAGGTGCTACAAGGTCTGCAGACTGGAACGGGAGGGGGTCTGGGCGGCTCTCAAGGTGCTACAAGGTCTGCCTCCTGGAACGGGAGGGAGGTCTGGGCGGCTCTCAAGGTGCTACAAGGTCTGCCTCCTGGAACGGGAGGGGTGTCTGGGCGGCTGTCAAGGTGCTACAAGGTCTGCCTCCTGGAACGGGAGGGGGTCTGGGCGGCTCTCAAGGTGCTACAAGGTCTGCCTCCTGGAACGGGAGGGGGTCTGGGCGGCTCTCATGGTGCTACAAGGTCTACCTCCTGGAACGGGAGGGGGTCTGGGCGTATCAAGGTGCTACAAGGTCTGCCTCCTGGAACATGAGGGGGTCTTGGTGTCTCTCAAGGTGCTACAAGGTCTGCCTCCTGGAACGGGAGGGGGTCTGGGCGGCACTCAAGGTGCTACAAGGTCTGTCTCCTGGAACGGGAGTGGGGTCTGGGCGGCTCTCAAGGTGCTACAAGGTCTACCTCCTGGAACGGGAGGGGGGTCTGGGCGTATCAAGGTGCTACAAGGTCTGCCTCCTGGAACATGAGGGGGGTCTTGGTGTCTCTCAAGGTGCTACAAGGTCTGCCTCCTGGAACGGGAGGGGGGTCTGGGCGGCACTCAAGGTGCTACAAGGTCTGTCTCCTGGAACGGGAGTGGGGTCTGGGCGGCTCTCAAGGTGCTACAAGGTCTGCAGACTGGAACGGGAGGGGGTCTGGGCGGCTCTCAAGGTGCTACAAGGTCTGCAGACTGGAACGGGAGGGGGTCTGGGCAGCTCTCAAGGTGCTACAAGGTCTGCCTCCTGGAGCGGGAGGGGGTCTGGGCGGCTCTCAAGGTGCTACAAGGTCTGCCTCCTGGAACGGGAGGGGGTCTGGGCGGCTCTCAAGGTGCTACAAGGTCTGCAGACTGGAACGGGAGGGGTGTCTGGGCGGCTCACAAGGTGCTACAAGGTCTACCTCCTGGAACGGGAGGGGGTCTGGGCGGCTCTCAAGGTGCTACAAGGTCTGCCTCCTGGAACAGGAGGGGGTCTGGGCGGCTCTCAAGGTGCTACATGGTCTGCAGACTGGAACGGGAGGGGGTCTGGGCGGCTCTCAAGGTGCTACAAGGTCTGCCTCCTGGAACGGGAGGGGGTCTGGGCAGAACTCAAGGTGCTACAAGGTCTGCCTCCTGGAACGGGAGGGGGTCTGGGCGGCTATAAAGGTGCTACAAGGTCTGCCTCCTGGAACGGGAGGGGGTCTGGGCGGCTCTCAAGGTGCTACAAGGTCTGCCTCCTGGAACGGGAGGGGGGTCTGGGCGGCTCTCAAGGTGCTACAAGGTCTGCCTCCTGGAACGGGAGGGGGGTCTGGGCGTCTCTCAAGGTGCTACAAGGTCTGCCTCCTGGAACGGGAGGGGGGTCTGGGCGGCTCTCATGGTGCTACATGGTCTGCAGACTGGAACGGGAGGGGGGTCTGGGCGGCACTCAAGGTGCTACATGGTCTGCCTCCTGGAACGGGAGGGGGGTCTGGGCGGCTCTCAAGGTGCTACAAGGTCTGCCTCCTGGAACGGGAGGGGGGTCTGTGCGGCTCTCAAGGTGCTACAAGGTCTGCCTCCTGGAACGGGAGGGAGGACTGGGCGGCTCTCAAGGTGCTACAAGGTCTGCCTCCTGGAACGGGAGGGGGGTCTGGGCGGCTCTCAAGGTGCTACAAGGTCTGCCACCTGGAACGGGAGGGGAGTCTGGGCGGCTCTCAAGATGCTACAAGGTCTGCCACCTGGAACGGGAGGGGAGTCTGGGCGGCTCTCAAGGTGCTACAAGGTCTGCCTCCTGGAACGGGAGGGGGTCTGGGCGGCTCTCAAGGTGCTACAAGGTCTGCCTCCTGGAACGGGAGGGGGTCTGGGCGGCTCTCAAGGTGCTACAAGGTCTGCCTCCTGGAACGGGAGGGGGTCTGTGCGGCTCTCAAGGTGCTACAAGGTCTGCAGACTGGAACGGGAGGGGGTCTGGCCGGCTCTCAAGGTGCTACAAGGTCTGCCTCCTGGAACGGGAGGGGGTCTGGGCGTCTCTCAAGGTGCTACAAGGTCTGCCTCCTGGTACAGGAGGGAGTCTGGGCGGCTCTCAAGGTGCTACAAGGTCTGACTCCTGGAACGGGAGGGGGGTCTGGGCGGCTCTCAAGGTGCTACAAGGTCTGCAGACTGGAACGGGAGGGGGGTCTGGGCGGCTCTCAACGTGCTACAAGGTCTGCCTCCTGGAACGGGAGGGGGGTCTGGGCATCTCTCAAGGTGCTACAAGGTCTCCCTCCTGGAACGGGAGGGGGGTCTGGGCAGCTCTCAAGGTGCTACAAGGTCTGCAGACTGGAACGGGAGGGGGGTCTGGCGGCTCTCAAGGTGCTACAAGGTCTGCCTCCTGGAACGGGAGGGGGGCCTGGGAGGCATTCAAGGTGCTACAGGGTCTGCCTCCTGGAATGGGAGGGGGGTCTGGGTGGCTCTCAAGGTGCTACAAGGTCTGCAGACTGGAACGGGAGGGGGGTCTGGGCGGCTCTCAAGGTGCTACAAGGTCTGCCTCCAGGAACGGGAGGGGGGTCTGCGCGGCTCTCAAGGTGCTACAAGGTCTGCCTCCAGGAACGGGAGGGGGGTCTGGGCAGCTCTCAAGGTGCTACAAGGTCTGCAGACTGGAACGGGAGGGGGGTCTGGGCGGCTCTCAAGGTGCTACAAGGTCTCCCTCCTGGAACGGGAGGGGGGTCTGGGCGGCTCTCATGGTGCTACAAGGTCTGCCTCCTGAAACGGGAGGGGGGTCTGGGCGTCTCAAGGTGCTACAAGGTCTGACTCCTGGAACGGGAGGGGGTCTGGGTGGCTCTCAAGGTGCTACAAGGTCTGCCTCCTGGAACGGGAGGGGGTCTGGGCGGCTCTCAAGGTGCTACAAGGTCTGCAGACTGGAACGGGAGGGGTGTCTGGGCGGCTCTCATGGTGCTACAAGGTCTGCCTCCTGGAACATGAGGGGGTCTTGGTGTCTCTCAAGGTGCTACAAGGTCTGTCTCCTGGAACGGGAGTGGGGTCTGGGCGGCTCTCAAGGTGCTACAAGGTCTACCTCCTGGAGCGGGAGGGGGTCTGGGCGGCTCTCAAGGTGCTACAAGGTCTGCCTCCTGGAAAGGGAGGGGGGTCTGGGCGGCTCTCAAGGTGCTACATGGTCTGCAGACTGGAACGGGAGGAGGGTCTGGGCGGCTCTCAAGGTGCTACAAGGTCTGCAGACTGGAACGGGAGGGGGTCTGGGCGGCTCACAAGGTGCTACAAGGTCTACCTCCTGGAACGGGAGGGGGTCTGGGCGGCTCTCAAGGTGCTACAAGGTCTGCCTCCTGGAACGGGAGGGGGTCTGGGCGGCTCTCAAGGTGCTACAAGGTCTGCCTCCTGGAATGGGAGGGGTATCTGGGCGGCTCTCAAGGTGCTACAAGGTCTGCCTCCTGGAACGGGAGGGGGTCTGGGCGGCTCTCAAGGTGCTACAAGGTCTGCCTCCTGGAACGGGAGGGGGTCTGGGCGGCTCTCATGGTGCTACAAGGTCTGCCTCCTGGAACGGGAGGGGGTCTGGGCGGCTCAAGGTGCTACAAGGTCTGCCTCCTGGAACATGAGGGGGGTCTTGGTGTCTCTCAAGGTGCTACAAGGTCTGCCTCCTGGAACGGGAGGGGGTCTGGGCGGCACTCAAGGTGCTACAAGGTCTGCCTCCTGGAACGGGAGTGGGGTCTGGGCGGCTCTCAAGGTGCTACAAGGTCTGCAGACTGGAACGGGAGGGGGTCTGGGTGGCTCTCAAGGTGCTACAAGGTCTGCAGACTGGAACGGGAGGGGGTCTGGGCGGCTCTCAAGGTGCTACAAGGTCTGCCTCCTGGAGCGGTAAAGGGGGTCTGGGCGGCTCTCAAGGTGCTACAAGGTCTGCCTCCTGGAACGGGAGGGGGTTCTGGGCGGCTCTCAAGGTGCTACAAGGTCTGCAGACTGGAACGGGAGGGGTGTCTGGGCGGCTCACAAGGTGCTACAAGGTCTACCTCCTAATACGGGAGGGGGTCTGGGCTGCTCTCAAGGTGCTACAAGGTTTGCCTCCTGGAACGGGAGGGGGTCTGGGCGGCTCTCAAGGTGCTACATGGTCTGCAGACTGGAACGGGAGGGGGTAGGCGGCTCTCAAGGTGCTACAAGGTCTGCCTCCTGGAACGGGAGGGGGGTCTGGGCGGCACTCAAGGTGCTACAAGGTCTTCCTCCTGGAACGGGAGGGGGTCTGGGTGGCTCTCAAGGTGCTACAAGGTCTGCCTCCTGGAACGGGAGGGGGTCTGGGCGGCTCTCAAGGTGCTACAAGGTCTGCCTCCTGGAACGGGAGGGGGTCTGGGCGGCTCTCAAGGTGCTACAAGGTCTGACTCCTGGAACGGGAGGGGGTCTGGGCGGCTATCAAGGTGCTACAAGGTCTGCAGACTGGAACGGGAGGGG
Organism: Calotriton arnoldi; assembly: GCA_963921515.1. Classification (NCBI taxonomy): domain Eukaryota; kingdom Metazoa; phylum Chordata; class Amphibia; order Caudata; family Salamandridae; genus Calotriton; species Calotriton arnoldi. The sequence continues at coordinate 60,605 of CAWUFW010011257.1, forward strand.
GGTCTGGGCGGCTCTCAAGGTGCTACAAGGTCTGCTTCCTGGAACGGGAGGGGGTCTGGGCGTCTCTCAAGGTGCTACAAGGTCTCCCTCCTGGAACGGGAGGGGGTCTGGGCGGCTCTCAAGGTGCTACAAGGTCTGCAGACTGGAACGGGAGGGGGTCTGGGCGGCTCTCAAGGTGCTACAAGGTCTGCCTCCTGGAACGGGAGGGGGCCTGGGAGGCACTCAAGGTGCTACAGGGTCTGCCTCCTGGAATGGGAGGGGGTCTGGGTGGCTCTCAAGGTGCTACAAGGTCTGCCACCTGGAACGGGAGGGAGTCTGGGCGGCTCTCAAGGTGCTACAAGGTCTGCCTCCTGGAACGGGAGGGGGTCTGGGCGGCTCTCAAGGTGCTACAAGGTCTGCCTCCTGGAACGGGAGGGGGTCTGGGCGGCTCTCAAGGTGCTACAAGGTCTGCCTCCTGGAACGGGAGGGGGTCTGTGCGGCTCTCAAGGTGCTACAAGGTCTGCAGACTGGAACGGGAGGGGGTCTGGGCGGCTCTCAAGGTGCTACAAGGTCTGCCTCCAGGAACGGGAGGGGGGTCTGCGTGGCTCTCAAGGTGCTACAAGGTCTGCCTCCTGGAACGGGAGGGAGGACTGGGCGGCTCTCAAGGTGCTACAAGGTCTGCCTCCTGGAACGGGAGGGGGTCTGGGCGGCTCTCAAGGTGCTACAAGGTCTGCCACCTGGAACGGGAGGGGAGTCTGGGCGGCTCTCAAGATGCTACAAGGTCTGCCACCTGGAACGGGAGGGGAGTCTGGGCGGCTCTCAAGGTGCTACAAGGTCTGCCTCCTGGAACGGGAGGGGGTCTGGGCGGCTCTCAAGGTGCTACAAGGTCTGCCTCCTGGAACGGGAGGGGGTCTGGGCGGCTCTCAATGTGCTACAAGGTCTGCCTCCTGGAACGGGGAGGGGGTCTGTGCGGCTCTCAAGGTGCTACAAGGTCTGCAGACTGGAACGGGAGGGGGTCTGGGCGGCTCTCAAGGTGCTACAAGGTCTGCCTCCTGGAACGGGAGGGGGGTCTGGGCGTCTCTCAAGGTGCTACAAGGTCTGCATCCTGGTACAGGAGGGGAGTCTGGGCGGCTCTCAAGGTGCTACAAGGTCTGACTCCTGGAACGGGAGGGGGTCTGGGCGGCTCTCAAGGTGCTACAAGGTCTGCAGACTGGAACGGGAGGGGGTCTGGGCGGCTCTCAACGTGCTACAAGGTCTGCCTCCTGGAACGGGAGGGGGTCTGGGCATCTCTCAAGGTGCTACAAGGTCTCCCTCCTGGAACGGGAGGGGGTCTGGGCAGCTCTCAAGGTGCTACAAGGTCTGCAGACTGGAACGGGAGGGGGTCTGGCGGCTCTCAAGGTGCTACAAGGTCTGCCTCCTGGAACGGGAGGGGGCCTGGGAGGCATTCAAGGTGCTACAGGGTCTGCCTCCTGGAATGGGAGGGGGTCTGGGTGGCTCTCAAGGTGCTACAAGGTCTGCCACCTGGAACGGGAGGGGGTCTGGGCGGCTCTCAAGGTGCTACAAGGTCTGCCTCCTGGAACGGGAGGGGGTCTGTGCGGCTCTCCAGGTGCTACAAGGTCTGCAGACTGGAACGGGAGGGGGGTCTGGGCAGCTCTCAAGGTGCTACAAGGTCTGCAGACTGGAACGGGAGGGGGTCTGGGCGGCTCTCAAGGTGCTACAAGGTCTACCTCCTGGAACGGGAGGGGGTCTGGGCGGCTCTCATGGTGCTACAAGGTCTGCCTCCTGAAACGGGAGGGGGTCTGGGCATCTCAAGGTGCTACAAGGTCTGACTCCTGGAACGGGAGGGGGGTCTGGGTAGCTCTCAAGGTGCTACAAGGTCTGCCTCCTGGAACGGGAGGGGGGTCTGGGCGGCTCTTAAGGTGCTACAAGGTCTGCCTCCTGGAACGGGAGGGGGGTCTGGGCGGCTCTCAAGGTGCTACAAGGTCTGCCTCCTGGAACGGGAGGGGGTCTGTGCGGCTCTCCAGGTGCTACAAGGTCTGCAGACTGGAACGGGAGGGGGTCTGGGCGGCTCTCAAGGTGCTACAAGGTCTGCAGACTGGAACGGGAGGGGGTCTGGGCGGCTCTCAAGGTGCTACAAGGTCTGCCTCCAGGAACGGGAGGGGGTCTGCGCGGCTCTCAAGGTGCTACAAGGTCTGCCTCCAGGAACGGGAGGGGGTCTGGGCAGCTCTCAAGGTGCTACAAGGTCTGCAGACTGGAACGGGAGGGGGTCTGGGCGGCTCTCAAGGTGCTACAAGGTCTACCTCCTGGAACGGGAGGGGGTCTGGGCGGCTCTCATGGTGCTACAAGGTCTGCCTCCTGAAACGGGAGGGGGTCTGGGCGTCTCAAGGTGCTACAAGGTCTGACTCCTGGAACGGGAGGGGGTCTGGGTGGCTCTCAAGGTGCTACAAGGTCTGCCTCCTGGAACGGGAGGGGGTCTGGGCGGCTCTCAAGGTGCTACAAGGTCTGCAGACTGGAACGGGAGGGGTGTCTGGGCGGCTCTCATGGTGCTACAAGGTCTGCCTCCTGGAACATGAGGGGGTCTTGGTGTCTCTCAAGGTGCTACAAGGTCTGTCTCCTGGAACGGGAGTGGGGTCTGGGCGGCTCTCAAGGTGCTACAAGGTCTACCTCCTGGAGCGGGAGGGTGGTCTGGGCGGCTCTCAAGGTGCTACAAGGTCTGCCTCCTGGAACGGGAGGGGGGTCTGGGCGGCTCTCAAGGTGCTACATGGTCTGCAGACTGGAACGGGAGGAGGGTCTGGGCGGCTCTCAAGGTGCTACAAAGTCTGCAGACTGGAACGGGAGGGGGGTCTGGGCGGCTCACAAGGTGCTACAAGGTCTACCTCCTGGAACGGGAGGGGGGTCTGGGCGGCTCTCAAGGTGCTACAAGGTCTGCCTCCTGGAACGGGAGGGGGGTCTGGGCGGCTCTCAAGGTGCTATAAGGTCTGCCTCCTGGAATGGGAGGGGTATCTGGGCGGCTCTCAAGGTGCTACAAGGTCTGCCTCCTGGAACGGGAGGGGGTCTGGGCGGCTCTCAAGGTGCTACAAGGTCTGCCTCCTGGAACGGGAGGGGGTCTGGGCGGCTCTCATGGTGCTACAAGGTCTGCCTCCTGGAACGGGAGGGGGTCTGGGCGGCTCAAGGTGCTACAAGGTCTGCCTCCTGGAACATGAGGGGGTCTTGGTGTCTCTCAAGGTGCTACAAGGTCTGCCTCCTGGAACGGGAGGGGGTCTGGGCGGCACTCAAGGTGCTACAAGGTCTGCCTCCTGGAACGGGAGTGGGGTCTGGGCGGCTCTCAAGGTGCTACAAGGTCTGCAGACTGGAACGGGAGGGGGTCTGGGCGGCTCTCAAGGTGCTACAAGGTCTGCAGACTGGAACGGGAGGGGGTCTGGGCGGCTCTCAAGGTGCTACAAGGTCTGCCTCCTGGAGCGGTAAAGGGGGTCTGGGCGGCTCTAAAGGTGCTACAAGGTCTGCCTCCTGGAACGGGAGGGGTTCTGGGCGGCTCTCAAGGTGCTACAAGGTCTGCAGACTGGAACGGGAGGGGTGTCTGGGCGGCTCACAAGGTGCTACAAGGTCTACCTCCTAATACGGGAGGGGGTCTGGGCGGCTCTCAAGGTGCTACAAGGTTTGCCTCCTGGAACGGGAGGGGGTCTGGGCGGCTCTCAAGGTGCTGCATGGTCTGCAGACTGGAACGGGAGGGGGGTAGGCGGCTCTCAAGGTGCTACAAGGTCTGCCTCCTGGAACGGGAGGGGGGTCTGGGCGGCACTCAAGGTGCTACAAGGTCTTCCTCCTGGAACGGGAGGGGGGTCTGGGCGGCTCTCAAGGTGCTACAAGGTCTGCCTCCTGGAACGGGAGGGGGGTCTGGGCGGCTCTCAAGGTGCTACAAGGTCTGCCTCCTGGAACGGGAGGGGGGTCTGGGCCGCTCTCAAGGTGCTACAAGGTCTGCCTCCTGGAATGGGAGGGGGTCTGGGCGTCTCTCAAGGTGCTACAAGGTCAGCCTCCTGGAACGGGAGGGGGTCTGGGCGGCTCTCATGGTGCTACATGGTCTGCAGACTGGAACGGGAGGGGGTCTGGGCGGCACTCAAGGTGCTACATGGTCTGCCTCCTGGAACGGGAGGGAGGTCTGGGCGGCTCTCAAGGTGCTACAAGGTCTGCCTCCTGGAACGGGAGGGGGTCTGTACGGCTCTCAAGGTGCTACAAGGTCTGCCTCCTGGAACGGGAGGGAGGACTGGGCGGCTCTCAAGGTGCTACAAGGTCTGCCTCCTGGAACGGGAGGGGGTCTGGGCGGCTCTCAAGGTGCTACAAGGTCTGCCACCTGGAACGGGAGGGGAGTCTGGGCGGCTCTCAAGGTGCTACAAGGTCTGCCACCTGGAACGGGAGGGGAGTCTGGGCGGCTCTCAAGGTGCTACAAGGTCTGCCTCCTGGAACGGAAGGGGGTCTGGGCGGCTCTCAAGGTGCTACAAGGTCTGCCTCCTGGAACGGGAGGGGGGTCTGGGCGGCTCTCAAGGTGCTACAAGGTCTGCCTCCTGGAACGGGAGGGGGGTCTGTGCGGCTCTCAAGGTGCTACAAGGTCTGCAGACTGGAACGGGAGGGGGGTCTGGGCGGCTCTCAAGGTGCTACAAGGTCTGCCTCCTGGAACGGGAGGGGGGTCTGGGCGTCTCTCAAGGTGCTACAAGGTCTGCCTCCTGGTACAGGAGGGGAGTCTGGGCGGCTCTCAAGGTGCTACAAGGTCTGACTCCTGGAACGGGAGGGGGTCTGGGCGGCTATCAAGGTGCTACAAGGTCTGCAGACTGGAACGGGAGGGGGTCTGGGCGGCTCTCAAGGTGCTACAAGGTCTGCCTCCTGGAACGGGAGGGGGTCTGGGCGTCTCTCAAGGTGCTACAAGGTCTCCCTCCTGGAACGGGAGGGGGTCTGGGCGGCTCTCAAGGTGCTACAAGGTCTGCCTCTTGGAACGGGAGGGAGGACTGGGCGGCTCTCAAGGTGCTACAAGGTCTGCCTCCTGGAACGGGAGGGGGTCTGGGCGGCTCTCAAGGTGCTACAAGGTCTGCCACCTGGAACGGGAGGGGAGTCTGGGCGGCTCTCAAGATGCTACAAGGTCTGCCACCTGGAACGGGAGGGGAGTCTGGGCGGCTCTCAAGGTGCTACAAGGTCTGCCTCCTGGAACGGGAGGGGGGTCTGGGCGGCTCTCAAGGTGCTACAAGGTCTGCCTACTGGAACGGGAGGGGGGTCTGGGCGGCTCTCAAGGTGCTACAAGGTCTGCCTCCTGGAACGGGAGGGGGTCTGTGCGGCTCTCAAGGTGCTACAAGGTCTGCAGACTGGAACGGGAGGGGGTCTGGGCGGCTCTCAAGGTGCTACAAGGTCTGCCTCCTGGAACGGGAGGGGGGTCTGGGCGGCTCTCATGGTGCTACAAGGTCTGCCTCCTGGAACGGGAGGGGGGTCTGGGCGGCTCAAGGTGCTACAAGGTCTGCCTCCTGGAACATGAGGGGGTCTTGGTGTCTCTCAAGGTGCTACAAGGTCTGCCTCCTGGAACGGGAGGGGGTCTGGGCGGCACTCAAGGTGCTACAAGGTCTGCCTCCTGGAACGGGAGTGGGGTCTGGGCGGCTCTCAAGGTGCTACAAGGTCTGCAGACTGGAACGGGAGGGGGGTCTGGGCGGCTCTCAAGGTGCTACAAGGTCTGCAGACTGGAACGGGAGGGGGGTCTGGGCGGCTCTCAAGGTGCTACAAGGTCTGCCTCCTGGAGCGGTAAAGGGGGGTCTGGGCGGCTCTAAAGGTGCTACAAGGTCTGCCTCCTGGAACGGGAGGGGGTTCTGGGCGGCTCTCAAGGTGCTACAAGGTCTGCAGACTGGAACGGGAGGGGTGTCTGGGCGGCTCACAAGGTGCTACAAGGTCTACCTCCTAATACGGGAGGGGGTCTGGGCGGCTCTCAAGGTGCTACAAGGTTTGCCTCCTGGAACGGGAGGGGGTCTGGGCGGCTCTCAAGGTGCTGCATGGTCTGCAGACTGGAACGGGAGGGGGTAGGCGGCTCTCAAGGTGCTACAAGGTCTGCCTCCTGGAACGGGAGGGGGTCTGGGCGGCACTCAAGGTGCTACAAGGTCTTCCTCCTGGAACGGGAGGGGGTCTGGGCGGCTCTCAAGGTGCTACAAGGTCTGCCTCCTGGAACGGGAGGGGTCTGGGCGGCTCTCAAGGTGCTACAAGGTCTGCCTCCTGGAACGGGAGGGGGTCTGGGCCGCTCTCAAGGTGCTACAAGGTCTGCCTCCTGGAATGGGAGGGGGGTCTGGGCGTCTCTCAAGGTGCTACAAGGTCAGCCTCCTGGAACGGGAGGGGGGTCTGGGCGGCTCTCATGGTGCTACATGGTCTGCAGACTGGAACGGGAGGGGGGTCTGGGCGGCACTCAAGGTGCTACATGGTCTGCCTCCTGGAACGGGAGGGAGGTCTGGGCGGCTCTCAAGGTGCTACAAGGTCTGCCTCCTGGAACGGGAGGGGGTCTGTACGGCTCTCAAGGTGCTACAAGGTCTGCCTCCTGGAACGGGAGGGAGGACTGGGCGGCTCTCAAGGTGCTACAAGGTCTGCCTCCTGGAACGGGAGGGGGTCTGGGCGGCTCTCAAGGTGCTACAAGGTCTGCCACCTGGAACGGGAGGGGAGTCTGGGCGGCTCTCAAGGTGCTACAAGGTCTGCCACCTGGAACGGGAGGGGAGTCTGGGCGGCTCTCAAGGTGCTACAAGGTCTGCCTCCTGGAACGGAAGGGGGTCTGGGCGGCTCTCAAGGTGCTACAAGGTCTGCCTCCTGGAACGGGAGGGGGTCTGGGCGGCTCTCAAGGTGCTACAAGGTCTGCCTCCTGGAACGGGAGGTGGGTCTGTGCGGCTCTCAAGGTGCTACAAGGTCTGCAGACTGGAACGGGAGGGGGTCTGGGCGGCTCTCAAGGTGCTACAAGGTCTGCCTCCTGGAACGGGAGGGGGTCTGGGCGTCTCTCAAGGTGCTACAAGGTCTGCCTCCTGGTACAGGAGGGGAGTCTGGGCGGCTCTCAAGGTGCTACAAGGTCTGACTCCTGGAACGGGAGGGGGTCTGGGCGGCTATCAAGGTGCTACAAGGTCTGCAGACTGGAACGGGAGGGGGTCTGGGCGGCTCTCAAGGTGCTACAAGGTCTGCCTCCTGGAACGGGAGGGGGTCTGGGCGTCTCTCAAGGTGCTACAAGGTCTCCCTCCTGGAACGGGAGGGGGTCTGGGCGGCTCTCAAGGTGCTACAAGGTCTGCCTCTTGGAACGGGAGGGAGGACTGGGCGGCTCTCAAGGTGCTACAAGGTCTGCCTCCTGGAACGGGAGGGGGTCTGGGCGGCTCTCAAGGTGCTACAAGGTCTGCCACCTGGAACGGGAGGGGAGTCTGGGCGGCTCTCAAGATGCTACAAGGTCTGCCACCTGGAACGGGAGGGGAGTCTGGGCGGCTCTCAAGGTGCTACAAGGTCTGCCTCCTGGAACGGGAGGGGGTCTGGGCGGCTCTCAAGGTGCTACAAGGTCTGCCTACTGGAACGGGAGGGGGTCTGGGCGGCTCTCAAGGTGCTACAAGGTCTGCCTCCTGGAACGGGAGGGGGTCTGTGCGGCTCTCAAGGTGCTACAAGGTCTGCAGACTGGAACGGGAGGGGGGTCTGGGCGGCTCTCAAGGTGCTACAAGGTCTGCCTCCTGGAACGGGAGGGGGTCTGGGCGTCTCTCAAGGTGCTACAAGGTCTGCCTCCTGGTACAGGAGGGGAGTCTGGGCGGCTCTCAAGGTGCTACAAGGTCTGACTCCTGGAACGGGAGGGGGTCTGGGCGGCTCTCAAGGTGCTACAAGGTCTGCAGACTGGAACGGGAGGGGGTCTGGGCGGCTCTCAACGTGCTACAAGGTCTGCCTCCTGGAACGGGAGGGGGTCTGGGCATCTCTTAAGGTGCTACAAGGTCTCCCTCCTGGAACGGGAGGGGGTCTGGGCAGCTCTCAAGGTGCTACAAGGTCTGCAGACTGGAACGGGAGGGGGTCTGGCGGCTCTCAAGGTGCTACAAGGTCTGCCTCCTGGAACGGGAGGGGGGCCTGGGAGGCATTCAAGGTGCTACAGGGTCTGCCTCCTGGAATGGGAGGGGGTCTGGGTGGCTCTCAAGGTGCTACAAGGTCTGCCACCTGGAACGGGAGGGGAGTCTGGGCGGCTCTCAAGGTGCTACAAGGTCTGCCTCCTGGAACGGGAGGGGGTCTGGGCGGCTCTTAAGGTGCTACAAGGTCTGCCTCCTGGAACGGGAGGGGGGTCCAGGCGGCTCTCAAGGTGCTACAAGGTCTGTCTCCTGGAACGGGAGGGGGGTCTGGGCGGCTCTCAAGATGCTACAAGGTCTACCTCCTGGAACGGGAGGGGGGTCTGGGCGGCTCTCATGGTGCTACAAGGTCTGCCTCCTGAAACGGGAGGGGGTCTGGGCGTCTCAAGGTGCTACAAGGTCTGACTCCTGGAACGGGAGGGGGTCTGGGTGGCTCTCAAGGTGCTACAAGGTCTGCCTCCTGGAACGGGAGGGGGTCTGGGCGGCTCTCAAGGTGCTACAAGGTCTGCAGACTGGAACGGGAGGGGTGTCTGGGCGGCTCTCATGGTGCTACAAGGTCTGCCTCCTGGAACATGAGGGGGTCTTGGTGTCTCTCAAGGTGCTACAAGGTCTGTCTCCTGGAACGGGAGTGGGGTCTGGGCGGCTCTCAAGGTGCTACAAGGTCTACCTCCTGGAGTGGGAGGGGGGTCTGGGCGGCTCTCAAGGTGCTACAAGGTCTGCCTCCTGGAACGGGAGGGGGGTCTGGGCGGCTCTCAAGGTGCTACCTGGTCTGCAGACTGGAACGGGAGGAGGGTCTGGGCGGATCTCAAGGTGCTACAAGGTCTGCAGACTGGAACGGGAGGGGGTCTGGGCGGCTCACAAGGTGCTACAAGGTCTACCTCCTGGAACGGGAGGGGGGTCTGGGCGGCTCTCAAGGTGCTACAAGATCTGCCTCCTGGAACGGGAGGGGGTCTGGGCGTCTCTCAAGGTGCTACAAGGTCTCCCTCCTGGAACGGGAGGGGGGTCTGGGCGGCTCTCAAGGTGCTACAAGGTCTGCCTCCTGGAACGGGAGGGAGGACTGGGCGGCTCTCAAGGTGCTACAAGGTCTGCCTCCTGGAACGGGAGGGGGTCTGGGCGGCTCTCAAGGTGCTACAAGGTCTGCCACCTGGAACGGGAGGGGAGTCTGGGCGGCTCTCAAGATGCTACAAGGTCTGCCACCTGGAACGGGAGGGGAGTCTGGGCGGCTCTCAAGGTGCTACAAGGTCTGCCTCCTGGAACGGGAGGGGGTCTGGGCGGCTCTCAAGGTGCTACAAGGTCTGCCTACTGGAACGGGAGGGGGTCTGGGCGGCTCTCAAGGTGCTACAAGGTCTGCCTCCTGGAACGGGAGGGGGTCTGTGCGGCTCTCAAGGTGCTACAAGGTCTGCAGACTGGAACGGGAGGGGGTCTGGGCGGCTCTCAAGGTGCTACAAGGTCTGCCTCCTGGAACGGGAGGGGGTCTGGGCGTCTCTCAAGGTGCTACAAGGTCTGCCTCCTGGTACAGGAGGGGAGTCTGGGCGGCTCTCAAGGTGCTACAAGGTCTGACTCCTGGAACGGGAGGGGGTCTGGGCGGCTCTCAAGGTGCTACAAGGTCTGCAGACTGGAACGGGAGGGGGTCTGGGCGGCTCTCAACGTGCTACAAGGTCTGCCTCCTGGAACGGGAGGGGGTCTGGGCATCTCTCAAGGTGCTACAAGGTCTCCCTCCTGGAACGGGAGGGGGTCTGGGCAGCTCTCAAGGTGCTACAAGGTCTGCAGACTGGAACGGGAGGGGGTCTGGCGGCTCTCAAGGTGCTACAAGGTCTGCCTCCTGGAACGGGAGGGGGGCCTGGGAGGCATTCAAGGTGCTACAGGGTCTGCCTCCTGGAATGGGAGGGGGTCTGGGTGGCTCTCAAGGTGCTACAAGGTCTGCCACCTGGAACGGGAGGGGAGTCTGGGCGGCTCTCAAGGTGCTACAAGGTCTGCCTCCTGGAACGGGAGGGGGGTCTGGGCGGCTCTTAAGGTGCTACAAGGTCTGCCTCCTGGAACGGGAGGGGGGTCTGGGCGGCTCTCAAGGTGCTACAAGGTCTGCCTCCTGGAACGGGAGGGGGGTCTGGGCGGCTCTCAAGGTGCTACAAGGTCTACCTCCTGGAACGGGAGGGGGGTCTGGGCGGCTCTCATGGTGCTACAAGGTCTGCCTCCTGAAACGGGAGGGGGTCTGGGCGTCTCAAGGTGCTACAAGGTCTGACTCCTGGAACGGGAGGGGGTCTGGGTGGCTCTCAAGGTGCTACAAGGTCTGCCTCCTGGAACGGGAGGGGGTCTGGGCGGCTCTCAAGGTGCTACAAGGTCTGCAGACTGGAACGGGAGGGGTGTCTGGGCGGCTCTCATGGTGCTACAAGGTCTGCCTCCTGGAACATGAGGGGGTCTTGGTGTCTCTCAAGGTGCTACAAGGTCTGTCTCCTGGAACGGGAGTGGGGTCTGGGCGGCTCTCAAGGTGCTACAAGGTCTACCTCCTGGAGTGGGAGGGGGGTCAGGGCGGCTCTCAAGGTGCTACAAGGTCTGCCTCCTGGAACGGGAGGGGGGTCTGGGCGGCTCTCAAGGTGCTACCTGGTCTGCAGACTGGAACGGGAGGAGGGTCTGGGCGGATCTCAAGGTGCTACAAGGTCTGCATACTGGAACGGGAGGGGGGTCTGGGCGGCTCACAAGGTGCTACAAGGTCTACCTCCTGGAACGGGAGGGGGGTCTGGGCGGCTCTCAAGGTGCTACAAGGTCTGCCTCCTGGAACGGGAGGGGGTCTGGGCGGCTCTCAAGGTGCTACAAGGTCTGCCTCCTGGAATGGGAGGGGTATCTGGGCGGCTCTCAAGGTGCTACAAGGTCTGCCTCCTGGAACGGGAGGGGGTCTGGGCGGCTCTCAAGGTGCTACAAGGTCTGCCTCCTGGAACGGGAGGGGGTCTGGGCGGCTCTCATGGTGCTACAAGGTCTGCCTCCTGGAACGGGAGGGGGTCTGGGCGGCTCAAGGTGCTACAAGGTCTGCCTCCTGGAACATGAGGGGGTCTTGGTGTCTCTCAAGGTGCTACAAGGTCTGCCTCCTTGAACGGGAGGGGGGTCTGGGCGGCACTCAAGGTGCTACAAGGTCTGCCTCCTGGAACGGGAGTGGGGTCTGGGCGGCTCTCAAGGTGCTACAAGGTCTGCAGACTGGAACGGGAGGGGGGTCTGGGCGGCTCTCAAGGTGCTACAAGGTCTGCAGACTGGAACGGGAGGGGGGTCTGGGCGGCTCTCAAGGTGCTACAAGGTCTGCCTCCTGGAGCGGTAAAGGGGGTCTGGGCGGCTCTCAAGGTGCTACAAGGTCTGCCTCCTGGAACGGGAGGGGGTTCTGGGCGGCTCTCAAGGTGCTACAAGGTCTGCAGACTGGAACGGGAGGGGTGTCTGGGCGGCTCACAAGGTGCTACAAGGTCTACCTCCTAATACGGGAGGGGGTCTGGGCGGCTCTCAAGGTGCTACAAGGTTTGCCTCCTGGAACGGGAGGGGGTCTGGGCGGCTCTCAAGGTGCTACATGGTCTGCAGACTGGAACGGGACGGGGGTAGGCGGCTCTCAAGGTGCTACAAGGTCCGCCTCCTGGAACGGGAGGGGGCCTGGGCGGCACTCAAGGTGCTACAAGGTCTTCCTCCTGGAACGGGAGGGGGGTCTGGGCGGCTCTCAAGGTGCTACAAGGTCTGCCTCCTGGAACGGGAGGGGGGTCTGGGCGGCTCTCAAGGTGCTACAAGGTCTGCCTCCTGGAACGGGAGGGGGTCTGGGCGGCTCTCAAGGTGCTACAAGGTCTGCCTCCTGGAATGGGAGGGGGTCTGGGCGTCTCTCAAGGTGCTACAAGGTCTGCCTCCTGGAACGGGAGGGGGTCTGGGCGGCTCTCATGGTGCTACATGGTCTGCAGACTGGAACGCGAGGGGGGGCTGGGCGGCACTCAAGGTGCTACATGGTCTGCCTCCTGGAACGGGAGGGAGGTCTGGGCGGCTCTCAAGGTGCTACAAGGTCTGCCTCCTGGAACGGGAGGGGGGTCTGTGCGGCTCTCAAGGTGCTACAAGGTCTGCCTCCTGGAACGGGAGGGGGGACTGGGCGGGTCTCAAGGTGCTACAAGGTCTGCCTCCTGGAACGGGAGGGGGGTCTGGGCGGCTCTCAAGGTGCTACAAGGTCTGCCACCTGGAACGGGAGGGGAGTCTGGGCGGCTCTCAAGATGCTACAAGGTCTGCCACCTGGAACGGGAGGGGAGTCTGGGCGGCTCTCAAGGTGCTACAAGGTCTACCTCCTGGAACGGGAGGGGGATCTGGGCGGCTCTCAAGGTGCTACAAGGTCTGCCTCCTGGAACGGGAGGGGGGTCTGGGCGGCTCTCAAGGTGCTACAAGGTCTGCCTCCTGGAACGGGAGGGGGGTCTGTGCGGCTCTCAAGGTGCTACAAGGTCTGCAGACTGGAACGGGAGGGGGTCTGGGCGGCTCTCAAGGTGCTACAAGGTCTGCCTCCTGGAACGGGAGGGGGTCTGGGCGTCTCTCAAGGTGCTACAAGGTCTGCCTCCTGGTACAGGAGGGGAGTCTGGGCGGCTCTCAAGGTGCTACAAGGTCTGACTCCTGGAACGGGAGGGGGTCTGGGCGGCTATCAAGGTGCTACAAGGTCTGCAGACTGGAACGGGAGGGGGTCTGGGCGGCTCTCAAGGTGCTACAAGGTCTGCCTCCTGGAACGGGAGGGGGTCTGGGCGTCTCTCAAGGTGCTACAAGGTCTCCCTCCTGGAACGGGAGGGGGTCTGGGCGGCTCTCAAGGTGCTACAAGGTCTGCAGACTGGAACGGGAGGGGGTCTGGGCGGCTCTCAAGGTGCTACAAGGTCTGCCTCCTGGAACGGGAGGGGGCCTGGGAGGCACTCAAGGTGCTACAGGGTCTGCCTCCTGGAATGGGAGGGGGTCTGGGTGGCTCTCAAGGTGCTACAAGGTCTGCCACCTGGAACGGGAGGGGAGTCTGGGCGGCTCTCAAGGTGCTACAAGGTCTGCCTCCTGGAATGGGAGGGGGGTCTGGGCGGCTCTCAAGGTGCTACAAGGTCTGCCTCCTGGAACGGGAGGGGGGTCTGGGCGGCTCTCAAGGTGCTACAAGGTCTGCCTCCTGGAACGGGAGGGGGGTCTGTGCGGCTCTCAAGGTGCTACAAGGTCTGCAGACTGGAACGGGAGGGGGGTCTGGGCGGCTCTCAAGGTGCTACAAGGTCTGCCTCCAGGAACGGGAGGGGGGCCTGGGAGGCACTCAAGGTGCTACAGGGTCTGCCTCCTGGAATGGGAGGGGGGTCTGGGTGGCTCTCAAGGTGCTACAAGGTCTGCCACCTGGAACGGGAGGGGGGTCTGGGCGGCTCTCAAGGTGCTACAAGGTCTGCCTCCTGGAACGGGAGGGGGGTCTGGGCGGCTCTCAAGGTGCTACAAGGTCTGCCTCCTGGAACGGGAGGGGGGTCTGGGCGGCTCTCAAGGTGCTACAAGGTCTGCCTCCTGGAACGGGAGGGGGGTCTGTGCGGCTCTCAAGGTGCTACAAGGTCTGCAGACTGGAACGGGAGGGGGGTCTGGGCGGCTCTCAAGGTGCTACAAGGTCTGCCTCCTGGAACGGGAGGGGGGTCTGGGCAGCTCTCAAGGTGCTACAAGGTCTGCAGACTGGAACGTGAGGGGGGTCTGGGCGGCTCTCAAGGTGCTACAAGGTCTGCCTCCTGGAACAGGAGGGGGGTCTGGGCGGCTCTCATGGTGCTACAAGGTCTGCCTCCTGAAACGGGAGGGGGGTCTGGGCGTCTCAAGGTGCTACAAGGTCTGACTCCTGGAACGGGAGGGGGGTCTGGGTGGCTCTCAAGGTGCTACAAGGTCTGCCTCCTGGAACGGGAGGGGGGTCTGGGCGGCTCTCAAGGTGCTACATGGTCTGCAGACTGGAACGGGAGGGGGGTAGGCGGCTCTCAAGGTGCTACAAGGTCTGCCTCCTGGAACGGGAGGGGTGTCTGGGCGGCTCACAAGGTGCTACAAGGTCTACCTCCTAATACGGGAGGGGGTCTGGGCGGCTCTCAAGGTGCTACAAGGTTTGCCTCCTGGAACGGGAGGGGGTCTGGGCGGCTCTCAAGGTGCTACATGGTCTGCAGACTGGAACGGGAGGGGGGTAGGCGGCTCTCAAGGTGCTACAAGGTCTGCCTCCTGGAACGGGAGGGGGTCTGGGTGGCACTCAAGGTGCTACAAGGTCTTCCTCCTGGAACGGGAGGGGGTCTGGGCGGCTCTCAAGGTGCTACAAGGTCTGCCTCCTGGAATGGGAGGGGGTCTGGGCGGCTCTCAAGGTGCTACAAGGTCTGCCTCCTGGAACGGGAGGGGGGTCTGGGCGGCTCTCAAGGTGCTACAAGGTCTGCCTCCTGGAACGGGAGGGGGGTCTGGGTGTCTCTCAAGGTGCTACAAGGTCTGCCTCCTGGAACGGGAGGGGGGTCTGGGCGGCTCTCATGGTGCTATATGGTCTGCAGACTGGAACGGGAGGGGGTCTGGGCGGCACTCAAGGTGCTACATGGTCTGCCTCCTGGAACGGGAGGGAGGTCTGGGCGGCTCTCAAGGTGCTACAAGGTCTGCCTCCTGGAACGGGAGGGAGGACTGGGCGGCTCTCAAGGTGCTACAAGGTCTGCCTCCTGGAACGGGAGGGGGTCTGGGCGGCTCTCAAGGTGCTACAAGGTCTGCCACCTGGAACGGGAGGGGAGTCTGGGCGGCTCTCAAGGTGCTACAAGGTCTGCCACCTGGAACGGGAGGGGAGTCTGGGCGGCTCTCAAGGTGCTACAAGGTCTGCCTCCTGGAACGGGAGGGGGCCTGGGCGGCTCTCAAGGTGCTACAAGGTCTGCCTCCTGGAATGGGAGGGGGTCTGGGCGGCTCTCAAGGTGCTACAAGGTCTGCCTCCTGGAACGGGAGGGGGTCTGTGCGGCTCTCAAGGTGCTACAAGGTCTGCAGACTGGAACGGGAGGGGGTCTGGGCGGCTCTCAAGGTGCTACAAGGTCTGCCTCCTGGAACGGGAGGGGGTCTGGGCGTCTCTCAAGGTGCTACAAGGTCTGCCTCCTGGTACAGGAGGGGAGTCTGGGCGGCTCTCAAGGTGCTACAAGGTCTGACTCCTGGAACGGGAGGGGGTCTGGGCGGCTATCAAGGTGCTACAAGGTCTGCAGACTGGAACGGGAGGGGGTCTGGGCGGCTCTCAAGGTGCTACAAGGTCTGCCTCCTGGAACGGGAGGGGGTCTGGGCGTCTCTCAAGGTGCTACAAGGTCTCCCTCCTGGAACGGGAGGGGGGTCTGGGCGGCTCTCAAGGTGCTACAAGGTCTGCAGACTGGAACGGGAGGGGGGTCTGGGCGACTCTCAAGGTGCTACAAGGTCTGCCTCCTGGAACGGGAGGGGGGCCTGGGAGGCACTCAAGGTGCTACAGGGTCTGCCTCCTGGAATGGGAGGGGGGTCTGGGTGGCTCTCAAGGTGCTACAAGCTCTGCCACCTGGAACGGGAGGGGAGTCTGGGCGGCTCTCAAGGTGCTACAAGGTCTGCCTCCTGGAACGGGAGGGGGGTCTGGGCGGCTCTCAAGGTGCTACAAGGTCTGCCTCCTGGAACGGGAGGGGGGTCTGGGCGGCTCTCAAGGTGCTACAAGGTCTGCCTCCTGGAACGGGAGGGGGGTCTGTGCGGCTCTCAAGGTGCTACAAGGTCTGCAGACTGGAACGGGAGGGGGGTCTGGGCGGCTCTCAAGGTGCTACAAGGTCTGCCTCCAGGAACGGGAGGGGGGTCTGGGCGGCTCTCAAGGTGCTACAAGGTCTGCCTCCTGGAACGGGAGGGGGGTCTGGGCAGCTCTCAAGGTGCTACAAGGTCTGCAGACTGGAACGGGAGGGGGGTCTGGGCGGCTCTCAAGGTGCTACAAGGTCTGCCTCCTGGAACAGGAGGGGGTCTGGGCGGCTCTCATGGTGCTACAAGGTCTGCCTCCTGAAACGGGAGGGGGTCTTGGCGTCTCAAGGTGCTACAAGGTCTGACTCCTGTAACGGGAGGGGGGTCTGGGTGGCTCTCAAGGTGCTACAAGGTCTGCCTCCTGGAACGGGAGGGGGGTCTGGGCGGCTCTCAAGGTGCTACAAGGTCTGCAGACTGGAACGGGAGGGGTGTCTGGGCGGCTCTCATGGTGCTACAAGGTCTGCCTCCTGGAACATGAGGGGGGTCTTGGTGTCTCTCAAGGTGCTACAAGGTCTGTCTCCTGGAACGGGAGTGGGGTCTGGGCGGCTCTCAAGGTGCTACAAGGTCTGCCTCCTGGAGCGGGAGGGGGGTCTGGGCGGCTCTCAAGGTGCTACAAGGTCTGCCTCCTGGAACGGGAGGGGGGTCTGGGCGGCTCTCAAGGTGCTACATGGTCTGCAGACTGGAACGGGAGGAGGGTCTGGGCGGCTCTCAAGGTGCTACAAGGTCTGCAGACTGGAACGGGAGGGGGGTCTGGGTGGCTCACAAGGTGCTACAAGGTCTACCTCCTGGAACGGGAGGGGGGTCTGGGCGGCTCTCAAGGTGCTACAAGGTCTTCCTCCTGGAACGGGAGGGGGGTCTGGGCGGCTCTCAAGGTGCTACAAGGTCTACCTCCTGGAACGGGAGGGGGGTCTGGGCGGCTCTCAAGGTGCTACAAGGTCTGCCTCCTGGAACGGGAGGGGGGTCTGGGCGGCTCTCAAGGTGCTACAGGGTCTGCCTCCTGGAACGGGAGGGGGGTCTGGGCGTCTCAAGGTGCTACAAGGTCTGCAGACTGGAATGGGAGGCGGGTCTGGGCGGCTCTCAAGGTACTACAAGGTCTGCCTCCTGGAACGGGAGAGGGGTCTGGGCGGCTCTCAAGGTGCTACACGGTCTGCAGACTGGAACGGGAGGAGGGTCTGGGCGGCTCTCAAGGTGCTACAGGGTCTGCCTCCTGGAACGGGAGGGGGGTCTGGGCGGCTCTCAAGGTGCTACAAGGTCTGCCTCCTGGAACGGGAGGGGTGTCTGGGCGGCTCACAAGGTGCTATGCTTTGTGGATGGTTTGTCTACATTTCTGGCCCCTGTTACCACGGTTACTTGTGTTGTCGTGTCTGGTAGGTGGGCATGTTGGTTGGCATGTTGTATGTGATTTTGTTACGTGTGCATTCCCACAGTTGTGAGTTGTATGATTGTGGAGTTGAGGTGTGTGGTGTGTTCCGTTGGTACTTACCAACGAGCAGTGCATTTCCATAGGTGCCATTCTGAAAGCGCTGGTTGATGATGGACTGTCGGAAGATGTAGGAATCATGCACACTGCCTGGGAAGTTGGCGACGACATTGGTGAACAGTCCCCGGTGGTCCACTATTGCCTGCACATTGATGGAATGCGTGTACTTTCTGTTGCGGTAATTGTGTGCAGTGTCGGCAGGGGGCACAAGTAGGACATGTGTGCAGTCAATTGCCCCCAACACGTTCGTTAAGCCAGCTATGGCGTAGAAGCCTTGCTTGGTCTCCAGCTGTTGCTGCGCAGTGTAGGGGAAGTGAAGGTGCTGGGGTATCAAGCTGATGATGGCATCCAAGACAGGTGTGAGGAACTTTGATAGGGCTGGCTGTGAGACTCCTCCGACTCTGGCAGTTGTTGGTTGGAAGGTACCAGAGGCCAACAAGTGCAGCACAGCCAGCAGCTTTTTCTGTGGAGGGATGTTGGTTGTCCGCTGTGTTGGCACCGTCAGCCTGTGGGCAATGTGGGCCAGGATGCGGAGGATGGTTGTCCTTTTGAGCCTGTAGTGGGCAATGACATCCTCTGGCGTTAAGTCTCTGAGGCTGGAGCGTTTTCGGAAAGTCCGCTGTCTTGTTCTGCGCTGCCTCGGTGGCAGTCCGGGGGGCGGGGTCCTGGGGGTGGGGGTGGTCCTGGGGGTGGTGGCGGTGGGTGTTGTGGCCCTCTTGGGTCTCCAAGCTGCATGATTAGTAGCTCCATGGCATCTGTTGGTCTTCAGATGTGGCTCTGGGCAGGGCTCCCTTTCACTGCAGGTTGTCGTCCGACTTAAGACCAGGAAAAAGCAGGTCTTAAGTCCCTGCTGCTAACGTGCCTTATCGCCTGTTTTTGGACCGCATCGCCGTTCTGGCTGGTCGTTGAGAATATCGCGAAGTGGTGTTATCGTGAGTTTTTGCACGGGAACGCCTACTCTGCATATGATTAGCGTTAGTTGTCGTTGTCAGCCTTGGCGATGTTTTTAGCGGCAGCTATCGCAGGTAAACTGACGATGTCGGCTGTTAGCGCAGGCTTGTGAATAGGGTGATAAATCTATCGCCACTTTCGTGGCGGAAAAGTGCCGCTAATTCGGCGATGAGTCCTTGAGAATATGCCCCCTTGTCATTTGCAACGCCAATAGCTCTAACTCAAGCACATGCGAAACCTATTGCATTTCCAATGCGTGTATTTCTTTCTTGCCGTTTTTTCCAAGTTGTGGCCCTTAATTTGAACGTGGCGCTTGCAGATTTAAAAATATAGATAAGAACAGAAAGACACTCTGCCTTTCACATGACCCTAGTTGTAATAGGAAATGAATCTTGAATATTACTTGACATAGACCTTGAACGCGTAAAGTATGTGTTGTGCACATCAAAGTGACAATGCGGAAAGAAAGCCAATAGCTCTAGCCAAACACTTAAAAGATACTAAAGGCGAGACCTATTGGTTATGCCAATGCTTGTTTCAACAGCAGAGGCGTCACTCCCTTTCTCTCGCTGGGCCATCCCATTATTACATGCATATTGAGCGGGGGCAGGGGGCCTGAGCAGAAGCGGCCTCACTTTCAGGTGTGTTTCACCACTGTAAACTAATCCCTGCATTTTTTTTTTGCTCCCCCTCCCCCCTCCTTTTTTTATAAAATTTCGCCGAAGCAGTGTTTTGCAGAAAGACAATATGCAAATGTAGGCCACTTTTTTTTTCGCGTGCCCGTGCCGATTTTTAATCCCAATCCAACCCTGTCCATGGAGACTTGTTAATATAACGCGCATTCTGGTTTTTAGTTTCCTGTGCATACTTGGGGGGGGGGGGGATCTTCTGTCTCTAACAAGCTCTCCACGGCAGTAGTAACATTCCCAAACCTGGTATTTTTAACCCAGAAATCCGTATGCTGTCCATAATTGCCATTTTCTCCCATAAGAACAATATTATTTTCCCAAAGTATATTTTCAGTAGTTTGGTTTTTAAAAAATTAGCGAACCAGTCACTTGACAAAAAAATCTCTTGTTAAACACGTGTGTTACCTGGAGTGAAAAGCAGCCCCCTGGAGTGAAAGGCGGCCCCCCTGGAGTGAAAAGCAGCCCCCCTGGAGTGAAAGGCGGCCCCCT
The DNA here is from genome assembly GCA_963921515.1 of Calotriton arnoldi. Taxonomy (NCBI): domain Eukaryota; kingdom Metazoa; phylum Chordata; class Amphibia; order Caudata; family Salamandridae; genus Calotriton; species Calotriton arnoldi. The sequence goes on from CAWUFW010011257.1 coordinate 79,984, forward strand.
GGAGTGAAAGGTGGCCCCCCTGGAGTGAAAAGCAGCCCCCTGGAGTGAAAGGCGGCCCCCTGGAGTGAAAGGCGGCCTCCCTGGAGTGAAAAGCGGCCCCCCTGGAGTGAAAGGCGACCCCCCTGGAATGAAAAGCAGCCCCCCTGGAGTGAAAGGCGACCACCCTGGAGTGAAAGGTGGCCCCCTGGAGTGAAAGGCGGCCCCCCTGGAGTGAAAGGCGGCCCCCCTGGAGTGAAAGGCGGCCCCCTGGAGCGACCCCCTGGAGTGAAAGGCGGGCCCCCTGGAGTGAAAGGCGACCACCCTGGAGTGAAAGGCGGGCCCCCTGGAGTGAAAGGCGACCCCCCTGGAGTGAAAGGCGGCCCCCCTGGAGTGAAAGGCGGCCCCCTGGAGTGAAAAGCAGCCCCCTGGAGTGAAAGGCGGCCCCCCTGGAGTGAAAGGCGACCACCCTGGAGTGAAAGGCAGCCCCCTGGAGTGAAAGGCGGCCCCCTGGAGTGAAAGGCAGCCCCCCTGGAGTGAAAGGCGGCCCCCTGGAGTGAAAGGCGGGGCCCCCCTGGAGTGAAAGGCGGCCCCCCCTGGAGTGAAAGGCGGCCCCCCTGGAGTGAAAGGCGGCCCCCTGGAGTGAAAGGCGGCCCCCCTGGAGTGAAAGGCGGCCCCCTGGAGTGAAAGGCGGCCCCCCTGGAGTGAAAGGCGGCCCCCCCTGGAGTGAAAGGCGGCACCCCTCGGGCAGACTCGACGCTTGCACAAGAAGCCCGTCCGGGGAGGACACGCCCACATTCTTATCAAGGATCGCTCGAGGCGAGGGAAGAAAGATATATTTTTTTTAGAACACACACAGGTTCGACTAGTTGATAACCGTGTGCACCCCGAGTACAGACGCTACGCTGAGTTTGGCGCTAGCCTGTTAGGTAAGCTTCTTCATACTTTTTTGGGGTAAAGACAAGTTGTATCCACGTGAGATCTGGGGTTCCAGGAGGTGCTCAGGAACGGAGAGACCGACTCGGGGTGTCACCTTCCCTGGATGCCGAGACTTTTATGAAAGCAGGGTACGTGTCCGAAACTGGGCTTTGAATCCACGGGCAACACTTCGAGCTGAACAAAAGGTTCTATGGTGGGGGTCAGAGGAGAGCAGGGCTTCGGGGGGTTCAGGGGTGCAGGGGTTCTATGGTGGGGGGTCAGAGGAGAGCAGGGCTTCGGGAGGTTCAGGGGTGCAGGGGTTCTATGGTGGGGGGTCAGAGGAGAGCAGGGCTTCGGGGGGTTCAGGGGTGCAGGAGTTCTAGGGTGGGGGTCAGAGGAGAGCAGAACTTCGGGAGGTTCAGGGGTGCAGGGGTTCTATGGTGGGGGTCAGAGGAGAGCAGAACTTCGGGAGGTTCAGGGGTGCAGGGGTTCTATGGTGGGGGTCAGAGGAGAGCAGGGCTTCGGGAGGTTCAGGGGTGCAGGGGTGCAGGGGTTCTATGGTGGGGGTCAGAGGAAAGCAGGCTTCGGGAGGTTCAGGGATGCAGGGGTTCTATGGTGGGGGTTAGAGGAGAGCAGAACTTCGGGAGGTTCAGGGGGCAGGGGTTCTATGGTGGGGGGTCAGAGGAGAGCAGGGCTTCGGGAGGTTCAGGGGTGCAGGGGTTCTATGGTGGGGGGTCAGAGGAGAGCAGGGCTTCGGGAGGTTCAGGGGTGCAGGGGTTCTATGGTGGGGGTCAGAGGAGAGCAGAACTTCGGGAGGTTCAGGGGGCAGGGGTTCTATGGTGGGGGGTCAGAGGAGAGCAGGGCTTCGGGAGGTTCAGGGGTGCAGGGGTTCTATGGTGGGGGGTCAGAGGAGAGCAGAACTTCGGGAGGTTCAGGGGTTCTATGGTGGGGGGTCAGAGGAGAGCAGGGCTTCGGGAGGTTCAGGGGTGCAGGGGTTCTATGGTGGGGGTCAGAGGAAAGCAGGGCTTCGGGAGGTTCAGGGGTGCAGGGGTTCTATGGTGGGGGTCAGAGGAAAGCAGGCTTCGGGAGGTTCAGGGGTGCAGGCGTTCTAGGGTGGGGGTCAGAGGAGAGCAGAACTTCGGGAGGTTCAGGGGGCAGGGGTTCTAGGGTGGGGGTCAGAGGAAAGCAGAACTTCGGGAGGTTCAGGGGGGCAGGGGTTCTTTCTATGATGGGGGTCAGAGGAAAGCAGGGCTTCGGGAGGTTCAGGGGTGCAGGAGTTCTATGGTGGGGGACAGAGGAAAGCAGGCTTCGGGAGGTTCAGGGGTGCAGTGGTTCTATGGTGGGGGTCAGAGGAGAGCAGAACTTCGGGAGGTTCAGGGGGGCAGGGGTTCTTTCTATGGTGGGGGTCAGAGGAAAGCAGGGCTTCGGGAGGTTCAGGGGTGCAGGGGTTCTATGGTGGGGGTCAGAGGAAAGCAGGCTTCGGGAGGTTCAGGGGTGCAGGGGTTCTATGGTGGGGGTCAGAGGAGAGCAGAACTTCGGGAGGTTCAGGGGGCAGGGGTTCTATGGTGGGGGGACAGAAGAAAGAAGGCTTCAGGAGGTTCAGGGTGCAGGTGTTCTAGGGTGGGGGTCAGAGGAGAGCAGAACTTCGGGAGGTTCAGGGGGGCAGGGGTTCTTTCTATGGTGGGGGTCAGAGGAAAGCAGGGCTTCGGGAGGTTCAGGGGTGCAGGGGTTCTATGGTGGGGGTCAGAGGAAAGCAGGCTTCGGGAGGTTCAGGGGTGCAGGGGTTCTATGGTGGGGTTCAGAGGAAAGCAGGCTTCGGGAGGTTCAGGGATGCAGGGGTTCTATGGTGGGGGTCAGAGGAGAGCAGAACTTCGGGAGGTTCAGGGGGCAGGGGTTCTATGGTGGGGGTCAGAGGAAAGCAGGGCTTCAGGAGGTTCAAGGGTGCGGGGGTTCTAGGGTGGGGGTCAGAGGAAAGCAGGGCTTTGGGAGGTTCAGGGGTGCAGGTGTTCTAGGGTGGGGGTCAGAGGAAAGCAGGGCTTTGGGAGGTTCAGGGGTGCAGGGGTTCTAGGGTGGGGGGTCAGAGGAAAGCAGGGCTTCAGGAGGTATCGGGGTGCAGGGGTTCTAGGGTGGGGGTCAGAGGAGAGCAGGGTTTCGGGAGGTTCAGGGGTGCAGAGTTAATAGGGTGGGGGATCAGAGGACAGAAGGGTTTGAGGAGGTTCAGGGGTGCAGGTGAGGAAAGCAGGGCTAAAGCCGTCATTAGTGCCTCAGGTGCTGATGGTTGGGGCACAATGGGGGCACGGCACCCTTGCAGCGCCGCTGACAGCACATGTGATCCTGTGCACTCTTGTACTGATGTGTGCATCCTCCTATGTGTGCTGACAGGACGTCACTGCTCCTGAGATAGCTCGGTGGGATGAAGCCTGTGCTGCCGGATCCGTGAGTAACATGCAGGTTGGAGCCAGGGGCGTGGCTCCTATTGGTGCAGCAGGTTCAGGGGCACCAGGGCCCAGATTGCTGTTTTTAGGGTCGGACTGGGACAAAAAATAGGCCAGGGCACCACATTAATGTGCCCCCCCCCCCCCTTCGTGAAGTAGATGACATTTCGGCGAGCTGGTGCTCCGCATTTGAATGCGTCCAACACCGCGGGTTTTGCACATTTCGTTCAAGTTATGGGGTCCGGCCCGCTCAGCTCCTTCCAGAACATCTAACAGAGTTCCCAGGTTTGAAAATTGGGGCAGTGTTGAATCTGTAAAAGACGCGCTGTACATGTGCCCTGCAAGCATGAGAGTCGGCGTGGGTTCGACCTTGCTGCGACCAATGATAGTTGTAATATCAGAGCAATCAACACCAGACCACAAGACGGGCCCACTCTGCCCTGTCGGACGAGACCCCTGGCACTGCCTGGCCACCCCAAGACCTGTCCGACCCTGCCACGGTTCAAATGGCCAGGGCCCATTCACTTCCTGGCACCAGTGTTGCACCTCTCGCTGGAATCACAGGGTGGCTGGCTCGGCCTTTCCTCCTTCAGATGAAATGAGGAGCCCCAGGTGGGGCTGGAGTACCCTACTATAGCTCAGCTTGCGGGGCGCGGGCGGACAGGGCCGCTTAGGCCTGGCAGGTTTCTATCTCCCCTGCCCCGTGAGTGCCCCCTGGGCAGACCTCAGTCCCGGACCCTCAGTGGGGCCCTCCCTCCAACCCCTCCTGGAGGCGGCCGGGCCGGCGGGACCGGTCTCGGGAGGGTGGGGGCTCACCAGGCCAGCTCTGCGGGGCATATAAAGGGCACATGGGGCAGGGCGCCTCCCTCTGACCCTCTGCAGACCCAGGCTGCCTCGTCATTCAGCTGAGGTAAGATGAAGAGCTCCCCTCTGCTGCCCAAGAGCCCCCTCCTGCCCCATGAGCCCCCCTCCTGCCCCATGAGCCCCCCTCTGCAGCCCCATGAGCCCCTCCTGCCCAATGAGCCCCGCTCTTCTGCCCCTTGAGCCCCCTCCTGCCCCAAGAGCCCCCCTCTTGCCCCATGAGCCCCCCTCTACTGCCCAAGAGCCCCCCTCTTGCCCCAAGAGCCCCCCTCTGCTGCCCCAAGAGCCCCCTCTACTGCCCCTATGAGCCCCCCTCTACTGCCCCATGAGCCCCCCTCTGCTGCCCCAAGAAACCTTGTCTGCTGCCCCATGAGCCCCACTCTACTGCCCCATGAGCCCCGCTCTACTGTCCCATGAGCCCCCCTCCTGCCCCAAGAGCCCCCTATACTGCCCCAAGTGCCCCCCTCTGCTGCCCCATGAGCGCCCTTTTGCCCTAGGAGTCCCCCTCTGCAGTCCAAGAGCCCCCTCTCCAGTCCAAGAGCCCCCTCTCCTGCCCCAGAGCCCCCTCTGCTGCTCCAAGAGCCCCCTCTACTGGCCCATCAGCCTCCCTCTGCTGCCCCAAGAGCCTCCCTCTGCTGCCCCAAGAGCCTCCCTCTACTGCCCCATGAGCCCCCTCCTGCCAAAAGAGCCCCCCTCTACTGCCCCAAGAGCCCCACTCTGCTGCCCCAAGAGCCCCACTCTGCTGCCCCAAGAGCCCCACTCTGCTGCCCCATGAGCCCTGCTCTCCTGCCCCATGAGCCCCCATCCTGCCCCAAGAGCCCCCCTCTGCTGCCCAAGAGCCCCCCTCTGCTTCCCCAAGAGCCCCCTCCTGCCCCAAGAGCCCCCTCTGCTGCCCAAGAGCCCCCTCTGCTGCCCAAGAGCCCCCCTCTGCTGCCCATGAGCCCCCTCTGCTGCCCATGAGCCCCCCTCCTGCCCCATGAGCCCCCCTCATGCCCCATGAGCCCCCTCATGCCCCAAGATCCCCCCTCTACTGCCCCATGAGCGCCGCTCTACTGCCCCAGGAGCCCCCTCTGCTGCTCCAAGAGCCCCCTCTGCTCCCCAAGAGCCCCCCTCTGCTCTCCTATGAGCCCCCTTCTGCCCCAAGAACCGCCCCTGCTGTCCAAGAGCCCCCCTCCTGCCCCAGAGCCCCCTCCTGCCCCATTAGCCCCCTTCACACCCCATGAGCCCCCCTCCTGCCCCATGAGCCCCCCTCCTGCCCCAAGAGCCCCCTTCTGCTCCCCAAGAGCCCCCTCTACTGCCCCAGGAGCCCAGCCCTACTGACCAATGAGCCCCCTCCTGCCACAAGAGCCCCCTCTCCCGCCCCAGAGCCCCCCTCCTGCCCCATGAGCCCCCCTTGTGCTGCCCAAGAGCCCCCTCTGCTGCCCCATGAGCCCCTCTGCTGCCCCATGAGTCCCTCTGCTGCCCCATGAGCCCCGCTCTACTGCCCCATGAGCCCCACTCTACTGCCTCATGAGCCCCCTCCTGCCCCAAGACCCCACCTCTGCTGCCCCATGAGCCCCCTCCTGCCCCAAGAGGTCCCCCTCTCCCATCCAAGAGCCCACCTCTCCCACCCCATGAGCCCCCTCCTGCCCTAAGAGCCCCCCTCTGCTGCCCCATGAGCCCCCCACTGCTGCCCCATGAGCCCCCCTCTACTGCCCCATGAACCCCGCTCTACTGCCCCATGAGCCCCCTCCTGCCCCAGGAGCCCCCCTCTGCTGCCCAAGAGCCCCCCTCTGCTGCTCCAAGAGCCCCCCTCCTGCCTCAAGAACCCCCCTCTGCTGTCCGAGAGCCCCCCTCTGCTGCCCCAAGAGCCCCCCCTCTGCTGTCCGAGAGCCCCCCTCTGCTGCCCAAGAGCCCCCCTCTCCCGCCCCAGAGCTCCCCCTCCTGCCCCATGAGCCCCCCTCCTGCCCCTTGAGCCCCCCTCTGCTGCCCCAAGAGCCCCCCTCTGCTGCCCAAGAGCCCCCCTCTGCTGCCCATGAGCCCCCTCTCCCGCCCCAGAGCTCCCCCTCCTGCCCCATGAGCCCCCCTTGTGCTGCCCAAGAGCCCCCTCTGCTGCCCCATGAGCCCCTCTGCTGCCCCATGAGCCCCGCTCTACTGCCCCATGAGCCCCACTCTACTGCCTCATGAGCCCCCCTCCTGCCCCAAGACCCCACCTCTGCTGCCCCATGAGCCCCCTCCTGCCCCAAGAGGTCCCCCTCTCCCATCCAAGAGCCCACCTCTCCCACCCCATGAGCCCCCTCCTGCCCTAAGAGCCCCCTCTGCTGCTCCAAGAGCCCCCCACTGCTGCCCCATGAGCCCCCACTGCTGCCCCATGAGCCCCCCTCTACTGCCCCATGAACCCCGCTCTACTGCCCCATGAGCCCCCTCCTGCCTCAGGAGCCCCCCTCTGCTGCCCAAGAGCCCCCTCTGCTGCTCCAAGAGCCCCCTCCTGCCTCAAGAACCCCCTCTGCTGTCCGAGAGCCCCCTCTGCTGCCCCAAGAGCCCCCCTCTGCTGTCCGAGAGCCCCCTCTGCTGCCCAAGAGCCCCCTCTCCCGCCCCAGAGCTCCCCTCCTGCCCCATGAGCCCCCCTCCTGCCCCTTGAGCCCCCCTCTGCTGCCCCAAGAGCCCCCTCCTGCCCAATGAGCCCTGCTCTTCTGCCCCATGAGCCCCCTCCTGCCCCAAGAGCCCCCTCTTGCCCCATGAGCCCCCCTCTACTGCCCAAGAGCCCCCCTCCTGCCCCATGATCCCCATTCTTCTGCCCCATGAGCCCCTCCTGCCCTGAGCACCCCTCTGCTGCCCCATGAGCCCCCCTCCTGCCCCAAGAGCCCCCTCTACTGCCCCATAGCCCCCTCTTGCCCCAAGAGCCCCCCTCTGCTGCCCCATGAGCCCCCCTCTGCTGCCCCAAGAGCCCCTCTCTGCTGCCCCATGAGCCCCGCTCTACTGCCCCATGAGCCCCCTCTGCTGCCCCATGAGCCCCCCTCTGCTGCCCCAAGAGCCCCCTCTGCTGCCCCAAGAGCCCCCCTCTACTGCCCCTATGAGCCCCCCATAGCTGCCCCAAGAAACATTGTCTGCTGCCCCAAGAGACCCGCTCTACTGCCCCATGAGCCCCGCTCTACTGTCCCATGAGCCCCCCTTTTGCCACAAGTGCCCCCCTCTGCTACCACATGAGCCCCCTTTTGCCCTAAGAGCCCCCCTCTCCAGTCCAAGAGCCCCCCTCTCCAGTCCAAGAGCCCCCCTCTGCTGCCCCAAGAGGCCCCCTCTTCTGCCCCTAGAGACCCCCTCTGCTGCTCCAAGAGCCCCCCTCTGCTGCTCCAAGTGCCCCCCTCTTCTGCTCCAAGAGCCCCCCTTTGCTCTCCCATGAGCCCCCTCCTGCCTGAAGAACCACCCTCTCCTGTCCAAGAGCCCCCTCTCCTGCCCCAGAGCCCCCTCCTGCCCCATTAGCCCCCTTAATACCCCATGATCTCCCTCCTGCCCCATGAGCCCCCTCCTGCCCCATGAGCCCCCTCCTGCTCCAAGAGCCCCTCTCTGCTGCCCCATGCGCCCCGCTCTACTGCCCCATGAGCCCCCCTCTGCTGCCCCAAGAGCCCCCCTCTACTGCCCCTATGAGCCCCCCTCTGCTGCCCCAAGAAACCTTGTCTGCTGCCCCAAGAGACCCGCTCTACTGCCCCATGAGCCCCGCTCTACTGTCCCATGAGCCCCCCTTTTGCCCCAAGTGCCCCCCTCTGCTGCCCCATGAGCCCCCTTTTGCCCTAAGAGCCCCCCTCTCCAGTCCAAGAGCCCCCCTCTCCAGTCCAAGAGCCACCCTCTGCTGCTCCAAGAGCCCCCTCTACTGCCCCATGAGCCCTGCTCTACTGACCCAAGAGCCTCCCTGTGCTGCCCAGAGAGTCTCCCTCTACTGCCCCATGAGCCCTGTTCTACTGGCCCATGAGCCCCCCTCCTGCCACAAGAGCCCCCCTCTACTGCCCCAAGAGCCCCACTCTGCTGCCTCAAGAGGCCCACTCTGCTGCCCCATGAGCCCTGCTCTCTTGCCCCATGAGACCCCATCCTGCCCCAAGAGCCCCCCTCTGGTGCCCAAGAGCCCCCCTCTGCTGCTCCAAGAGCCCCCCTCTGCTGCCCAAGAGCCCCCCTCTGCTGCCCAAGAGCCCCCCTCCTGCCCCATGAGCCCCCTCCTGCCCCAAGATCCCCCCTCTACTGCCCCATGAGCGCCGCTCTACTGCCCCAGGAGCCCCCTCTGCTGCCCGAAGAGGCCCCTCTTCTGCCCCTAGAGCCCCCTCTGCTGCTCCAAGAGCCCCCTCTGCTGCTCCAAGTGCCCCCTCTTCTGCTCCAAGAGCCCCCCTCTGCTCTCCCATGAGCCCCCTCCTGCCTCAAGAACCGCCCTCTCCAGTCCAAGAGCCCCCTCTCCTGCCCCAGAGCCCCCTCCTGCCCCGTTAGCCCCCTTCATACCCCTTCATACCCCATGATCCCCCTCCTGCCCCATGAGCCCCCTGCTGCCCCAAGAGCCCCCTTCTGCTCCCCAAGAGCCCCCTCTACTGCCCCAGGAGCCCAGCCCTACTGCCCCATGAGCCCACCTCCTGCCAGAAGAGCCCCCCTCTCCCGTCCAAGAGCCCCCATCTCCCGCCCCAGAGCCCCCCTCCTGCCCCATGAGCCCCCCTTGTGCTGCCCAAGAGCCCCCCTCTGCTGCCCCATGAGCCCCTCTGCTGCCCCATGAGCCCCGCTCTACTGCCCCATGAGCCCCGCTCTACTGCCCCATGAGCCCCGCTCTACTGCCCCATGAGCCCACCTCTGCTGCCCCATGAGCCCCCTCCTGCCCCAAGAGTCCCCCTCTCCTGTCCAAGAGCCCACCCCTCCTGCCCCAAGAGCCCCCCTCCTGCCCCAAGAGCCCCCTCCTGCCCCAAGAGCCCCCCTCTGCTGCCCTAAGAGCCCCCTCTGCTGCCCTAAGAGGCACCCTCTTCTGCCCCATGAGCCCTCTTCTGTCCCATTAGCCTTCCTCTGCTTCCCAAGAGCCCCCCTCTGCTCTCCCCTGTGCCCCCTCCTGCCCCAAGAGCCCCCTATCCCATCCAAGAGCCCCCTCTCCTGCCCCAGAGCCCCCATCCTGCCCCATTAGCCCCCTTCATGCCCCATTAGCCCCCTTCATGCCCCATGAGCTCCCCTCCTGCCCCATGAGCTACCCTCCTGTGCCAAGAGCCCCCCTCTGCTGCCCAAGAGCCCCCCTCTGCTGCTCCAAGAGCCCCCCTCTACTGCCCCATGAACCCTGCTCTACTGCCCCTTGAGCCCCCCTCCTGCCCCAGGAGCCCCTCTCTGCTGCCCAAGAGCCCCCCTCTGCTGCTCCAAGAGCCCCCCTCTCGCCTCAAGAAACCCCCCTCTGCTGTCCGAGAGCCCCCCTCTGCTGCCCCAAGAGCCCCCTCCTGCCCCAGGAGCCCCACTCTGCTGTCCGAGAGCCCCCCTCTGCTGTCCGAGAGCCCCCCTCTGCTGCCCAAGAGCCCCCCTCTGCTGCCCCATGAGCCCCCTCTTGTCGTAAGAGCCCCCTCCTGCCGCAAGAGACCCCCTCTGCTGCCCAAGAGTCCCCCTCTGCTGCCCAAGAGTCCCCCTCTGCTGCCCAAGAGTCCCCCTCTGCTGCCCCAAGAGCCCCCTCCTACCCTATAAGCCCCCTCCTGCCCCAAGAGGCCCCTTCTGCTGCCCAAGATCCCCCTCTGCTGCCCGAGAGCCCCCTCTGTTGCCCAAGAGCCCCCCTCCTGCCCCAGAGCCCCCCTCGACTGCTCCATGAGCACCCTCCAGCCCCAAGAGCCCCCGTACCACGAGCCCCCCTCTACTGCCCCATGAGCCCCCCTCCTGCCCCAAGAGCCTGTAGGAGAGTAGGATCTGCTTCTTATAGTTACCCCCACTTTTTGCTGATGTTTCACTGTTTTTCGACATAGCCAGACTGAGGCCCTGCTAATCAGGACTCCAGTCTATCTGCTTTCTACTCTAAATTGACTGTAGGTACTTTAGGTACCCTCCAGATTGGATTCTGGGGTACCCTTGTGAGTCCCTAGTATATGGTATACTATGTACCCAGGGCATAGGTACCCCAGAGGCCTACCAGGGGCTGCAGCATGTATTGTGCCACCCCTGTGTAAGGTGGTATATGCACCCCTTACTGAGATATAGGTTCCCTATATCTCTCCATATCACTGCACATGTAAACCTATCAGTCACCCCTATGGCAGGCCTTAACAATCCTGAAGGCAGGGTGCTGGGTTTCATGTGAGAGGGTGCTCATGCATGAGCAGAGCCCCTCTGCAGCTTTCGGAATCTTCATTCCGGGGTTGTTTGTGATGCAGCCAGACCATATACTCTTAAATGCATTATAACCTCGCGGTAAATGCTAACTCGAGAATGGCTGCATGGAAACATGTCGTGTTTGGTGTCAAACACCTTGGAATCATACCTCCACCCCAGTAACTGGGGTGGGAGGTATGATTCCACCCTACTTGAGGGAGAAACATGGCACCACCGGTACACCCGGTACCAGCTTAACAGAACCCTGGCATCACAAAATGGATGCTGCAGCCACAGACACGAGTCTGCCCTCCTGCTGCTGGACGAAACTCCGGCAGGGGAGGCCTGGACAATAGGTTTCCTGTCACAGGGAGGTGTGACCACCTCCCAGACAGGCTTTAGTGTATTGGGGCTGGGTGGGTGCACTCCAAGAGTGCTTTGAAGTCTGCACTGGGGGCACATTTGGTGTCCCTGTGCATAGTCCAGCTCAAACCGGTTGCAGGGGCACACAGCCCCTGCTCTGGCGCGAAACTGGACAAAGGAAATGGGTGTAGCCACCCCTCTTTCCTGACCCTCCCATAGGTGGGTCCCCAGAGTTTGTCCCACCCCTTCCTTGGGTATAAAGTAGGAACCCCTGACTACAGGACTTTAGATTACACCTGGACTAAACTCTGACACAGAAACCAAGTACTTCGACGTCTGCACAACGCTGGATGACTGAAGAATCTCCCTTGGAGTAAAGGAGTTACTCCCCTGCAAGGCAGGCACCTTTAACGCAACTGACTGGTTGGCATCTCCGAAGCTCCGATGGACTCCGAAGAATATTGCCACACAGGAGGTGGGTTTTCCGAGGTCTTAGAGGTGGATCTGTGCCCACTGCAAATCTGAGGCCCGTATCCCTCGTGGTGACCGTGCAACCCGAACCCCTGGGCACCGCGTCCATTTGCAGAAGCATCAGTTTTCCGGCGACCCCTGAGGCTGAGCTTTGGGTTACTTGTAGCCCTGACCCCGAGCAGTGATCACACCGAAGATTGCAGGCCTACACTCAACGAGTGTTCCGTGGGCCGCCATTTTGTGATTCCTCTCGAGGTCCCTGGTCCATTGACCTGTGGGTCCCCAAGAAGGCAACTCTAACTTTGATTGAGCTTCCCTGGTTGCTCCAGACGTGCCCTGACTCTCCATCACTTGGGGAGTCCCCAGGACCTTGCTGGTCCGCACAGAAGCATCTTTTCTCTTCCTGCGTGGGTTGCTGTTGCCAAGGCTTGTTGTGTTCAATCCAAGCACTGACACCCCAGCACTCGACATCCTTTGTGCCATAGCTCGAATCCGGCTCCTGGTCGTCCTTGACGTCTCCGGGACCCCGTGGCTGCAGAGTCAAGCTTCACCTCTTCGCACCTGAAGCACCCAACATCGGTGGGCATTCGATTACTCCACTCCTGGTCACTGGCTAGTGACCCAGACTCTGTCCCCTCTGCTTTCAGGTTCTTCACATCTTCGATCCAGGCTTGAATCACACCGGACACTTTCCTCCTTCACGGCAGCAGCACTTTGCAGCAGATCGCCATTGAAATCAACGACAATTCCCAACACCCTTTGACACCTATGCACCCGGCTCCCCTGGGTGAGGTAACTCGAGTACTACGGTGCTCTCGTGGGTGTTGGCCCTAGAACCCCTTAAGTCTAAAGGGGTTTGCTCAAAGTCCTCTTCTAAGTGTCCTTTTGCTTTAAAATTCCAACCGCGACTTTCCTCATAGAATCCTACGGCGCTCGCGGCTGTGTTCTCACACTGCACACTTCCCCCGTGGGTCTCCTGTGTCACTACCTTGGGTGGTTCCTTGGGGTCCCAGCGATTCTACGTGCTCTAGGCACTGTGTCTAGTCAAGTCGTGGTTCTTATACCACTTTCTTAATATATGGTTTGGTCCCCCCCTGGGGCCCATTGTATATTGTGCTATTTACTGTCGTTTTAATACTGTGATATTGTGTATCTTGGACTCTAATCTCATAAAGAGATTAGTAGTTAGTGTTTAGAAATAAATACATATATTTTATATATATACCTTGTGTGGTTCCCCTTTCATTTGATCATTCAAGAGGTTATAATCTGGTAAACCAAGCTGCTTTACATTCCTTCAAGACTTAGCCTGAAGGCTGCTCTCCATAGCTACCACTAGGATAGCTTTCAATAAAGGTTGTCTTTAAACCTATCATCAATAAGGGTCGTTTGGACTGGTGCAAGGTGCCCACTATAACTAGTGGACAGCATATACCAGGCCAACTTCTCACAGAGCCCACCTCCGCTGCCCCATGAGCCCCCTCCTACCCCAAGAGTCCCCCTCTCCCGTCCAAGAGCCCACCTCTCCCGCCCCATGAGCCCCCTCCTGCCTCAAGAGCCCCCCCTCCTGCCCCAAGAGCCCCCCTCTGCTGCCCTAAGAGGCACCCTCTTCTGCCCCATGAGCCCTCTTCTGCCCCATTAGCCCCCCTCTGCTTCCCAAGAGCCCCCTCTGCTGCTCCAAGAGCCCCCCTCTGCTGCCCCATGAGCCCCCCACTGCTGCCCCATGAGCCCCCCTCTACTGCCCCATGAGCCCCCCTCCTGCCCCAGGAGCCCCCTCTGCTGCCCCATGAGCCCCCTCTGCTGCCCCATGAGCCCCCCTCTACTGCCCTATGAACCCCGCTTTACTGCCCCATGAGCACCCCTCCTGCCCCAAGAGCCCCCTTCTGCTGCTCCAAGAGCCCCCCTCCTACCTGAAGAACCCCCTCTGCTGCCCCAAGAGCCCCCTCTGCTGCCCAAGAGCTCCCCTCTCCCGGCCCAGAGCTCCCCCCTCTCCCGCCCCAGAGCTCCCCCTCTTGCCCCATGAGCCCCCCTCCTGCCCCAAGAGCCCCCCTCGGCTGCCCCATGAGCCCCCTCTTGTCCTAAGAGCCCCCCTTCTGCTGCCCAAGAGCCCCCTTCTGCTGCCCAAGAGTCCCTCTCTGCTGCCCAAGAGTCCCTTTCTGCTGCCCAAGAGTCCCTCTCTGCTGCCCAAGAGTCCCCCTCTGCTGCCCAAGAGTCCCCCTCTGCTGCCCAAGAGTCCCCCTCCGCTGCGTAAGAGCCCCCCTCCTACCCTATAAGCCCCCCTCCTACCCTATAAGCCCCCTCCTGCCCCAAGAGGCCCCTTCTACTGCCCAAGATCCCCCTCTGCTGCCCGAGAGCTCCCTCTGTTGCCCCAGAGCCCCCTCCTGCCCCAGAGCCCCCTCAACTGCCCCATGAGCACCCTCCAGCCCCAAGAGCCCCCGTACCACGAGCCCCCCTCTACTGCCCCATGAGCCCCCCTCCTGCCTCAAGAGCCCTCCTCTCCTGCCCCTGAGCCCCCCTTCTGCCCCATGAGTCCCCCTCTGCTGCCCCATGAACCCCCTCCTGCCCCAAGATCCCCTGAGTTCCGTCCCAGAGCCCCCTTCCCCTGCCCTAAGAGCTCCCCTCTCCTGCCCTGAAATAGGAACAAAAATGGCACACTCTCTCCAAAGATAACATCTCCCCCCCTCTGCTGCACCCCCTCTTCTCTCTAATAGGAGAGCCTCTCTCTCCCCCTGCACCCCCTCTCACCCCAGTGAAAACATCTCTTTCTCCAACCCTTCCTGCCCTGAGGAAGCACATCTCTCTCATCCCCTCATATCTCTCCCTCCAGAGACAAGATCTCTCTCTTCTTCTGCGCCCCTTTCCTCCCAGAGATAAGACCCCTCCTATCTCTGTACCTCATTCCTCCTTGAGAGGTAAAAGTTCCCCTCTCCTTCCCTGAGGTGGGAGCCAATCATCCTCTGTCTGCACCCCCTCACCACAAAGTATAATAATAACGTTCTTAATATATTTTAATCTCTCTCGCCCTCCGAAGCACCCCTCCAGTGGTGAGAGCACCCTTCCCCCTCCTGAGGTGAGAGCACTCCCCCTCCTCCAGTGGTGAGATCATCCCTCCCCCTCCTCCAGTGGTGAGAGCACCCCTCCCTCTCCCCCTCCTGAGGTGAGGACACCCCTCCTGCAGTGCTGAGAGCACCCCTCCCCCTCCTGAGGTGAGAGCACCCCTCCCCCTCCTGAGGTGAGAGCACCCCTCCCCTTCCCAAGGTGAGAGCACCCCTCCCCCTCCCAAGGTGAGAGCACTCCACCCCCTCCCGAGGTGAGAGCACCCTCCCCTTCCCAAGGTGAGAGCACCCCTCCCCCTCCTGAGGAGAGAGCACCCCTCCCCTCCTCCAGTGCTGAGAGCACCCCTCCCCTCCTGAGGTGAGACCACCCCTCCCCTCCCAAGGTGAGAGCACCCCTCCCCCTCCTGAGGTGAGAGCACCCCTCCCCCTCCTGAGGTGAGAGCATCCCTCCCCTCCTCCAGTGGTGAGAGCACCCCTCCCCCTCCTGAGGTGAGAGCACCCCTCCCCCTTTTCTATTGTTGAGAGCACCCCTCCCCCTCCCTCTCCTGAGGTGAGAACACCCCTCCCCCTCCTGAGGTGAGAGCATCCCTCCCCCCTCCTCCAGTGCTGAGAGCACCCCTCCCGAGGTGAGAGCACCTCTCCCCCTCCTGAGGTGAGAGCACCTCTCCCCCTCCTGATGTGAGAGCACCCCTCCCTCTCCTACAGTGGTGAGATCACCCCTCCCCCTCCTGAGGTGAGAGCACCTCTCCCCCTCCTGAGGTGAGAGCACCCCTCCCTCTCCTACAGTGGTGAGATCACCCCTCCCCCTCCTGAGGTGAGAGCACCTCTCCCCCTCCTGAGGTGAGAGCACCTCTCCCCCTCCTGAGGTGAGAGCACCCCTCCCCCTCCTGAGGTGAGAGCACCTCTCCCCCTCCTGATGTGAGAGCACCCCTCCCTCTCCTACAGTGGTGAGATCACCCCTCCCCCTCCTGAGGTGAGAGCACCTCTCCCCCTCCTGAGGTGAGAGCACCTCTCCCCCTCCTGAGGTGAGAGCACCCCTCCCCCTCCCGAGGTGAGAGCACCCCTGTGAGAAGTTGGCCTGGTATATGCTGTCCACTAATTAAAGTGGGCACCTTGCGACCCTTCTTGATGATTAGGTCAAAGATAACCTTTATGAAAGCTATCCTAGTGGTAGCTATGGAGAGCAGCCTTCAGGCTTAATCTTGAAGGAATGTAAAGCAGCTTGTTTTACCAGAACAGAACCTCCTGAGTGACCAAATGAAAGGAGAACCACACAAGTGTTATATAAAAAATATGTATTTATTACTAAACACTCTCTACTAATCTCTATGTGAGATTAGAACATAAAGCACACAATACTTAATCAATAAAACGACAGTAAATAGCACAATACACAGCGGGCTCCAGGGGGAGACCGAACCATATACTAAAAAAAAGGTATAACAACAACGACTTCACTAGACACAGTGCCTAGAGCACGTAGAATCGCTGGGACCCCAAGGAACCACCCAAAGGAGTGACACAGGGAGCCCACGGAGGACGGGTGCAGTGTGGGAACACAGACGCGTGCTCCGTACAACTCTATGGAAAAGTCGCGGTTGGAAAATTACAGTTTAAGGACACTTCGGAGAGGACTTCAAGCAAACCCTTTGGAACATAGAAGGTTCTAAGGCCAGCACCCTTGTGAGTACCAAGGTACCCCTGTTACCTATCCCAGAGGAGCCGGGTGCATAGGGGTCAAGTGGTGTCGGAAACCCTCGTCGTTTTCAATGGCGTGATGCGAAGAAGTGCTGCTGCCGGGAAGATGAAAAGTGTCCGGTGGAATCCAAGCCTGGATCCGAGGTGAGAAGAACCTGAAAGCAGATGGGACAGAGTCTGGGTCACTTCAGGGTGACCAGGGGCTCGATAGACGAATGCCCACCGATGTCGGGTGCTTCAGGTGTGAAGATAGGATGCTTGACTCTGCAGCCACGGGGACCAGGAGATGTTGAAGACGACCAAAGTCCGGAGGTGAGCTGTCCCACAAAGGATGTCGAGTGCTGAGGGGTCAGTGTCCGGATTGAACACCAACAAGCCTTGGCAAAGGCAACCCACGCCGGCAAAGGAAACAAGTTACAGTGTAGACCAGCAAGGTCCAGGAGACTCTCCAAGCTATGGGGAGTCAGGGCACGTCTGGAGCAACCAGGGAAGCCCAAGGAAAATCAAAGTGACCCTCGCCAGGACCCACAGGCCAACGGACCAGGGATCGCGAAGGGACCTCAAGCGGAATCACAAAGCACCAGCCCACGGAGCACTCGTGGAGTGGAGGCCGGAGATCTTCAGTGGAAATGCTGCTCGGGGTTGGGACTGCACGTAGTCCAAAGCACAGCCTCAGGGATTTCCAAAAATCATATGCTGCTGCAAAAGTACACGGTGCACAGGGGTTCAGGTTGCACGGTCCCCACGAGGGATACTGATCTCAAGATTGCTGAGAGAGCAGATCGACCTCAGGGATGCTCGGGAACCCACCTCCTGTGTTGCAGAAATCTTCGGAGTCCTCAGGAGCTTGGGAGATGTAAACCGGTCAGATGCGTTTAGGTGCCTGCTGCTGCAGGGGAGTAACTCCTTTACTCCAAGGGAGATTCTTCTGTCGTCCAGCGAAGTGTAGACCGTCAAAGTACTTGGTTTCTGCTTGCAGAGTTTAGTCCAGGTAAAATCCAAAGTCCTGTTGTCAGGTTTCCCACTTTATACCAAGGGAAGGGGTTGGACTAACTCTGGGGTCCCTCCTAGGGGAGGGTCAGGACAGAGGGGTGGTTACACCCATGCCCTTTGTCCAGTTTCGCGCCAGAGCAGGAGCAAATGGCTCCTACAACTGGTTTGAGCCGGACTATGCATGGGGACACCAAATGTGCCCCCAGTGCAGACTTTCTGGCACTCTAAGAGGGCACCCACCCAGCCCCAATACACTAAAGCCTGTCTGGGAGGTGGTCACACCTCCCTGTGACAGGAAACCTATTGTCAGGCCTTCCTCTGCTCGAGCTTGGCTCAGCACCAGGAGGGCAGACTTGTGTCTGTGGCTGGCAGCATCCATTTTGTGCTGCCCAGGTCGAGAAAGCTGGTACCGGGTAGACCGGTGACCCATAGTAGTGGTTCTACAAGGGAGGAATCGTACCTCCCACACCAGTTACTGGTGCGGAGGTATGATTGCAAGGTGTTTGACACCAAACACGACATGTTTCTAAGCAGACGTTTTAAAGTTAGCATTTACCGCGAGGTTATAATGCACTTAAGTATATATGGTTGGCTGCATCACAGACAACCCCGGAGAACAGATTCCGAAGGCTGCAGAGGGGCTCTGCTCATGCAGGGGCACCCTCTCACACAAAACCCAGCACCCTGCCTTCAGGATTGATAAGGCCTGCCATAGGGGTGACTGATAGGTTTATATGTGTAGTGATTTAGAATAGATATAGGTAACCTATATCTAAGTAAGGGGTGCATGCACCTCCTTACACAGGTTGCAGTAGCAGACCTGTGGTGTCATTTTGAATGGCCTCTGAGGGGTGGCACAATACATGCTGCAGCTCCTGGGAGGCCTCTGGGGTACCTATGACCTGGGTACATGATGTACCATATACTAGGGACTGATAAGGGTACCCCAGAATCCAATCTGGAGTGTACCTAAAGTACATGCAATCACTTTATAGGAGAAAGCAGATAGACTGGGGTCCTGAATAGCAGCATCCCAGTCAGTCTAAGTCAAAAACAGTGATACATCGGCAAAAATTGGGGGTAACCATAAGAGGCAGATCCTACTCTCCTACAACCCCTCCCCCTCCTGAGGTGAGAGCACCCCTCCCCCTCCTGAGGTGAAAGCATCCCTCCCCCTCTTACAGTGGTGAGAGCCCCCCTTCCCCTCCTGAGGTGAGAGCACCCCTCCCCCTCCTCCAGTGGTGAGAGCACCCCTTCCCCTCCTGAGGTGAGAGCACCCCTCCCCCTCCTCCAGTGGTGAGAGCACCCTTCCCCCTCCTGAGGTGAGAGCACCCCTCCCCCTCTTCTATTGTTGAGAGCACCACTCCCCCTCCTGATTTGAGAGCACCCCTCCCCCTCCCTCTCCTGAGGTGAGAGCACCCTCCCCCTCCTGAGGTGAGAGCACCCCTCCCCCTCCTGAGGTGAGAGCACCCCTCTCCCTCCTGAGGTGAGAGCACCCCTTCCCCTCCTGAGGTGAGAGTACCCCTCCCGAGGTGAGAGCACCCCTCCCCCTCCCGAGGTGAGAGCACCCCTCCCCCTCCTGAGGTGAGAGCACCCCACCCCCTCCTGAGGTGAGAGCACCCCTCCCCCTCCTGAGGTGAGAGCACCCCTCCCCCTCCTCCAGTGCTGAGAGCACCCCTCCCCCTCCTGAGGTGAGATCACCCCTCCCCCTCCTGAGGTGAGAGCATCCCTCCCCCTACTCCAGTGGTGAGAGCACCCCTCCCCCTCCTGAGGTGAGAGCATCCCTCCCCCTCCTCCAGTGGTGAGAGCACCCCTCCCTCTCCTGATTTGAGAGCACCACTCCCCCTCCCCCTCCTGAGGTGAGGACACCTGTCCCCCTCCTGAGGTGAGAGCACCCCTCCCACTCCCCCTCCTGAGGTGAGAGCACCCCTCCCACTCCCCCTCCAGTGGTGAGAGCACCCCTCCCCCTCCAGTGGTGAGAGCACCCCTCCCCCTCCAGTGGTGAGAGCACCCCTCCCCCTCCAGTTGTGAGAGCACCCCTCCCCCTCCTGAGGTGAGAGCACCCCCCCCCCTCCCGAGGTGAGAGCACCCCTGTAGAAATGAGTCCAATATTCTTAGTTTTGAAGAAGGTTTATTTTCAGTTTCAGCACAGCAATGTAGGTCCATCCATTAACAGCTCCAGATGCAACTGGGCAACAGACAAGATATCAGTATTAAACAAACCTTGTGGAATCTAGAATGTCAATGGAAAGTAAACATAGCGCATGCCAGGGCTGGCAAGGAACCAGGTGATGTAACAAAGGAGGAAGGATAGAGAGGGAGGGCAAGAAGGAGGAATAAAGATGTAACAACCCCTCCCCCTCCCGAGGTGAGAGCACCCCTCCCACTCCTCAGGTGAGAGCATCCCTTCCCCTCCCGAGGTGAAATCATCCCTCCCCCTCCCGAGGTGAGAGCACCCCTCCCCTTCCAGTGGTGAGAGCACCCCTCCCCTCCTCAGGTGAAAGCACCCCTCCCCTTCAAGTGGTGAGAGCACCCCTCCCCTCCTCAGGTGAGAGCACCCCTCCCCTCCTGAGGTGAAAGCACCCCTTCCCCTCCAGTGGTGAGAACACCCCCCTCCTCCCCCTCTTCCAGTGGTGAGATCACCCCCCTCTCTCTCTCTCTCTCTCGCTCTGTCTCTCTCTCACTTGCAGCCAGCATGACTCGCGGGTGGGGGCGGGGGGGCGTTGGGGGTCGTGCGGGGTGGGGGGAGGTTTAATTTAAAATTAAAAAAAATAATAAAAGTTAACTTGCCTTCGCCGGCCCAGTCCCGCTTCGTGTCTGCTCCTCTCCTGGTAGCAGGAAGCCTCCCTTCCCTAAGCTAATCACAACGCTGCATTGGCAGCGTTGTGATTGGTCGGGACGCCGACCAGCCAGGCGTCTATGGGGAGGCCATTTTGTCTATGTAGGCTGCATGCAGCCTACATGGAGAAAAGGCAGTGTGTGCATGACTGGTTTGGTCGGCCCCAGAGGGCGGACCAAACTGTCAGCATCCTCAGCAGTGGGCAAGCCACTCGTCCCCTGCTCTAGAGCACCCCTCCCCCTCCTGAGGTGAGATCACCCCTCCCCCTCCTGAGGTGAGAGCATCCCTCCCCCTACTCCAGTGGTGAGAGCACCCCTCCCCCTCCTGAGGTGAGAGCATCCCTCCCCCTCCTCCAGTGGTGAGAGCACCCCTCCCTCTCCTGATTTGAGAGCACCACTCCCCCTCCCCCTCCTGAGGTGAGGACACCTGTCCCCCTCCTGAGGTGAGAGCACCCCTCCCACTCCCCCTCCTGAGGTGAGAGCACCCCTCCCACTCCCCTCCAGTGGTGAGAGCACCCCTCCCCCTCCAGTGGTGAGAGCACCCCTCCCCTCCAGTGGTGAGAGCACCCCTCCCCTCCTGAGGTGAGAGCACCCCCCCCTCCCGAGGTGAGAGCACCCCTGTAGAAATGAGTCCAATATTCTTAGTTTTGAAGAAGGTTTATTTTCAGTTTCAGCACAGCAATGTAGGTCCATCCATTAACAGCTCCAGATGCAACTGGGCAACAGACAAGATATCAGTATTAAACAAACCATGTAGAATCTGGAATGTCAATGGAAAGTAAACATAGCGCATGCCAGGGCTGGCAAGGAACCAGGTGATGTAACAAAGGAGGAAGGATAGAGAGGGAGGGCAAGAAGGAGGAATAAAGATGTAACACATCCCCCTAATTAATAATAACAAAATGTCAACGTGACACTAAATAAAATCATTAAACCTTTTTGGTATTTGTCTCATTCGATCAGATAATTTGACTCTTGAGGCCACCGTCTCATTGTTTACTCCATTACCTGTCTTGGTATCCAACTGATTGTTTGTCCTATAGTTGTTGTGCTGGATAATGTCATTGCTAGGACACTTAGCTATTTTTCTTACATTCCAGACCTTACCGTCTTGAGTAATTACACTATTACTGAAAACCTTTTTAATCTGAATAGGTTTCCCAAATTTATTAGTACTCTTATTCATTATGCCAGGTTTAAGAATTCTAACCCAATCTCCAACTTGGAAACCGTGTACTCTGGTTTTCCACTTATCATTGTACCATCTCACAGTTCTGTCTTGTTTTATTTCTACTCTTTTTGCAGTATCATGCACACATTCCTTATCATTAAACTTAGTTTGGCATTTGTTCCTGAACCACCATGGACAAACACGTGATGCAGGATCTCTTCCTTTGAGTAACTTGAACGGGCTGACTTCTGTCGTAGAATGAGGTGTGATACGATAAACCCATAATTTTTCTCTCAAGGAGTTCATCCAATTACCGCCCAATTTTAATGAATCAACCACAAAAGTTTTCAGAACCCTATTAAAGCGTTCCACTTGCCCATTTTCATGTGGTTCATACAATGATGTACATTTATGTTCAATACCACATTCTTTAAGAAACCCTTCCATTTCTCCAGATGTTAACTGCACCCCATTATCTGTGACTAAAATGGAGGGGCATCCTTCGCGTGCAAAAATTTCTTTAAAAAAAACAATTACTGCATTGGTTGTGGCTTTGGACACAAATTTCACTTCTGGCCATTTGGAATGATAGTCAACCATGACCAAAGCAAAACGAGAATATTCCGGTAAATCATTAAAAGGACCTGATATATCAAAAGCCACTTTTTGCCATGGTACTTCAGGCCACTTAACCACCTTCAATGGTGGTACGTGCAATTTTAGCATTTTTTCACTGGATACACATTCATGACATTCCCTGACAACCCGATCTATAAACCTATCCATTCCTGGCCACCAAAAAAAACTTCTAACCAAACGCTTCATGGATGATATACCAGGATGTGTTTTGTGGGCTAAATTAAGTATGATGTGTTGCATGCCTCTTGGCGGTACACATTTTCCTGACTTAAATAGTAACTTACCCTCAAAGTCTAATTCTCCAGATACATTAAAAAATGGTACCAGATCTGATCTCACCATATTTTTTTTTGGCCATCCGTTTAAAACATATTTTTTTAGTTCGCTCCACCTATCATCATGTTGTTCACAATAATCCCACTTGTCTTCCGTGATTTCCTGAAATTGATTTGAAACAATGTCACAAATGCTAACAACGAAATCACATTCTTTGATGGTATTAGCTTTATCTTGGTCACAGGGTAAGCGAGAGAGAAAGTCTGCAGTGACATTTTTCTTACCAGGAACATACTCTGTATTAAAATTATATTCTTGCAATTTAGACGTTAACCTTGCAATCCTGGCTGTGGAGTTCCAGCCCCCACCTGTAGATAAAATGTTGACTAACGGTTTATGGTCCGTTCTAAGGGTAAACTTGCTGCCCCACACATACAACCTATAAT
Source organism: Calotriton arnoldi (assembly GCA_963921515.1). NCBI lineage: Eukaryota > Metazoa > Chordata > Amphibia > Caudata > Salamandridae > Calotriton > Calotriton arnoldi. The sequence goes on from CAWUFW010011257.1 coordinate 102,401, forward strand.
GTTCAACTGCCCATACGCATGCAAGAAGTTCTCTTTCAATTACGGCATATTTCCGCTCACATTCATTTAAAGTGCGCGAGGCAAAAGCGACATTCCATTCATCCTTCCCTTCCTTTTGTGAAAGAACTCCGCCTAAACCATACAGACTTGCATCCACTGTAATAATGCATTCTTTCTTCATGCGAAAGGGTTTTAAAGTGGGTGCATTCACAATATCTCTTTTATACTATCAAAAGCTCCTTGTTGTTCTTTTGTCCAATTAAATTTTACATTCTGCCTTAACAAAACTCTTAGAGGTTCCATTTTGGTTGCAAATCCTTCTACAAATTTACTATAGTATTCGCACATCCCTGCGAATGACAAGAGTTGTTCTTTGTTTACTGGTGATGGAGCTTTAACTATGGCATCAACATTAGTTTTTTGGGAATTACTCCGTCCCCGGACAACGTATGTCCCAAATACTCAACCGATCGTTTAAACAACTTGCATTTGTGTGCCTTTAGCGTGAGCCCATGATTCTCTAATCTCTTACAAACCTCATTTAAATGTATTAAATGCTCAGGTTCATTTCTTGAAAAGATTAAAATATCATCCTGGAAGCATTTAACATATTCATCTATGTCCCTGAAAATGTGAAACATTACCCTCTGAAAGACTGACGCTGCTGACGCCAGCCCAAAGGGCATTCTTGTGTATTGATATAAACCAAACGGTGTGATGAAAGCTGTATATTTTTTTGACTCTTCCATTAATTCTATCTGATGATAAGCTGAACGTAAATCGAGTGTGGAAAAAATTTGTGCCCCTTCAAACATAGAAACTACCTCGTTGATATTCGGAAGAGGGTGACAATCCACCACAATGTTTGAGTTAAGGGCTCTCAAGTCCACACAGACTCTCAATTTTTGGTCAGGTTTGCGGACCAAAACAATGGGTGAAACCCATTCGGAAGATTCAATAGCTTCAATAATGCCTTCATCAGATAGTTCCTTCAACATTTCCCTGAGTTCTTCCCTGATGTTAATCGGTACTCCTCTAATTTTCTGTTTAATTGGCACAACATTCTCTTTCAATATAATTTTATGAGTAAAATTCTTCAATTTCCCTAATTCATTGCAAAATACTTTGTTGTATTTTCTAACTAGGTTTCCTTCCCTACAGTTCGATTCAAGTGCTGTGTTGACCACTGCAATATTGTTAAATAATCTATCATCACATAATGACACTGGTTCGTTAGACCTTGGGTTTAATGTTAAACCTAATTTATATTGATCGTGCCATCCTAATACATTAACACCTTTTGGTGTAATATATAACTTCACCACTGCACATCTACCTTTGAAATGTAACTCTACCTGAAAAAAACCTTCAATATCAATTTTTGTGCCATCAAAACTCTCCGCTATTATATCAGATGGTTGTAAACTGTCATACTGTATCACATGACCTAATAGTTCATGAAAGTATTCACGTGTGATGATTGTCCACGGAGAACCCGAATCAACCATAAGTATGAGTTTTTCTCCTAAAATTTGGAATTCACAATTAGGAGATTTCATTATGTTATCTGGAACACCATCAATAATAGACACAACAAATCCTTTGTTCATTTCTGATGTATGATCACAAGGTTGTGTAACATCCTTACTATCTACAACATAGGATACTGCACCACGTGCCTGTGTAGTGTTGCATTTGTGATCCCTGCATACGCTACTGAAATGTCCTGTTCTGCCACAGTTTTTGCATTCTCTACCTATTGCAGGACATCCTGGAAACGAAGCAATGTGAGACTTGCTGCCACACCTATAGCATACACTATGATTAAAGGCCATGTCATTTCTTTTGTGAAATTGTGTGTAATGTGGTTTGTTTCCACTGAATCTCATGTTAGGTATGTAAACAGGTGCTATCAGATCACTGGTATAAGGGGTTTAAAGTTGAGCAGTGATGAGACTAGTAGAAGGTATACTAGTGTGCTTTTAAGTTCCAAGCAAGTAGATTAAAAAAATGGATTTCCAATAAAGTATGGTGGGACTGGTACAATACTTTAAAATTTTCTCCATGGGTTCAAGAAACACTCTGTACCTGTGCTGATGTATATGACAAGAGTGGTTCTTCACCTCGTCGCCAAATGTAGAAATGAGTCCAATATTCTTAGTTTTGAAGAAGGTTTATTTTCAGTTTCAGCACAGCAATGTAGGTCCATCCATTAACAGCTCCAGATGCAACTGGGCAACAGACAAGATATCAGTATGAAACAAACCTTGTGGAATCTAGAATGTCAATGGAAAGTAAACATAGCGCATGCCAGGGCTGGCAAGGAACCAGGTGATGTAACAAAGGAGGAAGGATAGAGAGGGAGGGCAAGAAGGAGGAATAAAGATGTAACAACCCCTCCCCCTCCCGAGGTGAGAGCACCCCTCCCACTCCTCAGGTGAGAGCATCCCTTCCCCTCCCGAGGTGAAATCATCCCTCCCCTCCCGAGGTGAGAGCACCCCTCCCCTTCCAGTGGTGAGAGCACCCCTCCCCTCCTCAGGTGAAAGCACCCCTCCCCTTCAAGTGGTGAGAGCACCCCTCCCCTCCTCAGGTGAGAGCACCCCTCCCCCTCCTGAGGTGAAAGCACCCCTTCCCCTCCAGTGGTGAGAACACCCCCCTCCTCCCCCTCTTCCAGTGGTGAGATCACCCCCCTCTCTCTCTCTCTCTCGCTCTGTCTCTCTCTCACTTGCAGCCAGCATGACTCGCGGGTGGGGGCGGGGGGCGTTGGGGGTCGTGCGGGGTGGGGGAGGTTTAATTTAAAATTAAAAAAATAATAAAAGTTAACTTGCCTTCGCCGGCCCAGTCCCGCTTCGTGTCTGCTCCTCTCCTGGTAGCAGGAAGCCTCCCTTCCCTAAGCTAATCACAACGCTGCATTGGCAGCGTTGTGATTGGTCGGGACGCCGACCAGCCAGGCGTCTATGGGGAGGCCATTTTGTCTATGTAGGCTGCATGCAGCCTACATGGAGAAAAGGCAGTGTGTGCATGACTGGTTTGGTCGGCCCCAGAGGGCGGACCAAACAGTCAGCATCCTCAGCAGTGGGCAAGCCACTCGTCCCCTGCTCTAGAGCACCCCTCCCCTCCTGAGGTGAGATCACCCTCCCCCTCCTGAGGTGAGAGCATCCCTCCCCTACTCCAGTGGTGAGAGCACCCTCCCCCTCCTGAGGTGAGAGCATCCCTCCCCTCCTCCAGTGGTGAGAGCACCCCTCCCTCTCCTGATTTGAGAGCACCACTCCCCCTCCCCCTCCTGAGGTGAGGACACCTGTCCCCCTCCTGAGGTGAGAGCACCCCTCCCACTCCCCTCCTGAGGTGAGAGCACCCTCCCACTCCCCTCCAGTGGTGAGAGCACCCCTCCCCTCCAGTGGTGAGAGCACCCCTCCCCTCCAGTGGTGAGAGCACCCCTCCCCTCCAGTGGTGAGAGCACCCCTCCCCCTCCTGAGGTGAGAGCACCCCCCCTCCCGAGGTGAGAGCACCCCTGTAGAAATGAGTCCAATATTCTTAGTTTTGAAGAAGGTTTATTTTCAGTTTCAGCACAGCAATGTAGGTCCATCCATTAACAGCTCCAGATGCAACTGGGCAACAGACAAGATATCAGTATTAAACAAACCATGTAGAATCTGGAATGTCAATGGAAAGTAAACATAGCGCATGCCAGGGCTGGCAAGGAACCAGGTGATGTAACAAAGGAGGAAGGATAGAGAGGGAGGGCAAGAAGGAGGAATAAAGATGTAACACATCCCCCTAATTAATAATAACAAAATGTCAACGTGACACTAAATAAAATCATTAAACCTTTTTGGTATTTGTCTCATTCGATCAGATAATTTGACTCTTGAGGCCACCGTCTCATTGTTTACTCCATTACCTGTCTTGGTATCCAACTGATTGTTTGTCCTATAGTTGTTGTGCTGGATAATGTCATTGCTAGGACACTTAGCTATTTTTCTTACATTCCAGACCTTACCGTCTTGAGTAATTACACTATTACTGAAAACCTTTTTAATCTGAATAGGTTTCCCAAATTTATTAGTACTCTTATTCATTATGCCAGGTTTAAGAATTCTAACCCAATCTCCAACTTGGAAACCGTGTACTCTGGTTTTCCACTTATCATTGTACCATCTCACAGTTCTGTCTTGTTTTATTTCTACTCTTTTTGCAGTATCATGCACACATTCCTTATCATTAAACTTAGTTTGGCATTTGTTCCTGAACCACCATGGACAAACACGTGATGCAGGATCTCTTCCTTTGAGTAACTTGAACGGGCTGACTTCTGTCGTAGAATGAGGTGTGATACGATAAACCCATAATTTTTCTCTCAAGGAGTTCATCCAATTACCGCCCAATTTTAATGAATCAACCACAAAAGTTTTCAGAACCCTATTAAAGCGTTCCACTTGCCCATTTTCATGTGGTTCATACAATGATGTACATTTATGTTCAATACCACATTCTTTAAGAAACCCTTCCATTTCTCCAGATGTTAACTGCACCCCATTATCTGTGACTAAAATGGAGGGGCATCCTTCGCGTGCAAAAATTTCTTTAAAAAAACAATTACTGCATTGGTTGTGGCTTTGGACACAAATTTCACTTCTGGCCATTTGGAATGATAGTCAACCATGACCAAAGCAAAACGAGAATATTCCGGTAAATCATTAAAAGGACCTGATATATCAAAAGCCACTTTTTGCCATGGTACTTCAGGCCACTTAACCACCTTCAATGGTGGTACGTGCAATTTTAGCATTTTTTCACTGGATACACATTCATGACATTCCCTGACAACCCGATCTATAAACCTATCCATTCCTGGCCACCAAAAAACTTCTAACCAAACGCTTCATGGATGATATACCAGGATGTGTTTTGTGGGCTAAATTAAGTATGATGTGTTGCATGCCTCTTGGCGGTACACATTTTCCTGACTTAAATAGTAACTTACCCTCAAAGTCTAATTCTCCAGATACATTAAAAAATGGTACCAGATCTGATCTCACCATATTTTTTTTGGCCATCCGTTTAAAACATATTTTTTTAGTTCGCTCCACCTATCATCATGTTGTTCACAATAATCCCACTTGTCTTCCGTGATTTCCTGAAATTGATTTGAAACAATGTCACAAATGCTAACAACGAAATCACATTCTTTGATGGTATTAGCTTTATCTTGGTCACAGGGTAAGCGAGAGAGAAAGTCTGCAGTGACATTTTTCTTACCAGGAACATACTCTGTATTAAAATTATATTCTTGCAATTTAGACGTTAACCTTGCAATCCTGGCTGTGGAGTTCCAGCCCCCACCTGTAGATAAAATGTTGACTAACGGTTTATGGTCCGTTCTAAGGGTAAACTTGCTGCCCCACACATACAACCTATAATGTTCAACTGCCCATACGCATGCAAGAAGTTCTCTTTCAATTACGGCATATTTCCGCTCACATTCATTTAAAGTGCGCGAGGCAAAAGCGACATTCCATTCATCCTTCCCTTCCTTTTGTGAAAGAACTCCGCCTAAACCATACAGACTTGCATCCACTGTAATAATGCATTCTTTCTTCATGCGAAAGGGTTTTAAAGTGGGTGCATTCACAATATCTCTTTTTATACTATCAAAAGCTCCTTGTTGTTCTTTTGTCCAATTAAATTTTACATTCTGCCTTAACAAAACTCTTAGAGGTTCCATTTTGGTTGCAAATCCTTCTACAAATTTACTATAGTATTCGCACATCCCTGCGAATGACAAGAGTTGTTCTTTGTTTACTGGTGATGGAGCTTTAACTATGGCATCAACATTAGTTTTTTTGGGAATTACTCCGTCCCCGGACAACGTATGTCCCAAATACTCAACCGATCGTTTAAACAACTTGCATTTGTGTGCCTTTAGCGTGAGCCCATGATTCTCTAATCTCTTACAAACCTCATTTAAATGTATTAAATGCTCAGGTTCATTTCTTGAAAAGATTAAAATATCATCCTGGAAGCATTTAACATATTCATCTATGTCCCTGAAAATGTGAAACATTACCCTCTGAAAGACTGACGCTGCTGACGCCAGCCCAAAGGGCATTCTTGTGTATTGATATAAACCAAACGGTGTGATGAAAGCTGTATATTTTTTGACTCTTCCATTAATTCTATCTGATGATAAGCTGAACGTAAATCGAGTGTGGAAAAATTTGTGCCCCTTCAAACATAGAAACTACCTCGTTGATATTCGGAAGAGGGTGACAATCCACCACAATGTTTGAGTTAAGGGCTCTCAAGTCCACACAGACTCTCAATTTTTGGTCAGGTTTGCGGACCAAAACAATGGGTGAAACCCATTCGGAAGATTCAATAGCTTCAATAATGCCTTCATCAGATAGTTCCTTCAACATTTCCCTGAGTTCTTCCCTGATGTTAATCGGTACTCCTCTAATTTTCTGTTTAATTGGCACAACATTCTCTTTCAATATAATTTTATGAGTAAAATTCTTCAATTTCCCTAATTCATTGCAAAATACTTTGTTGTATTTTCTAACTAGGTTTCCTTCCCTACAGTTCGATTCAAGTGCTGTGTTGACCACTGCAATATTGTTAAATAATCTATCATCACATAATGACACTGGTTCGTTAGACCTTGGGTTTAATGTTAAACCTAATTTATATTGATCGTGCCATCCTAATACATTAACACCTTTTGGTGTAATATATAACTTCACCACTGCACATCTACCTTTGAAATGTAACTCTACCTGAAAAAAACCTTCAATATCAATTTTTGTGCCATCAAAACTCTCCGCTATTATATCAGATGGTTGTAAACTGTCATACTGTATCACATGACCTAATAGTTCATGAAAGTATTCACGTGTGATGATTGTCCACGGAGAACCCGAATCAACCATAAGTATGAGTTTTTCTCCTAAAATTTGGAATTCACAATTAGGAGATTTCATTATGTTATCTGGAACACCATCAATAATAGACACAACAAATCCTTTGTTCATTTCTGATGTATGATCACAAGGTTGTGTAACATCCTTACTATCTACAACATAGGATACTGCACCACGTGCCTGTGTAGTGTTGCATTTGTGATCCCTGCATACGCTACTGAAATGTCCTGTTCTGCCACAGTTTTTGCATTCTCTACCTATTGCAGGACATCCTGGAAACGAAGCAATGTGAGACTTGCTGCCACACCTATAGCATACACTATGATTAAAGGCCATGTCATTTCTTTTGTGAAATTGTGTGTAATGTGGTTTGTTTCCACTGAATCTCATGTTAGGTATGTAAACAGGTGCTATCAGATCACTGGTATAAGGGGTTTAAAGTTGAGCAGTGATGAGACTAGTAGAAGGTATACTAGTGTGCTTTTAAGTTCCAAGCAAGTAGATTAAAAAAATGGATTTCCAATAAAGTATGGTGGGACTGGTACAATACTTTAAAATTTTCTCCATGGGTTCAAGAAACACTCTGTACTTGTGCTGATGTATATGACAAGAGTGGTTCTTCAGCTCGTCGCCAAATGTAGAAATGAGTCCAATATTCTTAGTTTTGAAGAAGGTTTATTTTCAGTTTCAGCACAGCAATGTAGGTCCATCCATTAACAGCTCCAGATGCAACTGGGCAACAGACAAGATATCAGTATGAAACAAACCTTGTGGAATCTAGAATGTCAATGGAAAGTAAACATAGCGCATGCCAGGGCTGGCAAGGAACCAGGTGATGTAACAAAGGAGGAAGGATAGAGAGGGAGGGCAAGAAGGAGGAATAAAGATGTAACAACCCCTCCCCCTCCCGAGGTGAGAGCACCCCTCCCACTCCTCAGGTGACAGCATCCCTTCCCCTCCCGAGGTGAAATCATCCCTCCCCCTCCCGAGGTGAGAGCACCCCTCCCCTTCCAGTGGTGAGAGCACCCCTCCCCCTCCTCAGGTGAAAGCACCCCTCCCCTTCAAGTGGTGAGAGCACCCCTCCCCCTCCTCAGGTGAGAGCACCCCTCCCCCTCCTGAGGTGAAAGCACCCCTTCCCCTCCAGTGGTGAGAACACCCCCCCTCCTCCCCCTCTTCCAGTGGTGAGATCACCCCCCCTCTCTCTCTCTCTCTCGCTCTGTCTCTCTCTCACTTGCAGCCAGCATGACTCGCGGGTGGGGGCGGGGGGGCGTTGGGGGTCGTGCGGGGTGGGGGGAGGTTTAATTTAAAATTAAAAAAAATAATAAAAGTTAACTTGCCTTCGCCGGCCCAGTCCCGCTTCGTGTCTGCTCCTCTCCTGGTAGCAGGAAGCCTCCCTTCCTAAGCTAATCACAACGCTGCATTGGCAGCGTTGTGATTGGTCGGGACGCCGACCAGCCAGGCGTCTATGGGGAGGCCATTTTGTCTATGTAGGCTGCATGCAGCCTACATGGAGAAAAGGCAGTGTGTGCATGACTGGTTTGGTCGGCCCCAGAGGGCGGACCAAACAGTCAGCATCCTCAGCAGTGGGCAAGCCACTCGTCCCCTGCTCTAGAGCAGCCCCGCCCACCCGCCCGCCCGCACTCAACCAAACCCTTCTGCTTTCTCGCAGTGTGAGAAGCAGAATCATAAAATGGTATTTATAATACCATTTTATGTTTCTGCTTCTCGCTCTGCGAGAAAGCAGTGGGGCAACGCTCTTCCGCCCTAGTGGAGGAGCCGCCCCTGCTCGCTCTCTCTCTCTCTCTCTCTCTCTCTCTCTCTTCCTCTCTTCCTCTCTCTCTGCCTCTCTCTCTCTCTCTCTTCCTCTCTCTCTCTCTGTCTCTCTTTCTCTCTCTGTCTCTCCCTCCCCCAGTGGTGAGAGCACCTCCCACTCTCTCTCTCTCTCTCTCTCTCTCTCTCTCTTCCTCTCTCTCTCTCTCTCTTCCTCTCTCCCTCTCTCTCTTCCTCTCTCCCTCTCTCCCTCTCTCTCTTCCTCTCTCCCTCTCTCTCTGCCTCTCTCTCTCTCGCGCTCTCTCTCTGTCTCTCTCTCTCCCTCCCCCCAGTGGTGAGAGCACCTCCCTCTCTCTCTCTCTCTCGCTCTCTCTCTCTCTCTCTCCCCCCAGTGGTGAGCTCTCTCTCTCTCTTCCCCCCCTCCCTCCCTCCCTCCTCCACTGGTGAGAACGCTCCCCTGTCTCGTCCCTGTGCTAATGATGCCACTCGATTCTCGCAGGTGAATTTCCCTTTTGCAGGGTAACCAGAAAAGTCCTGTGTCCGGAACACTCTGTACCCTTGTGAGACGGGCACAGAGGGCGACTGTGGGCAAAGCTGAGTGCCCGGAGGACCCTCTGCAGCCCAGAGCTCTAGACTTGTAACTGGTCTCAGGGGGAACTGAAGAAACCAGGAAGACCAGCAAAACAAATCAATATTAGGAAGGGTCCGAGGCAAGGTTGTGTCCACCCTTGTCAGTGGCCATGTTTCAATATCCTGAGAGGCTTTTTTCTCTTTCTGTGTCTGCTGCAGGATAAAAAGAGGAAATAACGAGGAGAAATAAACATGTTTCTCCCCATTACGCCTCACCTCGGGAGTCGTACGCATTTTGCACTTCCTGAGGTTTGCATGATTTTGCAAATCTAGGAATGCGTGAAAATCTACAGGTGATTGGTGGAAACACCCACTACAATGCCCATGGAACATCTCCCGGGCGCAGATAAGGTGACGAAGCAGTTTGTGCTGCGTTGTCTTACTCAAGATTGATGAGACCACTTAAAGCCACGCAGGGTGGCTCTGCGTGGCTTCTTAATTTGGATTAAGAGCTCTGCGTCGTGCATGTACCACTTTACGTGGTGTAAAAGTGACACAGGGCTCCTAAATAAGACCCCAGGTCTTTATTGCATGGAGAGTCGACTAATATACATTTGGAAACATTGCATTTTATGGGAAAAAGGTTAATAATTTCAAATGGCACTTGGATGTCAATCCGATTGGGAGTGTGGGCCATTTTAAATATTGGGGGCTCTGATGCCCCAGGTGGGAGTCCCAGAAGAAAAGACAGGATCTTGCTCCAGATTCACTCGTTAGTAAAATTCAACTTAACTTATGTTGGATTTTCAAGGCTAATGAAAGCAGAGAGCAGCAGCATTCATCCCTCGGTCCTGTAAGGGCTGGAGTTTTTCTGCTTGGACCGAAGGTATCCTTGGAATGCCCTTGAAGAACACCCTTACAAAGATTATTGTTTACCAAAAGGGTCAATCGTTCAAGGGAACCACAGTGAATTTAATTTAGCTTCTTTGCATTTAATGGTTGTGTAAGAGAGTAGGATCTGCCTCTTATGGTTACCCCCACTTTTTGCTGCTGTATCACTGTTTTCGACTTAGACTGACTGGGATCCTGCTATTTAGGACCCCAGTCTATCTGCTTTCTCCTATAAATTGACTGTAGGTACTTTAGGTACCCTCCAGATTGGATTCTGGGGTACCCTTATGAGTCCCTAGTATATGCTATACTATGTACCCAGGGCATAGGTACCCCAGAGGCCTCCCAGGGGCTGCAGCATGTATTATGCCACACCTGAGAGGCCATTCAAAATGACACCACAGGTCTGCTACTGCAACCTGTGTAAGGAGGTGCATGAACCCCTTACTTAGATATAGGTTCACTATATCCCTTCTAAATCACTACACATATAAACCTATCAGTCACCCCTATGGCAGGCCTTATCAATCCTGAAGGCAGGGTGCTGGGTTTTATGTGAGAGGGTGCCCCTGCATGAGTAGGGCCCCTCTGCAGCCTTCGGAATCCATTCCCCGGGGTTGTCTGTGATGCAGCCAACCATATACACTTAAATGCATTATAACCTTGCGGTAAATGCTAACTTTAAAAAGGCTGTTTAGAAACATGTTGTGTTTGGTGTCAAACACCTTGGAATCATACCTCCACACCAGTAACTGGTGTGGGAGGTATGATTTCTCCCTTGTAGAACCACTACTATGGGTCACCGGTCTACCCGGTACCAGCTTTCTCGACCTGGGCAGCACAAAATGGATGCTGCCAGCCACAGACACGAGTCTGCCCTCCTGCTGCTGAGCCAAGCTCGAGCAGAGGAAGGCCTCACAATAGGTTTCCTGTCACAGGGAGGTGTGACCACCTCCCAGACAGGATTTAGTGTATTGAGGCTGGGTGGGTGCACTCTTGGAGTGCCAGAAAGTCTGCACTGGGGGCACATTTGGTGTCCCCGTGCATAGTTCAGCTCAAACCGGTTGCAGGAGCCATTTGCTCCTGCGCTGGCGCGAAACTGGACAAAGGACATGGGTGTAGCCACCCCTCTGTCCTGACCCTCCCCTAGGTGGGTCCCCAGAGTTAGTCGAACCCATTCCTTGGGTATAAAGTAGGAAACCTGACTACAGGACTTTGGATTTTACCTGGACTAAACTCTGCAAGCAGAAACCAAGTACTTCGACGGTCTACACTTCGCTGGACGACAGAAGAATCTCCCTTGGAGTAAAGGAGTTACTCCCCTGCAGCAGCAGGCACTTAAACGCATCTGACCGGTTTGCATCTCCCGAGCTCCTGAGGACTCCGAAGATTTCTGCAACACAGGAGGTGGGTTCCCAAGTGTCCCTGAGGTCGATCTACTCTCTCAGCAATCCTGAGACCAGTATCCCTCGTGGGGACCGTGCAACCCGAACCCCTGTGCACTGTGTACTTTTGCAGCAGCATATGCTTTTTGGCGATCCCTGAGGCTGTGCTTTGGACTCCGTGTAGTCCCAACCCCGAGCAGCATTTCCGTCAAAGATCTCCGGCCTCCACTCCACAAGTGCTCTTTGGGCTGGTGCTTTGTGATTCAGCTCGAGGTCCCTTTGCGATCCCTGGTCCGTTGGCCTGTGGGTCCTGGCGAGGGTCACTTTCATTTTCCTTGGGCTTCCCTGGTTGCTCCAGACGTGCCCTGACTCCCCATAGCTTGGAGAGTCTCCTGGACCTTTCTGGTCTATACTGTAACATGTTTCCTCTGCACGCCTGGGTTGCCTTTGCCAAGGCTTGTTGGTGTTCAATCCGGACACTGACCCCTCAGCACTCGACATCCTTTGTGGGACAGCTCACCTCCGGACTTTGGTTGTCGTCGACGTCTCCTGGTCCCCGTGGCTGCAGAGTCAAGCATCCTATCATCACACCTGAAGCACCCAACATCGGTGGGCATTCGTCTATCGGGCCCCTGGTCACCCTGAAGTGACCCAGACTCTGTCCCCTCTGCTTTCAGGTTCTTCTCACCTCGGATCCAGGCTTGGATTCCACCGGACACTTCATCTTCCCGGCAGCAGTACTTCTTCGCATCACGCCATTGAAAACGACGAGGGTTTCCGACACCACTTGACCCCTATGCACCCGGCTCCTCTGGGATAGGTAACGCGGGTACCTCGGTACTCACAAGGGTGCTGGCCTTAGAACCTTCTATGTTCCAAAGGGTTTGCTTGAAGTCCTCTCCGAAGTATCCTTAACTTGTAATTTTTCAACCGCGACTTTCCCATAGAGTTGTACAGAGCTCGCGTCTGTGTTCCCACACTGCACCCGTCCTCTGTGGGCTCCCTGTGTCACTCCTTTGGGTGGTTCCTTGGGGTCCCAGCGATTCTACGTGCTCTAGGCACTGTGTCTATTGAAGTCGTGGTTGTTATACCACTTTCTTAGTATATGGTTCGGTCTCCCCCTGGAGCCCGCTGTGTATTGTGCTATTTACTGTTGTTCTATTGCTTAAGTATTGTGTGCTTTATGTTCTAATCTCACATAGAGATTAGTAGAGAGTGTTTAGTAATAAATACATATTTTTTATATAACACTTGTGTGGTTCTCCTTTCATTTGGTCACTTAGGATGTTCTGCTCTGGTAAAACAAGCTGCTTTACATTCCTTCAAGATTAAGCCTGAAGGCTGCTCTCCATAGCTACCACTAGGATAGATTTCATAAAGGTTATCTTTGACCTAATCATCAATAAGGGTTGTTTGGACTGGTGCAAGGTGCCCACTTTAATTAGTGGATAGCATATACCAGGCCAACTTCTCACATTGGTGTGCAGCGGTTGGGATTCAAGCTTGCTATTGTTTTACCAGATAAATCTCATTGAGTGATTAACTGAAAACCACTAAAAGTATTAGGTACATATAATACATCAAGATTAGAATAAAGTAAGTTCTACTGAACTTGGAGTTGGTTAAGTCAAGGGTCTAGCACACCCTTTCTCCAACTCAAGAGAGTTTAGTCTCCACTAGGTTAGGTAGGTGCCTACACATAACACTAGTATGTCTTCTAGAGGAGAAGCCAGTGGCTCTCTGCCAATTAGGTATGACCATCTCTCATTCCAAGAATTGAGAAATATGTGTACATCTAGGAAGCTGAGGACAGGGAGAAGTGCAAGCACCCAACGTCTAATAGAGATGTTGCTCTTGGATGACCTCAGAAAGACCCCAGGGTCTGATGAAGTAGAAAGAGTGGGTGGGACAGGAGATGATGAAAGAGCAGGAAGTGAACACTTCTTTGATCTGGACTCAAACCCTGGTCAGGAGGATCAAGATGATCTTAACATGGAAAATCCAACTCTTCCTTCAGGTGGGGGAGAAGGCCCCAGTGGACCTCTCTTTACTCCACCAGGAAGAGTACAGAGTTTGCCTAGAAGATCCAGAACTCCCTCAGTGGAGTCTTATCATTCAGGTACTTCTGCAAGGACCTCTGTGTCTAATAGGAGGGAATCCTCCTATGACAAACATTGCCAATTTGTAGAGATTGAGAGAATCAAGCTCAGGCTCAAGAGAGAGCTATTGGCCATCGACAGTGAATCCTTAGAGCTCCAGAGAGCAACCAGAAGATTGGGACTAGAGTCCCATGGTGGCAGCAACAGTGTCCCTAGAACTAGAGAGTATTCTCATGATCATAGGAACCTGAACAAAATAGTCCCTCCCTATCAGAGTGGGGATGACATCCACAAATGGATAACTGCACTAGAGAGGGCCTGTAAGGTACAGAGGGTCCCTCAGGAGCAGTGGGCAGCTATCTTGTGGCTCTCCTTTGCTGACAAAGGTAGAGATAAGCTCCTCACTGTTAGAGAAGAGGACGCTGACAATTACACAGTCTTGAAGAGTGCTCTCATTGATGGGTTTGGCTTAACCACTGAGCAATACAGAATTAAGTTCAGAGACACCCTGAAAGCACAGACTCAGGACTGGGTTGACTTTGTAGATTGTGCTACGAAGGCTGGTTACTTGGCAGTATGGTGTGTGATTTTAAACGATTGTACAATATTATTATGAGGGAGCAGATCCTTAATAATTGCCAAAATCTGTTGTTGCATCAGTACCTGGTTGATTCTGATCTGACCTCTCCCCAAGAATTGGGAAAGAAGGCAGACAAATGGGTCAGAACCAGGGTGAAGCAGAAAGCTCAGAACCAAGGTGGTGACTCTAAGAAGCAAGATTCTAAAACCTCAGATAAGGGTGGGGAGAAGGGTAAAGACCAGAAGTCTTCACAAGGGCCCCAAAAACCTACATCTGGGGGGGGAGACACAATCCAACAAGGGTAAAGGCAAAAAGAAACCTTGGTGTCATATCTGAAAAGAGAAGACCCATTGGACAAAAGATGCCAGTTGTCCAAGGAATTTACTCCAGCCACCACTGCCCCTAAGGCAACTGTTCCCCCTAGCTCAGTTCCAAGTGGTGGTACACAGAATAAGGGTGTAGTAGGGTTGACCCTGGGATCTGATATGGACTCTGGCCTAGTCAGAATTCCAACTCAGGCTGTGTTGGTCTGTGATGGAGGCATGGATATTGCCTCCTTATTTGTCAGTCCCAGTAATCTGGGCAAGTACAGACAGCAGCCTTTTATCAATGGTAAGGAGGCCATGGCATATAGGGACACAGGTGCAAGTGTCACCATGGTGACAAAAGAACTTGTGGGCCCTGACCAGATCATACTATGTGAGGTGTACCAAGTGACCAATGCAAGCAATGTCAGGACAGACCATTCCTTGGCAGTTGTGAATTTCACCTGGGGAGGGGTAACTGGCCCTAAGAAGGTTGTGGTAAGTGCAGACCTCCCTGTAGAATGCTTATTGGGCAATGATTTGGAGACTTCAGCATGGGCTGAAGTGGAACTCAGGACACATGCAGAAATGCTGGGCATCCCTGCAGATGTGTTTGCCATGACTAGGTCACAGCAAAAATATCTTCCACTGAACAGGCGCTGGATCCTCGAATAATGAACCAGGTGCCTTCCAAGAGAAGGAGCAGTAGGGGTAAGGCAGTGTCTTCCCCCCTGCCTCAGAGTGAGGATCAGTCTCTTGAGGGAGAGGATCTTAGTCCTGAAGAAGGAACTGTCTCAGAGGAACTTGAACCTGATCAGGTTGAGTTCTTGGGGACAGAGGGCCCTTCCAGGGAAGATCTGAGCCTGGAGCAGCTGAACTGCCCCTCTCTTGAACCCCTCAGACAGCAAGCTGCTGCTGAGCCTGCTGGGAGTGCGAGTGGGTCTCATAAAATTTACTGGGATGATGGACTCTTATACTCAGAGGGTAGAGACCCCAAACCTGGTGCCACCAGGAGGTTGGTTATACCTCTGAAGTTTAGGGGCTTCCTATTGACACTGGCACATGATATCCCATTAGCAGGACAGTTAGGCCAAAACAAGACCTGGGACAGACTTGTTCCTCACTTTCATTGGCCTCATATGTCAGAGGACACAAAGGAGTTTTGTCGCTCCTGTATCACTTGACAAGCCAGTGGTAAGGCAGGTGGTATTACAAAGGCCCCCCTGATACCACTACCTGTGGTGGGGGTTCCCTTTGAGAGGGTTGGGATTGACATAGTTGGTCCCATGGATCCTCAGACTGCATCTGGGCACAGATTCATACTAGTGGTGTTGGACCATGCCACTAGGTATCCAGAAGCAATTCCACTTAGGACTAACACAGCTCCTGTTGTGGCTAGAGCCCTCCTGGGAGTCTTTTCCAGAGTGGGTTTTCCTAAGGAGGTAGTATCAGACCGGGGTGCAAACTTTATGTCTGGTTACTTGACTGCTATGTGGAAGGAGTGTGGAGTAAATTACAAATTTACCACCCCTTATCACCCACAATGCAATGGGTTAGTTGAGAGATTCAACAACACCCTTAAGGGCATGATTAAAGGTCTCCCTGAAAAGCTCAAGCGTAGATGGGACATCCTTTTGCCCTGCCTTCTCTTTGCCTACAGAGAGGTTCCTCAGAAAGGGGTTGGTTACAGCCCTTTTGAACTTCTGTTTGGACATCCTGTTAGGGGTCCTTTATGTCTAGTGAAGGAGGGATGGGAGTTACCTCTCAAACCCCCTAAACTGGATATTGTGGACTATGTACTTGGTCTCCGCTCCAGGTTGGCTGAGTACATGAAGAAGGCATCCAAAAACCTTGAGGCTAGCCAGGAATTGCAAAAGGCCTGGCATGACCAAAAGGCTGTTGTGACTATTTATCAGCCAGGACAGAAAGTATGGGTGTTGGAGCCTGTGGCCCCAGCAGCCCTCCGAGACAAGTGGAGTGGACCTCATACTATCATTGAGCAAAAGGGAGAGGTTACCTACCTGGTGGACCTTGGAACTCCCAGGAGCCCCCATAGGGTGCTCCATGTGAACTGGCTCAAGCCATATGTGGACAGGGCAGACATGGGCTTGCTCATGGCTACTGATGAGGGACAGGAGGAAGAGAGTGATCCACTCCCTGACCTGCTCTCACAGAACCCTGATGATGGTTCAGTGGATGGTGTAGCCTTGGCAGGCAGCCTCACTGACCAACAGCAAACTGATTGTAGGCAAGTCCTGAATCAGTTCAGACATATGTTTTCACTGACTCCAAGTCAGACTACCTGGTGCACTCATGAAGTGGACACAGGTGACAGTCTGCCTCTTAAAAATAAGATTTACACGCAACCTGACCATGTCAGGGACTGTATCAGGACAGAAGTCCAGAAAATGTTGGATCTGGGAGTAATTGAGCCCTCAGATAGCCATTGGGCTAGTCCAGTATTCTTGGTACCAAAACCTCACACCCAGGGTGGTAAGAGAGAGATGAGGTTATGTGTTGACTACAGGGGTCTCAATGCAGTCACTAGGACTGATGCCCATCCAATACCTAGGGCAGATGAACTTATAGATACTTTGGCCTCTGCCAAGTTTCTGAGTACATTTGACCTGACAGCTGGTTACTGGCAAATCAGATTAGCTGAGGATGCAAAACCAAAAACAGCATTTTCAACCCCTAGTGGGCACTACCAATTTGTGGTGATGCCCTTTGGTTTGAAGAATGCACCTGCCACTTTTCAAAGGTTGGTGAACAAAGTCCTTACAGGTCTGGAAGCCTATAGTGCAGCTTATCTAGATGATATTGCTGTCTTTAGCTCCACCTGGGAGGATCACCTGGTCCACCTGAGAAATGTTTTGGAGGCCCTGCAAAAAGCAGGCCTCACTATCAAGGCCACCAAGTGCCAGATAGGGCAGAGTAAGGTTGTGTACCTAGGCCACCTTGTAGGTGGAGGTCAGGTTCAACCATTGGAGAGCAAAATCCAGACCATCAAGGACTGGGTTGCTCCCACTACCCAAACTCAGGTCAGAGCTTTCTTGGGCCTGACTGGGTATTACAGGAGGTTTGTCAAAGGATATGGATCTATAGTGACCCCTTTGAATGATCTAACTTCCAAAAGAATGCCTAAGAAAGTTCAGTGGACAGTTAGCTGTCAAAAGGCATTTGATGACTTGAAGCAGGCCATGTGCACTGCTCCCATTCTCCAAAGTCCTGACTATTCCAAACAATTCATTGTTCAAACTGATGCATCTGAGTTGGGGGTAGGGGCTGTGTTATCACAACTGAATGAAGAGGGTCAGGATCAGCCAGTAACTTTTATTAGCAGAAGGCTGACCCCCAGAAAGAAACGTTGGTCAGCTATTGAGAGGGAAGCCTTTGCTGTGGTTTGTGCCTTGAAGAAGCTGAGGCCATACTTGTTTGGCACTCACTTCATTGTTCAGACAGACCACAAGCCCCTCTTATAGCCAAAACAGATGAAGGGTGAAAACCCCAAACTTTTGAGGTGGTCCATTTCCCTACAGGGGATGGACTATACAGTGGAACATAGACCTGGGAGTAACCATGCCAATGCAGATGGACTCTCAAGATATTTCCACTTAGAACATGAAGACTCAACTGGTCAAGGTTAGTTTAATGTCCCTGCGTTTGGGGGGGGGGGTTGTGTAGGAGAGTAGGATCTGCCTCTTATGGTTACCCCCATTTTTTGCTGATGTATCACTGTTTTTGACTTAGACTGACTGAGATCCTGCTATTCAGGACCCCAGTCTATCTGCTTTCTCCTATAAATTGATTGCATGTACTTTAGGTACACTCCAGATTGGATTCTGGGGTACCCTTATCAGTCCCTAGTATATGGTACACCATGTACCCAGGGCATTGGTACCCCAGAGGCCTGCCAGGGGCTGAAGCATGTATTGTGCCACCCCTGAGAGGCCATTCAAAATGACACCACAGGTCTGCTACTGCAACCTGTGTAAGGAGGTGCATGCACCCCTTACTTGGATATAGGTCACCTATATCTATTCTAAATCACTACACATATAAACCTATCAGTCACCCCTATGGCAGGCCTTATCAATCCTGAAGGCAGGGTGCTGGGTTTTGTGTGAGAGGGTGCCCCTGCATGAGCAAAGCCCCTCTGCAGCCTTCGGAATCTATTCTCCGGGGTTGTCTGTGATGCAGCCAACCATATATACTTAAGTGCATTATAACCTCGCGGTAAATGCTAACTTTAAAACGGCTGCTTAGAAACATGTCGTGTTTGGTGTCAAACACCTTGTAATCATACCTCCACACCAGTAACTGGTGTGGGAGGTATGATTCCTCCCTTGTAGAACCACTACTATGGGTCACCGGTCTACCCGGTACCAGCTTTCTCGACTTGGGCAGCACAAAATGGATGCTGCCAGCCACAGACACGAGTCTGTCCTCCTGCTGCTGAGCCAAGCTCGAGCAGAGGAAGGCCTCACAATAGGTTTCCTGTCACAGGGAGGTGTGACCACCTCCCAGACAGGCTTTAGTGTATTGGGGCTGGGTGGGTGCACTCTTGGAGTGCCAGAAAGTCTGCACTGGGGGCACATTTGGTGTCCCCGTGCATAATTCAGCTCAAACCGGTTGCAGGAGCCATTTGCTCCTGCACTGGCGCGAAACTGGACAAAGGACATGGGTGTAGCCACCCCTCTGTCCTGACCCTCCCCTAGGTGGGTCCCCAGAGTTAGTCCAACCCCTTCCTTGGGTATAAAGTAGGAAACCTGACTACAGGACTTTGGATTTTACCTGGACTAAACTCTGCAAGCAGAAACCAAGTACTTCGACGGTCTACACTTCGCTGGACGACAGAGAATCTCCCTTGGAGTAAAGGAGTTACTCCCCTGCAGCAGCAGGCACCCAAACCTATCTGACCAGTTTGCATCTCCCGAGCTCCTGAGGACTCCGAAGATGTCTGCAACACAGGAGGTGGGTTCCCAAGTGTCGCTGAGGTCGATCTACTCTCTCAGCAATCCTGAGACCAGTATCCCTTGTGGGGTTTGTGCAACCCAAACCCCTGTGCATCGTGTACTTTTGCAGCAGCATATGCTTTTTGGCGATCCCTGAGGCTGTGCTTTGGACTCCGTGTAGTCCCAACCACGAGCAGCATTTCCATCAAAGATCTCCGGCCTCCACTCCACGAGTGCTCTTTGGGCTGGTGCTTTGTGATTCAGCTCGAGGTCCCTTCGCGATCCCTGGTCCGTTGGCCTGTGGGTCCTGGTAAGGGTCACTTTGATTTTCCTTGGGCTTCCCTGGTTGCTCCAGACGTGCCCTGACTCCCCATAGCTTGGAGAGTCTCCTGGACCTTGCTGGTCTATACTGTAACTTGTTTCCTCTGCACGCCTGGGTTGCCTTTGCCAAGGCTTGTTGGTGTTCAATCTGGACACTGACCCCTCAGCACTCGACATCCTTCGTGGGACAGCTCACCTCCGGACTTTGGTTATCATCGACATCTCCTGGTCCTTGTGCCTGCAGAGTCAACCATCCTATCGTCACACCTGAAGCACCCAACATCAGTGGGCATTCGTCTATCGAGCCCCTGGTCACGCTGAAGTGACCCAGACTCTGTCCCCTCTGCTTTCAGGTTCTTCTCACCTCGGATCCATGCTTGGATTCCACCGGACACTTTTCATCTTCCCGGCAGCAGTACTTCTTCGCATCACGCCATTAAAAATGACGAGGGTTTCCGACACCACTTGACCCCTATGCACCCGGCTCCTCTGGGATAGGTAACACTGGTACCTCGGTACTCACAAGGGTGCTGGCCGTAGGACCTTCTATGTTCCAAAGGGTTTGCTTGAAGTCCTCTCCAAAGTATCCTTAACTTGTAATTTTTCAACCGCGACTTTCCCATAGAGTTGAACAGAGCTCGCGTCTGTGTTCCCACACTGCACCCGTCCTCCGTGGGCTCCCTGTGTCACTCCTTTGGGTGGTTCCTTGGGGTCCCAGCGATTCTACGTGCTCTAGGCACTGTGTCTATTGAAGTCGTGGTTGTTATACCACTTTCTTAGTATATGGTTCGGTCTCCCCCTGGAGCCCGCTGTGTATTGTGCAATTTACTGTCGTTCTATTGATTAAGTATTGTGTGCTTTATGTTCTAATCTCACATAGAGATTAGTAGAGAGTGTTTAGTAATAAATACATATTTTTTATATAACACTTGTGTGGTTCTCCTTTCATTTGGTCACTTAGGATGTTCTGCTCTGGTAAAACAAGCTGCTTTACATTTCTTCAAGATTAAGCCTGAAGGCTGCTCTCCATAGCTACCATTAGGATAGCTTTCATAAAGGTTATCTTTGACCTAATCATCAATAAGGGTCGTTTGGACTGGTGCAAGGTGCCCACTTTAATTAGTGGACAGCATATACCAGGCCAACTTCTCACATTGGTGTGCAGCGGTTGGGATTCAAGCTTGCTATTGTTTTACCAGATAAATCTCATTGAGTGATTAACTGAAAACCACTAAAAGTATTTGGTACATATAATACATCAAGATTAGAATAAAGTAAGTTCTACTGAACTTGGAGTTGGTTAAGTCTAGGGTCTAGCACACCCTTTCTCCAACTCAAGAGAGTTTAGTCTCCACTAGGTTAGGTAGGTGCCTACACCACATAACACTAGTATGTCTTCTAGAGGAGAAGCCAGTGGCTCTCTGCCAATTAGGTATGACCATCTCTCATTGCAAGAATTGAGAAATATGTGTACATCTAGGAAGCTGAGGACAGGGAGAAGTGCAAGCACCCAACGTCTAATAGAGATGTTGCTCTTGGATGACCTCAGAAAGACCCCAGGGTCTGATGGAGTAGAAAGAGTGGGTGGGACAGGAGATGATGAAAGAGCAGGAAGTGACACTTCTTTGATCTGGACTCAAACCCTGGCCAGGAGGATCAAGATGATCTTAACATGGAAAATCCAACTCTTCCTTCAGGTGGGGGAGAAGGCCCCAGTGGACCTCTCTTTACTCCACCAGGAATTGTACAGAGTTTGCCTAGAAGATCCAGAACTCCCTCAGTGGAGTTTTATCATTCAGGTACTTCTGCAAGGACCTCTGTGTCTAATAAGAGGGAATCCTCCTATGACAAACATTGCCAATTTTTAGAGATTGAGAGAATCAAGCTCAGGCTCAAGAGAGAGCTATTGGCCATCGACAGGGAATCCTTAGAGCTCCAGAGAGCAACCAGAAGATTGGGACTAGAGTCCCATGGTGGCAGCAACAGTGTCCCTAGAACTAGAGAGTATTCTCATGATCATAGGAACCTGAACAAAATAGTCCCTCCCTATCAGAGTGGGGATGACATCCACAAATGGATAACTGCACTAGAGAGGGCCTGTAAGGTACAGAGGGTCCCTCAGGAGCAGTGGGCAGCTATCTTGTGGCTCTCCTTTGCTGACAAAGGTAGAGATAAGCTCCTCACTGTTAGAGAAGAGGATGCTGACAATTACACAGTCTTGAAGAGTGCTCTCATTGATGGGTTTGGCTTAACCACTGAGCAATACAGAATTAAGTTCAGAGACACCCTGAAAGCACAGACTTAGGACTGGGTTGACTTTGTAGATTGTGCTACGAAGGCTGGTTACTTGGCAGTATGGTGTGTGATTTTAAAGGATTGTACAATATAATTATGAGGGAGCAGATCCTTAATAATTGCCAAAATCAGTTGTTGAATCAGTACCTGGTTGATTCTGATCTGACCTCTCCCCAAGAATTGGGAAAGAAGGCAGACAAATGGGTCAGAACCAGGGTGAAGCAGAAAGCTCAGAACCAAGGTGGTGACTCTAAGAAGCAAGATTCTAAAACCTCAGATAAGGGTGGGGAGAAGGGTAAAGACCAGAAGTCTTCACAAGGGCCCCAAAAACCTTCATCTGGGGGGGAGTCACAATCCAACAAGGGTAAAGGCAAAAAGAAACCTTGGTGTCATATCTGAAAAGAGAAGACCCATTGGACAAAAGATGCCAGTTGTCCAAGGAATCTACTCCAGCCACCACTGCCCCTAAGGCAACTGTTTCCCCTAGCTCAGTTCCAAGTGGTGGTACACAGAATAAGGGTGTAGTAGGGTTGACCCTGGGATCTGATATGGACTCTGGCCTAGTCAGAATTCCAACTCAGGCTTTGTTGGTCTGTGATGGAGGCATGGATATTGCCTCCTTATTTGTCAGTCCCAGTAATCTGGGCAAGTACAGACAGCAGCCTTTGATCAATGGTAAGGAGGCCATGGCGACAAAAGAACTTGTGGGCCCTGACCAGATCATACTATGTGAGATGTACCAAGTGACCAATGCAAGCAATGTCAGGACAGACCATTCCTTGGCAGTTGTGAATTTCACCTGGGGAGGGGTAACTGGCCCTAAGAAGGTTGTGGCAAATGCAGACCTCCCTGTAGAATGCTTATTGGGCAATGATTTGGAGACTTCAGTATGGGCTGAACTGGAACTCAGGACACATGCAGAAATGCTGGGCATCCCTGCAGATGTGTTTGCCATGACTAGGTCACAGGCAAAAATATCTTCCACTGAACAGGCGCTGGATCCTGGAATAATGGACCAGGTGCCTTCCAAGAGAAGGAGTAGTAGGAGTAAGGCAGTGTCTTCCACCCTGCCTCAGAGTGAGGATCAGTCTCTTGAGGGAGATGATCTTAGTCCTGAAGAAGGAACTGTCTCAGAGGAACTTGAACCTGATCAGGTTGAGTTCTTGGGGACAGGGGGCCCTTTCAGGGCAGATCTGAGCCAGGAGCAGTTGAACTGCCCCTCTCTTGAACCCCTCAGACAGCAAGCTGCTGCTGAGCCTGCTGGGAGTGCCAGTGGGTCTCATAAAATTTACTGGGATGATGGACTCTTATACTCAGAGGGTAGAGACCCCAAACCTGGTGCCACCAGGAGATTGGTTATACCTCTGACGTTTAGGGGCTTCCTATTGACACTGGCACATGATATCCCATTAGCAGGACACTTAGGCCAAAACAAGACCTGGGACAGACTTGTTCCTCACTTTCATTGGCCTCATATGTCAGAGGACACAAAGGAGTTTTGTCGCTCCTGTATCACTTGACAAGCCAGTGGTAAGGCAGGTGGTATTACAAAGGCCCCCCTGATACCACTACCTGTGGTGGGGGTTCCCTTTGAGAGGGTTGGGATTGACATAGTTGGTCCCATGGATCCTCAGACTGCATCTGGGCACAGATTCATACTAGTGGTGTTGGACCATGCCACTAGGTATCCAGAAGCAATTCCACTTAGGACTACCACAGCTCCTGTTGTGGCTAGAGCCCTCCTGGGAGTCTTTTCCAGAGTGGGTTTTCCTAAGGAGGTAGTATCAGACCGAGGTACAAACTTTATGTCTGGTTACTTGACTGCTATGTGGAAGGAGTGTGGAGTAAATTACAAATGTACCACCCCTTATCACCCACAATGCAATGGGTTAGTTGAGAGATTCAACAAAACCCTCAAGGGCATGATTAAAGGTCTCCCTGAAAAGCTCAGGCGTAGATGGGACATCCTTTTGCCCTGCCTTCTCTTTGCCTACAGAGAGGTTCCTCAGAAGGGGTTGGTTACAGCCCTTTTGATCTTCTGTTTGGACATCCAGTTAGGGGTCCTTTATGTCTAGTGAAGGAGGGATGGGAGTTACCTCTCAAACCCCCTAAACAGGATATTGTGGACTATGTACTTGGTCTCCGCTCCAGGATGGCTGAGTACATGAAGAAGGCATCCAAAAACCTTGAGGCTAGCCAGGAATTGCAAAAGGCCTGGCATGACCAAAAGGCTGTTGTGACTGTTTATCAGCCAGGACAGAAAGTATGGGTGTTGGAGCCTGTGGCCCCAGCAGCCCTCCGAGACAAGTGGGGTGGTCCTCATACTATCATTGAGCAAAAGGGAGAGGTTACCTACCTGGTGGACCTTGGAACTCCCAGGAGCCCCCATAGGGTGCTCCATGTGAACAGGCTCAAGCCATATGTGGACAGGGCAGACATGGGCTTGCTCATGGCTACTGATGAGGGACAGGAGGAAGAGAGTGATCCACTCCCTGACCTGCTCTCACAGAACCCTGATGATGGTTCAGTGGATGGTGTAGCCTTGGCAGGCAGCCTCACTGACCAACAGCAAACTGATTGTAGGCATGTCCTGAATCAGTTCAGACATATGTTTTCACTGACTCCAAGTCAGACTTCCTGGTGCACTCATGAAGTGGACACAGGTGACAGTCTGCCTGTTAAAAATAAGATTTACACGCAACCTGACCATGTCAGGGACTGTATCAGGACAGAAGTCCAGAAAATGTTGGATCTGGGAGTAATTGAGCCCTGAGATATCCCTTGGGCTAGTCCAGTAGTCTTTGTACCAAAACCTCACACCCAGGGTGGTAAGAGAGAGATGAGGTTATGTGTTGACTACAGGGGTCTCAATGCAGTCACTAGGACTGATGCCCATCCAATACCTAGGGCAGATGAACTTATAGATACTTTGGCCTCTGCCAAGTTTCTGAGTACATTTGACCTGACAGCTGGTTACTGGCAAATCAGATTAGCTGAGGATGCAAAACCAAAAACAGCATTTTCAACCCCTAGTGGGCACTACCAATTTGTGGTGATGCCCTTTGGTTTGAAGAATGCACCTGCCACTTTTCAAAGGTTGGTGAACAAAGTCCTTACAGGTCTGGAAGCCTATAGTGCAGCTTATCTAGATGATATTGCTGTCTTTAGCTCCACCTGGGAGGATCACCTGGTCCACCTGAGAAATGTTTTGGAGGCCCTGCAAAAAGCAGGCCTCACTATCAAGGCCACCAAGTGCCAGATAGGGCAGAGTAAGGTTGTGTACCTAGGCCACCTTGTAGATGGCGGTCAGGTTCAACCATTGGAGAGCAAAATCCAGACCATCATGGACTGGGTTGCTCCAACTACCCAGACTCAGGTGAGAGCCTTTTTAGGCCTGACTGGGTATTACAGGAGGTTTGTCAAAGGATATGGATCTATAGTGACCCCTTTGAATGATCTAACTTCCAAAAGAATGCCTAAGAAAGTTCAGTGGACAGTTAGCTGTCAAAAGGCATTTGATGACCTGAAGCAGGCCATGTGCACTGCTCCCATTCTGCAAAGTCCTGACTATTCCAAACAATTAATTGTTCAAACTGATGCATCTGAGTTGGGGGTAGGGGCTGTGTTATCACAACTGAATGAAGAGGGTCAGGATCAGCCAGTAACTTTTATTAGCAGAAGGCTGACCCCCAGAAAGAAACGTTGGTCAGCTATTGAGAGGGAAGCCTTTGCTGTGGTTTGTGCCTTGAAGAAGCTGAGGCCATACTTGTTTGGCACTCACTTCATTGTTCAGACAGACCACAAGCCCCTCTTATAGCCAAAACAGATGAAGGGTGAAAACCCCAAACTTTTGAGGTGGTCCATTTCCCTACAGGGGATGGACTATACAGTGGAACATAGACCTGGGAGTAACCATGCCAATGCAGATGGACTCTCAAGATATTTCCACTTAGAACATGAAGACTCAACTGGTCAAGGTTAGTTTAATGTCCCTGCGTTTGGGGGGGGTTGTGTAGGAGAGTAGGATCTGCCTCTTATGGTTACCCCCACTTTTTGCTGATGTATCACTGTTTTTGACTTAGACTGACTGAGATCCTGCTATTCAGGACCCCAGTCTATCTGCTTTCTCCTATAAATTGATTGCATGTACTTTAGGTACACTCCAGATTGGATTCTGGGGTACCCTTATCAGTCCCTAGTATATGGTACACCATGTACCCAGGGCATTGGTACACCAGGGGCTGAAGCATGTATTGTGCCACCCCTGAGAGGCCATTCAAAATGACACCACAGGTCTGCTACTGCAACCTGTGTAAGGAGGTGCATGCACCCCTTACTTGGATATAGGTCACCTATATCTATTCTAAATCACTACACATATAAACCTATCAGTCACCCCTATGGCAGGCCTTATCAATCCTGAAGGCAGGGTGCTGGGTTTTGTGTGAGAGGGTGCCCCTGCATGAGCAGAGCCCCTCTGTAGCCTTCGGAATCTATTCTCCGGGGTTGTCTGTGATGCAGCCAACCATATATACTTAAGTGCATTATAACCTCGCGGTAAATGCTAACTTTAAAACGTCTGCTTAGAAACATGTCGTGTTTGGTGTCAAACACCTTGGAATCATACCTCCACACCAGTAACTGGTGTGGGAGGTATGATTCCTCCCTTGTAGAACCACTACTATGGGTCACCGGTCTACCCGGTACCAGCTTTCTCGACCTGGGCAGCACAAAATGGATGCTGCCAGCAACAGACACGAGTCTGTCCTCCTGCTGCTGAGCCAAGCTCGAGCAGAGGAAGGCCTCACAATAGGTTTCCTGTCACAGGGAGGTGTGACCACCTCCCAGACAGGCTTTAGTGTATTGGGGCTGGGTGGGTGCACTCTTAGAGTGCCAGAAAGTCTGCACTGGGGGCACATTTGGTGGCCCCGTGCATAGTCCAGCTCAAACCGGTTGCAGGAGCCATTTGCTCCTGCTCTGGCGCGAAACTGGACAAAGGACATGGGTGTAGCCACCCCTCTGTCCTGACCCTCCCCTAGTGGGTCCCCAGAGTTAGTCCAACCCCTTCCTTGGGTATAAAGTAGGAAACCTGACTACAGGACTTTGGATTTTACCTGGACTAAACTCTGCAAGCAGAAACCAAGTACTTCGACGGTCTACACTTCGCTGGACGGCCGAAGAATCTCCCTTGGAGTAAAGGAGTTACTCCCCTGCAGCAGCGAGCACCTAAACGCATCTGACCGGTTTGCATCTGGCGAGCTCCTGAGGACTCCGAAGATTTCTGCAACACAGAAGGTGGGTTCCCGAGTGTCCCTGATGTCGATCTACTCTCTCAGCAATCCTGAGACCAGTATCCCTCGTGGGGACCGTGCAACCTGAACCCTGTGCACTGTGTACTTTTGCAGCAGCATATGCTTTTTGGCGATCCCTGAGGCTGTGCTTTGGACTCCGTGTAGTCCCAACTCCGAGCAGCATTTCCGTCAAAGATCTCCGGCCTCCACTCCATGAGTGCTCTGTGGGCTGGTGCTTTGTGATTCAGCTTGAGGTCCCTTTGCGATCCCTGGTCCGTTGGCCTGTGGGTCCTTGCGAGGGTCACTTTGATTTTCCTTGGGCTTCTCTGGTTGCTCCAGACGTGCCCTGACTCCCCATAGCTTGGAGAGTCTCCTGGACCTTGCTGGTCCATACTGTAACTTGTTTCCTCTGCCCACGTGGGTTGCCTTTGCCAAGGCTTGTTGGTGTTCTATCTGGACAGTGACCCCTCAGCACTCGACATCCTTTGTCGGACAGCTCACTTCCAGACTTTGGTCATCGTCGAGGTCTCCTGGTCCCCGTGGCTGCAGAGTCAAGCATTCTATCGTCACACCTGAAGCACCCGACATCGGTGGGCATTCGTCTATCGAGCCCCTGGTCACCCTGAAGTGACCCAGACTCTGTCCCCTCTGCTTTCAGGTTCTTCTCACCTCAGATCCAGGCTTGGATTCCACCGGACACTTTTCATCTTCCCGGCAGCAGTACTTCTTCGCATCACGCCATTGAAAACAACGAAGGTTTCCGACACCACTTGACCCCTATGCACCCGGCTCCTCTGGGATAGGTAACACGGGTACCTCGGTACTCACAAGGGTGCTGGCCTTAGAACCTTCTATGTTCCAAAGGGTTTGCTTGAAGTCCTCTCCGAAGTGTCCTTAACTTGTAATTTTCCAACTGCGACTTTCCCATAGAATTGTACGGAGCTCGCGTCTGTGTTCCCACACTGCACCCGTCCTCCGTGGGTCTCCTGTGTCACTACCTTGGGTGGTTCCTTGGGGTCCCAGCGATTCTACGTGCTCTAGGCACTGTCTAGTCAAGTCGTGGTTGTTATACCACTTTCTTAGTATATGGTTCGGTCTCCCCCTGGAGCCCGCTGTGTATTGTGCTATTTACCGTCGTTCTATTGATTAAGTATTGTGTGCTTTATGTTCTAATCTCACATAGATATTAGTACAGAGTGTTTAGTAATAAATACATATTTTTTATATAACACTTGTGTGGTTCTCCTTTCATTTGGTCACTTAGGAGGTTCTGTTCTGGTAAAACAAGCTGCTTTACATTCCTTCAAGATCAAGCCTGAAGGCTGCTCTCTATAGCTACCACTAGGATAGCTTTCATAAAGGTTATCTTTGACCTAATCATCAAAACGGGTCGTTTGGACTGGTGCAAGGTGCCCACTTTAATTAGTGGACAACATATACCAGGCCAACTTCTCACAGGCTGGAGTCTGCTTTCTAAGGTTTTTTAACTAATCCGCTCTGGGTGATCAGCCTCCAAAAATCTGGAAGTTGTGTTGGGAGGAGGTCCTTGTTAGAGAAAGGCAACAGGCCAGGGCAGTGGCTATAGGTTTAATTAATTTAAATCATTGTATACGTCCTCGGGGGAAATGTCAAAATGGTATCCGTTCCCCTCAAACCGCCTTCTGAAAGGTTCCACAGCAAAACACATAGAAAATTACCTAACTATGAGACCCTCCACCGTCCTTCCTTGTACATCACTGGGGCATGGGGATCTTTTCCTGATAATTACCTGTCGGTGAGACCCTCGATCACCCTTTGATGAGGCCCGCCATCATCCTTCCTTGTACATCCCTGGGAACGGACACCTTTTCCTGATAATTGCCTGTCAACGAGACCCTCCATCGTCCCTCCTTGTAGATCTCCAAGGCATGGAGATATTTTCCTGATAATTTCCCTCGATACGACCACTCCATCGTCCTTCCTTGTACATGCCTGGGACTTGCAGAACTTTTTCTGCTAATTACCTATCGATGAGACTGTCCTTCCTTGTACAATCCTGAGGTATAGAGATCCTTTCCTGCTAAATACCTGTCAATGAGACCCTCCATTATCCTATCGATGAGATTCTAGATCATTCTTCTTTGTACATCCCTGGGGCATGAGGATCTTTCCCTGATAATTACCTATCGGTGAGACCCTCCACCATCCTTACTTGTACATCCCGAGGGCAAGGACATTTTTTACTGATAACTGCTTGTCAATGAGACCCTCCATCATCCTACCTTCTACATCCTGAGGGCACAGACACCTTTTCGTGAGAATTATCTGTTGATGAGACCATCCTTCGTCCTTCCTTGTACATCCATGGGGCATGGAGATATTTTCCTCATAATTACCTGTCGATGAGACCCTCCATTATCCTTCTTGTACATTCCTGCTATTCCGCCTGTGATTCTATTCTTACAACCACATGCAGGAGACACACACTTGGTCCCTGCTCCACAGAGAGGAATGTAGGCTACAAAGAATAGTGCCACGCAAGCCAAAAAATGGTCCTCAATGGGCAGGCTCCAAGCCCTTTCTGTTAAGAACAGATTCTCAGCAGAGCGACGCATGTGCTAGTGCATGCTCTTGTACTGTCGATAATAAAAATGAACAGCAGCGTCCTGTCTAGCATGTCTCTATTACATGCTTCCCCTGAGGACATGGCTTTCATTGGTGCATCAGGTTCAGTGGCACTGGGGTGCGGAGGCCTGAGGGGCTCACTGAAACCTGCTCATTGCTGTATTGTATCATTCATACAGCACCACATTTTCTTCTATGTCCTGGGGCCCATGACACCCTCGCTGTTATCCCCTCCTCCCCATCATCTCATGGGCTTTCCTAATATTAAATAGGAAGTGACTTTAAGTTTTCACATGCACACTGCTGTGCAGCAGCTACATTGACTCCCAATCTATCTTACTGACATTGTTCCCTGTAATCCACAACTCACAGCAGCAATGCATGATCCTTCTGAGCTATCTTACTCTGTACCTGGTCCTGCAGATCACTGCAGTTGGTGCTAAACCCCCCCGAATCTCTTGCCAAAGAGAGAAAATTGTTTCAACTCATGGTTGAAAGTCAAATGAAGGCTTTTTAAAATATCAAAACCAAGATGTATAAAATGGGAATACGTTGGCACTCTGTGCTTTAGGGGAGAGGAGCATTCTGAGAGCTCTGTGAAGGTTTTCCATAGTCAGATGGTGGTGAGCAGCAAGTCATAATAGAGAATTCTGTGGATATCATGCTCCTGGCACGGTCGTGTATGGTACTGATCGGACTAGAGGTACACCATAAGAGCTCTGTAGGTGTCACAGTCTTGGCTCAGTGGCGTGTGCTGCTGGTCGGGATAGAGGTGCATCGTAAGAGCTCTGTGGGTGTCACAGTCTTGGCTCAGTGGTGTGTGGTGCAAGTGGGGATAGAGGTGCACAGTGAGAGCTCTTTGATTGTCACAGTCTTGGCTCAGTGGTGTGTGGTGCTGGTCAGGATAGAGGTGCACCATAAGAGCTCTGTGGGTGTCAGTCTTGGCACTGTGGTGTTTGGTACTGGTTGGACTAGAGGTGCATCATGAGAGCTCAGTGAATGCACCAGTCCTGCCAGTGTGGCGTGTGCTGCTGGTCGGGATAGAGGTGCATCGTAAGAGCTCTGTGGGTGTCACAGTCTTGGCTCACTGGTGTGTGGTGCTGGTCAGGATAGAGGTGCACAGTGAGAGCTCTTTGAGTGTCACAGTCTTGGCTCAGTGGTGTGTGGTGCTGGTCGGAATAGAGGTGCACAGTGAGAGCTCTTTGAGTGTCACAGTCTTGGCTCAGTGGTGTGTGGTGCTGGTCAGGATAGAGGTGCACCGTGAGAGCTCTGTGGGTGTCACAGTCTTGGCTCAGTGGTGTGTGGTGCTGGTCAGGATAGAGGTGCACCGTGAGAGCTCTGTGGGTGTCAGTCTTGGCTCAGTGGTGTGTGGTGCTGGTCGGGAAAGAGGTGCACCGTAAGAGCTCTGTGGGTGTCAGTCTTGGCTCTGTGGTGTGTGGTGCAGGTCGGGAAAGAGGTGCACCGTGAGAGCTCTGTGGGTGTCACAGTCTTGACTCGGTGGTGTGTGGTGCAAGTGGAGATAGAGGTGCATTGTGAGAGCTCTGTGGATGCCTCAATCCTGGCACTGTGGTGTGTGGTGCTGGTTGGGATGGCTCAGCCGTGCAAGGTAGTGTTTGGTACTGGTTGGACTAGAGGTGCATCATGAGAACTCAGTGAATGCACCAGTTCTGGCAGTGTGGTGTGTGGTGTTGGTCGGGACAGCTCAGCCCTAGCACAGTGGTCTGTGGTGCTGGTCGGGATAGAGGTGCACCGTAAGAGCTCTGTGGGTGTCGCAGTCTTGGCTCAGGTGCGTGTGGTGCAGGTAGCTTTAGAGGTGCACCGTAAGAGCTCTGTGGGTGTCACAGTCTTGGCTCAGTGGCGTGTGGTGCTGGTCGGTATCGAGGTGCATCGTGAGAGCTCTGTGGATGCCTCAATCCTGGCTCAGTGGCGTGTGGTGCTGGTCGGGAAAGAGGTGCACCGTAAGAGCTCTGTGGGTGTCGCAGTCTTGGCTCAGGTGCGTGTGGTGCAGGTAGCTTTAGAGGTGCACCGTAAGAGCTCTGTGTGTGTCACAGTCTTGGCTCAGTGGCGTGTGGTGCAAGTGGGGATAGAGGTGCATCGTAAGAGCTCTGTGGGTGTCACAGTCTTGGCTCAGTGGCGTGTGGTGCAAGTGGGGATAGAGGTGCACCGTAAGAGCTCTGTGGGTGTCGCAGTCATGGCTAGGGTGCGTGTGGTGCAGGTAGCTTTAGAGGTGCACCGTAAGAGCTCTGTGGGTGTCACAGTCTTGGCTCAGTGGCGTGTGGTGCTGGTCGGTATCGAGGTGCATCGTGAGAGCTCTGTGGATGCCTCAATCCTGGCTCAGTGGCGTGTGGTGCTGGTCGGCATAGAGGTGCACCGTAAGAGCTCTGTGAGTGTCACAGACTTGGCTCAGTGGCGTGTGGTGCAAGTGGGGATAGAGGTGCATCGTAAGAGCTCTGTGGGTGTCACAGTCTTGGCTCAGTGGCGTGTGGTGCAAGTGGGGATAGAGGTGCACCGTGAGAGATCTGTGAGTGTCACAGTCTTGGCTCAGTGGCGTGTGGTGTAAGTGGGGATAGAGGTGCACCATAAGAGCTCTGTGGGTGTCAGTCTTGGCTCAGTGGCGTGTGGTGCTGGTCGGTATCGAGGTGCATCGTGAGAGCTCTGTGGATGCCTCAATCGTGGCTCAGTGGCGTGTGGTGCTGGTCGGCATAGAGGTGCACCATAAGAGCTCTGTGAGTGTCACAGGCTTGGCTCAGTGGCGTGTGGTGCAAGTGGGGATAGAGGTGCACCGTGAGAGCTCTGTGGGTGTCAGTCTTGGCTCAGTGGCGTGTGGAACTGGTCGGGATAGAGGTGCACCATAAGAGCTCTGTGGATGCCTCAATCCTGGCTCAGTGGCGTGTGGTGCTGGTCGGTATCGAGGTGCACCATAAGAGCTCTGTGGGTGTCAGTCTTGGCTCAGTGGCGTGTGGTGCTGGTCGGTATCGAGGTGCACCGTAAGAGCTCTGTGGGTGTCAGTCTTGGCTCAGTGGCGTGTGGTGCTGGTCGGCATAGAGGTGCACCATAAGAGCTCTGTGAGTGTCACAGTCTTGGCTCAGTGGCGTGTGGTGCAAGTGGGGATAGAGGTGCACTGTGAGAGCTCTGTGGGTGTCAGTCTTGGCTCGGTGGCGTGTGGAACTGGTCGGGATAGAAGTGCACCGTGAGAGCTCTGTGGGTGTCAGTCTTGGCTCAGTGGTGTGTGGTGCTGGTCGGGATAGAGGTGCACCGTGAGAGCTCTGTGGGTGTCAGTCTTGGCTCAGTGGCGTGTGGAACTGGTCGGGATAGAGGTGCACCGTAAGAGCTCTGTGGGTGTCACAGTCTTGGCTCAGTGGCGTGTGCAACTGGTCGGGATAGAGGTGCACCGTGAGAGCTCTGTGGGTGTCAGTCTTGGCTCAGTGGCGTGTGGAACTGGTCGGGATAGAGGTGCACCGTGAGAGCTCTGTGGGTGTCAGTCTTGGCTCAGTGGCGTGTGGAACTGGTCGGGATAGAGGTGCACCGTGAGAGCTCTGTGGGTGTCAGTCTTGGCTCAGTGGCGTGTGGAACTGGTCGGGATAGAGGTGCACCATGAGAGCTCTGTGGGTGTCAGTCTTGGCTCAGTGGTGTGTGGTGCTGGTCGGGATAGAGGTGCACCATGAGAGCTCTGTGGGTGTTACTGTCTTGGCTCAGTGGTGTGTGGTGCTGGTCGGGATAGAGGTGCACCGTAAGAGCTCTGTGGGTGTCAGTCTTGGCTCAGTGGCGTGTGGTGCTGGTCGGGATAGAGGTGCACCATGAGAGCTCTGTGGGTGTCAGTCTTGGCTCAGTGGTGTGTGGTGCTGGTCGGGATAGAGGTGCACCGTGAGAGCTCTGTGGGTGTCAGTCTTGGCTCAGTGGCGTGTGGTGCTGGTCGGGATAGAGGTGCACCATGAGAGCTCTGTGGGTGTCAGTCTTGGCTCAGTGGTGTGTGGTGCTGGTCGGGATAGAGGTGCACCGTAAGAGCTCTGTGGGTGTCAGTCTTGGCTCAGTGGCGTGTGGTGCTGGTCGGGATAGAGGTGCATCATAAGAGCTCTGTGGGTGTCACAGTCTTGGCTCAGTGGCGTGTGGTGCAAGTGGGGATAGAGGTGCACAGTGAGAGCTCTGTGGGTGTCGCAGTCTTGGCTCAGTGGCGTGTGGTGCAAGTGGGGATAGAGGTGCACCGTAAGAGCTCTGTGGGTGTCAGTCTTGGCTCAGTGGCGTGTGGTGCTGGTCGGGATAGAGGTGCACCGTAAGAGCTCTGTGGGTGTCACAGTCTTGGCTCAGTGGCGTGTGGTGCTGGTCGGGATAGAGGTGCACCGTAAGAGCTCTGTGGGTGTCAGTCTTGGCTCAGTGGCGTGTGGTGCTGGTCGGGATAGAGGTGCACCATGAGAGCTCTGTGGGTGTCAGTCTTGGCTCAGTGGCGTGTGGTGCTGGTCGGGATAGAGGTGCACCGTAAGAGCTCTGTGGGTGTCACAGTCTTGGCTCAGTGGCGTGTGGTGCTGGTCGGGATAGAGGTGCACCGTGAGAGCTCTGTGGGTGTCACAGTCTTGGCTCAGTGGCGTGTGGTGCAAGTGGGGATAGAGGTGCACAGTGAGAGCTCTGTGGGTGTCGCAGTCTTGGCTCAGTGGCGTGTGGTGCAAGTGGGGATAGAGGTGCACCGTAAGAGCTCTGTGGGTGTCAGTCTTGGCTCAGTGGCGTGTGGTGCTGGTCGGTATAGAGGTGCATCGTGAGAGCTCTGTGGATGCCTCAATCCTGGCTCAGTGGCGTGTGGTGCTGGTCGGCATAGAGGTGCACCGTAAGAGCTCTGTGGATGCCTCAATCCTGGCTCAGTGGCGTGTGGTGCTGGTCGGGATGGAGGTGCACCGTGAGAGCTCTGTGGATATCTCGGTTCTGGCACATTGGTGTGTGGTGTATTTTAATACTCTATTTTCTAAATTGGTTTGGGATTTTTTCATGTGTTGTGTTTTCACTTTATTACTGTTTCTGTGCTGCATAAAACTTTACACATTGCCTCTAAATTAAGCCTGACTGCTCTTTGTGCAAAGCTAGCCAGGGTTAAGCAGTGGTTAATTCAGGGACTTTTTGTGGTTCACCCTGCAAAGGATTCTGGTTGTTGCTTGACCAGAACTCACACCACACTCCACCTACAATGCAGTTTCTCACAAAGCTTCAATCTTGCCAGGGCTAGACTGGTCTCTAGCACCCGACAGGCTAGTTGGCAGCTGTTTGATGTTTTTGGCTGTTGAAGGGTCTGTTTCATGGGCTGGCAGCTGGTTTTTTCCATTGATTTGTTTGATATTAAAAGAAGCATTGCCTGCTGCAAGCACACATGTATGCAGCACCCATACCTTTCATTACACCTTTCCAGTGTGCCTTTACAAGTTTAAAACTGCCCTGAGTTGCAAACATAGGGCACTTTTTTAGCTACCTGATTTGCTAATGGGGCCACTATTAGTTTGGTGGCAGGGCCTGTTTTCTATCTCAGTTTGACCCTGGCCATTGCCCCCTCCTACACCAATGTTCTTACTACCAACACGGATAGACTGCCCTAAGTCACTGCTCACTAAGCCCCACCGTCCTCACTGCTAGAGCTCCCACCAGGTAAATGTACTGATAGCACACCGCCCGATACAATTCAGAAGACCCTTTGGTGAAAGAAAGAAGTGAAAAAGTGCATGCTTGAGTAATGAATGCTCCTGAGCTGTTGCATCTGTTCGTCTGATGTTTAAAGTGCACACCATGGGACTTTGTTGTCCAGAGCACAGCTGCTCAACCCCTTGTCATGATCTGCTGTTAAAGTGTAAACTGCTAAAAAGCCTTTCCTGTTTCATGTTAGCGTTCAGTCTTTGCAGCTATGGCACCTTAGACTCTGGCTATTTAACAACCCTATACATCGGGGGATGGGGGATTATATGGTGTTAAAAATTGCAGGTTTATAACCTAATCACTTCTCCTGAGAGGAAAAGGGGTAAAATCTCCCTGGCAAGAGGGGGTGGGGGGGGTAGCCATCTCCTTGTGAAAAGAGGGGTAGCCATCTCACCAGAGGAGAGAGGGATAGCCATCTCCCCTGAGCAGAGGGAGGTAGCCACCTTCCCGGAGAAGAGAGGATTAGCCACCTCCTCGGAGAAGAGAGGGTTGGCCACCACCCCGGAGAACAGAGGGGTAGCCATCTCCCCTGAGGAGAGAGGTGTAGCCTTCTCCCCCGAGAAGAGAGGGGTAGATCTCTCATGGAGAAGAGCGGTGTTGCCATCTTGCTGGCGAAAAGTGGGTTCGCTATCTCTCCAGAGGAGACAGGAGAGCGGCTTGCCATTCATACAGTGCTGTTGCATGAAAGGGATAGAGCAGAACAGCGCCATATCTACCCAGATCTGGCCTTTCACCTCACTGACTGTGCTTGTGCACTGTAACCTGCCATGCGCAATCGCACACACCCTTGGAGCATTGTGTGTTCTGCCTAGATTTTGTACTAGAAGGGAAGCCTCCTGTGCAAAAACTATTCTTTAGCTCACATACGAAGTAGGAAAAGTATAAACAGTGCAGTAAAAACAGAAAGTAGGAAAAATGTGGAGAATTTTAAAATGTGTTCACTGTTACACCCGCCTCGAGAAAGTTATGTTTTTGGCACAAATCCATGTCTACAAATGTTAGTAGATAGAGATTTGCACCAAACACATGGGTGGTTGCATGGGAAAGCCCATGTCACTCCCTTGAAATGTCCCCTTGATGCAAAGTAGTACATAGTGCTACTCTGTTAGTTTAAGCAACTTTTCAGCGCCAATCACGATGGGCGTTGGGAAGTACATCCCACCACAACACTACGCACAGGTTTGCATGGCTTCTGTGATGCAGACCTGGTGCAGACCGTTAAAAATCTGGCCCCAGTGTCTGTAATAAGAGGCAAGGCAGATGCCATGACACGTTCCAGCATCCTGGCTGGCGGTGCGCTCTCCCCGATGCTGAAGCCGTCCTGGCTGGCGGTGCGCTCTCCATGATGCTGAAGCCGTCCTGGCTGGCGGTGCGCTCTCCCTTATGCTGAAGCCGTCCTGGCTGGCGGTGCGCTCTCCCTGGTGCTGAAGCTGTCCTGGCTGGCAGTGAGCTCTCCCTGATGCTGAAGCCGTCCTGGCTGGCAGTGAGCTCTCCCTGATGCTGAAGCCGTCCTGGCTGACTGTGAGCTCTCCCTGATGCTGAAGCCGTCCTGGCTGGCGGTGCGCTCTCCCGATGCTGAAGCCGTCCTGGCTGGCGGTGCGCTCTCCCGATGCTGAAGCCGTCCTGGCTGGCGGTGCGCTCTCCCTTATGCTGAAGCCGTCCTGGCTGGCGGTGCGCTCTCCATGATGCTGAAGCCGTCCTGGCTGGCGGTGCGCTCTCCCTTATGCTGAAGCCGTCCTGGCTGGCGGTGCGCTCTCCCTGGTGCTGAAGCCGTCCTGGCTGGCGGTGCGCTCTCCCTGGTGCTGAAACCATGATGGCTGGTGGTGCGCTCTCCATGATGCTGAAGCCGTCCTGGCTGGCGGTGCGCTCTCCATGATGCTGAAGCTGTCCTGGCTGGCAGTGAGCTCTCCCTGATGCTGAAGCCGTCCTGGCTGGCAGTGAGCTCTCCCTGATGCTGAAGCCGTCCTGGCTGACTGTGAGCTCTCCCTGATGCTGAAGCCGTCCTGGCTGACTGTGAGCTCTCCCTGATGCTGAAGCCGTCCTGGCTGGCGGTGCGCTCTCCCCGATGCTGAAGCCGTCCTGGCTGGCGGTGCGCTCTCCCTTATGCTGAAGCCGTCCTGGCTGGCGGTGCGCTCTCCCTGATGCTGAAGCGTCCTGGTTGGCGGTGTGCCCTCCCTGATGCTGAAGCCGTCCTGGCTGGCGGTGCGCTCTCCCTGATGCTGAACCTGTCCTGGCTGGCGGTGCGCTCTCCCTGATGCTGAAGCTGTCCTGGCTGGCGGTGAGCTCTCCCTGATGCTGAAGCTGTCCTGGCTGGCGGTGAGCTCTCCCTGATGCTGAAGCCGTCCTGGCTGGCGGTGAGCTCTCCCTGATGCTGAAGCTGTCCTGGCTGGCGGTGAGCTCTCCCTGATGCTGAAGCCGTCCTGGCTGGCGGTGAGCTCTCCCTGATGCTGAAGCCGTCCTGGCTGACTGTGAGCTCTCCCTGATGCTGAAGCCGTCCTGGCTGGCGGTGCGCTCTCCCCGATGCTGAAGCCGTCCTGGCTGGCGGTGCGCTCTCCCTTATGCTGAAGCCGTCCTGGCTGGCGGTGCGCTCTCCCTGATGCTGAAGCGTCCTGGCTGGCGGTGCGCCCTCCCTGATGCTGAAGCCGTCCTGGCTGGCGGTGCGCTCTCCCTGATGCTGAACCTGTCCTTGCTGGCGGTGCGCTCTCCTGATGCTGAAGCTGTCCTGGCTGGCGGTGAGCTCTCCCTGATGCTGAAGCTGTCCTGGCTGGCGGTGAGCTCTCCCTGATGCTGAAGCCGTCCTGGCTGGCGGTGAGCTCTCCCTGATGCTGAAGCTGTCCTGGCTGGCGGTGAGCTCTCCCTGATGCTGAAGCCGTCCTGGCTGGCGGTGAGCTCTCCCTGATGCTGAAGCTGTCCTGGCTGGCGGTGAGCTCTCCCTGATGCTGAAGCCGTCCTGGCTGGCGGTGCGCTCTCCCTGATGCTGAAGCGTCCTGGCTGGCGGTGCGCCCTCCCTGATGCTGAAGCCGTCCTGGCTGGCGGTGCGCTCTCCCTGATGCTGAACCTGTCCTGGCTGGCGGTGCGCTCTCCCTTATGCTGAAGCCGTCCTGGCTGGCGGTGCGCTCTCCCTGATGCTGAAGCGTCCTGGCTGGCGGTGCGCCCTCCCTGATGCTGAAGCCGTCCTGGCTGGCGGTGCGCTCTCCCTGATGCTGAACCTGTCCTGGCTGGCGGTGCGCTCTCCCTGATGCTGAAGCTGTCCTGGCTGGCGGTGCGCTCTCCCTGATGCTGAAGCTGTCCTGGCTGGCGGTGAGCTCTCCCTGATGCTGAAGCCGTCCTGGCTGGCGGTGAGCTCTCCCTGATGCTGAAGCTGTCCTGGCTGGCGGTGCGCTCTCCCCGATGCTGAAGCTGTCCTGGCTGGCGGTGAGCTCTCCCTGATGCTGAAGCTGTCCTGGCTGGTGGTGCGCTCTCCCTGATGCTGAAGCTGTCCTGGCTGGCGGTGAGCTCTCCCTGATGCTGAAGGTGTCCTGGCTGGCGGTGAGCTCTCCCTGATGCTGAAGCTGTCCTGGCTG
The DNA here is from genome assembly GCA_963921515.1 of Calotriton arnoldi. NCBI lineage: Eukaryota > Metazoa > Chordata > Amphibia > Caudata > Salamandridae > Calotriton > Calotriton arnoldi. Next base: position 141,617 of record CAWUFW010011257.1, read on the forward strand.
GCGGTGCGCTCTCCCTGATGCTGAACCTGTCCTGGCTGGCGGTGCGCTCTCCCTGATGCTGAAGCTGTCCTGGCTGGCGGTGCGCTCTCCCTGATGCTGAAGCTGTCCTGGCTGGCGGTGAGCTCTCCCTGATGCTGAAGCCGTCCTGGCTGGCGGTGCGCTCTCCCTTATGCTGAAGCCGTCCTGGCTGGCGGTGCGCTCTCCCTGATGCTGAAGCGTCCTGGCTGGCGGTGCGCCCTCCCTGATGCTGAAGCCATCCTGGCTGGTGGTGCGCTCTCCCCGATGCTGAAGCCGTCCTGGCTGGCAGTGAGCTCTCCCTGATGCTGAAGCCGTCCTGGCTGGCGGTGAGCTCTCCCCGATGCTGAAGCCGTCCTGGCTGGCAGTGAGCTCTCCCTGGTGCTGAACCTGTCCTGGCTGGCGGTGCGCTCTCCCTGATGCTGAAGCTGTCCTGGCTGGCGGTGCGCTCTCCCCGATGCTGAAGCCGTCCTGGCTGGCAGTGAGCTCTCCCTGATGCTGAAGCCGTCCTGGCTGGCAGTGCGCTCTCCCCGATGCTGAAGCCGTCCTGGCTGGCAGTGAGCTCTCCCTGGTGCTGAAGCCGTGATGGCTGGCGGTGCGCTCTCCCTGATGCTGAAGCTGTCCTGGCTGGTGGTGAGCTCTCCCTGATGCTGAAGCCGTCCTGGCTGACAGTGAGCTCTCCCTGATGCTGAAGCCGTCCTGGATGGCGGTGCGCTCTCCCTGATGCTGAAGCCGTCCTGGCTGGCGGTGTGCTCTCCCTGATGCTGAAGCCGTCCTGGCCGGCAGTGAGCTCTCCCTGGTGCTGAAGCCGTGATGGCTGGCGGTGCGCTCTCCCCGATGCTGAAGCCGTCCTGGCTGGCAGTGAGCTCTCCCCGATGCTGAAGCCGTCCTGGCTGGCAGTGAGCTCTCCCTGGTGCTGAAGCCGTGATGGCTGGCGGTGCGCTCTCCATGATGCTGAAGCCGTCCTGGCTGGCGGTGCGCTCTCCCTGGTGCTGAAGCCGTGATGGCTGGCGGTGCGCTCTCCATGATGCTGAAGCCGTCCTGGCTGGCGGTGCGCTCTCCCTGATGCTGAAGCCGTCCTGGCCGGCGGTGAGCTCTCCCTGATGCTGAAGCCGTCCTGGCTGGCGGTGCGCTCTCCCTGATGCTGAAGCTGTCCTGGCTGGCGGTGCGCTCTCCCTGATGCTGAAGCTGTCCTGGCTGGTGGTGCGCTCTCCGTGATGCTGAAGCCGTCCTGGCTGGCGGTGCGCTCTCCCTGATGCTGAAGCGTCCTGGCTGGCGGTGCGCCCTCCCTGATGCTGAAGCCGTCCTGGCTGGCGGTGCGCTCTCCCTGATGCTGAAGCCGTCCTGGCTGACAGTGAGCTCTCCCTGATGCTGAAGCCGTCCTGGCTGGCGGTGAGCTCTCCCTGATGCTGAAGCCGTCCTGGCTGGCGGTGAGCTCTCCCTGATGCTGAAGCGTCCTGGCTGGCGGTGCGCTCTCCCTGATGCTGAAGCGTCCTGGCTGGTGGTGAGCTCTCCCTGGTGCTGAAGCGTCCTGGCTGGCGGTGAGCTTTCCCTGGTGCTGAAGCAGTGCTGTGGCAGCTCCAGAGCTCTATGCCCTTGGGCGATAGGGTCTAAATATGGGGGGCAGAGAGGAGGCACTAGGACACCTGTCTCGGTGTTATAGCACTTTGCCAATACTAGCACATAACATAAGGGTGTGCCACTTGCACATTAATAAGCACAGACTGCAGTCACAGCCTTGGATATGTTTGCAGCATAAGACACAGACTGTGTTTGCCCCATGCAAGTGCCCACGATGTAGGTTACATTACTTTTTAGCAAACATGTCTTTCTGTCCACTTGAATGCAATTCTTGCTGCAAGTGCATCTCACACAATCCTGGCCTTCCATGCTGGTGCCGGAGAGGAGTATTTCTGTGGTGCCTGTCCTGTTGTGCTGTTATGGTCTGGAGTGGCAGATTTCTGTGGTGCTTAGCGTGTTGTGCTGTTGTAGTGCTGGAGTGGCAGATTCCTGTGGTGCTGAACCTGTTGTGCCGTTGTAGTGCTGGAGTGGCAGATTCCTGTGGTGCTGAGTCTGTTGTGCCATTCTGGTGCTGGAGTGGCAGATTCGTGTGGTGCTGCGCCTGTTGTGCGGTTATGGTCTGGAGTGGCAGATTTCTGTGGTGCTTAGCGTGTTGTCCTGTTGTAGTGCTGGAGTGGCAGATTCCTGTGGTGCTGGACCTGTTGTGCTGTTATGGTGCTGGTGTGGCAGATTCCTGTGGTGCTGCACCTGTTGTGCTGTTATGGCCTGGAGTGGCAGATTTCTGTGGTGCATAGCGTGATGTGCCGTTGTAGTGCTGGAGTGGCAGATTCCTGTGGTGCTGAACCTGTTGTGCTGTTATGGTTCTGGAGTGGCAGATTCCTGTGATGCTGAACCTGTTGTGCTGTTATGGTTCTGGAGTGGCAGATTCCTGTGATGCTGAACCTGTTGTGCTGTTATGGTTCTGGAGTGGCAGATTCCTGTGATGCTGAACCTGTTGTGCTGTTATGGTTCTGGAGTGGCAGATTCCTGTGGTGCTTAGCATGTTGTGCCGTTGTAGTGCAGGAGTGGCAGATTCCTGTGGTGCTGCGCCTGTTCTGCTGTTATGGTGCTTGAGTGAGGGATTCCTGTGGTGCTGAGCCTGTTATTCTGTTCTGGTGATGGAGTTGAAAATTTCTCTGGTGCTGCGCCTGTTGTGCTGTTTTGGTGCTGGAGTGGCAGATTCCTGTGGTGCTGAGCCTGTTGTGCTGTTATGGTCTGGAGTGGCAGATTCCTGTGGTGCTTAGCATGTTGTGCTGTTGTAGTAGATTCCTGTGGCGCTGCGCCTGTTCTGTAGTTATGGTGCTGGAGCTGCAGATTCCTGTGGTGCTGCACCTGTTGTGCTGTTATGGTCTGGACTGGCAGATTTCTGTGGTGCTTAGCGTGTTGTGCTGTTGTAGTGCTGGAGTGGCAGATTCCTGTGGCGCTGAACCTGTTGTGCTGTTATGGTGCTGGAGTTGCAGATTCCTGTGGTGCCTGTCCTGTTGTGCTGTTATGGTCTGGAGTGGCAGATTTCTGTGGTGCTTAGCGTGTTGTGCTGTTGTAGTGCTGGAGTGGCAGATTCCTGTGGTGCTGAACCTGTTGTGCTGTTATGGTGCTGGAGTTGCAGATTCCTGTGGTGCTGCACCTGTTGTGCTGTTATTGTCTGGAGTGGCAGATTCCTGTGGTGCTTAGCGTGTTGTGCTGTTGTAGTGCTGGAGTGGCAGATTCCTGTGGCGCTGCACCTGTTCTGCAGTTATGGTGCTGGAGTTGCAGATTCCTATGGTGCTGCACCTGTTGTGCTGTTATGGTCTGGAGTGGCAGATTTCTGTGGTGCTTAGCGTGTTGTGCTGGAGTGGCAGATTCCTATGGCGCTGAACCTGTTGTGCTGTTATGGTGCTGGAGTGGCAGATTCCTGTGGTGCTGCACCTGTTGTGCTGTTATGGTCTGGAGTGGCTGATTCCTGTGGTGCTTAGCGTGTTGTGCTGTTGTAGTGCTGGAGTGGCAGATTCCTGTGGTGCTGAGTCTGTTGTGCCGTTCTGGTGCTGGAGTGGCAGATTGCCCTTTGACCAGTCAAACTTTTTTCTTTGCATAATTTTTCACATCTTATAGGCCTCAGCTTCTTTGCTTTACGGAGCGCCAGATAGGACTAAAGCTATCCAGCCCTCTAAACTGTATCTGAGCACACCGATTGTATATGATTGATAATCTCACCCTAGACTTTTACCTATTTATATGCTCAGATTTGTATGCTTTTTATGATGTTGATGATGTTTTATTGCCTAATAAACAAATATTTACTACTACTACAGATTCCTGTGGTGCTCAGCCTGTTGTGTTTCTGAAGTGCAGTAGTGGCAGGTTCCTGTGGTGGTAAGCCTGTTGTGCAGTTCTGTTGCTGCCTTGGAGTATTCCTGTGGTGCTGAGTCCGTCGTGTTGTTCTGGTGCTGGAGTGGCAGATTCCTGTGGTGCTAAGCCTGTTGTACAAATCTGTTGCTGCAATGGAGTATTCCTGTAGCGCTGAGCCTGTTTTGTCGTTGTAGTGCCGTAGTAGCAGATTCCTGTGGTACTAAGCCTGTTGTGCAGTTCTGGTGATGGAGTAGCAGATTCCTGTGGTACTAAGCCTGTTGTGCAGTTCTAGTGATGGAGAAGCAGATTCCTGTGGTACTAAGCCTGTTGTGCAGTTCTAGTGATGGAGTAGCAGATTCCTGTGGTACTAAGCCTGTTGTGCTGTTCTGGTGATGGAGCAGAGTATTCCTGTGATACTGAGCCTGTTGTGCATGGTTCACTGGCAGAATATCGAAACCACAAATATCATGGGACACAAATGTCGAGTCAAGAATATCTAACACAAAAATATCGTTTTCCTATACTTCTGTAAATGACAAAAATATTGGAAAAAAAATGGTTCTATACTAATATCGGTTACAAAATATCAAAATATAGTTTAGCTTATATATATTTAAAAATAGTTAACATTAATTTCATTAACATGTAAAAGTAATATATTATAAATTAAATATATTTAATATTTTAAGACTATGGGGCCGATTACGATGTCGGAGGACCGACACAGACATGCCGTCGGTCCCACCAACCTATATAATCGCTGTCAGGCCACCGCATTACGATGTGGTCAGTCAGACCACATTGCCCCAGGGACCGATCAACACCTTCCGACGGGCTCAAGGAGCCCGTCGGGCGGATCGCATTCCCCACAATGGGGGTGGTGCCTTCTCAGGCACCACCGTGGGGATTATGATCCACATTTCCACCAGCCATTTCACGTCTGTACTTCTGATGTGAAAAGGCTAGCAGAAAGGCTTTTATGGGGCCCCTAGCAGGGCCCCTGTCCCGCCTGGCCCTCCGCTTAAAAACATGGCTCTTTTCATTGGAGCTTGTGCTGCAGCCCTTTTCCGGGCCACAGCACAAGCCTCAATGCAAAGAGGCATGTGTCCAACCGCCACCATGGAGGTCGGCTCGTGATTGGGCGGACGGAACCGCCGACTACCTGTTGGTCGGTCCTGTTCCCGCAATGATGGTGGTCGGACGCTCGTCCGTCCGCCATTGTAATGGGCCCCTTTATATGAATGTTTTACTTATTTAAAAAAAATAAACACACCCATATGTATGTGAGCATGTTTATTTACACTTATATAATTTAAAACTATAATTACAATAACAATTTTAATTTATATTATAATTTACTCATTTTTTAAACTTTAATAATATAACAAATTTATATATATATAGCAAACTAAAAAAAATTAAAAACATGCCAATTTAATTACACATAAAAAAGTTAACAAAATAAAAAAATTATATTTTACTAAAAAATATTAAACATTACGAATATTACTATTTATTTAAATATAATAAAATTTTAAATACACAGAAACTTCATAATAATATAAATTTAAGCAAAATCAATCAGGGATTTGTGAAGCGCGCTACTCACCCGTGAGGGTCTCAAGGCTCTGGGGGGAGGGGGGAGGAGTTTGTTCCAGGTCTTTGCCGCGATGTAGGAGTAGGCTCTTCCACCCATTCTGGCTCTGCGGATGCGCGAGGTTTCGGCGAGGGCGAGGTCTGCGGAGCGGAGGTTTCTCTTGGGTGCATGGAAGGAGACTCTTTCGTTGAGGTATTGGGGTCCAGTGTTGTGGAGGGATTTGTAGGCGTAAGATAGTAGCTTGAAGGTGACTCTCTTCTCGACAGGGAGCCAGTGGAGGTCTCGTAGGTGCTGGGTGATGTGTTTGTGTCGTGGAATGCCGAGGACGAGCCTGGAAGCGGTGCTCTGGACGGTCTGGAGTTTCCGGAGCAGGGATTTGTTGATTTCGGCATAGAGGGCGTTTCCATAGTCCAGTCTGCTGGTTATGAGTGCGTGGGTGACGGTCTTTCTGGATTCGGGGGGATCCACTTGAAGGTCTTGCGCAGGATGCGGAGGGTGTTGAAGCAAGAGGAGGAGACGGCGTTGATCTGTCGGGTCATGGTGAGGGAGGAGTCGAGTATGTTCCCGAGGTTCCGGGCATGGTCCGTGGGTGTCGGGGGGCTGCAGAGGGCGGAGGGCCTCCAGGTGTTGTCCCAAGCTGAGGGGGTGGGTCCGAAGACGAGTACTTCTGTCTTCTCCGAGTTGAGCTTCATACAGCGACTGCTCATCCAGGATGCAACGTCTCTCATTCCTTCCTGGAAGCTGAGTTTGGTGGTGTCGGGTTGCCCCGTGAGGGAGAGGATGAGCTGGGTGTCGTCGGCGTAGGATACTTTGCTGAGTCCATGCTGTTTGACGATGGGGGATAGGGGGGCCATGTAGATGTTGAAGAAAGGGGGGCTGAGCGACTATCCCTGGGGTACTCCGCAGTTGATCTCTGTGGGTACGGAGAGGAAGGGTGGGAGTCTGATTCTTTGGGTTTGGCCAGTGAGGAAGGAGCGGATCCAGTTGAGGGCAGTTGCCTATATGCCGACGTTGTGGAGTCTGGCGGTGAGGGTGCGGTGGGAGACGGTGTCGAAGGCTGCAGAGAGGTCCAGTAATGAGGGCCGCCATGTGGCCCTGGTCGAGGAGAGTGCGGATGTGGTCTGTGGCAGCGAGGAGGGCCGTCTCGGTGCTGCGATTGATGCGAAATCTGGGTTGGGAAGAGTTGAGGATGGAGTTAACTTCGATGAAGTTTGTGAGCTGGCTGTTGATGATTTTCTCGGTGACTTTAGCCATGAAGGGGAGGAGAGAGATGGGTCTGTAGTTTTTGAGGTCCGTCGCGTCTGCGGAGGGCTTTTTGAGGAGGGGCTTGATTTCTGCACGTTTCCAGTCGCGAGGGAATGTGCCAGATTTGAAGGTGGCGTTAATGGTGCGTAGTAGCTCGGGTTCTATGGCGGTGGTGGCTCTGTGGAAAATGTGCGGCAGGCAGGGGTCCATGGGGGCTCCTGAGTGAATGCTCATCATGGTCGTGGCAGTGTCTTCAGTTGTGACCGGGTCCAGGCGGAGACGGTAGGCTGGCTGACGTTGCTGGGGATGGGTGTGGTTTTGGCGTCGGGTGTCTGTTCACTGAAGTTGTCGTAGAGGGACGGATCAGAGTTTGGTGCAGAGGTCCTGGGAAGGGGTGATGTCCGACGCTTAGCTTGGGGGCTTGGTGAATTCCTGGATGATGCTGAAGAGTTCCTTCGAGTTGCTGGAGTTGCTGAGGATTTTGTCCTGGATTAAGGTCTTTTTGGTGGATCTGATGCGTTGGTGGTATTCTGTCATGGCGTTTTTGTAGGTGGTGTGAGCTTCCAGGGTTTTGGTATTTCTCCATGCTTTCTCGAGAAGTCTGCAGGTGCGTCTGTATTCACGGAGGTTGGTGGTTAACCAGGTGGGTTTTCTGAGGCGCTGTCTGTCGGAGTTACGGAGTGAGACAAGCTTGTCTGCGCATTTGGTGATCCATCTATGGAATTCGTTGGCTGCAGAGTCGATGTTGTTGGTGGGAGGGGGTCGCGCTTGAGGGTGGAGGTGCTCCTCGGTGACTTTGCTTCAATTCCTTTGCGGGGTGTGGTTTGTGAGCGGTGGTTTTTTCGAAGGAGATGTGTCCAGAGGGGCTGCGTGGTGTGGCTGAAGGGGATGTTGTTCCCTCCTGCGAAGATGGGGTCGAGGGTGTGTCCTAACTTGTGGGTGGGGGTGGTGACGAGCTGTTTCAGTCCAATGTTGGCTAGGTTGTCCAGGAGGGCGGTGGAGTTGGGGTCGCTGAGGTTGTCGAGGTGGAAGTTCAGGTCTCCGAGCAGTATGTAGTCCGTGGAGGCGATAGCGTGGGGTGAGATGAGGTTCGTGATGGTTGTGGCAAACGCGGGTCGTGGTCCGGGGTGGTCTGTAGGCAAGGGTGCCGTGTAGGGTCATTCTGGGGCTGGTCTGGATCAGGAAATTAGGTGTTCCGTGGGGGACGAGGAGTCGTTTGTGCTGGAAATGGTGAGTAGGAGGGAGTTCTTGTGCGCGATGGCGAGTCCTCCTCCTGGGTGGTTGGGCTGGTCCTTCCTCTGGATCTTGTATCCATCGGGGATGGTGGTGGGGATGTCGGGGCAGAGGTGGAGTTGGTCCAGGTTTCTGTGAGGAAGGTGACGTCCGGAGAAAGGGTGTCGAGGAGGTCCCAGATCTCTAATGCATGTTTGTGCAGGGAGCGCACGTTGAGGAGGATGTAATTCAGGGGTTCGGGTGCGTTGGTATCCGGAGGGTGGGTGGTGGCCCTGGGGGTGCGGAGGTTGGAGAAGGTTCGGCCACAGTGTCGGCAGAGTGAGCAGGAAAACTGGCCGTGGGTGGTGTCCAGCGTCGACAGCTGGCAGTTGTTTCTTCCGGGGTTGAGTGCGTTGAGGGCGGCTGCGTCTTAGCAGTGGGGAGTCAGAGAACCAGGGTCCCTGGCGCTGGTCACGGTCGGGTCGCGGATGGGCGCAGACGGGCTTGCCTTTGGCGCGCCTTCAGCACGCAGCTGCACAGCACCCGCCATTAAGTAGGGGACAGGGGAGGGAGCACAGCTGGGAGGCGGGAGCGGGAACTGGCACGGGGGAGGGGCCGCGGGGGCAGCAGCGGTGGGGAAAAAGGACACGGGCAAAAAGGACCCAACAGAAATAGAGGAAAGAAATAAATAAAAATTAAAAATAAAACAGATAACAGAAACACCAGAAACACCAGAAAAACAGGCACAAATGACACGAGCACAAAAACAAAACAGACACGAAACCAGACCGACCAACGGGGCCTCAAACACCTACCAGGACAGGGAGGTGCAGGGGGCAGCAGCAGTGGCGCAACGACGGGGCTGCGCGAAGGGAGAGTAGAATTCTCTGACCAGGAGGTCAGAGGTCTTGCTCAACTGCTCACGCAGCAGCCGCCATTAAGTAGGGGCGGGGGAGGGAGCGCAGCTGGGAGGCGGGAGCAGGAACCGGCAGGGGGGGAGGGGCCGCAGAGGCAGCAGCGGCGGGGAAAAAGGACATGGCCAGCTGTGCGAAAAAGGACACAGGCAAAAAGGACACAACAGAAATAAAGGAAAGAAAGATAAAAAAATAAAAATGAAACAAATAACAGAAACAACAGAAAAACAGGCACAAATGACACAAGCACAAAAACAAAACAGGCACGAAACCAGACCGACCAACAGGGCCTCGAACAGCTACCAGGACACGGAGGTGCAGGGGGCAGCGGCGCAACGACGAGGCTGCGCAAGTGGAGAGTAGATTTCTCTGACCTGGAGGTCAGAGGTCTTGCTCAAATGCTCACGCATTGGCCGCCATTAAGTAGCGGACAGGGGAGGGAGCCCAGCTGGGAGGTGGGAACCGGCAGGGGCCAAGGGGGCAGCAGCAGCGGGGAAAAACGACACGGGCAGCGGCGCAAAAAAGGACACAGGCACAAAGGAAACAGAAAGAAAGGTAAGAAAGAAATAAAAAATGATAAAATGAATAACAGAAACAACAGAAAAACAGGCACAAATGACATGAGCACAAAAAGAAAAAAGGCAGGAAACCAGACCGACCAACAGGGCCTCGAACACCTACCAGGACAGGGAGGTGCAGGGGGCAGCGGCGCAACGACGGGGCTGCACGAGGGGAGAGTAGAGTTCTCTGACCAGGAGGTCAGAGGTCTTGCTCAACTGCTCCCGCAGCGGCTGCCATTAAGTAGGGGACGGGGGAGGGAGCGCAGCTGGGAGGCGGGAGCAGGAATCGGCAGGGGTGGAGAGGCCGCAGGAGCAGCAGTGGCGGGGAAAATGACACGGGCAAAAAGGACAAAACCGAAATTAAGGAAAGAAAGAAAGAAAAAATAAAATGAATAACAGAAACAACAGAAAAACAGGCACAAATGACACAAGCACAAAAGCAAAACAGGCACGAAACCAGACCAACCAACAGGGCCTCGAACACCTACCAGGACAGGGAGGTGCAGGGGGCAGCGGCGCAACAACGGGGCTGCGCGAGGGGAGAGTAGAGTTCTCTGACCAGGAGGTCGGCAATATAAGCAAAACTGAAAAATTGTAGGAATAATACAAATAATGCAAATACTATTCCCACTCCAGTCGGTGCAACACCAGGTAAAGCATTAAACTGAGAACAAGTACAAATGACTATTCCCACTTCGGCCGATGAAACAGTAGAGAAAACGTTGGATCGTGGAGTTGTAAACGTTCATGTTCCAGCTCCAGTCAGTGCAACAGTAGGGAAAGTGTTGGATTGTGGAGGGGTATAATGTACTATTCCCACTCCAGCCACTACAAGAGAAAGAGTATTTCAGTTCAAATAAATAAAATATTTTAACAACTATATGAAATACCAAAAATATAAATAGTTAAACATAAAAAATTATATATATTATCTACTGGCGGTCGCCAGTAGATAGTTATAGTTACAACCTATTATCCATAGGAAATCCGCGACATTCTATTTGAAATAACTCTCTTGCCGGTTGACGTATCTTCGCGAAATTTTCAAACTTTGTGGCCCGCTCCGGTCCGCTCCTACCCTGAAAGTCTCGGGGGATTCGTCAAGCGGGGCCGAGAAAAAGGGGGTCCCAAAACGTGTTTTCCCCATGCATTTTCCCATAGGAAACTTTAGACACGGCTACAGCCCGAACTGCTGAACGGAATTACTCCAAATTTGGCAAAGAGGTAGTTCTTGGTTCAGAAAGAACCCTTTTTGTTAAATGGTGTAAATCCGTTCAGTAGTTGCTGAGAAAATGAAAAGTAAAAAGTTAGTGATATCTATGGCCGAGTAGGGTCCGCGTACCCTCCCGATCACGAGCTGCATGTTAATTGGCTGTCAGCTGGCTGTCAACATTCCGATTCAGGAAGTGTTGGCAGCCATTTTGTCCCTTGGTAGAACCGAGGGACAGAAACAAGTGCGCAAAGCGCACAAAGGGGGCAGGGTAGAAACACCCTGACCCCTAGGTTTGCTCAGGGGTCCCACAAGGACCCCCTGGGCAAAAAAAAAACAATTTTTAAAAATCGGCAGGATGCGCTCAGGGTGCGCGAATCCTGCCGGAAAAAAATGTTAATTGGCCCCGGGTGGCCCAAGTCCCGGGGGCATGGTGGGGGATAATTTAATGTGTGGGGGCCTCAAAGGGCCCCCAAACCCCGAGGACCGCCACCCCCGGGGCTTTTTTTAAAATGGTGCGGGAGGGCTCTGAGCCCTCCCGCAGCCCCGGGACCACCACCTCCACCTCCCGGGGCTTTTTTTAAATAATTATTAAACCTGTGTGGGGAGGCTCCAGCCCCCACACGCCCGGGACCACCACCTCCCGGGGCACTAAACATTTTAATATGGGGGTCCGTTACGGACCCCCAGAGCCCCGGGACCACCACCTCCCGGGGCTGTGTACTGAATGGGAGGGGGCCGCGCGGCCCCCTCCTGGAGCCCTTGATGGCCCTGGGGACCACCACCCCCAGGGCCGGCTCCTGCAGTGTCCCGGGGTGCCTACCCCCGGGACACTGCTGTTTGCAATGACAGGACGGGAGCCTCGCGGCTCCCGTCCTGCCATAGCAAACTGCTTTGGATATTGGAAGAGAGAGCAGGGAAGCGATTGCTTTTCCACATGGGGAGCAGCATGTCAGCTGCTCCCCATGTGGAACAGCAATGCCGGCTCCCAAGGGACGTGGGGAGCCAGGCGGGACTGTGGGGGGATTGGGGACCCCCACAGTCCCCAACGGAGAGGGCCAGCCCCGGGGGATGGGGTCCCCGGGGCAAGTGGTGGCCCAGGAGGGGGCCACGCGGCCCCCTCCCCAAATATGAAAAATTTTAAAAAGTAAAAAAAAATGGAAAGGCCGGCCCCGGGAGATGGGGTCCCCGGGGCCTTAAAATGGCCAGAGGAGGGGGCCACGCTGCCCCCTCAAAAAATAAATATAGAGGCCATGCCCCGGGGATGGGGTCCCGGGGCCAATACAGGCCCAGGGAAGGGGGCCACGCGGCCCCCTTCCCGTTTTTTTTTTTTAAGGTAATTTAAAAAGGGGTAAGGCCCTGGGGGATGGGGTCCCCAGGGCCCAAAAAGAAAAGGAAGGGGGCCACACAGCCCCCTTCAGGAGGAAAGAAAAAAAAAAAAAAAACGATCGGGCCCGCAGGCCCCGCCCTTCCTTCACCACTCTGCAAACGCGCCCCTGGTGTGTTTGCAGAGGGGAACAATTCCCCTTGAATACTGGGGGTCCCTGGGGCCAACTAGCCCACCAGGTACCTCCAGTATGCGCCAGGGGGCTGCCTTGCAGAGAGGTGTACAGAGGCCATGCCCCTTTTTACACCTCTCTGCAACGCAGCTCTGTGGCGCTTTTTGGAGGTATATGGTGGGCTAGTTGGACTCCGGGGACCCTCAGGATTCAAGGGGACTTAATCCCCTGTTGTGTATGCATTTTCCTTATGCCTTTTGTTCTTCTACTGTTAATGTTCCAATGTGTACTGGTGGAGCGTGGCATGGAACACTCCTTGTGTCCGTCATGAGTTCCAATCCAGGTCGTCAGTTTATCTGGAGTCCTGGAGTGGAAGTCGTGCTGCCTGGCGCTCACCTGTTTCTCTTATCTGCAATAAACCATTTTATTCCCCCAATACCGTCTTCATCTCCTTACTACAATTGGCGACGATCGTGGAAGAACCTTTCAGGAACCTGCTGGAGGACTTTTTATTTTTTTTAAGTGGGAGCAGAAGAAGGATTCGCGTTCAGTGTACTGATTTAAAAAAAAAAAAAGAGGAAACTGGAATCGGGAACGGAATCGTTGAGCTTCTTTCATGCAGACTGGAAATTGAAGGAAATGGGGTAAGATTTCCCATTTTTACTCACCGTGTCAGTGTCGTTGGGACTAACTGCCATTGGCCGCATCTTTCAAGCAGAGGAGGAGTTCGGTGCTCGAGCGTAGATCGCGCGAGTGAGTGCGACCTGCTTGCCTGCACGCGCAACACTGTGAACACAGATTCACACGTCAGCGCGCAAGGTCACGCAGCGTGACCTTGCGTGGCGGCCATCTTCAAAAAAACATAAACAGAGGTCGTGAATCGGAAGAGTTTGTCGGAAGAGTACAAACTGACTTCTGCAACGAGAGGGACACGGCGCAGATTTAGAGAGCGATGGTGGGAGATTTGAAGAAACAGGTGAGAGAGTCGGGAGACGACTCCAAATAAGTTGTATTTTGTCGCATTACGAACGCATTGCTGTAGCATTATTTCGTTTTTTTTTATTCCCTTGAGAGAATCTCTGGTACTGTGCTAAGGCAGCCTAACAAGCAATTTCAGAGAATTGCGTATGGAACAAGGGGACCAAAGAGTAGAGCCAACTATGACACAACAAAACTTTACCATCAGTAACCCACATGCATTTTGGACTACTGGGTCCCAACCCAGTATCAAATGGATGGAATGGAGAGAGTACTTTGTCAATTACATCGAGGCCATAGATGAAGCAGGCAAAATGAAACCTGACCAAAAGAAAAGGATTTTACTTCACTCTTTAGGTCCGATAGGTTTAAAAACATATTCTCGCATGCCAAAGAGTACAGGCGGAGAGGAGAATGTGTTCGAAACTGCGCTAAAAGATCTTGACAAATATTTTGCACCTAAAGTATGTATTGGGGTGGTAAGGTACAAATTTTTCCAGAGGAAGCAAAATAAAGAAGAACATGTGGATGATTGGCTAGATGATCTTAAAAAATTGGCAATAGACTGCAAATTTGGAGGTTTACATGATGATCTCATTCGTGATCAGTTAGTAATGCACAGCAACAATGAGTCGATTCAGGACCGGTTATGGATTAACGGGGATGCACCGTTAGAGGATGTTTTGGCAATAATGAGGAAAGCCGAAATGTCAGGGAGGTGTGCCACAGTGGTTAAAGAATCGGAGAAAGATTCTGGGGGTGTGTTCAAAGTACAGAATGCAAATAAGTATCAAGGCCAGCACATGACCGGGCGCTGGCGGAATACACCTCAAAGGAACATAGAAATGGACAGGAGAGTAGATGAAAGGAGATGCTATCGATGTGATAGCAAAGAACATTTGGCGTTCAGTAAGGCCTGCCCTGCTTTAAAAAAAAAATGTGGTATCTGTGGACTAATGGGGCATTTTAGTAAAATGTGCTGGAGGAGAAACAATGTTAAGTATGTATGGAATGATGAAGAAGGAACTGAAAGAGACGTTGAAAATGAAGATAGTTGTGTGAAAAGTTTACAGGGAAATTACCTTTTAAATGTGGTGGACAATTCTGTAAAGGGGAAGCCAATATGTGAAATATCTTTGGGTGGTGTCACAGTGAATGTGTATGCGGATTCGGGATCGCCCTACACGATAGTTAATGAGAGTATATGGAAGGATAAATTTGTGGGAAAAATTGGGCAACAGTTATCTCCTACAGATGTGAACCCGATAAGTTTTACTGGGGAAAGGATCAATATGCTTGGGTTCAGGTGGCTTACTTTCCTATTCAAAGGGAGGACAGCAAGGGGTAAGTTATATGTAGCCAAAAATGGTCCTTCGGTACTTGGATGGTTGGACCAAAAGAACTTACATATTATTTTAGACCCAAATAGTGAAGAAAAAGTACTCATAATGGATGAGACAAGTAAATTGGGAGAGGTTCTAGTAAAGAAGTTTCCTGGAGTATTTGGGAAAAATCTGGGAGCACTCAAGGGGTTCGAACACAGGATTGTACTGAAGGAAAGGGCGGAACCTAAAGTGCATAAGGTGAGGCCAATACCTATACTCATAAGAGATGAAGTCAACAAGGAACTGCAAGGGTTATTAACCAAGGGTGTAATCGAAGAAGTGGAGAGTTCGGAATGGATTTCTCCGGTCGTGATCGCACGCAAAAGCAATGGAAAAATCCGTTTATGCATTGATTTGCGCCATTTAAATAATAACATTGTGGTTGAAAGATTCCCTTTACCAAAAATCAATGAGATGGTGTCTTCTCTGAATGGAGCGAGCTGGTTTTCTACCATAGATTTATCAGCGGCTTATCATCAAGTTATATTGTCACCTGAATCGAGGAAACTCACCGCATTCATTACGCCTTTTGGATGTTACCAGTTCAGGCGTATGCCTTTCGGTTTGGCCTCAGCCGCTGCTGTTTTTCAGCGGCTGATGCACAGACTCTTTGGAAAGGCAAAGGGCGTGAGTTTCTTTCAGGATGACATCCTAGTTGCTGCCACCAGCAAAGAGGAACACGATCATATTCTCAATGAGACTTTGGGTATTTTGCAAGATGCAGGGTTAAGTGTAGAACTGAGCAAGTGTAGATTCGCACAGAGAAATGTATCGTACCTTGGACATATAATAAGTGAGGATGGTGTAAAACCCAAACCCTCACTTGTAAATGCCATTGTAGGTTCACCAGCTCCTAGTACCAAGGAGGAAGTCAGATCCTTTTAGGAATGACAGAATATTGTGCAAAATACATACCTAATTTCGCAAGCAAGATATTCAACATACGCTCACTCCTCAGGAAGAATGTAAAATTTGAGTGGTCGGATGAATGTAGAAGAGAATTTTCTAGGATCAAAGTTGATTTGGAAAATGTAATTGCTTTGAGCAGCTTTGACCCAAATTTGGAATGTTTGTTAACTACTGATGCTAGTGACAAAGGATTGGGCGCAGTCCTTTCGCAAATGATGGGTAATGGTACTGAAAAGATCATTTTGTTCGCATCCAGAGCACTTTCCCCTGCAGAGAGTAAATACCCGATTATTGAAAGGGAAGCTCTGGCCTGTGCATGGGCATTAGAACACTTTAGAGCTTTTGTTTGGGGGAAATCTGTCACCATCCGCACGGACCATCGACCCTTGGTAAGGATTTTAACTAGTGAAGGTAGTGTAGGAGCTTCTGCTAGGTTGGCTAGGATATCCATGAGAATGAAGGAATACATTTATAGGATTATCTATGTACCCGGTAAAGACAATGTGGTGGCTGACTGTCTGTCTAGGCTACCTGCACCTTTAGAAGAATGTGTGGATGACCCGTGGGGCAATTTTAGTATTGCTTTGATTCAGGACTCTGGTACACCGGTCATTACTAAAGCAGAGTGGGTGGAAAAACAGTCTAAAGATGAAGTGTTACAAGCTGTTTGTAATCATATTTGTAAAGGGTGGCCCAAAAGGAATTTATCAGTGGAGAGTTGAAATCATATTGGGATGTGAGGATGGAACTGTCATTTGATAAGGATTTATTATTGAGAGGTGAGAGAGTAATTCCACCCAAAGTTTTACGGAAAGGAGTATTACAGTTATGTCATGAAGGACATTTCGGGGTAGTCAGAACCAAACAAGTGGTCAAAAGTATTTTTTGGTGGCCAGGTGTTGACAATGAAGTGGAGAAGTTTGTGAGAGAGTGTTCTGTTTGTTCTTCGGCAGATAAATCATTTAAGACCTTGAGACCTCCGATGAGTGAAGGGTTGATTCCTAATCTTCCTTGGGAGGTGATTGCAATTGATATTTTTGGGCCTGTGGGAGAATCAAAGGAATATGGCTTGGTTGTAATTGATTTGTTTACGAAGTGGCCTGTGGTTAAGATTGTGGAAAAAGTAGACACACACGCAGTTTTGAAGTTTATGGACAAATTATTTGTATTGGAGGGATTACCAGTATGTGTGTTGAGTGATAATGGGGTACAGTTCACATCTAATTTGGCCAAGGATTATTTTAAGAAATGTGGGATCAAGCATAGGACCACCTCACTGTACAACCCTAGCGGGAATGGCACCGTAGAACGTTTTAACCGTGTGTTAAAAGGTGTGATTCAGGGGGCAATGTGCCAGGGGTTGGAGTGGAAATTGGAATTACAAAAAGCTGTTTGGGCTTATAGAACCACAAGACATGCTGTAACTGGTTTATCTCCTTTTGTCATGATGAGGGGTAGAACACCCAGGTGCAAGTTCAATCCCAATTGGATTATGGAAGGTAAGGTAGAACATTGGTCACCTATTGATGCAAAGGGAAAAGTAGAATTGGCACACATGAAAAGCAAAGAGTATTATGACAAATGTCATGGTACTAAAAATGTTTCCGTAATGGTTGGGGATTGGGTCCGCATCAAAAACCCATTAAAGTTCCTAAAGGTGAAAGCATGTTTGAGGAACCACAACAAGTGGCAGAAGTTCTTCGCAATGCTATAAGACTCAAGGATGGTAGGGTTTGGAACCTAAAGAATGTGGCTTTAGACTTTAAGCAACAACATGACTTGGATACTACACCTGTGTTTCAACACCCTTCCAATTTTGAGTGGGTGGAGGACTATTTTAATCAAAGTAATATACAAACTGAGTTGGGACTTGAAGGCTGTGTACCCACAAAAACTGTGGGGAGGGAGGAATTGTCAGAGGCAAACCAAGTCTCCACAGAGGTTGGGGAAGAAAATCTTGCTCAGGGGATTGCTCCTTCTGTGAGGAGGGGGAGGGTTTCCGAGTACTGCTAGTTGTAACACTGAGCAAGTTGGGGAGAGCGACGTGAGTGTCGGTGGAAAGAGGAAAAGGGTTTTGCCAGGATGGCTCAGTGAATATGTTAGGTAATTCTGTTTTGTTTTTCTTCTATTTCCAAAGGAGGGGGATGTGTTGTGTATGCATTTTCCTTATGCCTTTTGTTCTTCTACTGTTAATGTTCCAATGTGTACTGGTGGAGCGTGGCATGGAACACTCCTTGTGTCCGTCATGAGTTCCAATCCAGGTCGTCAGTTTATCTGGAGTCCTGGAGTGGAAGTCGTGCTGCCTAGCGCTCACCTGTTTCTCTTATCTGCAATAAACCATTTTATTCCCCCAATACCGTCTTCATCTCCTTACTACATCCCCCAACTTAAAACGCGCCACGGGGCGCGTTTGCACAGTGGTGAAGGGAGGGGCGGGGCTTCAGGTGACATGTGTGCAAACAGGCCCCGTGGCGCGTTTTAAGATGGGAATTAAATCCCCTTCAATCCTGAGGGTCCTGGGGCCAACTAGCCCAACAGGTACATCCAGAATGCGCCACAGAGCTGCGTTGCAGAGAGGTGTAAAAGGGGTGTGGCCTCTCTACACGTCTCTGCAACGCAGCCCCTGGCGCATATTGGAGGTTCCTGGTGGTCTAGTTGGTCCCTAGGGACCCTCAGAGATTCAAGGGACTTAATCCCCCAACATAAAACGCGCCACGGGGCGCGTTTGCAAAGATGTCACCTCAGGCCCCGCCCCTCCCTTCACCATTGTGCAAATATTCCTCTAAAATCAGCCAAAATAGGAATTCCGATTTACTCACCTGTTATAAGGAGAGACCTCAGTGCTGTATCTCTCAGCCCAGTACTGGTCCTGAAAAGTAATTTTAACCGTACTTACCAGTAACTTGAATTTCCTTCCATAGGCTAACATTGACTGGTTTCACTTGGAAATTCTTCTAAGTGTGGAGTTTTGGAACTTTAAAATATTCCTCTAAAATCAGCCGAAATACGAATTCCGATTTACTCACCTGTTATCAGGAGAGACCTCAGTGCTGCATCTTTCAGCCCAGTACTGGTCCTGAAAAGTAATTTTAACCGTACTTACCGGTAACTTGAATTTCCTTCATAGGCTAACATTGACTGGTTTCACTTGGAAATTCTTCTAAGTGTGGAGTTTTGGAACTTTAAAATATTCCTCTAAAATCAGCCGAAATACGAATTCCGATTTACTCACCTGTTATCAGGAGAGACCTCAGTGCTGCATCTTTCAGCCCAGTACTGATCCTGAAAAGTAATTTTAACCGTACTTACCGGTAACTTGAATTTCCTTCATAGGCTAACATTGACTGGTTTCACTTGGAAATTCTTCTAAGTGTGGAGTTTTGGAACTTTAAAATATTCCTCTAAAATCAGCCGAAATACGAATTCCGATTTACTCACCTGTTATCAGGAGAGACCTCAGTGCTGCATCTTTAAGCCCAGTACTGATCCTGAAAAGTAATTTTAACCATACTTACCGGTAACTTGAATTTCCTTCATAGGCTAACATTGACTGGTTTCACTTGGAAATTCTTCCAAGTGTGGAGTTTTGGAACTTTAAAATATTCCTCTAAAATCAGCCGAAATACGAATTCCAATTTACTCACCTGTTATCAGGAGAGAACTCAGTGCTGCATCTTTCAGCCCAGTACTGGTCCTCAAAAGTAATTTTAACCGTACTTACCGGTAACTTGAATTTCCTTCATAGGCTAACATTGACACTGGACAACAACGCCCATGACAGCAAGGAACTTTTCAGCATCGTCAAAGAGTTCTCCAACCCCAGCGCCGGAAACAACGACATCACCCCCTCGCAAGACCTCTGCAACTCACTCTCCGCGTTCTTCCACCGCAAGATCACCGACATACACAACAGCTTCGACGCACAAACAACGCACCCTACCGCCGAACCAATGCCCGCCACCACCACCCTCTGCAACTGGACCCCGATCAACACCGAAGACACCACCCGCACGATGAACTCCATCCACTCCGGATCACCAACCGACCCCTGCCCACACCACGTCTTCAACAAAGCCGACGCCACCATCGCACCCCATCTCCGGGACATCATCAACTCCTCCTTCCACACCGCCACCTTCCCGGAGAGCTGGAAGCACGCCGAGCTTACCGCCCTCCTGAAGAAACCAACGGCGGACCCCACCGACCTCAAGAACTACCGCCCCATCTCGCTCCTTCCGTTTCCGGCCAAAGTCATCGAGAAGATCGTCAACAGACAGCTTGCCGCCTTCCTCGAGACGAATGGATCCCTCGACCCCTCGCAGTCCGGGTTTCGGGCCAACCACAGCACCGAGACCGCCCTTATCGCAGCCACCGACGACATCAGAACCCTAACCGACAACGGGGAAACAGCTGCCCTCATCCTCCTGGACCTCTCCGCGGCGTTCGACACCGTCTGCCACCGCACCCTAGTGAAGCGCCTCAGCAACATCGGAATCCGAGAGAAAGCACTGGAATGGATCATCTCGTTCCTCGCCGGAAGAACCCAGAGAGTCCGCTCTCCCGTTCAGATCCGAAGCCACCGAAGTCATCTGCGGCGTTCCACAAGGATCCTCACTCAGCCCGACCCTCTTCAACGTCTACATGAGCCCCCTCGCAGCCATCGCACGCCGACACAACCTCAACATCATCTCCTACGCCGACGACACCCAGCTGATCCTCTCCCTCACCAACGACCCCACCACCGCCAGAGCCAACCTGCACGACGGGATGAGAGACGTCGCCGACTGGATGAGGAACAGCCGCCTTAAACTGAACTCAGACAAGACGGAAGTCCTCATCCTGGGCTCATCACCCTCCGCCTGGGACGACTCCTGGTGGCCCCCGGCCCTGGGCACCGCACCCAAGCCAACGGACCACGCACGCAACCTGGGCTTCATCCTGGACTCCTCCCTATCGATGACCAGACAAGTCAACGCCGTCTCATCTTCATGCTTCAACACCCTGCGCATGCTCCGCAAGATCTTCAGATGGATCCCCACTGAAACCAGGAAGACCGTCACCCAGGCACTCGTCACCAGCCGACTGGACTATGGGAACACCCTCTACGCCGGAACCACAGCCAAACTTCAAAAGAGACTCCAGCGCATCCAGAACGCCTCCGCACGACTCATCCTGGACATCCCCGACACAGCCACATCACCGTACACCTGAAAGACCTGCACTGGCTCCCCGTCAGCAAGAGAATCACGTTCAGACTCCTCACCCACGCACACAAGGCCCTCCACGACCTGGGCCCAAAGTACCTCAACGACCGCATGTCCTTCTACACGCCCACACGCCAGCTACGATCAACCAGCCACGCCCTCGCCACCGTACCACGCATCCGCAGAACCACCGCCGGAGGAAGATCCTTCTCCTACCTGGCGGCCAAGACCTGGAACTCCCTCCCCACTCACCTTCGGCGAACCCAGGACCATCTCGCCTTCAGGAAGCAGCTCAAGACCTGGCTGTTCGAGCAGTAACTTACCCCCTCCCCCAGCGCCTTGAGACCCTCCCGGGTGAGTAGCGCGCTCTATAAATGCCGTGATTGATTGATTGATTGATTGATTGATTGACTGGTTTTCAGCAAAAAAGTTTCAAAGTGTTGATTTTCACAAACTACAAATATTCCTTAAAAATCGACAGTATGACTTAAACGCATTCTTTCAACTGTTTACAGGAGATGCACCAGTGCTGGATCCAGGATCCAACACTGAGTAAGAAAAAGTAACGATAACAGTTTTTACCTGCTAAGTGAATTTCCTTCCATAGGATAACATTGGTGATTCTATGAGAAAAAGTTTCAAAGTGTCAACTTTTAAAATACAATAATATTCCTTAAAAATCACGACTGTAACCAAAACGCTTTTACTCAACTGTTTACAGGAGATGTCCCAGGACTGAATCTAGGATCCAGTCCTGTGGTTAGAAAAGTAATCCATAAAGTAACTAATTGCATTTAACTAGAAATTCACATTGAGCTGAATGTTGCATTGTGTTTGAAAATGTGTTGCCCATTGCAACAACTGTAACTACTGTACTTAAAAGTCTATTGCCTATCTGCAAAGTATTTAAACTAAAGTAATTCATTCTGAGAAAGTATTTTTTGTAATGTAATGTATAATGTAATTACAATGTAATTTAAATAATAAAATATGTAAAAAAAATTGTTTCTAAAAATGTAGTAAATCAGTATTTTAAAAATTTATATAACAATTAATACATTTAAAAATTGTCATTTACAAAACCTTTGAAATTCACTGAAAAAACCGTAGGTTTCAGACATGTTATAGTTACAAATTAGCATTTAAAAACCTTTGAAATTCACTGAAAAAACCATAGGTTTCAGGGACGTTATAGTTACAAATTAGCATTTAAAAAACCTTTGAAATTCACTGAAAAAACCATAGGTTTTAGGGGCAGTTATAGTTAGTTGGACATTGCACTCGTACAAAACCCGTGAAATTCCCCGTTATAGTTAGTCCAGCTAACTATAACTCGCGCCCGCAATGCACTGCTGATGACGTCACATATTACATCACTCATGACATGGTCAGTGACATCACTGATGACATCACTGATGACATCTCAAATGACATCACTGATGACATCACTGATGACATCATCCATGTGATAATTTCATGCATCTTCTCACACCCTAATATAACCTTTGATACACCCACTCTAAAGTACAGACTGCCATTCGCAAAACCATAGACACTCCAACACCAATAACTACATACCCACTCACTGATTCTTAGGTCTACGCACACATCCACTCACTCACCCGAACAGTCACTCATATTTACGGTCACTCAGTACAGGACTATCATATGCACTCATACTCCTATATAGACACTCAAACACCGCCACTCATCCATAGAGGTACTCACACACCTAGTCAGTCATGCAAATAATTAAACACACTACCATTTACTCACCTATACAGTTATACACACACCAGCTCACTTACTCATACAAATACTAGCACATTCTTACGCTCTTATACAATCACTGATACAAGCACACACTCATCCATACAGCCACTATCACAATCAGTCACTCTTGCTTATAGCTATTTATATACTCCAACACACATATATACTGCCTTTCACATATGTAGTTACTCACACATGTACCACTGGGACATACATTCACTCACTAACACACTCTTACACACACTTACCCACCCATACAGTCTATCACAGATGCACTCTTGAAACCATCCACCCAGTGAATCACCCACTCACACATCTATGCACAGAGTCGCACACACCCCTCCCACACAAACACTCAGGCACCCATACAGATACTCACACAAGCATTCAATAACTCATATAGACACTCATGTAGCTATTCTCAAACACATGCAGCCACTTACACAGCAACAGACAGACGGATACAGACATTCACCCAGTTTAGTCACTAACCCATGCATTCAGTAAAATACGTTAAATCACTCACTTATACAGTCAGTCACGCACCTACTAAATCATCCATACAGACACTTACACACCCACTCATTCTTCAATACGTCTTTTCCTATATATATTAAAAATATTTAAACTTTACAGAAACACACAGTCACTGGATGATGTCATCAGTGATGTCATCAGTGATGTCATTTGAGATGTCATCAGTGATGTCATCAGTGATGTCACTGACCATGTCATGAGTGATGTAATATGTGACGTCATCAGCAGTGCATTGCGGGGCGCGAGTTATAGTTAGCTGGACTAACTATAACGGGGGAATTTCACGGGTTTTGTACGAGTGCAATGTCCAACTAACTATAACTGTCCCTAAAACCTATGGTTTTTTCAGTGAATTTCAAAGGTTTTTTAAATGCTAATTTGTAACTATAACGTCCCTGAAACCTATGGTTTTTCAGTGAATATATATATATTTACATTTTAAAAATGCAAATTTATTACAATTTTTAATAAATTTTAATTACAATAAACAATATTAAATTAATTAAAATACCACTCTATATTCTCACAATCATAGCACCCAACAAATATAATCTTATTTACGATTAAAAACCATGATACAATTAGGACATAACATAATAAATAGCACAATTTTTAATAAATTAATGACTATTTTTACATTTATTACTGCTTTAATAACTTCCCATCCTATACCTCTACAAAGTAAACAACACACACCTAAAATATATCTTCAAAAATTATAATAATTACACATTTTACATAATTATCAATTAGATAATTAATAATAATTAAACATAATATAATTATATTTGATTAACTTTCCACCCTTTATTCCTACAAGCACAACACACACCTAATATATAATTCAACATGATATTATTTACATGATTTACTTATTTAATTATCAAATAAACAATTAATAGCAATCAACTAATAAATGTATAAATTATATTTACTTAACTACACACCCTTAACCCCTACATATTCAACAGCCCACACCTGATATATACCTTAAAGAATATCCTAATGACACTATTTATATATTTAATGATCAATTAAATACATATTAATAATTTACATTAATTATAATTAATTTCTTTCACACCCTTTACCCCTACAAAAACTCATACCAAAATATAAATAAAAACGACAATAATTACACAATTCACATAATTAATTTCAATTATTAATAAAAATGAATTGTTGATTAATTTGAATTAATTTACTTCCCACCCTATACCCCTACAAACCCCAGAAACCAGACCTAAAACTTAACGTAATAAAAAAATTAAATACTCAATTAACATAATTAATTACCAATTAAATAATATAGCCTTATAGCCCGCTGCCGAGTGCTATACCGGCTGGCGGCTCGGGCCTATAACGACGGAGAGGGCCTTTAACAACCGGTATAGCCTGAGGCAGAAGGGCTATGAGGCTATTAGAACATTCCACCCACTAAGGGTAGAATGTTCTAAATTAAAAATGGAGAAACAAAAAGACAATCATTGGAATGTTGGAGCGCTGGGCTTATGTCAGCCATTATAAGCCCAGAGCAACTCCATTGTCTTCAATGGAACTCCCAACATTCCAATGTTCTAATTCATAATTAAATAATAATTAACTATAGTTAGTTTACTTCCCACCCTGTACCCATATAAACCCCACAACCTGCACCTGAAACTTAACGTAATAAATAAAGTTATTAAACAAAACATAATTAATTACCAATTAAATAATTATTAATTAAATATTAATTAATATTAATTAACTTCCCACCCTATAGCACTATAAACCCCAAAACCTGCTAAGGCACTAAAAATAACAAACAACTAATAAATTAAGTTTGAAAACAACTACAATTTTACAAATTGTATAAAAAACATTAACAATAATTATACAAACAACTTATACAATTAAAATATATACTAAATATATACTAAAATACATAAAAATAATTTTAAAACGACATTATTAGCTACAATATTTTTGTAAACAACATTAATAACAGAGATATTTGTTAACATCGATATTAGTTACCTTAAAATCGATATTCTTGTCAAGGATATTCTTGCACATGATATTTTTGCATCACGATATTCCAAACTCAATATTTTTGTCTCTCGATATGTTAATTTCAATATTTTGTCTGAATACCGCTGTGCAGTTCTGGTGCTGGAGCAGAAGATTCCTGTGGTACTGAGTCTGTTGTGCCGTTCCAGTGCTGGTGTGGCAGATTCTGGCTGTTTCGGTGCAGTGGTTGTTTCAGAATCCTGATTGCGGGTCACCCGGGTGTTTGTGGTACTCTACGTGGTCAGAGAGTTGTCTGTTGATGACTTTGACTGCGAACAGGAGCAGCGAGATGGGCTGGCAGTTGTTGGGTACATCAGGGTTGGCTGATGTTTTTTTGAGGGGGGCAGTGACTTCGGTGTGTTTCCAGCTATCTGGGAAGGTGGCCATCTTGAGGGAGGTGTTGATGATGGAAGTGGGTGCAACGCTGATCGTGGTTCTTCCCAGGTTGTAGATATGGTGGAGGCTCGGAGCTGTGGGCACCCCCGAGTGGACTGTCTTTATTATTGCTGCAGTGTCCTCGATAATTAGAGGTTCCATATCGTCACTTGGTAGTCTTTGGTTGATGAGGTTACCAGGCTTGGAAGGTCGATGGGGTTCGGCTGGGGTTCGAAGTCTCTGTAGATCTTTGTTATTTTTTTCATGGAAGAAGTCTGAGAGGTTGTTGCAGAGTTCCTGTGTAGGGGTCATGGTTTGGGTTGTGGTTGTGTTGGTGAGTTCCTTGATGATAGCGAAAAGTTCCTTTCCATAGTTAAATCAAGCGTCTTCCTCTGCTTCTGGTACTATGCAGTTATTTTCATTATATGGGATTTGTGCAGATTTGCAGGTCCGACCTACTCCCTCTGCTTTTAGGAGTTCTCGGTTTTGTATGGAAAACTTTTAGATATTTCAGGGATTGGCTAACTCCTCCTCATAGGTAAACTTTCAGTAAATTGAGTGTATTGTTTTCCTGGTAAGTATATTCTCAGTCTCAATAAGAAGGTTATGAACACCAAGGTGAATGAGAGTCAATTCCATGCAAATGCCTGTGTTTTAAATCTTTTTAATTTTTTGTACTTGGTGTTTGCAGACTGTCCTACAGTTTTTCATACTAGGTACATGCAGCCACAACGTGTTTTAACCCTTACAATACCTGTGTTGCTGGGGCTTTCTCAAGGCTGAAAATATGTGAACTGTTTGCTGCTTCTTTCATTACTGTTGCAGGTGTAGAGCTTTGAGACTTGTGCCGAAGTATTTTGTTGCTGTTTTTATGGTTTTCTTCATGTTGTTAATTTTTTAAGGCAATTTAATTGGCTTGGATACAGACTTGGCGAATTACATTATGGGTAACAGACCACATTGTGTCTTTACAGATACAAAAATGGCCTGCAGTCAGAATATTAGTGAGTCTCGTCTCTCCTTGGAAACCCAGGCCACAAAAGGAATACATTTGCTTTTGATAATTAAAACGCCTGAGAAAGATGTTACCCTATGTAACAAAGGAACAGCGTGCCCCGGCTGTGGCAACACTAAGGGCGTCATTACCATGTCGGGCAGAAACTTTCCGCCCGACTCCTTGTCGGATTCGGTTCCGACCGACTAGCGATCATTGGTTCTGCATGACCTATTACGATGCTTCTGAACACCGTTCGGAAGAACTCCCGTTGACTTCAATGGGAGCCTGTGTTCCGGTCAACAACACATGCTCCTATGGGGAAAAGGGGTGTCTGTGAAAAACCTTGAATCCTGTGGCAGGCACCCCATGGTGCCTGCCACACAGTGCATGGTTTTACAATGGGGTCCCTTGGGTTCCCCCTTGACCAAAAACAGGAGGACTCAGGATGAAGGGGGACCTTCTAGGGGTCCCCAAAGTCAGTTTCTGACAGTTTTTTCATGTTGGAGAGACAGAGTCAGACAGGCTGTCAGAATCCGACATCGTAATCGGTCCGATTGCTGGTCGGAACTGATTCGAAATGACCAAATGGTTCCACTTCCGACTACGAGCATCGTAATCAGTCGGTCGGAATTGTTTCCGACCGAGTCGGGCAGATGGGTTCCGATACGGTGTAGGAGAATCCAACTGTCGGTCGGAGTCTTTCTGCCTGACATCGTAATGAGGCCCTAAGCTGTACTCCTATAATGCTTCCTATATAGGAACTCCTGAGAAATAACTCTCTAACAGTGAACATAGTTCATCAAAACAAATAGCACTTCTAAAATCTAACAAGCATTGGCATAGCCAATAGGTCTCGCCTTTGGGACCTTATAAGTGTTTGGTTATCCAGCACAATATCCTTGGTGCAACAACATCAACTGTTGCATGGCTAAACACTTATAAGGCACCAAAGGCAAGACCTATTGGCTATGCTTTTCGCTTTCTGGCTAGGTGGAGCAAAGTGTGTACAATCTAAAATCTATAAGCATAATACCCCACCCTATTCATTACAGGAGCCTCCCATGGTCATAGAAATTCCAACACTACACCCCAGGAAGGTCAATATTTTTATCTACATCAATCCAGCCTTATCCCGCAATGGCTGGTATTGGGCAAAGGACGGGAGGAGGCCCCCCAATTTTTATCTTCTGTCACTAAGCATAACTCTGCATGATTGAAATGAAAGCAATCTATCACAATGTGCGACCGAGGCGACTGAAAACATCTCTTTTTCCGATGTGATCAAAAATAAATCACCAAGTGTTCTATTAAACCCATAATATTCTTGGTGCCAAGAAACCACTACCCTTGAAAAACACTGTGCTACATAAGAATATTAGCATAACATGCAGGGGCTTGCTTTTAGCTCTCAAGCCATGCTCATCCTTTCATCTCATCGCTGACCGGTTAACATACACCCACAGTCCGAGTGGCCTTTGAACAAAATCAATACCTCAGGTAAGCTCAGTTTCACAAAAGCCGTCTACTACTTAGCTGTGCTTATGTTGAGAATCAATGTCTACAAAAGTTTCTAGGACCCAGCAGACAAAACTAAGGCTCAATTACAAAGAGTGCAAATTCCAGCTATCCAACTTAGCCGGGACCTGCAGTGCTAAGAGTACATTTGTCCTACGATGTCTCCCTGTGGGTTCCAAGCAAAAGACAAGTTTCAGCTGCAAACGGAGTACATTTGCTATGAGAAAGTATGTTCCTTTAGTTCCCTAACCTGATAGCATCTTACTGAACAAAAGAGAACGCAACTAAAGTTAGTTACTCAAAATAGAGTCGTCCCGTACCAGCTTCAGTTTTACAAATATATAAAATAAAGTTTCAACTGCCAACAATAAATGGGGTTTCTGTGTGGCAGCCCTAGCACAGGTAATGTGCTTCTAATCAAGATATGAAAAAGAAATATACGCAAGCACAGAAAGTCGATGCTAAATCCACGCAGGAGCGGAAGAGGAGTCGAGCCACTAACCTCTATCCCTTCCTATAGCAGAGTCTGAGTTTCAATTCCATTCCTTTGACCTATCGGAGAGAGCCTGCATCCTTGCACCATCTCTATGGCAAACAAGCGCGCGCGCCTCGCGCTAAAAGTAAAAAAAAAATTTACAAAAAAAAGTTTGATGAGGAGAGGAGGAGGAGGTAGCAGGGGGAGGGGAGAGAGGAGGGGGCCTGGGCCGGTTTCCCTTGCGGGAGTGAGCAGGAAACATCTGTTTGTAATTATTAACAGATGGTTCCTGCTCGCTCCCACAAGGGAATCGCCAAACGTGCACCCGTTGCCATTGAAAGCAATGCAACACATGCACGTTTTTGGCAGAAAAAGGGAATCGATTGCTAAAGGTCTTGTTCCTATGCAGCGCATGCAGGCTGCGTAGGCGAGACCTAAAAATGGCACCAGGAACACTATATATAAAATCCAAATCTATTTGGAGTGGAAAAGCCGCTTCATGTCTGTAACATACATAGAGATGATGGAGAAAGTAACCTTAGTAGTAGCGCTCAGGAAGACTTGTCAGCAGCTCATTGCTAATTAATGGCCTCCCTGAGTTTCTGAAGACTGCCCTGTCCATCCCCTCCCAGGCAATACACTTCCACTGTCCGGGGAGGCTGTCCTCATCCCCATCCTGTGCCGTGCTAGACCAGAGGCACTCAAACGGATCACACTTTGCTTTTGCAATCACTACTTTGAGCCTCCGGTTAAGGCTGTAGAGACGTCCAGTCCAGCGTTTGCAGAATCCCCTTTGATACTGGCATGATGTACCCCATACTGTGCTCTTGCAGCCCCTGAGCTGATCGGCTGTGCTGCATGAAGTGGTGGTCTAGCAGCAGACGCACTGTTAGCCTGATCCCAGCGCCTATCAAAAGTACCTAATATAGCGCTATCTCAGGAGCCAATTGTGTTCTTTCTATAGTTTTACATCCCCAGACTGTAAGTTACCACAAACAACTTTACTTTTGTGTACTCTCTGCACTTCATTTCACAAATCACAACCTCTCTTCTTCGAAACCCACACCCTGCCACAACCACCTCATCACCTGCAGTTCATCCATCAGTGCCAACCACCAGCTCCGTGAAGTCACATTCCCTTTTACGGATCACACTTGACTCAATTTAATTCAATTCAATCAGCTTTATTCGATTAAGTGTATATATCATCATAAAAGCACAATATAATATCAATAAATACATTACAGATCCAATAACATTTAAAAGAATTTGATTACAGCACACTTGACTCATCCATTTAAGCCACCACAAAGAAACTGCAGGAAATGCATGGAATGGTTTCCTTGACAGCACAAGACCAAGCCCAGTAACCAACAATAACCACAGAGTTCACCACGAACCTTCAGCTCCGGAGCATCGTGTTGCGTGGGGCAAGGCGCTTCAATGCCGCATCAGCAGTAGTAAGCGCTACATAAATGCTATTACAATACAGTGCAATGCTGCAGGTTTCTGCTTCCACTCATGGTGTTGCGTTTTGTTTTTTCAGTCCTTGGACTGTCGAATAGGGATATCTCTGCTGCTGGGGCTTGTATTGTTTGCTGCTGGGAGTGTTTACTGTATTCTTCTGGTGCCTTTGCTGTCATGTGACGTTGTCTTACAGGTGTGTGGGTGATTTGTACATTTTGTCCCATGCTGTTGTTGCAATCACTGTCTTAGTTATTGGTGTTTTTGTGCAAGATATCAAGGTGCTGTGGCTGCGTTCAGCTCTCCTCCTGGACTGCGGATCTTGCTGTTGCACAATTTATTTATTTTTTCTCCTGCGGGGGTCTCTGTGTAACTTTCACATCTGGGGGCACCTATTTTTGTCTCTTCCATTCCTATCTATTATAGTTTTCATACAAATGCATTTGTTGATGCCGAAGTTAACTTGTTCTAGACCGTTGTGCAGGTTGTGTTATCAATCATTGTCTCCTTCTGCCCTCACACTCTGCATCCTTTGTGTCATGTGTACATGTCTTGATACCACAGGGATCCCTGGCCTGTGGCTGCCACAACATCCTCGGAGCACCAGAGGTGTGAAGCTGGGCGCCCACCATGGGGAATTACTGCGTGACGCTGGTCAACGAGACCCCTTACCAGTTCAGCTACGGGCGCTCGTATCTGGGCAGCGAGTGGGACATTCGGGTGAGTGTCAGCCTGCAAGGCACAGGGACGCTGGGCATGCAGTTCAGGAATGAATACAAGTGGGGGACGTACAGTGTTAGGTTCGAATGGGAGAGTGGGCAGGTATAAGGCTTTCAACGTGGGGGCCAGTGGAGGGTGTGCAGCCTGGAACAGGGAGAAGGGAGACATGGAATACAAGAAGGCCAAGGTATGTATCTAAGTGGGGCGCTGAAGCGCTTGCTTATATGGGGAGCATACTACACCGTCTAGGGTGTGTGGTGGCAAGAGCGGTGTCTTTAATTTGGATCCTATGTGAGAAGTGTTCCCATGTTGTGTGTGATGAGTTGGTATCCAAGCTATGCGCAGATGCGCAGCAGTGTTTCATTGTGTAGAAGATGCTTCTTATGACCTTGTTGACATGGTATGAAGGATAGTTCTAAGTCCATGTTTACCCCTAGGTTTCCATATTCTCTTGATGTCATTGGAGAGGCCTCAAGCTCTGTGGGACATATGGTGGTGGACTGGTATTTTTGACATTGTCCACCAGTCATGGTCTGTTTTTGTGGTGTTGAGCTTTAAGTCTCTACCCATCATCTACGTATTTATGGTGCAAAGGTAGTCATTAGGTTTATCAGTTTGGAGAGTGGTGCCATCTTGGTTTGGGGGGAAGTGGATTGCCTTGTATTCAGATGCCACTATCTTGGACCAGGTTAAAGGCCAATCTATGCATAAAGTTGCAAGTGGGTCTGAAAGCAGCATCTCCGTGCAGATGCTCAAACCTCTGACTACTACTAGGCACCTATACACCCCAACCTTTCATTGGGTTTGGAGGCACCCCAAGGGATCGGCCTGGGTGACGATGACCCTCGAGATCGATGTTAATGTGGTGAGTACCTAGATCAGCTGTGACATTAGTTTGCAATGAAAGGTTTGTCGCATGTAGAAGGCCCCTCCCCAGTGTGGGCCTACCTGGTGTCTTCTTAGTTCTGCCTTTTTAATATCCACCTTTTCTAATGCATCTCCTGCCGCATTCCACACATTTGTAAGGTTTTTCCTGTGGTTTGTTGCAGTGCCAATGTTTTCCTTGTAAGGAAATGCTTGTGATATTTAGGACATTTATATGGCTTCTGCCAGCGTGACTACTCTCATGGAATGATAGAAGACGCTTTTGTTTGAGTGTCTTCTCAGATCCATGGCATGTATGTGTTCTCAGTCTTGCATAGGCTGCCAAGTGTGATACTACAGTCATTTTCCCTGAATACTTTGTAAAATTGACAAAATATAAACTCCTCCTCATCTGGGCATTTTCTTTCTCACCCCATTCTGCTGTAATCAACACTGAAGACAAATGGTCTCTTTTGGTGGATATTCAAAACCTGCAGAGAGTTAAAAATTAAAAACCCATTAGAAAGTAAGTTGGCCTTATTAGTGTGTACAGGCAAACACCCAAAACAAATTTCCCCGCACTCCCACAGACTAAAATGCCACTGAAGGAACCGTAGTATGCGCCAATGGCAGCACAATGTGGGTTTTAATAGAGTAGAGCAGCAAAACCATGACTTTCTAATTACCTAGAGTCTGATTATGAGTATCGCGGTCCAATGGACCGCCAAACCCACGGTGGCTGTGCGAGAACTGCCACAGCAGTGGTCTGACCACTGTATTACGATTGCGTCAGTCGGACCACCATAGAACTGCCACAACCACCAGGGATCCACGATTCCTGGCATTGGCGAGGCGGTCAGAGGCTCACAATATGCTGCCGGTGCCCCTGCGGCACCGCAAAGCATATTACTAGTTTTTTCACTGCCACACTTTTCATGGAAGTGAGCTAGCCATAAAATGTGTGACGGTGAGGAAACAAAGGGAAAAGCTTGGATTCCCTCATGCAGTGGGGCACATGGTGTGCCCCCCTGTGTGCATGCACACCTGTTTCAGCATGGCATGGACTTTGCAGGCCATGCCGTACTGGAACTCGCTGTGGTGGTCCCACGGCGCTGCCTTTCAAAGGCTCTCCTATGAGCCTTTGAATGGCAGCACCATGGGCCAGCCGCCACAGGATCGCCCATCCAAATTACAACTTGTAATCCGGTCAGCGGTGGAGTTTGATAGTGTGAGAGCTGAGCAGTGGTGTGCCGCCCCACTCCCTCGCTGCCAAATTCATAATCAGGCCCCTAGTCTCTTGAGAGACGGTGCCCACCAACCACATCAACTAAAGTAAAACACCTTAGTGGTTTCATGGATTCCAGCCTTCACGAAAGAGGCTTGAGATGCATTTTACATGATGAGAAAACTCTAATGTATCTTCCCTTACATGGGTATTCCTCATCTGTTGCAAGCATCAGTAGCTGAAGTGGTATCTGGTCTAAGCGAGAAAGCTTTCACACATCTTTCACAGTACAGAAACAACACGCATCACCACCACAGACTAACACTGCATGATTCTTGACAGATGAGACACAGTAGCATTCATTCTCCTGGATCTCCCTGCAGCATTTGACAGGGTCTCTCAGCCCAGCCTCATCAGTCATCGGCACAAGATTGGCATCCTAGGACCCACTTTCCACTGGATCTGCTCCTTCTTAACAGAGAGAACACAAGTTACTCCTTGGAAACCTGCAAACTCATCTGTGGAATACCTCAAGGCTTGGCCGTCAGCCCCACTCTCTTCAACATGTCCATAATCCCTCTGGCCAATGCCATCCACGTACATGACATCACCATCCTCTCCTAGGCCAAATACAGGTAACTCATACTGTTTCCTTTCAGACAAGATCCCCAAAACAAGAATCAAGTTCACAGCCTGCATGACCGAAGTCGCTAACTGGATGAAAGCCAACTGTCTCAAGCGCAACTGACAGGACAGAAGTAGTGATCTTCTGCGGCAGCTGACTGTCTCGGTCCCACACTCACACCCAACACTCATGCCAGGAACCTTGAAATCATCAACAGCAAATTGGACATGATCACACAAGTCAATGACATCACTGCATCTTGTTTCCATACCCTGAAGATACCCTTCAAATGGCTTCCAAGCAGCCTTGCACGTCCTAGTCACCAGCAAGTTGGACTATGGTGTGAGAAGTTGGCCTGGCATATGCTGTCCACTAATTATAGTGGGCACCTTGCACCAGTCCAAATCGACTCTTATGGTAGGTAGGTTAAAGACAACCTTATTGAAAGCTATCCTAGTGGTAGCTGTGGAGAGCAGCCTTCAGGCTAAGTCTTGAAGGAATGTAAAGCAGCTTGTTTTACCAGTCTATAATCTCTTGAGTGACCAAATGAAAGAGCACCACACCAGGTATATATTCAAAATATATGTATTTATTACTAAACACACCCCTCTAGTCTCTTTATGAGGCTAGAGTTCGAAGTACATAGGTTATAAGATCTTAAATCACAGTAATAGCACAAATACACGTTTGGGCCCTAGGGGCGTACCAAACCATATACCAATAAAGTGGTATGCGAACCACGACTGAACTAGACACTAGGCCTAGAGCCTCTAGAAGTGCTTGGACCACAAGGAACCACCCAAGGTAGTGACACAGGGGACCCACGGGAGACGCGTGCAGTGTAAATACACAACCGCGATACGCCGTTAACTTCTATGGAGAAAGTCGGGATCGGGAAAATAGAGGAAAGGGACACTTTAAAAGGACTAGGACAAAACCCTTTGAGATCTAGGACTTTGAAAAGTCTCTACCCACGGGAGCACCGGAGTACTCGTGTTACCTCACCCAGGGAAGCCGGGTGCATAGGTGCCTTTCGGGGTCGGGTTTCGTCGTCGTTTCTTATGGCGATCTGCTGCAAAGTGCTGCTGGCGACCAGGAGAAAAGTGTCCGGGTGGATCCAAGAGTGGATCGGAGTTCTGAAGAACCTGAAAGCAGAGGGGACAGAGTCTGGGTCACTAGCCAGTGACCAGGAGGGCGATGGACAGATGCCCACCGATGTCGAGTGCTTCAAGTTCGTTGACGGTCGTCTTGACTCTTCAGCCACGAGGTCCGGGAGGCGTTGTCGGCGACCAGGAGCAGGATTCGGGCTGTTGCTCGATGTCTGTCGAGTGCAGAGGTGTCGGCGACCAGATTGGACCCAACAGGCCTTGGCAACGGCAAGTCTCGAGTAAGATGTAGATCGTCGATGATGCAGACCAGCAAGGTCTGGGGAACTCACCCAGCAAGGGTAAGTGAGGGCAGGCCTGGAGCAACCAGACTGCCAAGTAAAGAAAAGATTGGCCTTTGGTAAGGGCTACTAGCCAACGGGCTAGCAACCGCGAAGGAGCCTCGTGACGCCGCACGTGGAGCTGGCTTACAGGACACTCGTGGAGTGGGGGCCAGTGATCTTCGGTGCAGGTGGTGCTGGAGGCTAGGGCTACTCGGAGCCCAAAGCACGACTTCTTGGGAGACCCAGAAGATGGTGCACTTGCAAGTGTGCTCGGTGTCCAGGGGTCACGGTCTCAAGTCACCCACGATAGCCACGGGCCTCAGCTTTGCTGGGGACTCAGGGTAGCCTCGGGAAGTCTGAGAATCTACCTCTGGTGATGCGATGACTTCGGCGTCCGACGGAGCTTCAGTGATGCGAACCGGACAGATGCTTCTTTGGTGCCTGCCAAGCAGGGGAGTCACTCCTTGACCCCAAGGGAGATTCTTCAGTCCTCTAATCGTGAGTAGAGCGTCGCAGGTCCAGGATTCTGTTTCAGAGTTTCGTCCAGGTATAATCTAAAGTCCTAAGGACTGGGTTCCTACCTTTATTCCAAAAATAGGGGATGGACTACTCTGTGGCCCCACCTATGGGTGGGTCAGGGCAGAGGGGTGGCTACACCCCTTTCCCTTTGTCCAGTTCGCGCCAAAGCAGGGGCTGCAAGCCCCTGATCCGGTTTGAACTGGGGTATGCACAGGGACACCAAATGTGCCCCCAGTGCAGGACTTCAAAGCACCCGAAAGTGCTCCCGCCCAGCCCCAATACACATTGTCCTGTCTGGGGAGGTGGTCACACCTCCCTGGGACAGGAAACCTATTGTCCAGGCCTCCCCTGCCGGAGTTTCATCCAGCAG
Organism: Calotriton arnoldi; assembly: GCA_963921515.1. Classification (NCBI taxonomy): domain Eukaryota; kingdom Metazoa; phylum Chordata; class Amphibia; order Caudata; family Salamandridae; genus Calotriton; species Calotriton arnoldi. The sequence continues at coordinate 177,170 of CAWUFW010011257.1, forward strand.
CAGGAGGCCAGACTCGTGTCTGTGGCAGCAGCATCCATTTTGTGATGCCAGGGCTCTGGAAAGAAGTTACCGGACTCGTCAGAGTTAACATGCCTTTCCCTCTAGAAGGGTGGAATGCTACCCCCGCCGCCAGGATTGGCGGGGGGTAGTATTCCAAGATGTTTGACACCAAACACGACATGTTTTGGTGCAGCCATTCCATAGTTAGCATTTTACCGCGAGGATATAATGCGTTTAAGAGTATATGGTCAGGCTGCACTACAAACAGCATCAGAGATGGTCTCCGAACGCTGCAGAGGGGCCCTGCTCATGCAGGGGCACCCTCTCACATAAGGACCATGCACTCTGCCTTTAGGATTGATAAGGCCTGCCTTAGGAGTGACTTATAGGTTTATATGTGTGTATGCTTTTAGTGATATAGGTAACCTATACCACAGCAAGGGGTGCATGCACCACCTTACCCAGGCTGCAGTAGCAGACCTGTGGTGTCAGTTTATTGGCCTACCAGGGGTGGCATAATACATGCTGCAGCCCCTGGCAGGCCTCTGAGGTACCTATGCCCTTGGTACATAGTATACCATATACTAGGGACTTACAAGGGCACTCCAGATCCCAATCAGTGATGTGCCTAAGGCACATGGAGACCCTTTTAAAGAGGAAACAGCTATGCTGGGGTTCTGAATAGCAGGGCCCCAGCCAGACTAATGTCGAAAACCAGTGAAGTATCAGCAAAAAGTGGGGGTACCCCTGTGAAGCAGATCCTACTCTCCTACACAACCCCCCCAAACGTAGGGACATTAAACTAACCTTGCCCAGTTAAGTCTTCATGTTCTAAGTGGAAATACCTAGAGAGTCCATCTGCATTCGCATGGTTACTCCCAGGCCTATGTTCCACTGTAAAGTCCATCCCCTGTAGGGAAATGGACCACCTAAGCAGTTTGGGGTTTTCACCCTTCATTTGTTTTAGCCATAAGAGGGGCTTATGGTCTGTCTGAACCAGGAAGTGTGTACCAAACAAGTATGGCCTCAACTTCTTCAGAGCCCAGACCACAGCAAAGGCCTCCCTCTCTATGGCTGACCAACGTTTCTCTCTAGGGGTCAGCCTTCTGCTAATAAAAGCTACTGGCTGATCCTGACCTTCTTCATTCAATTGTGACAGCACAGCCCCTACCCCCAATTCAGATGCATCTGTTTGGACAATGAACTTCTTGGAGTAATCAGGACTCTGCAGAATTGGAGCAGTGCACATGGCCTGCTTGAGGTCATCAAATGCCTTTTGACAGCTAACTGTCCACTGAACCTTTTTGGGCATTTTCTTAGAAGTTAAGTCATTCAAGGGTGTCACTATTGATCCATACCCCTTGACAAATCTCCTATAGTACCCAGTCAGGCCTAAGAAGGCTCTCACCTGAGTCTGGGTAGTTGGAGCAGTCCAGTCCATGATGGTCTGGATCTTGCTCTGCAAAGGCTGAACCTGGCCTCCACCCACAAGGTGGCCCAGGTACACAACCTGACTCTGCCCTATCTGGCACTTAGTGGCCTTGATAGTCAGGCCTGCCTTTGCAGGGCCTGTAAAACATTCCTGAGGTGGACCAGGTGATCCTCCCAGGTGGAGCTAAAGACAGCAATATCATCTAGATAAGCTGCACTATAGGCCTCCAGTCCTGTGAGAACTGTGTTCACCAACCTCTGGAAAGTGGCAGGTGCATTTTTCAGACCAAAGGGCATCACCACAAATTGATAATGCCCACTAGGGGTTGAAAATGCTGTTTTGGGCTTTGCAGCATCAGCTAGTCTGATCTGCCAGTAGCCAGCTGTTAGGTCAAATGTGCTGAGATATTTGGCAGAGGCCAAAGTATCTATGAGCTCATCTGCCCTGGGTATTGGATGGGCATCAGTCCTAGTGACTGCATTGAGGCCCCTGTAGTCTACACAAAACCTCATCTCTCTTTTCCCACCACTGGTGTGAGGTTTAGGTACTAAGACTACTGGACTAGCCCAAGGGCTATCTGAGGGCTCAATCACTCCCAATTCCAACATCTTCTGGACTTCAGTCCTGATACAGTCCCTGACATGGTCAGGTTGCCTATAAATCTTGTTTTTAATAGGCAGACTGTCCCCAGTGTCCACTTCATGAGTGCACCAGGTGGTCTGACTGGGTGTCAGAGAAAACATATGTCTAAACTGATTGAGGACTTGCCTGCAATCAGTTTGTTGTTGGGTAGTGAGGCTGCCTGCCAAGGCTACACCATCAACTGACCCATCGTCAGGGTTCTGTGAGAGCAGGTCAGGGAGTGGGTCACTCTCTTCCTCCTGCCCTTCATCAGTAGCCATGAGCAAGCCCATGTCTGCCCTGTCCACATATGGCTTAAGTCTGTTGACATGGAGAACCCTGTGGGGACTCCTGGGTGTTCCCAGGTCTACTAAGTAAGTGACCTCACCCTTCTGCTCAACAATAGTGTGGGGTCCACTCCATTTGTCTTGGAGAGCTGCTGGGGCCACTGGCTCCAACACCCACACCTTCTGTCCTGGCTGGTAAACAGTTAGGACAGCCTTTTGGTCATGCCAGGCCTTTTGAAGTTCCTGGCTAGCCTCAAGGTTTTTGGTTGCCTTTTTCATGTACTCAGCCATCCTGGAGCGGAGACCAAGTACATAGTCCACTATATCTTGCTTTGGGGGCTTGAGAGGTAACTCCCATCCTTCCTTCACCAAGCACAGTGGACCCCTCACAGGGTGGCCAAACAGAAGTTCAAAAGGGCTGTAACCAACCCCTTCTGAGGCACCTCCCTATATGCGAATAAAAGGCAGGGCAAGAGTATGTCCCATCTACGCCTAAGCTTTTCTGGGAGCCCTTTAATCATGCCCTTCAAGGTTTTGTTGAATCTCTCAACTAAACCATTGCATTGTGGGTGATAGGGTGTGGTGAACTTATAAGTAACTCCACACTCCTTCCACATTGCCTTTAAGTACCCAGACATGAAGTTTGCACCCCTGTCTGATACCACCTCCTTAGGAAAGCCCACTCTTGAGAAAATTCCCAGGAGGGCCCTTGCCACCACAGGTGCTGTAGTGGTCCTAAGGGGTATAGCCTCTGGATACCTGGTGGCATGATCCACTACCACCAGTATAAATCTGTGCCCAGATGCTGTTTGGGGATCCATGGGACCAACAATGTCAATCCCTACCCTCTCAAAGGGCACCCCCACCACAGGTAGTGGTATCAGGGGGCCTTTGTAGTGCCACCTGCTTTGCCACTGGCTTGGCAGGTTACACAGGAGCGACAAAACTCCTTACTGTCTTCAGACATGTGGGGCCAGTGAAAGTGAGGGACAATTCTGTCCCAAGTCTTGTTCTGGCCCAGGTGTCCTGCTAAGGGAATATCATGGGCTAGGGTCAATAGGAAGCCCCTGAACTTCAAAGGTATTACCAACCTCCTGGTAGCACCAGGCTTGGGGTCTCTACTCTCTGAGTACAGGAGTCCATCATCCCAATACACTGTATGGGGACCACTAGCTTTCCCAGCAGCCTCAGCAGCAGCTTGCTGTCTGAGGGGTTCAAGGGAGGGGCAGCTCTGCTGCTCCTGGCTCAGATCTGCCCTAGAAGGTCCCCCTGTCCCCAAGAACTCAACCTGGTCAGGTTCAAGTTCCTCTGGGACAGTTCCTTCTTCAGGGCTGAGATCATCCCCTCAAGGGACTGATCTTCCTCCTGAGCCAAGGGGGAAGGCACTGCCTTAACCCTACTACTCCTCCTCTTGGAAGGCACTTGGTCCATTCTTCCAGAATCCAAGGCCTGTTCAGTTTTAGACAGTTTAGCTTGTGACCTGGTCACAGCAAACACATCTGCAGGGATCCCCAGCATTTCTGCATGGGTCCTGAGCTCCACTTCTGCCCAAGCAGAAGTCTCTAAGTCATTGCCAAGCAAGCATTCGACTGGTAGGTTTGCACTTACCACAACCTTCTTAAGGCCAGTTACCCCTCCCCAGGAGAAGTTAACAACTGCCAGAGTATGGTCTGTTCTGACATTGCTAGCATTGGTCACTTGGTACATTTCACCAAGTATAACTTGCCCAGGTAGCACAAGGTCTTGTGTCACCATTGTGACACTTGCCCCTGTGTCCCTAAATGCCAAAGCCTCTCGTCCATTGATTAAAGGCTGTTGTCTGTACTTGCCCAGATTACTGGGACTCACAGTGGAGGTCACATCCATGCCTCCATCACAGACTAACACAGCCTGAGTCAGTTCCCTGACTAAGTCAGAGCCCAACTCAGTTCCCAGGGTGAACCCTACTAAACCCTTTGCTGGAGCACTTCCACCAACTGTACTAGGGGAACAGGTGCCTTAGGGGCATTGGTGGATGCTGGACTGGAGTCTTTGGACTTGGTGCAATCACTGGTCCAGTGGGTCTTTTGCTTACAGACCTTGCACCATGGTTTTCTTTGGCCTTTACCCTTGGTAGACTGGGAATCCCCAGAAGAAGATTTTTGGGGGCCTGATGAAGACTTTTGATCTTTACCCTTCTCCCCACCCTTGTCAGAGTTCTTAGCATCTTGCTTCTTGGTTTCCCCACCTTGGTTCTGTACCTTCTGCTTCACCCTGGTTCTGACCCATTTGTCTGCCTTCTTTCCCAATTCTTGGGGAGAGGTCAGATCAGAGTCAACCAGGTACTGATGCAACAGCTGGTTTTGACAGTTATTAAGAATCTGCTCCCTCATTATCAGATTATACAATCCTGAGAAGTCACACACCTTACTGCCCATCAACCAGCCTTCCAGAGCCTTGGCAGAACAATCCACATAGTCTACCCAGTCTTGAGTCTGTGCTTTTGGGTGTCTCTGAACTTCAACCTGTACTGTTCAGTGGTTAGGCCAAACCCATCAATAAGAGCACTCTTCAAGACCTTGTAATTGTCAGCATCCTCCTCTCTAACAGTGAGGAGCTTGTCTCTACCTTTGTCAGCAAAGGAGAGCCACAAGATTGCTGCCCACTGCTCCTGAGGGACCTTCTGTACTTTACAGGCCCTCTCTAAAGCAGTTATCCATTTGTGGATATCATCCCCACTCTGGTAGGGAGGGACAATCTTGCTCAGGTTCCTATGGTCATAGGACCTTTCCCTATCTCTAGGGATATGGCTGCCACCATGGGACTCTAGTCCCAACTTTCTTCTCTCTCTAAGGAGATCTAGGGATTCTCTATCTAAAGCCAATTGCTTCTTCCTGATCTCCAGTTGAGTTTCCTCATACTGGACCAGTCTCTTTCTTCTCTCATGAGAGGATTCCCTCCTGTGAGAAGAAACAGAGCTCCCTATGGAGGTGCCAGAGTGGTTAGACTCCTGAGAAGGAGACCTAGACTTTCTGAGCACACTCATAATCCTTCCTGGGGGACAAAGGTGTGGTTCTCCAGATCCTCATCTTCATCTTCCCCAGAAGGGATTGGGTTTTCCAGGTCAGGGTCATTGTCACCCTCCTGGTCAGTTTCAGAGGGGGGCTGGGGGTAGTAGTACCCCTGGCCCCTTCCTCATCTGCTGGCCCACCCTCTGCTCCTACCCCTTCAGTCTCTGAAGACTTACTAAGATCATAAGCCACCAACAACTCCTGGAGGTGTTGGGTGGTGGGACTTTGGCCTGTCCTTAATTTCCTCACGTTACACAAAGCTCTCAGTTCCAAGAATGGGAGTGTGTCATACTTGGAGGGGGGAAGCTCAATGGCTTCCTGCAGGGTATCTCTAGATCCTGCTTTTAAAGACATTACTAGTGTGGTGTGGTGTATGCACTACCTACTCTAGTGTGGCCTACTAAACTCTCTTGAGTTGTAGAAAGGGTTGTGCTATCCCTTAACACACAACTCTAAGTTCAGTAGAACAGTAGAACTTACTGATATTCTAAGCTTAAATTATATGTACCTTAGGTACCTTTAGTGGTTTTCAGTTGATCAATTCAATTGAGATTATCTGGTAAAACAATAGCAAGCTGGAATCCCACACGCTGCCACCAATGTGAGAAGTTGGCCTGGCATATGCTGTCCACTAATTATAGTGGGCACCTTGCACCAGTCCAAATCGACTCTTATGGTAGGTAGGTTAAAGACAACCTTATTGAAAGCTATCCTAGTGGTAGCTGTGGAGAGCAGCCTTCAGGCTAAGTCTTGAAGGAATGTAAAGCAGCTTGTTTTACCAGTCTATAATCTCTTGAGTGACCAAATGAAAGAGCACCACACCAGGTATATATTCAAAATATATGTATTTATTACTAAACACACCCCTCTAGTCTCTTTATGAGGCTAGAGTTCGAAGTACATAGGTTATAAGATCACAAATACACGTTTGGGCCCTAGGGGCGTACCAAACCATATACCAATAAAGTGGTATGCGAACCACGACTGAACTAGACACTAGGCCTAGAGCCTCTAGAAGTGCTTGGACCACAAGGAACCACCCAAGGTAGTGACACAGGGGACCCACGGGAGACGCGTGCAGTGTAAATACACAACCGCGATACGCCGTTAACTTCTATGGAGAAAGTCGGGATCGGGAAAATAGAGGAAAGGGACACTTTAAAAGGACTAGGACAAAACCCTTTGAGATCTAGGACTTTGAAGAGTCTCTACCCACGGGAGCACCGGAGTACTCGTGTTACCTCACCCAGGGAAGCCGGGTGCATAGGTGCCTTTCGGGGTCGGGTTTCGTCGTCGTTTCTTATGGCGATCTGCTGCAAAGTGCTGCTGGCGACCAGGAGAAAAGTGTCCGGGTGGATCCAAGAGTGGATCGGAGTTCTGAAGAACCTAAAAGCAGAGGGGACAGAGTCTGGGTCACTAGCCAGTGACCAGGAGGGCGATGGACAGATGCCCACCGATGTCGAGTGCTTCAAGTTCGTTGACGGTCGTCTTGACTCTTCAGCCACGAGGTCCGGGAGGCGTTGTCGGCGACCAGGAGCAGGATTCGGGCTGTTGCTCGATGTCTGTCGAGTGCAGAGGTGTCGGCGACCAGATTGGACCCAACAGGCCTTGGCAACGGCAAGTCTCGAGTAAGATGTAGATCGTCGATGATGCAGACCAGCAAGGTCTGGGGAACTCACCCAGCAAGGGTAAGTGAGGGCAGGCCTGGAGCAACCAGACTGCCAAGTAAAGAAAAGATTGGCCTTCGGTAAGGGCTACTAGCCAACGGGCTAGCGACCGCGAAGGAGCCTTGTGACGCCGCACGTGGAGCTGGCTTACAGGACACTCGTGGAGTGGGGGCCAGTGATCTTCGGTGCAGGTGGTGCTGGAGGCTAGGGCTACTCGGAGCCCAAAGCACGACTTCTTGGGAGACCCAGAAGATGGTGCACTTGCAAGTGTGCTCGGTGTCCAGGGGTCACGGTCTCAAGTCACCCACGATAGCCACGGGCCTCAGCTTTGCTGGGGACTCAGGATAGCCTCGGGGAAGTCTGAGAATCCACCTCTGGTGATGCGATGACTTCGGCGTCCGACGGGAGCTTCAGTGATGCGAACCGGACAGATGCTTCTTTGGTGCCTGCCAAGCAGGGGAGTCACTCCTTGACCCCAAGGGAGATTCTTCAGTCCTCTAATCGTGAGTAGAGCGTCGAAGGTCCAGGATTCTGTTTCAGAGTTTCGTCCAGGTATAATCTAAAGTCCTAAGGACTGGGTTCCTACCTTTATTCCAAAAATAGGGGATGGACTACTCTGTGGCCCCACCTATGGGTGGGTCAGGGCAGAGGGGTGGCTACACCCCTTTCCCTTTGTCCAGTTCGCGCCAAAGCAGGGGCTGCAAGCCTCTGATCCGGTTTGAACTGGGGTATGCACAGGGACACCAAATGTGCCCCCAGTGCAGGACTTCAAAGCACCCGAAAGTGCTCCCGCCCAGCCCCAATACACATTGTCCTGTCTGGGGAGGTGGTCACACCTCCCTGGGACAGGAAACCTATTGTCCAGGCCTCCCTGCCGGAGTTTCGTCCAGCAGCAGGAGGCCAGACTCGTGTCTGTGGCAGCAGCATCCATTTTGTGATGCCAGGGCTCTGGAAAGAAGTTACCGGACTCGTCAGAGTTAACATGCCTTTCCCTCTAGAAGGGTGGAATGCTACCCCCGCCGCCAGTATTGGCGGGGGGTAGTATTCCAAGATGTTTGACACCAAACACGACATGTTTTGGTGCAGCCATTCCATAGTTAGCATTTTACCGCGAGGATATAATGCGTTTAAGAGTATATGGTCAGGCTGCACTACAAACAGCATCAGAGATGGTCTCCGAACGCTGCAGAGGGGCCCTGCTCATGCAGGGGCACCCTCTCACATAAGGACCATGCACTCTGCCTTTAGGATTGATAAGGCCTGCCTTAGGAGTGACTTATAGGTTTATATGTGTGTATGCTTTTAGTGATATAGGTAACCTATACCACAGCAAGGGGTGCATGCACCACCTTACCCAGGCTGCAGTAGCAGACCTGTGGTGTCAGTTTGGATGGCCTACCAGGGGTGGCATAATACATGCTGCAGCCCCTGGCAGGCCTCTGAGGTACCTATGCCCTTGGTACATAGTATACCATATACTAGGGACTTACAAGGGCACTCCAGATCCCAATCAGTGATGTGCCTAAGGCACATGGAGACCCTTTTAAAGAGGAAACAGCTAGGCTGGGGTTCTGAATAGCAGGGCCCCAGCCAGACTAATGTCGAAAACCAGTGAAGTATCAGCAAAAAGTGGGGGTACCCCTGTGAAGCAGATCCTACTCTCCTACACATGGGAACACCCCTATGCCAGAATCATCAAGCACCTCCCAGAAGACTACAAACCACCCAGAACTTGTCAGCCAGACTCATTGTCAACATCCCACACAGAACTCATGTCGCACCACACCTCAGGGAGCTCCACTGGCTCCCAAAACACAAACGTGCCCAGTTCAAACTCCAAACGCACACGTTCAAGGCATGCACAACTTAGGCCTGCTCTGCAGGACTCCCAGTTGCACACGTACATACAACCAGGGCAAGAGGATGGGCATTCTCTTCCATCATTCCTAAGCATGGAACAGCTTCCCACTCCATCAGAGCCCCCTCCTCTCTTCTTGAATTCTGCAAAAAGCTGAAGACGTGGCTTCTTAGTTCACCAACCTACCATAGGCAGGGCTCGGCGCACACAGACCTGCTCAGCATCAGGAGACCCTCACGAGTGATAGTGCACTTTACAAATACACATAACAAACTTGGGTCTTCTTCACTTGATACAGGCATCAGTAGCTGGAATGAAAGTGGTGCCCAGTTTAGATTGGGTAGTTTTACCATAATAGAGTTTTTAATACCTGGAATCTAAGGAGGCAAAGGCAGGTGTAATGCTTTGAATTTGAGGTGTCTGAGGCAGGTTTCTGACATTGAAAGTGAGGGGCTGAGGCAGGTGCTGGCCTAAGCATACTGCTTCATTTACATGGGCCCAGTGGAGGCAAATGGGTGTTCCTGAGCCTGGGGTGGGGGGCTGAATGCGGAAACAGGGCATGTTCTGGGGGAGCAGTGCAGGTCACGTTCTTGTGCTTCAAAGGGGTGGGTAGGGGGGAGGCATCAGTGCACGTTCATGGTTTGCTACTCATGCCCTTTTCACTGTGAAGAGTTTTTTATCTCCTAAGTTTCGATATTCTGAGTTGCAGGCATGCCAACAAGAGAGGACATGACCGATGGTTTATGGCGACAGCCCCACTAGAGTCCAGCCCGGCCGGGACGGTGCAGGAGTGAGTGTAGAGGCAAGAGGAGCTCAAGTTGGGGGGTTTGGCACATTTCTCTCTTGCTGTCAGTATTTTGAACACCTAAGATGAGGAACACGGTTGGTTACATTACAAATAGATTGTTCTTCACTGTGTTCCTAACTTTCTTTGAATGCCCTCGCTCTATCTTTTAGTATCCGTTCCAATAGTGACACTAGGGTCATGACCTTTACAGAACCAGGCCTAGGACAGCCATTTTTGATATTTGAATTCTATGATTTTTGGAAACAGGATGTTTATACTGGTGGTCGATACAGGCACATACTTTGTATTTACATATCAGGGAGATCAGCCCAGTTTCACTCACACTCCTATTGTCTGGAGACAGGCGCGACCCCTCTTTCATGACACGTCTGTCCCAGCAAACTCCTTGATCTCTCCTCTTGACATGATCTAGTGTGAAGCTAAGGAAGAGGCTGCATGAGCTCCTCATTAAATTGTAAGTCATGATTTTGTAAGACACCGAGACAAAGCAGGGTTGGGGAGAAGTTAGATTAAAACCTACTGTGGCAATGACTTCAGTGATGGGAGATGTTACAGTGGCAGTAATGATTCATGGTATGGAGAGTGACTGCAGTGACAAGATTGAAGAGATGTGCTAACGATGTTGTCTACCAGTGACGAGCATCAGCATTCAGTACACGACCCTCCTATTTCTCTCCTAGGATCAAGCTGTCCTTGCACCCGGTCAGACCATTGTGTCCCAACAGCGAGAGATTATAAGTCACATGTATGTAAAATTTGGATGCCATGATGGAAGTACTTGTCGTGCGTATGCAGATCTGTGGCGCCAGTACACCGGCATCGACAGCCCAACATTCTACATCCGTGTGATCCACTCGGATCGGTCGCAGGTACAGCTGGTGTGTAACCGTGGAGGAGATGCCCCTGTCTGCCCCAACTATGGTAAGTGTATGCACAGAATCTGTGGTTGAACACACCCACATGTCAGAGTTATAAAGCTTAACACAGTTCCCAGAATCCTCATGTCATACACATGTAGACAGTATTGAAGGATTCTCCCTGTCCACGTTGTTGCTTCACCATGAAATGCCTTTGAAAAACAAGAGGCGTTTGGAAAACAGGAATAGGTTTGTTTAATGAAACATTGCGGCTGGGAGATGAGTTACAGGCAGAGGGTCTGAGCCCTGTCTCAATTTACAATCGATCTGAAACATTCTTATATACACGTCATTGCATGCCATACACAGTTCTAATTAATTACAAACAACAGGGGCAGCCCTAAAACCTGAACCAGGGGCTAAATAATACTGGAATCCAAACAATGGTTCAAGTAAAACACTTAAGATAAGAAAACAATGTTAAAGAATAAAAATACAGAGGAAAAACATTAACGTAATAGAGCTTACATTTGAAAGGAGAGAAAAAAAGGGAAGAAAGAAAAAGAGTAGTGCCAAAAGTTTAAGGCACACAGTACCCACGTACAGAAAATGTCTTTCGATTAGAAAATGTATTATTCAGATAATCAATAACAAATAACGATAATGGCGCTCATGGGGTTACACAAACAATACAAACAATATCATGTGTAATCAAACAGAAAGTGGCTGAGGAAAAATACAAAAGCGAGGTTCAAGACAAAACAGAAACACACAGCAGAAAAAATGCGTCCTCTTCAATTAGAGCCACATCTTAGCGTTGACGGCGTTTCGACCCATTTAACCTTGAAGGGTCATCATCAGGACAAAACATCAAACATGAGAGCGTCCAATAGACTTCAATAAAATATCTAGGATAAAATATGTACATGGGTATCAGAACAAATAATAGTAAAATTGTGCACTAAACCAAAGAAAGTTTATCATATGTGCTAAAGATAATGAAAGTGGAAAAGAACCAGACAAGACCCACCACCAACATCCAAAAGTCAGTGCTGGAGCAGAAAAAAGGGGGTCTAAACCACGTGAAAAAGTCAGGAAAAAAGTGTACTAACTTTCAACTAAACAGTGAAAAAAGGGGAGAAGACAATAATAATAATAATAATCACCTGTATCACAAGGAAAAATCATCCACACTAAATGAAGAAAGGGCACAACGAGTACAAAGCTTTAGTGCCCAAACCAGAAATCGCACTCTGTCATTATGTAAAAGAGAGGGCACAGAATTAGGCGGCCACAATTCACATGAATTGTGGAAAGGGAATGAATGGGCTGCTTATTGACATACCTGATGGCATATCAAAAAGATCGTAGTCGAAAAGATGCGTTGAGGTAGGTAATCTTTGAAGGAGAAGTCAAGCCAGATAGAGTGTTCATAATACAGACACTGTTACAAATAAATGAAAAAAGGGTAAGGGAGGGGCATATCAGATATGCGAGTTGCCCCATAGGGAGACCCAGGATGATAATACTGTGCCTGGAAATTGATCCAGTAAATTATTACAATATAGCGCTCATGCTAATTCAAGGAATCCCGGTCGGTGCCCTTGTTCAAACTTAAAACATACAAAACAGTAAATCAAAAGGATATTCACATGCTGCATGAAAACTACTGAAAAGGACAATCCTCAATGAAAATCAAGAGGATTCTATGTGACATACGGGAGGGCTTTAAACTAGAATCGTAAGGGGTCAACCTTAATCCATATCCCAAATAGCGCAAACAGTACACGACAATACTATTGCCTACAGGCCCAGCAGAATTCATATATGCTGAATGTGCCCAATATATCCTGTAGTCTCTTAGGCAGCTAAAGAATAAAGGAAACGCATGACTGCAGAGAAGTCGATAACAAAATATCTAAATGAACAATACATGCATGGTTGACAGATAACCAATGAGGTCAACGGTATACGCCAGCTAATAATCAAGCCCACATAGTCAGGTACCATTAACAAAATATTCGTAACGAAAATACCAAGTTAAATCAACAATATGCGCTAGCCGATACTGCATCCCACATAGTCAGGCACAAAAATAAAATAATCATGTCCTAGCTGTAGCGGACTTCTACTTCCTGCTCATTTTAACCGCCCTGTTCCATCAGCATGCCGGCTGGAGTCACGTCCGTTCAACTCTAGCTTAGCTCCCCTCCGTTCAACTCTAAATGCAGCAGCCAGGATGGTCACTGGAGGAAAGAAATACGAGCACATCTCTCCCACTCTCAGGGAGCTAAAATGGCTCCCAATCGAAATGCGTGCAAGCTTCAGAACTGCTTGTCTCACACACAAAGCTCTGCACACTGGCAAGCCTACCTACCTGGCCTCCAAACTCAACAAGGCTGGTCAGACAAGGAATCTCAGGAGTATTAACACTCTACTTCTCATCCCGCCGAAAACTCGCAAACAAAAAACCTTATCATGCTCCTTCTCTGGTAATGCACCCAAAATTTGGAATGCCATCCCAGTCCACATCAGGACTAACCCCTCCTTCATAAAATTCAAAAGCCAGCTCAAACACCTCTACCTCAACCAAACTCTTCCGAAGGGATAGCTACCGCCCAACGCAGAATCTTGCCCATTGGAGGATATAGTCACGTCGATAAGAAGACTTTTACATCACCTACTTCTGGACTCGATCCTTTGTCCCCCCTCCCTGAACAGGATTCGCCACGAATCAATGTGTTTACTATTGTTTTACTGTGTATTCGATTGCTACATGACAAAAGGTTGTAAAGCGCTCCGATTCCTTCGGGTCTGGCTAGTGCTATATAAAACCCTTAAATAAATAAATAAATATGTCCCGAGCAAAAAGCCAGAAAGTCGAAAACGGGAAGGACGCTAAGCAATTATAGCATCCTGTCCATGGAAATAAAAAGCGGACCGGTGCTATGTAGGAATGTATCCAAACTGAAGAGGAATAGCGGCCATTTTACAGAGGGAAAAATCTTTCAACAATTAATTAACAACCAAAGGCATATTAATGCACTATGTGTAATATGCACGGGAACCATATCTACATGGCTGTTACCTCCAATAAACGTTATACAAGGCAATCGAAAAGTCAATTGTTTCCACACTTATCTAGATTATAGGTAAGAAAAATCATACGACCAGCCAAAAATGGAAGAATGATTAGAGAAATGCGTATCCAACATAAACAACACCCCAATAGAAATGGAGTTAATTTAGAAAAAACAACCACCACCAGAAGAGATAAAGGAATTAAATGAGAAAATAACATTAAAATTAGATAGCCACAGGGTTGTAAATGATTCAATCATCAAAATATATACAACACACGGGCCAGCATAAGGGCTTTCAAATGTAAGCTCTATTATGTTAATGTTTTGCCTCTGTATTTTTATTCTTTAAAAAAAAAATCTTATCTTAAGTGTTTTACTTGAACCATTCATTGTTTGGATTCCAGTGATAAACAGTTCTAGGCAATCGTCGTTTGGTATGGAATGTGCGGCACAATGTGGGGAGTGTGTAAAGTGTCCAGATGTCCAGCATGGGGAGTGCATGATCACTGCGTGTGATGTGTCTGCTGTGTCCTGATTGGCTATGTGTTCCTAATTTATGTGGTATCTGACTTTATGGTGTTTTAGGCGCACGTGTACCCCTCCGTCCATGGGTGCTTTATTGGGGGCCATTCTCCCTGAACCATTATAGTGTTGCTAGGCCTATCTGTGGGATTGATCTGGGATTTTGTGTTCGTGCGTTTGTCGGCTGGCTATGTGCCACCCCACCTGTGACCTGTCAATCGATAACCTCAGGGCTAGGTCTCAGTGCTTGCCTGACTACGTATTTGCGAGTCGGGCTTATGTGGAGTTCACAATGGGCAAATTTGTTAATAAGGACACTATTTCATTCACATAAATGAATGTATCGTTTCTCATGTCGGCGTCGACTTTTACCATATTAACATTCCCCCTCTAGTTGCTTTACTGTATTGGTGCCCTGTTGTTTTTATGCTCGCTTTCAGCAACCACTACTTTCCTGGAAACTTCTATTTTTCTTAGTATGAGGACTGCGTTTTTACAGTAGGAAATCCTCAATTGTTTGGATCCACACATAACAAGAACACAATGAAAAATGGCAACCACGACATGCACAGACCATAGATCCACTGGGAGAGCCTTGAGACCCAATTCAAAAACCTCTCCTGCTCAGGGGCACCTCCCTCCTCATTTATGTCTCTTTGTAAACGGTGCAGTGCTTGGATAGCAAGAGTCAATGTTCCATTGTCCATATCGTTGCCTGGTATAAACGTGCAGCAGGAAGCACCAATGTCGGCACACACCCCTCCCTCCATTTTGGTCTAACACATATCGGTTCTGCATCACCAGGAGGCAGGTTGCTCTCAGTTCTTCCTTGATTGAATTAAGGCCGAGCTCAGTTATGCTCAACATTTTAAGCATCTCCCACCTGGTTATCTGTAACTGGTGGGCGTTCACCTTTGTCTGTACTGTAAAGACGGGTATAGCCCATCCTGCCAATACCTGTGTGTCTATGAACAGTCTGAATTTTTCTGGAAGGTCCTTGTACTGAGCCCAGCCAAAATAGTCCACAGTTCTTTTTTCACAAGTCTGTTCCAGCACGGTTGTCTTCTTCCTCAGTGGGTGCTGGTACAAATCTGAGAGTTTTTCTCCAGGAATGACCAGGGCCAGTGTTCCCTGGCCGTGGCGGCCAGGGAACAGAGTCTGCACCATCTGGGGGCAAGCTGAGTGTAGACAAACTCGCTGCACTGCCAGTAGAAATCCATCAGCATGGAGGTGCCCCATTGCATATCCAGAATGTGCATAATCGTGCCACAGTTCTCATTCATGCCCAGTGGAAGCGTTCCTTTACCTCTGAAACTCAAGCAATACGGTGTAAGTTTCTATACAATTAGGGGTTGCCCCTTCCCTTCTAGCCAAGTGTATTCACCCATCTCAGTATCCCATATTTCCTGACATGTGTTGGTCGCGCTCTCATTCAACCCTCCCCCATGTGACTCATTCCCCTTTCTATCCTTGAGCTGGACAGCCCTACACAGGAATTCCATGTCGAGGGTCCACGTGTTGTTAAAGAAGACTGCCCCAGATAATGTTGCCAGGCTAAAGTAAAATTTGCTCTCGAGGTCAGCCAGCTCCGTGGAAGTAGAAACTGAATTCAAACTTACAATGTAACAGGCAGTTTCTTATATAAGGTTAAAACGACAAAAATGTCATACATTTGCATATCAAATCAAGTGTTTGCTCAATCTCATTGTTATCTGTTAACATTTCAGCAAAAGTAATAGTTTCTGCAAAATCCACCTAACCCCACGTTTATGGAATGCGATTCATGTGCTTGTGTTTACTGATACATTGTCATGTTCCCTGCACTACCGGGTGTCCTTGTGTGTCTCATGCTTTAAAGCCTGGCAATGCCCTAATCCCTGCTCGTCTACTGTACTGTAGCCTAGCCTCCCACTTATCTTGTTCCGCTGTGCTGCTTTATCTGCATATTCTCTCAGAGACGTGTTCTTGCAATGCTTGCCAATGGTGCAAAGGTGCTTTCCATTTCTGCTGTGTTTGCTTAATTATATTTCTCTGTTTTACAAAATGTCCTGTCTGCTTCCCTCCCCCAGGCCCGACTCTATTTGTGCTCTTTTATTCTGCTATTGTAGAGAACTGAGGTCTGTGTTTTTCTAATACCAGCTAAATTTGTATACGTCTTTCTGCTGATGCTTGCATTGTCATGAGCAGGCCTTCCTCAATTTCTACATTCATTATACCATTTCCCCCTTTAGCTGACTTTTCAACTATTTCCTCACTTTCCTTTTTGCTTGTAGTCATTAATGTGCACACATTCTCCTCAATGTCCTGCATTTTATTAACCAATTTTGTAGTAAACATCCCTCCCAACTTCTGACTAATGCTTTCACAACATCCTATCACTATCTGGAGGACACAGAACATCAATAGCAGTACTACAATGATAACCAACACGTCCTTAAATAGTCCTGACATCCAGGATGGTATCCAAGTGACCCACCCTAAAAACCATTCATTTGGGACACTCCCCTTCCCCACCATCTTCTTTTGCATGGTATGAAGAGTTTGTATGGCCTCTGTTAGTGTTCCATTATCTGTGTCAGTGGCTGGAATGTACGTACTGCAGGGGGTTTGAATCTTGGCACATACTCCCCCCTCAATGGCCATCATTAAACAAATGTCTATGCTGCATACGCATTGCTCTCACACCTCTCAATTCTTCTTTGACTGCATTAAAGCCATCCTCCCATCCTCAGTGGCATTGATGGATTTCATGAGTTCCCAGCGGGTAATCTGGAGCCAACGAGCTGTCGCTTTTGCCTGAATGAACAGAAGGATACTGCTGACAAAAGAACTGTGCATCGTTGAACAGCATGTGCTCCCGCGGGACGCCGCTCCAGGCTGTAGTAACAAAATTCTCCGCAGCTCTCTCCATCCGAAGATGGTGCAGCAAGGTAGTGGGATGGCTCATGGGACGGTCGTGTAGCTTGGAGATGTCCACTCCTTGAATCACCAGGGAGGGGGTGTGCACAGTGACGAGAGACCAGAGGCCACGCCAACATGAAGGAAATCGTGTATACAGCCATCACCGCAGTTCCATTATCAATCCATTAGACTGGAGGTGCCCCATTGCATGTCAGCATTAAAGATTGTAGCATTGCAATTGATGTTGTTTCCCACCGGGACTGTTCCATTTCCCCTGAAACATACAGACAAAATAAAGGGTTTTCTACCTGCTCAAAAAGTTGTAGGTGTTTCTACCCAAGTAAATCTAGATATGATCTCATCTCACACTGCCTGACATATCTGTTATGTGCTATTGTCAGTCTGGTTTCCCTTTTTCATAAAGAAAGAGCCCTACACCCAAATATAGCACCATGGTGCCAATGACCATGAACGTATACTGATCCATTGTCTCAGAAATATGGCCTCTCTTGACAATCGTGGGGCCGGGGTGTGGAAGAGTAATTCTTGCAGAAAAGTGTAGGTCGGGATACCCCTAAAATCCCTGTTGCAATATTTTAGCTCTCCGAGTTCCATCCTTGTGCCTCATAATCCCTGTCTTGGCCATTGCATCTAACGTCACTACTAGTTCTTTGCGATCTGTTAGGAAGTTCATTACATCTGCAAATCTTTCTCATATTGTGTGGTGTTTACTAGGAATGTTCCCTACTAGCCCTGCAGTGGTTGCATCTGTGTTCGTATTCTACAAAGGAGAAATGGTAATATTTGGAAGTACCTCCTCAGACGAGTGTAACCTATCTGAGTCGGTGGCGTGTGGAATCAAAGAACAAAGAAAACAAGAAGAATTAGAGGTCTGCGTACCTATCTCTGTCATATGTTTGAAGGAAGTGGCCTGATTCGGGTCACTCGGGTCACTAATGACCACCTCTCAGCCTTCCATACCAAATGAAGAGTCGGTCAGACAGTAGAGAATACAAACCAATAACTGTTTATTCAGAGAACACTCAGACCGGAGCCCAGTCTGCCCAGTCGCTAGGAATGCTGCAGAGGGACTGAAATCGACAAGCATAAAGATACATTATGTACATTTCGTAACTGGGCTAAAACACGCCCATAGTGGAATTTTTCAGGCAGGTGCTGCTAAGAAATGGAATACAGGGAGAAAAAACAATCTCAGTGCACATATCTTACACAAAGTTGCAAAGTCCAAGTTTGTCCCAGTCGGGTCCGTCACCAGACAAGTGGAAGAAGGCCTCTATCTAGTGAAAAAGGTATGCGCTAATAAGAAAAGGCTATTCATTAGCGAAGCAAAACCCAACCTTGGAGAAACGAAACCCAGTAGAGGCCTTTTCTCAGAAATAGCTAAGGATTCGTTTCGATCATGATTCAAAATGGCGTCTAAATAGAAAATGGTACAGCGAATGCCAACTTACATAAGGTAATGCGCAAGCAGAAACATCTCTATTCTAACAGACCCTCCTTTTAGCATGAGCTAAAACATAATGGCAACAAGAAAAATATAAAATCAGAAAAAAAAAAAAAAAACATGAGTATAACTTCTCATGAACATTCCATATTTTCAGTATCGGGAGGGAGACTGTAAGGAGGGAAGAAGTCTCGAGAATACCCTCATCTATCTGCATTAGGTTGTCTATCTCTTTCTGCACCATAATTGCAGCATTGGTATCATGAATCGATATTTTCCTCTTGGGAGTGAGAAGGGTGGTGCAATAAGAGCAACAAAAGGGGAGGCACTGAATAGGGGCACAACAAAGCACCAATTTCACGATCAGGTAAATCACCTTTTCAAGAATCCAACCCCAGCTACCAAAAAGAGACCAACTCCAATTTCCACTTTCCATTCCCTTAACATTCTCGAGGATGTCTAATATGTGTTTGGTAATATTCTTTTCCATATTTTTGATCCCAACTACACACTGGTCTACCACTACCACGCATACACCACACTCTTGGCTAGAATGAAATCCACTGCGTATCTAGTCTGTTCAGAATATATTTGCATACTCTCCAACTGAGTAGTGATGTTGCGTAAAGCAGCCACGGTAGAGTTAAATTAATATTTGCAACTTGCACCTGAAATATTCTCTAGCTTTCATACCCTGGGCCATAGAAGTACCACCCAAAGTGAAAATGGAAGAAGGGATGTGTCCAAAAGTAATCCCATTACTATAATTATTGACCTCTAGATCGGTCACTCCCTCACAAAATTCTTTGCTCAAGGTCCTTTTAACCCAACGGGTATTAGGCTTAGCATATTTACAAGGGACACCTAAGGGCAACACCATCCCAAGAGCTACATCATCGGTACCATTATGCACATTAGAACAGGTACCGTTAGACAAAAAGTAAAACCCCGGCTGTGCATAAATCGGTCCTTCATAATCTACTGCAGCATATCTGGTGTTCATTCCAAAGGTACTCGGATCTTTGTCATTCACCAGGGGCATTGTATTCCAGAACAATTGATATGCAAAGAAGTGTTTGTACTATTCACAATAGGGCAACAAGCAGGATAATACCAGCGTCCCAGGTGACTATCAATTCCTTATAATGCCAACACACCAGTGTGACATTCTGTTCTTCCATATTAATGTTGTTGCAATATGTGTTGTTATCACACCCTGAATAACCCATTCCCAGTGACTTTCTATGATATAAACAAGGACCTGGATAGCCAAAACCAAATACTCCCTTCACTTCTGTGAACTGCGGTGGACGAATATAAGTATAGTTCACAAGAGATAATGGGTATGCAGTCCATAAACTAGAGGGGTAAGAAGCGGTCCCTTCTCCAAAGAATCTCTTGTGTGTATCTAGAAACACATTGCTCGGGCTGTCCTTTTCTTTCTTGGTGGGGAAATAACTTTAACCTTGGTACGTAAAGGCACATCCTGATCATTTTCCAAAACCCATGACAACCCACACAATATTAATAACAATAAAACTACAAGAGCAACACACATTATTTTCTTCTTGCGGGTCCATATCACATTATGCTGGGCAACAAGAATCACTGGCTGCTCTTCCTCAGCAACCATTCTACCAAAGGGATGCATAACAGATGATGAAATGGGGGCAAAAGGAAATATACAAGTTCCCAGTGTACGTCAGAGCCTCACTGGTACAGGCTCCTATTGTTCATCAATATGTTGGCGCTCTTGAGCACCGGCGGTGGAGCTTGCTCGGTGCTAAGCTCGTATCCCACGTCGATCACGATGGTATACCTCCACGGTATACTTTGGTCTTCCCTATCTAATGTTCAAACAGCTAACTAAAGTAAGCAGAAATCCTTCACCAAGCTTAATAAATCTCTGTTGGTACTATAACTCAGTACAGCCTATCTTACGCAGTCCATCCCTAATCTCTTTTCTCCTTAGATGCAATTTCCCTCAGCCGAGGGCACAAATTGTACCGGGTAGCCCCAGGCACTGTAGGATCAGTGAATAACCGCTCTCGGATAGCTCGTATTTCTGGAGGAACAGCTGCATTCAGCACGTCGTCATTTTCCGTATCCGTCTACGTCAACATTAGTTGGGCATCACTGAATGGGACAAACCGAGGCACCTACTTGCACTCGGAGTCCCCGATGCCGTCCTTGACCCACAGATCATAGGGTAGAGGTAAAGGAACCCTCTTACAATGGGTGGCATGCACCCAGTTCTTACGGCCAGCAACCTTCACAGCAGTACGTGTCACCAACAGGACCTGTTCAGGCCCCTTCCATCGCGGCTCCAAACTTTTCTTTCGCTGAAAGTTCCGGAGAAGCACAAAATCACCAGGCTGAATATCGTGGCCGGGTCCCTCTGGTGTAGAAGGCAGGGACTCCTGCACCTGTTGGTGAATAGAACGTAAACTTTCTGTTAGCTGGCCAAGATAATCAAACAACACAGGGTATTCAATATCGGAGAATCAACGAGGGCGCGGGACGCCCCAGACATTTGCCGGGAGTCCAAACACGACCTCATACGGTGACAATCCTGTTCTAGAATGAGATGTCATTCTTGTTGACAAAAGTGCTAATGGTAAAGCATCTGGCCACTGTAACCCTGTTGTCTCCTGAATTTTTGCCAATTTTAGTTTGAGAGTACCATTGTACTTCCCAACCAAACCCACTGACTGCGGATGATTGGCAGCATGAAATTTCTGCTTCACATGAAGACCCTCACAAATCAATTGAATCACTTTTGCATTAAAATGACTTCCGTTGTCACTCCAGATCACTTGGGGCAAGCCAAAACGAGGAAAGAACTCCTTCAGGAGTACCTTTGCAGTCGTAATGGCTGTATTATCTTTAGTGGGATAAGCCTCAACCCATTTACTGAATGCACAGACAACCACTAAAACATACTTAAGATTATTGCATCTCTCTAATTCAATGTAGTCCATTTGAAGGACTTCTAAAGGGAAAGTAGGTGGTGCAAAGTTACTGGGTGGGGTAGGGGCACCCTTCCCAGGATTATGCATCATGCATACCATGCAGTACTTTACTAAGTGTGCAGCTGTCTTAGGGATGTTATCATTCTGCCATACAGGGTCTAACAATTTACAAATGCCTTTAGCACTAATATGAGCTGGACCGTGGGCCATAGTAACCACAGGAAGAACATATGCATCTGGTAACATCCATTTCTGTTTTCCTGATTTATCAATCCAACATCCCTCCTCATTCAACTGTGCTGTACTTTCCTGCCACACCGCTAATTCTTTTATCGTAGCTTCACTTTGCATTTCGTTTACACTTTCAAGGGTGTCCTCAAACATGACAACCTCAGGAACCCACCTAGCTGGACCTGCTACAAACATCCTTTTCATCTTTGTCCGGGCCGTTTCCTTAGCTGTCTGATTAGCAAAAGCGTTTTCCCCTACCTACATCATCGGTGACCTTCCTGTGGGCACTACACTTAACTATGGCCAATTTCTTGGGGAGCGTCAAAGGAGACAAAAGCCCCAATATGAGGTGTCCATGCTGGATTCTGGTGCCATGCGAAGTAAGGAACCCTCTCTCAGCCCATAGTCACCCAAAATTATGCGCGACCCCGAAGGCTTACTGGCTGTCAGTATAGATGTTGACACCCAGCCCCTCACTTAATTCACAAGCTCGAATAAGGGAAGCTAACTCTGCAGCTTGAGCTGCCTGATAAGGGACCCGTGATGTCTCTACTACAGCGCTCAGTGTTGTAATAGCGTAGGCTGCAGTGGTGATACCATCTGGTAATTTAAAACAAGAGCCATCAACATATAGTTCCCCTTGTGGGTTAGATAAGGGAACATCAGTCAAGTCTACCCGTCCTTTCATCTCTTCTTCTGTTCGGAAGATGCAGTCATGTTTATCAACTCCATCACTCTCAGAAGGGAGGGGTAGTAACGTGGCTGGATTCAGAGTGGCACATCTTTTGATTGTGATGTGTTTAGGAAACAGTGTCAATTCATAGCCAGTAAGACGTGCACTGGTGAGGTGCTGTGTCTTTGTCTTATTCAAAAGCGTGTCCACAGCATGGGGTACATTGACTGTGAGGTCAGTATCAAGCTTGAGCCCAGCAGATTGTCTGATTGAAGTGGCCACAGCCGCGACTGCTCTTAGACAACTCGGGAGGGCTCTCGCAACTGGATCAAGCACAGCAGAGAAATAAGCACATGGTTGTTGCTTATCCCCAAATTTTTGTGTTAGGACAGAAAGCGCGCAACCAGCCACCTCATGGACGTAAAGCACAAACGGCTTGCCATAGTTAGGTGTACCAAGCACGAGAGCCTAACAAAGCGCAGTTTTCAATTGCTCAAAAGACTGCTGACATTCAGGCGTCCAGGGCAAAGGCTCATGCACTTCTTTCATTGTTAATGCAAGCAAAGGTTTGATTAGTAGGGAGAAATTAGGTATCCACTGACGACAATAAGAATTGATACCTATAAAAGTGCGCACATCTTTTTGAGTTTGTGGAATGGACATTTTAACAATAGTACTAATACGCTCAGGGGTCAACGTCCTACCCTGCTTCGACAGTAGGTGACTTAAATAGGTGACCTCCTGTCGACAATACTGAAATTTAGAAAGAGACACTTTATGTCCATGATGGGCTAAATGCAGCAATAATTTAACAGTACTATCTTTGCAACCTTGTTCTGTATCAGAAGCAACAAGTATGTCATCGACATACTGCACTAATACATTACCTGGGGGAAGTGAAAGGGAATCCAATTGACCTTTCAATGCTTGGCTATAAATACTCGGACTCTCTCTATAGCCCTGAGGCGCTCGACAGAACCTAAAGCTCCTACCAGCAAGGGTGAACCCAAAACAGATATCTACTATCTGGATGAATAGGAATACTAAAGAATGCATTTTTTAAATCAATAACAGAAAATAATTTCGCAGTAGAAGGAATCATTGTCAAAAGCGTGGTGATAAAAGGAACCACTGGAAACTGGGGAGTCACTATTTTATTAACTTCGCGCAAGTCAATCACAAAACGGTAAACATCCTCATGATCATCAGAATAACCTGAGAGTGTCCGTTTAAGAATCGGAAGAATAGGACTATTACAAATGTTGGCAGACGTATCTTCAACTACTCCCTTTTGTATCAAATCCTGAATAATCTGTAGAAGGGCCCGCTCTCCCGCCTGAGGTATTTTATACTGAGGAATACGAGGCAAAATAGCATTATCTTTGACCTGTATCGAAACTGGCGGTATGTGCAACAGTCCTATATCTGTATCACCTGTCACCCATAGTGTGGGTGGCACATCAGTGAATTCAACGGGAAGAGGTGCATCCTGAGACAAACATTGTTTAACACCCACATCCTGGCCCATCGTCATATAAACACCTGCCGGGGAACAATAAATAGTAGCATGCAATTTCTTCAACAAATCCAAGCCCACCAAATTTTCTCCACAATTTGAGGTCAACAAAAACGGAGAATTCACAGTAAAAGGACCAACAGTCAATGCAAGTGGTCGGGAAATGAAGCTTACTTCCGGTTCACCTGAAAACCTACCGAAACATTATTATGGCCAGACAGAGCCGCCCCAGGGACCAAATGTCGAGAAACAGAACTCTTCGTCGCAGCTGTGTCCACCAAAAATTCCTTTGTCGAGCCTTGCAAATCCGCAGTGAGATAAGGACCACGCTGATCTACAGGTATCAGAACTGGTCCCTCACTCTGTCCCTGTCTATCCTAGTAAGGCATCCCTGTCACCTCATCCATATCGTAATCATCATGATAATACTGTCCATCGTGAAGGTCATCAAAGTAATTGTTATCAGAACGACCCTGTGAGACCTCAGCATTCTGAGCTCTATCGGTCCCACGACCTCATCCACAAGAACTTCGCCCTCTAGGGACCGCAGCCTTCTGCAAAAGCACAGGACACTCGCTACGCCAATGGCCCTCCTCCTTACAATATGCACTCTGATTCAGCCCCAAGGGTGTCGTGGTCGGCTGCCTGCTGGTGCACGGAAGCTGTCTAGAAGGACCATCGCGTCCTCTACCATTCCCCCTAAATGCTTGTTGTAACAGCACCTTCGTCTTCAACTCCTTATGCTTTTTATCTGCCTTCTCTTTCTCCTCTTGGTCCCGATGTTCGTAATATTGAGCCATATTCAAAACGGGGGAAGAGGTGGACCAAGTACTCTCAGACACCTGCAAACGAGCCGCAATTTCAGGGAGCAGATTAGAAACAAATCTGTCGACAAACAACCAAACTCCTCCCTCAATAGACATATCCTGCCCACTATAATCCAAGAACGTGTCTTCAAATCGAGTCAAGAATATCAGACACACTTTCATCCTTCTTCTGTAGACAAGCCGTCAATTTATCCTAACTCACCTTCTTCGGCGGAATAAGAGAATGCATATATGTGATAATGCGGCCTGGCAAAGCAAGTATCTCGGCTCTGGGCTTATCACCTGGCTTCCTTTCCAGATCCCAACCCTTAATATGCTCCCATGTGCCTCCCAACTCCGCAACATGATCCTGAGAATGAACCTGTCTCCAAATATCAACCGGAACGAGAAGACCAAAAAACATTTCAATATCAGCAAGGGTCATTACAGTAGAAGAGGCAGCTTCAGTCAATTCTTTATAATAGGCAGTGGGATTTTTCCTCAGATCAGGCAAAAGAGTCTTAAGGGATAGAACCTCACTTCTCTTTCACGGAGTATAAACCCATTGTTCCTGAAAATGGGCCGCTACACCCGGTCTGGTGACAGTACCGCGCTGATCCGTTAACTCTGGTATTTCTGGGTGATATATAGGATGAACCTCCCGCATCAGAAACTGAGATACTGACTTAGGACTATTCTCAGACAACCTTCCCCTGTAAACAATTAAAGTCGTAAGATTTCCAAAAACCTGACCTGGCTCCAAATCAGTAACATACACACGATCTCTAACATCAAATAAAATTTGAGGCGCTTCTGCCCCAAAGTGTTGCTGCCAAAGACTAATCAACGTAGCGGACATATGATTAAGGGCATGTTGCTGTATAACAGGTTCAAAATCTCGCATGACTTCCCAAACATCCTCCACACTATAGATTGCATTACGAGCCCACTGCGCAGCCTGATTAGTGATTACTTGTTTTTCTTCATCCCCCACCCCAGACCGCACTAAAGGGCCCATGTGCTCCTTAAATTTCGTCCAATCTCTATCCTCAAATCCACATGCTGGCATCTCAATACTCAGAGGTCGGAGGATGAAAAACCATGGAAGGGGAAGCAACAGAAGTAGCAGGTACAATCGTCGCTGGCGCTTGTACCGGAGGAGAGAGAACAGAGAATACAGGAGTCGAGACAGTAGGTGTGCTAATAGCCACAGTTGCTAAAGATGGCGAAGACAAAAAAGGAGCAGGGGGTGCTGTGGCCAAAGCCGTTGAAACAACAACTGTAGATACGGGAACAGTTGGAGCAGATACAACAGGCTGCTGCGACTGTAAAGGAACAGCGGGGTATAGCCTCTGCGGGGCATATGGAGGCGGGGGTCGAGTGTCTAACAATTCCTCCACAAAAGTATCTGTGTCCTCTTGGGCCAAATAAGATTTATCAATATGCAACCGAAACCTCCTATCTTCACATTCAACTCCTGCGTCTTGCTTTTCTCTATCATATGCTATAGCTTTTTGAGTCAGTGTTTGCATCTTCCCCTTCCGTGTACCTTTTCCCATCTTTAATCGTCTGTCTAGCTGCTTTCTGCCATGTTCTGAGGGAATCAAACATAGACTGTCTACTTCATCTTTTAAATAACTGTTCCTGTAAAAACTCAATCTTTTGTTCATCAAAAGTGCCCGTCAACGGCCACTGTAACTCGGCATTGTCCCTCGTATATTTGTGCCATATTGTACTAAACATAATAGGGCCAAGACCATGCTTCACATACATATCAAAATTAGGGCTGCCTTCAGGAGGCGCCGGCTGAGCTTCTTCCAATCGAGCATCTGCAGAACAACAATGACAACAGAAATACAAGAACTTACTAAGACCAGGCATTTTTAAAAAGAAAACAAATTTGTTATTTTTGCCTGGCAAAGCAATTGCAAGTGCTTTTATCAAAAACGGTCCTCAGATCGTACCAAACTCAATCCACAATGGTACCATATCCACAAAGAACCCAAACAATCTCACCTGATATGAGTAGCACAAACAAATTAATTCTCCATTGCCGACTCTTCAGACCAAACGGTCAGATCCAAGGGTTTCGCCGTTCAGGACTCCAGTCGGGATGACCACTGGGTGAGGCACGGTCCGGCACGACGGAAGGGGCAGCTGCGAGCAAACAATACTCTTTGTTCAGGGATCCCTGAACCGTCAGTCCAACCCGACGATGGCCTCGACCTCTCCCCCCCCCCGTCCGCGGAAGGGGATGGATCAATCATCCGAAGGAGTCCCTGTTCAGGCGCCAACTGAAGGAAGTGGCCTGATTCGGGTCACTCTGGTCACTAATGACCACCTCTCAGCCTTCCATACCAAATGAAGAGTCGGTCAGACAGTAGAGAATACAAACCAACAGCTGTCTATTAGATACACTCAGAGCGGAGCCCAGTCTGCCCAGTCGCTAGGAGTGCTGCAGAGGGACTGAAATCGACAAGCATAAAGATACATCGTAACTGGGCTAAAACACGCCCATAGTGGAATTTTCCAGGCAGGTGCTGCTAAGCAATGGAATACAGGGAGAAAAAACAATCTCAGTGCTCATATCTTAAGTTGAACAGTCCAAGGTTGTTCCAGACGGGCCCGTCACCAGACAAGTGGGAGAAAGCCTTTATCTAGTGTAAAAGGTATGCGCTTATAAGAACAGGCTATTCATTAGCGAAGCAAAACCCAACCTTGGAGAAACGAAACCCAGCAGAGGCCTTTTCTCAGAAATAGCTAAGGATTAGTTTCGATCAGGATTCAAAATGGCGTCTAAATAGAAAATGGCACCGCGAATGCTAACTTACATAAGGTAATGCGCAACATTTCTATTCTAACATGTTGATATCACATAATATGTAATAAGCTAGCATGAATGCACGCAAATGTAACTTTGCTGTCTCTGTATATGGTGGTGGTAATTCCATAGCATCCTGTGCCCTACTTGTCATCATACCTAATGTGTGTTCATCACATTGATTATAATTTGCGGATGCTTTAGCTGCTTCTTTTGCTTCCTAATCTGCCAGAGCATTACCCTGGAGATAAGGTCTTGTTAATTGCCGTGTGCGGCTCACTTTACCATCGCAACTTTCGATGGAAGTGTTAAAGCTTGTATCATGTTTACCAATAGATCTTTATGCATCAAAGGAAATACATCAGATTGAAGGAATCCCCTGCTTTCCCATCTGTGAATGCTAGAATGTACAGTGGTGGTGACTTATGCTGAATCTGAATAGATGGCGACCTCTAGTCCCTCAGCTTGCTGCAATGATGGCCACTAATTCAGCCTCCTGTGCTGAAAAATGAGAAGGTAGTGGCATCTGGCTGATTTTTGATTTGTAATGTATCAGAAGATCCCCGCTATTCATCTCTTATAACTGCTTCTCCAGAATGTCGAATCCCAGTTTCCTGATCTATGAAGGAGGCCCCATCAATAAAGAACAACATGCTCCCTAGGATGGGGTCTTCTCCCACCTTACTTAGTCTGGTGTGTAATTAGTACAGTCATGTTGTTAGAAATGGGGGTCTATAGTTGGCAAAGGTTTGCACCTTTGTCCAAGTAGGGACCCTTCTTTTTAGTCAGGGTAAGGGAGTTACACTCCTAAAATGACCCCTGCTCACCCCCTTGGTAGCTTGGCACGAGCAGTCAGACTTATCTCAGAGGCAGTGTGTAAAGCATTTGCACATAACTAACAGTAATACAGTGAAAACACTACAAAAGGACACCACAACAGTTTAGAAAAATATCCAATATTTTTATATATCCAAAACAAGACCAAGACAATAAGAATCCAACATCCAGTACTTAAAAATATATACTTTGCAGAAATAACTCAAAAACACAGTTATTCTGAGTCGGTAGCTCTATCCGGGGCTACCGCGATACTGAAAACAACAGAATCCAACAGTTCCGTCTGACCGCGTCGGTTGGGGATGTCGGTAGACTCGTAAACAGTACCTTTTGTGTTGTGGCTCGTGCGAGCCAGTCGGGGCAACCATTGTGGTTGCGTTGCAAAATGGAAGGGGTGCGGTGCTCTCACAATACGGTTCAGGCAGCGGCTCGGTGACAATCGTCCAGACGGCGTCAGTGAGACCAAGGCTTACGGTGCGAGGTGAGGCAGTGCTCGATGTGGTACTGGCAGGTTGCGGTGCAAGCGACAGAGTCGGTTAGCGGGAGGTGGCGTCAGACTGCTGTGTGGGACGAGGCAGTGCGTGGTGAAACTTACAAGCGGTGCCCCCAGCCACGATGCGGTCACGGGGGTTGAAGTCAGCAGGCAGCGAGGGCGTCGGTGAGACCAGGGTGGTGAGGTGAAACGAGGCGATGCAGAGTGCGGTGCCCACAGGTCACGGTGCAAGCAGCGGCTCGGTGGTGGAGGCGGCGGTCGTCGTCGCCGGTACGACCAGGGTTGCGGTGCGAGATGCGGCGGTGCCTTCTGCGGTGCCTTCAGGACATGGAGCCAGCGACGGAGTTGGTTGCTTTTCCCTTCTCTGTGGCAACTGAAACAGCGGTTCCAGAAGCGGTACCCAGAGGTTGGTGAAGTCTTTGCAGTCCCTGGTACTTCAGAACAGGAGGAAAGCTCTACTTCAAGCCCTTGGAGATACTCAGCACAAGTAAAGAAAGTTCAGTCCAGTCCTTTCGCTGCCCAAGGCAGAAGCAGCAACTGCAGGCCAACCCAACAAAACAACAACACAGCAAAAGGGCAGTACTCCTCCTGGCAGCTCTTCCAGCTCTTCTTCTTGGCAGATTCCTTGATTCCAGCGAGTTCTAAAGTTCTGGGGTCTGGGCCCGAATATTTATACTCAAAATTCCATTGTTCTTTCAGGCAGAGAGTGTCTGCTTAGTCCAAATCAATTTGGTCCTCTCTGGCACAGCTTCCCAGCAGGAGGTGGAGACAGCATTGTCTAAGGCAGACCAGGCCCATTCAGGTGCAAGGGGAATCTCCTCCCACCACTCTCAATGCAGATCAGGCCTATTCAGGTGCTAGCAAATGCAGCCCAGGTCTATTCAGCCCAGCCCTGACTCATTCAGGAAAGGCAGGACACACATCAACCTCCCCCTCCCCCCCCCAGTGGCCATCTGAGAGAATGCACATCCCCAGCACCTGTCACTCCAAAGCCAGGCAGTCAATCCACAAACCAGCAGAGGCACACAGGATGGCAAAGCAATAAAATACCCACTTTCTAACAGTGGTATTTTCAAACACACAATATAAAAATCATCTTTACTAAAAGATGCATTTTCATATTCTGAGTGGAGGCATACTAAACTCCATCTTTCTATCGTGTCCCAATGGGAAGTTATGTTTATAAGATGTTATAAATAAACTTGCATTCTATCCTATGGGACAGATAGCCTTTCAATAGTGAAAATCAAAATACACTGTATTTCACTATCAGGACATGTCACACACCTCAGTACATGTCCTACCTTTCACATGCACTGCACCCTGCCCATTGGGCTACCTTGGGCCTACCTTAGGGGTGTCTTAGATGTAAGAAAAGGGAAGATTAGGACCTGGCAAATGGGTGCACTTGCCAAGTCGACATGGCAGTTACAAACTGCACACAGACACTTCAGTGGGAGGTCTGAGATACCTTTACAGGGCCACTTCTGTGGGTGGCACAATCAGTGCTGCAGGCCCACTAGTAGCCTTTGATTTACAGGCCCTGGGCACACACAGCGCACTGTACTAGGGACTTACCAATGAATCAAATAAGCCAAACAAGGAAACACTAATCCATAAACATAATTTACAATAGGAGCACTTGCACTTTAACACTGAACAGCAGAGAGAAAGAGTGCAGAGACACTAAACCAGCAAAAACAGAGTCAAAACCTGGAGGTCAGAAAGCAGAAAGACCTGTCTGTCAGGTGTCACCCTCCTCCCATCTTTAGATATTATCTGCCCCAAATAGTGAACTACTGTCTGCACATATTGTAATTTGTCGCTGTCCACTTTGTATCCTTTTTCTGCATGCATGCAAAGGAGACCAATAGTATCATCTCTGCATATGTTTTCGGTAGGACTACATACCATAATGTCGTCCATGTACTGTAAAAAGGTGCTTTTTTACATTTTACATTTGCTAAATCTTTTTTCACTGTCCTGTTGAAGATACTCGAGACTCACAATAGCTCTGGGAAAGCCTTCTATAGCAATACTAAGTTTGTCTGTACGCAAACCCTGTTAGATATTGACTGGGTGCATTGGAATACTGAAAATTGCATTTTTCAAATCAGTCACTGAAAATTGGGTGACATCTGTAGGAATGTTGTCAGTATGACTGATGGGTCTGGTACCACCGGAAAATCTGAGATCACTATTTTGTTCAGGTGGCGGAAATCTTGAATCACCCTCCCTTAGCCTTCTTTATAGAAAAAGATCAGTGAATTACAGGGTGATGTTCTTTCCTATATTACTCCCTGCTAAAGCAACGTCTGTAGTGTGGGAAAGATGCCTTCTTCTGCTTCTTTGGACAAAGGATACTGACGTACCCCAGGATTCAGTGTTATTTTCACAGGCTCAGCTCCTTTAATCAGTCCCACATCGTGTGGCCCCTTTGTCCAAAGACTCTCTGTACCATTACCAAATCCTTTACTCTTATTGTACTGTTTCTTTGGGTTTTTTGACACCATCCTGTATTGTTCTATAATAGGAATATCCATTTCACATACCACTGTCTCAATTGATGGGCTGTCATCAACCATTTCTTTATCTGATATGTCTCTTAGTTTGACGTCTGGATCCATAAATACTACTGATGCCCACGTTCTCTGTCTCCTGTCAAATGCTATCAAAAATGTATAACTTGGCTTTATTTCAAGGGCCACTATTTCAAACACTGTATCAGGTTCTTCTATGGGATCCCTAGGTCTTTCAGGTCTGAACAATAGTTCTTTTGGTATCGCTCTGTCTTTCTCAGTAACGCCGGTGTATGCGCTGTCAAAAAATATATATATGCCATGCAAAAAGGCTTCTGTATCCACCGGAATTACCCTGACCTGTTGTCCCAAGGCATCATGAGCTATGAGTGACAACATCCTACCTGGTGTAATGCCAGGTGTGTATCATACCATCGACCCATCTTCCAAAAAAGAGATGGTCATATTCAGCTTACTCATCAGGTCTCTTCTAAGAAGATTGACTGGTGCCTCTGGAGAATATAACAATGGTCTT
Organism: Calotriton arnoldi; assembly: GCA_963921515.1. NCBI lineage: Eukaryota > Metazoa > Chordata > Amphibia > Caudata > Salamandridae > Calotriton > Calotriton arnoldi. The sequence continues at coordinate 209,124 of CAWUFW010011257.1, forward strand.
TCAATCTGCGTGTCTCTTATTATCATACTCACTGATTCAGTAAAGGGAACCCTCCTGACGGCCCAAGAAAACCTTTGTGTTTCCATTGACTTGTGAGAAAGTGGTATTGTTCCTTCCTTTATACAAGATGTGGTGGCCCCAGTGTTGATTATAGAGCTACAGGGGCGACCTTCTATGGCAACGATAACAGTCGGCTCCTCATCTGATCTGTGGGTTACCAATAGTAATGAACACATAATGGTTCTCTGTAGACAGGGTATGGTTATCAACACGACACCTACATCTACAAGGCCCAAGAAAACTACTACCACAGTTTATGTGTCCTTGTGACATTATCAAGATAATTCATCCAGTTACCATCAAGCTACGGCTTCCCCCTGAATACACGATCCACCTAGCGTTTCAAGTTTCACTGATCAAGCCATACCACTCCGCCACATGAAAAGATACCCCACCCCCACCCGTTCTGATTAATGACCAACAAATCTACAAAGTTCGCCATATCCTGAACTATAAACGATCTCAGGGAAAACTATATTACTTTATAGATTGGAAGGGATATGACCCTTCAGAACGATGTTGGGAACCGGCCTCCTTGGTTCTTGCCCCCTGTCTGGTGAGACGATTTCATGCCCTCCACTCCACCAAACCACAACCTGTAAGACTGCCTTTGAGAGGGGCGACTGCCAGGATTCCTGCCACAGCTCACCTCTCTTGACTATCACAATATACCGGCAGGACTCATATCTTTTCTTCCAACACTTATGAATGAACAAACGTCTTGTACCCTGACTTTTGACCATATTACATGCTGTTGGTAATAGCTAGCTGCAGCTGGTGTTCCCCGGTTTGTTTGAAAAGGCCTAATAGCTTTTACAAATGTTTTACCATGCATATGTAAGGTCAGGTTTCAGGTGCCACGGAAACATCCAGAAAATCCAAAGGAATAAGCATCAAGCAATCTGCATAGATGACCTCAACGTGAACCTTCCAGAAGACAGCCCTCATCAAATTAATCCCCTGCACCTGTTCCTAGTTACAAACAATTAGAATGTGACCTTTATGAACGTTCTAAAGCAGTCTTATTTAAAGACCGTCCATACTCCTCCCCTTCGCTTAGCCTCTTCGCCTGCCACTCACCTGTTTCCTGGCTTCCAGGACTCTGTCTGGCCAGCTCTCTTGATCCTCCCGCTTGACCTCACCGCAAAGAACATCCCGCATTAATCTCGCACATGGATGGAAAAACAAGAAGAAAAGGAGAGATGCATTAACAGACTTGATTTTACTAAGTGCTGACCTCAGTCACAACATCATGCTGCAAACAAAGGTAACCAGTATTTTTGTTCAACTTGTACATACTGTTGGCAGGGCTCTGCCAGAGAAGACTTGGCTGAAGCTAACCCCTTCTAAATTTGCTTGTGGCTTTGATGCTGAAATCATACTCACTACAGTTTCCAAAATTTTAATAAAGGAGCATCTACGGACATTCTATATGAAAACAAAACAGCAACAAAACTAAAGGTTGGTTGAGAATGAAAAGCTTTTGTGAGGTGAAACGTTAAAAGATAGAGTTAATACGAGACTAAAGCTTTATTATTTGTTTGTTTATGGGTACCATATCTGCCGGTACCATTCATCAGTCTGGTGTGAATGCCTGCTGCAGTGTTGCTGTTGATTAGACGAGTAAGAGCATCTTTGACTCTACACTCTCTCTCCATCCCAAACCCTTCCCCCTGGGATTTGCCCCCAGAGCAGTGTCTCCTCCTGAAAACTGAGGGCAAGTCTCGGGAGGATTCGGGAATTAGCGTCGCCGCATGATTGGAATCATCTGTGATCCAGGTAGATGGCTTATGACATGGAGGCTCTACTCACAATTGTCCACATTGTAGATCTTTGTCTCATGCAGTGTGTCAGTAGGCCTCCTTCTGTACTATACACCAAGGCTCGCACTGAGGTTCAGGAAGCTGGTAGTGGGCCTCCTTCTGTACTATACACCAAGGCTCGCACTGAGGATCATGACGCTGGTAGTGGGCCTCCTTCTGTACTACACACCAAGGCTCGCACTGAGGATCAAGCAGCTGGTAGTGGGCCTCCTTCTGTACTATACACCAAGGCTCGCACTGAGGTTCAGGAAGCTGGTAGTGGGCCTCCTTCTGTACTATACACCAAGGCTCGCACTGAGGTTCAGGAAGCTGGTAGTGGGCCTCCCTCTGTACTATACACCAAGGCTCGCACTGAGGATCAAGCAGCTGGTAGTGGGCCTCCTTCTGTACTACACACCAAGGCTCGCACTGAGGATCAGGGCACTGTTAGTGTGCCTCCTTCTGTACTACACACCAAGGCTATCACTGAGGATCAGGACGCTGGCAGTGGACCTCCTTCTGTACTACACACCAAGGCTATCACTGAGGATCAGTGAGCTGTTAGTGTGCCTCCTTCTGTACTACACACCAAGGCTATCACTGAGGATCAGTGAGCTGTTAGTGTGCCTCCTTCTGTACTACACACCAAGGCTATCACTGAGGATCAGTGAGCTGTTAGTGTGCCTCCTTCTGTACTACACACCAAGGCTCACATTGAGGATCAGGAAGCTGGCAGTGGGCCTCCTTCTGTACTACACACCAAGGCTCGCACTGAGGATCATGACGCTGGTAGTGGGCCTCCTTCTGTACTATACACCAAGGCTCGCACTGAGGATCAGGAAGCTGGTAGTGGGCCTCCTTCTGTACTATACACCAAGGCTCGCACTGAGGATCAGGAAGCTGGTAGTGGGCCTCCTTCTGTACTATACACCAAGGCTCGCACTGAGGTTCAGGAAGCTGGTAGTGGGCCTCCCTCTGTACTATACACCAAGGCTCGCACTGAGGATCAAGCAGCTGGTAGTGGGCCTCCTTCTGTACTATACACCAAGGCTCGCACTGAGGATCAAGCAGCTGGTAGTGGGCCTCCCTCTGTATTACACACCAAGGCTCACACTGAGGATCAGGAAGCTGGTAGTGGGCCTCCTTCTGTACTACACACCAAGGCTCGCATTGAGGATCAGGAAGCTGGTAGTGGGCCTCCTTCTGTACTACACACTAAGGCTATCACTGAGGATCAGGACGCTGGCAGTGGGCCTCCTTCTGTACTACACACCAAGGCTATCACTGAGGATCAGTGAGCTGTTAGTGTGCCTCCTTCTGTATTACACACCAAGGCTATCACTGAGGATCAGTGAGCTGTTAGTGGGCCTCCTTCTGTACTACACACCAAGGCTCGCACTGAGGTTCAGGACGCTGGTAGTGGGCCTCCTTCTGTACTATACACCAAGGCTCGCACTGAGGATCAGGACGCTGGTAGTGGGCCTCCTTCTGTACTACACACCAAGGCTCGCACTGAGGATCATGACGTGGTTAGTGGGCCTCCTTCTGTACTACACACCAAGGCTATCACTGAGGATCATGACGTGGTTAGTGGGCCTCCTTCTGTACTACACACCAAGGCTCGCACTGAGGATCAGGACACTGTTAGTGTGCCACCTTCTGTACTTCACACCAAGGCTATCACTGAGGATCAGTGAGCTGTTAGTGTGCCTCCTTCTGTACTACACACCAAGGCTCACATTGAGGATCAGGAAGCTGTTAGTGGGCCTCCTTCTGTACTACACACCAAGGCTCGCACTGAGGATAAGGACGCTGGTAGTGGGCCTCCTTCTGTACTACACACCAAGGCTCGCACTGAGGATCATGACGCTGGCAGTGGGCCTCCTTCTGTACTATACACCAAGGCTCGCACTGAGGATCATGATGCTGGTAGTGGGCCTCCTTCTGTACTATACACCAAGGCTCGCACTGAGAATCAGGACGCTGGTAGTGGGCCTCCTTCTGTACTACACACCAAGGCTCGCACTGAGGATCAGGAAGCTGGTAGAGGGCCTCCTTCTGTACTACACACCAAGGCTCACACTGAGGAGCAGGACGCTGGTAGTGGGCCTCCTTCTGTACTACACACCAAGGCTCGCACTGAGGATCAGGAAGCTGGTAGAGGGCCTCCTTCTGTACTACACACCAAGGCTCGCACTGAGGATCAGGAAGCTGGTAGAGGGCCTCCTTCTGTACTACACACCAAGGCTCGCATTGAGGATCAGGAAGCTGGTAGTGGGCCCCCTTCTCTACTACACACCAAGGCTCACATTGAGGATTACAAAACTGGTAGTGGGCCTCTCTCTGTACTATACACCAAGGCTCGCACTGAGGATCAGGACGCTGGCAGTGGTCCTCCTTCTGTACTACACACCAAGGCTCGCATTGAGGATCAGGAAGCTGGTAGTGGGCCTCCTTCTGTACTACACACCAAGGCTCGCACTGAGGATCAGGAAGCTGGTAGTGGGCCTCCTTCTGTACTACACACCAAGGCTCGCACTGAGGATCAGGAAGCTGGTAGTGGGCCTAGTTCTGTACTACACACCAAGGCTCGCATTGAGGATCAGGAAGCTGGTAGTGGGCCTCCTTCTGTACTACACACCAAGGCTCGCATTGAGGATCAGGAAGCTGGTAGTGGGCCTCCTTCTGTACTACACACCAAGGCTTGCACTGAGGATCAGGACGCTGGCAGTGGGACTCCTTCTGTACTACACACCAAGGCTCGCATTGAGGATCAGGAAGCTGGTAGTGGGCCTCCTTCTGTACTACACACCAAGGCTCGCATTGAGGATCAGGAAGCTGGTAGTGGGCCTCCTTCTGTACTACACACCAAGGCTCGCATTGAGGACCATGAAGCTGGTAGTGGGCCTCCTTCTGTACTACACACCAAGGCTCGCACTGAGGATCAGGAAGCTGGCAGTGGGCCTCCTTCTGTACTACACACCAAGGCTCACAATGAGGATCAGGAAGCTGGTAGTGGGCCTCCTTCTGTACTACACACCAAGGCTATCACTGAGGATCATGACGCTGGCAGTGGGCCTCCTTCTGTACTACACATCAAGGCTCGCACTGAGGATCAAGCAGCTGGTAGTGGGCCTCCTTCTGTACTACACACCAAGGCTCACATTGAGGATCATGAAGCTGGTAGTGGGCCTCCCTCTGTACTATACACCAAGGCTCGCACTGAGGATCAAGCAGCTGGTAGTGGGCTTCCTACTGTACTACACGCCAAGGCTATCACGGAGGATCATGAAGCTGGTAGTGGGCCTCCTTCTGTACTACACACCAAGCCTCCCATTGAGGATCATGAAGCTGGTAGTGGGCCTCCTTCTGTACTACACACCAAGGCTATCACTGAGGATCATGACGTGGGTAGTGGGCCTCCTTCTGTACGACACACCAAGGTTCGCACTGAGGATCAGGAAGCTGGTATTGGGCCTCCTTCTGTACTACACACCAAGGCTCGCACTGAGGAGCAGGAAGCTGGTAGTGGGCCTCCCTCTGTACTATACACCAAGGGATGCACTGAGGATCAGGAAGCTGGTAGTGGGCCTCCTTCTGTACTACACACCAAGGCTCGCATTGTGGAGCAGGAAGTTGGTGGTGGGCCTCCTTCTTACTACACAACACGGCTCACATTGAGGATCATGAAGCTGGAAGTGGGCCTCCTTCTGTACTACACACCAAGGCTCGCACTGAGGATCAGGAAGTTGGTAGTGGGCCTCCTGTACTACACACCAAGGCTCACATTGAGGATCAGGAAGTTGGTAGTGGGCCTTCTGTACTACACACCAAGGCTCACATTGAGGATCAGGAAGCTGGAAGCGGGCCTCCTTCTGTACTACACACCAAGGCTCACATTGAGGATCAGGAAGCTGGTAGTGGGCCTCCTTCTGTACTACACACCAAGGCTCGCACTGAGGATCAGGAAGCTGGTAGTGGGCCTCCTTCTGTACTACACACCAAGGCTCGCATTGAGGAACATGAAGCTGGTAGTGGGCCTCCTTCTGTACTACAAACCAAGGCTCGCACTGAGGATCAGCACGCTGGCAGTGGGCCTCCTACTGTACTACATACCAAGGCTCGCACTGAAGATCAGGAAGCTGGTAGTGGGCCTCCTTCTGTACTACACACTGTTGGAAGCCGGAGTCCCCGTCCCACACCACTGTCACCAAATGCGAAACCCGGGACTCCTCACTCAACGTTAGGCCAAGTAAGGACACCGTTTGAGATAGCCCTGCTCACCCCCTTAGTAGCTTGGCATGAGCAGCCAGGCCTATCTCCAAGGCACGAGTGTACAGTATGTGCAACCACACTCACAACAACCCACTGGTGGCACCACAAATGGACTCCACACGAGTTTGATAAAACAAGAATAAACTTTATGTAAAAAGATGTACGATCAGACCACACAATACATAAGCCAGCATGTAATAAAGGGTAATATTCGTTCCGGCTGGCTGGTAGGTTCAAATCCCAACCACCGCTTTCAAAATGCTATGCTGGTCGCAATGCTAGAATCACACACGTTGCAATGGACAAACAATAGTGCGTTGTGTACCGATACAATCCTGTGCTGGGCAAAGGAGAAATAAGACAATGCGTAACGATACACCCCGGTACCTGCAATGGGAGAAATAATGCAAGGCGTACCGCTATAATCATGTACTGTGCAATGAAGGAATAATGCAATGCGTCACACCCCAATCACGTTCTTTGCAATGAAGAAATAATGCAATGCGTGCCGCTACAATCATGTACTTTGCAATGAAGGAATAATGTAATGCGTAGCTACAATCATGTACTTTGTAATGAAGAAATAATGCAATGCGGGCCGCTACAATCCTGTACTTTGCAATGGAGAAATAATGCAATGCGTAGCGCTACAATCGTGTACTTCGTTATGCAGAAATAATGTCAGGCGTCCTAAGACAGTCCGGCAGTTCGTTAGCAGCAATATTGGCAATGTGTATTACGACAGTCAGCCTCTTCGAAAACTGTTGCCCCCCACACATATCAACGATGACATAAAGTACAGCTTCTCACTCTGGCCCCAGTACTGCCACTCCTGAACGCAGTACGGGCCCCAATCTGAGCCGAAGCAAAGGCTCACGTCGCCAGAAGGACTGAGAGGCCGAGAGAGTGTCCCTCTGAGCCCGCGCCCCACCCAGGCAGTGATCCACGTTACCTGGGGGCGCGACCCCACTCTCCTCTCCTCCTTCAGCAAACTGGCCCTTTCGTGTAGAACTTTCTCAATGGGCCTCAGCGGCTCGGCCTGGCAGATCAGCTCCTCCGGGGCTGCCGGGCCGCGACTGTTAGGAAGGTCTCAGGCGGCCGCAGGGCACACGTACCCCACGCCCCTGAGATTACGTTACTCCGGGTGCACGTTCACCACAGCACCCTCCGGGTCTCCTCTGGCACGAAGCTACACACACAACGCTGATGGGACTTCACGTCGACTCCGAGTGCACGTTCCCCAGGCACTCCTTCCTGCGGTCTCAGTTGGCACCAAGACACGCACACCGCGCTGCAGAGACTCACTTTCTTCCGGTGCACACGATGATCAGCCGATCACCTCCACAGTCCCAGGTTGCACCAAAGCACGCATACTGCTTCACTGAGACTTACTCCAACTCCGGTGCCCCGATATCCAGGCGCTCTTCACCAATGCCTTCGGCCGCACCCCGACACGTTCACTGTGTCCGAGCCTCACTTCTCCTCCGGTGCACTCGATGACCAGGCGCTCTCCACCAGCACCTCTGGTGCACCCCGACACGCACCCTGAGCGTCCGAGACTCACTCCACTTCCGATGCACACGTTGACCGGGCGCTCCTCACCAACGCCTCCTGTGCACCACGACACGCACCCTGCGCGTCCGAGACTCCCTTCACCTCCGATGCACCCGCTGACCAGGCGCTCTTCACCAGCGCCTGCGGTGCACCACGACACGCACCCAGCGCATCCGAGTCTCACGTCACCTCCGATGCACATGCTGACCAGGCGCTCTTCACCAACGCCTGCTGTGCACCACGAAACGCACCCAGCGCGTCCGAGACTCACTTCACCTTCGATGCACATGTTGACCAGGCGCTCTTCACCAACGCTTCCTGTGCACCACGACACGCACCCAGCGCATCCGAGTCTCACTTCTCCTCCGTGTGTCCAAGATCACAGGGCACACCTTTCGAGGGTCTCAAGCTGCCACAACACGCGCCCACCGCGTCGCTTGAAACTTCTCCGGAAACTTTTATGTTCCTGTGTTTCCAAACAGGGAGCCAGCTCACCTCGGGCCCTTGGGGTAACAAGACACAGCACAAAGCACAGTCTTCTTCAAGCAGGGGGACCCAGCGCACAAAGCACAGTCCCAACAGCCTCTTCCTTGGTTAAAACAGCAAACTGCAGACCAGCCCCAGATCACGAAGCAAGGGTTGGTCCTTCCCAGCAGTCTCTTCAGTTGTTCCTTCCTTAGCAGAGGTTCCTCTTTACCACAAAATGGGTCCAAGCCTTTTCAGTCCCAATTCATTTCTATTCCAACGTTCAGGGGTCTCAGCTCTCATAGTTATACCCCTAAATGTCTTTGAAGTTCGTTGTGCTCAGGGGTCCCTGACCCCTGCCTAAATCAGTTCTGAGTCTCTCCCTCCCAGTGTCACCTTTCTCCCTTTGATACTGGGGGTCTGGATCCTTAATCACGCAGCAGGAGATGGGTCAATTGTTTTATAGCCGCAACCCAGGCCTCTTCACCTCCCGGGGTTTCTCCTCGCCTGCTCTCCAGCTGCAGGTCAGCCTGGTGCCATCTCACCCCCTCCCCTCTCAGATCCAGACAGTCAATCCACATTCAACAGAGACACACAGAAATGCTTAAAGCACAAAACTCAGCCAATTCCTAAAAGAGTGGCTTCTGAACACACAGTGACAAAACCACTTTCATAGAAAGATGGGTTATGACGCTGTGAGTTCATACATACTAAACTTCGCCTCTCCATTTTAAACTTATGGGAAACTAGGCTAACAAACACCATACCCAGCCTCCCCATTCTGTCCTATGGGCAGGATGGCCTTTCACCAGTGAAAAACGAAATGGAGTGTTTTTCACTGTCAGGACATAACACACACCTCATTATAGGTCCTGCCTTTTACTTACACGGCACCCTGCCCAGGGGTTACCCGGGACCTACCACAGGGGGGCCAACTATGTACGCAAAAGGGAAAGTAAGGCCTGACAAGTGGTTGCACTTGTCAGGACAACATGCTAACTTAGCAAACTGCGCGCAGGCCCTACACTGCAGGCCTGAGTTCCCTTCTCCGCGCACCTTTGCATTACTAGCCCTGGCACACACAGTGCACATCACTAGGGACTTTACTAGTAAGGCAACATACCAATCATAGCCAACTAATTACTATTACACTTTACAGAGGGAACACTTGTACTTTGACACTGATCAGCAGTGGCAAAGTACCCAAAGCATCTAAATAGGCAACTCTACTTCAGGAGAACGGTCTAGGGGGAAAGCAAAAAGTTTAGGCAACTTTAGCCAAAAAGGCCAAGTCCTACACACACCAAGGCTCGCACTGAGGTTCAGGACGCTGTTAGTGTGCCTCCTTCTGTACTACACACCAAGGCTCGCACTGAGGATCAGGAAGCTGGCAGTGGGCCTCCTTCTGTACTACACACCAAGGCTCTCATTGAGGATCAGGAAGTGGCTAGTGGGTCTCCTTCTGTACTACACACCAAGGCTCACATTGAGGATCAGCACACTGGCCGTGGGCTTCCTTCTGTACTACACACCAAGGCTCGTACTGAGGATCATGAAGCTGGTAGTGGGCCTCCTTCTGTACTACACACCAAGCCTCCCATTGAGGATCAGGAAGCTGGTAGTGGGCCTCCTTCTGTACTACACACCAAGGCTTGCACTGAGGATCATGAAGCTGGTAGTGGGCCTCCTTCTGTACTACGCACCAAGGCTTGCACTGAGGATCATGAAGCTGGTAGTGGGCCTCCTTCCATACTACACACCAAGGCTCGCACTGAGGATCAGGAAGCTGGTAGTGGGTCTCCCTCTGTACTACACACCAAGGCTCGCACTGAGGATCAGGACGCTGGTAGTGGGCCTCCTTCTGTACTACGCACCAAGGCTCGCACTGAGGATCATGAAGCTGGTAGTGGGCCTCCCTCTGTATTACACACCAAGGCTCACATTGAGGATCATGAAGCTGGAAGTGTGCCTCCCTCTGTACTACGCACCAAGGCTCGCACTGAGGATCAGGAAGCCGGTAGTGGGCCTTCTTCTGTACTACGCACCAAGGCTCGCACTGAGGATCATGAAGCTGGTAGAGGGCCTCCTTCTGTACTACACACCAAGGCTCACATTGAGGATCAGGACGCTGGTAGTGGGTGTAGGAAGGTGGAATCTGACTGCATGGTTACCCCCACTTTTTTCCTGGTGTTTTGCTGGTTTTTGACTAGTCTGACTGGGATCCTGCTATTCAGGATCCCAGTCTATCTGCTTTCTCCCTAAATTGGTTGTGTTATGTACTTTAGGTACACTCCAGATTGGATGCTGGGGTACCCTTATAAGTCCCTAGTATATGGTACATCATGTATGCAGGGCATAGGTACCCCAGAGGCCTCCCAGGGGCTGCAGCATGTATTATGCCACCCCTGAAAGACCATTCAAACTGACACCACAGGTCTGCTACTGCAGCCTGTGTAAGGTGGCGCATGCACCCCTTACTGTGATATAGGTTAACTATATCTATTCTAAATCACTAGAGATATAAACCTATCAGTCACCCCTATGGCAGGCCTTATCAATCCTGAAGGCAGGGTGCTGGGTTTTATGTGAGAGGGTGCTCCTGCATGAGCAGAGCCCCTCTGCAGCCTTCGGAACCTATTTTCCGGGGTTGTCTGTGATGCAGCCAACCATATATATTTAAGTGCATTATAACCTTGCGGTAAATGCTAACTTTAAAACGGCTGCTTAGAAACATGTCGTGTTTGGTGTCAAACACCTTGGAATCATACCCCCACACCAGTAACTAGTGTGGGAGGTATGATTCCTCCCTTGTAGTACCACTACTATGGGGCACCGGTCTACCCGGTACAAGCTTTCTCGACCTGGGCAGCACAAAATGGATGCTGCCAGCCACAGACACGAGTCTGCCCTCCTGCTGCTGAGCCAAGCTCGAGCAGAGGAAGGCCTGACAATAGGTTTCCTGTCACAGGGAGGTGTGACCACCTCCCAGACAGGCTATAGTGTATTGGGGCTGGGTGGGTGCACTCTTAGAGTGCCAGAAAGTCTGCACTGGGGGCACATTTGGTGTCCCCGTGCATAGTCCAGCTCAAACCGGTTGCATGTAGACATTTGCTCCTGCTCTGGCGCAAAACTGGACAAAGGACATGGGTGTAGCCACCCCTCTGTCCTGACCCTCCCATAGGTGGGTCCCCAGAGTTTATCCCACCCCTTCCTTGGGTATAAAGTAGGAACCCTGACTACAGGACTTTAGATTTTACCTGGACTAAACTCTGCTACAGAAACCAAGTACTTCGACGATCTACACTACGCTGGATGACTGAAGAATCTCCTTTGGAGTAAAGGAGTTACTCCCCTGCAGCAGCAGGCACCGAAACGCATCTGACCGGTTTGCATCTCCCAAGCTCCTGAGGACTCCGAAGATTTCTGCAACACAGGAGGTGGGTTCCTGAGCGTCCCTGAGGTTGATCTGACCTCTCAGCAATTCTGAGACCAGTATCCCTCGTGGGGACCGTGCAACCCGAACCCTTGTGCACTGTGTACTTTTGCAGCAGCATTTTGCTTTTTGGCGACCCCTGAGGCTGTGCTTTGGGCTACGTGTAGTCCTGACCCCAAGCAGTATTTCCACTGCAGATTTCGGGCCTACACTCCACAAGTGTTCTGTGGGCTGGTATTTCGTGATTCAGCTCGAGGTCCCTTTGCGATCCCTGGTCCGTTGGCCTTGGGTCCCTGTGAAGGTAACTTTGACTTTCCTTGGGCTTTCCTGGTTGCTCCAGACGTGCCCTGACTCTCCATAGCTTGGAGAGTCACCAGGAGCTTGCTGGTCCTCACTGTGACTTGTTTCCTCTGCCCGCGTGGGTTGCAGTTGCCAAGGCTTGTTGGTGTTCAATACGGACACTGACCCCCCAGCACTCAACATCCTTCGTGGGACAGCTCACCTCCGGACTTTGGTCGTCGTCGACGTCTCCTGGTCCCCGTGGCTGCAGAGTCAAGCATCCTATCTTCACACCTGAAGCACCCGACATCGGTGGGCTGACTTGACCCAGACTCTGTCCCCTCTGCTTTCAGGTTCTTCTCACCTCGGATCCAGGCTTGGATTCCACCGGCCACTTTTCATCTTCCCGGCAGCAGTACTTCTTCGCATCACGCCATTCAAAACGACGAGGGTTTCCGACACCACTTGACCCCCTATGCACCCGGCTCCTCTGGTATAGGTAACACGGGTACCTCGGTACTCACAAGGGTGCTGGCCTTAGAACCTTCTATGTTCCAAAGGGTTTGCTTGAAGTCCTCTCTGAAGTGTCCTTAAACTGTAATTTTCCAACCGAGACCTTCCCATAGAGTTGTACGGAGCTTGCGTCTGTGTTCACACACTGCACCCAGCCTCCATGGGTCCCCTGTGTCACTACTTTGGGTGGTTCCTTGGGGTCCCAGCGATTCTACGTGCTCTAGGCACTGTGTCTAGTTAAGTCGTGGTTGTTATACCACTTTCTTAGTATATGGTTCGGTCTCCCCCTGCAGCCTGCTGTGTATTGTGCTATTTACTGTCATTCTATCGATTTAATATTGTGTACCTTGTGCTCCAATCTCATAAAGAGGTTAGTAGAGAGTGTTTAGTAATAAATACATATATTTTATATATCTCTTGTGTGGTTCTCCTTTCATTTGGTCATTCAGGAGGTTCTGATCTGGTAAAACAGGCTGCTTTACTTTCCTTCGAGACTTAGCCTGAAGGCTGCTCTCCATAGCTACCACTAGGATAGCTTTCAATAAAGGTTGTCTTTAACCTAATCATCAATAAGGGTAGTTTGGACTGGTGCAAGGTGCCCACTAGAACTAGTGGACAGCATATACCAGGCCAACTTCTCACAGTGGGCCTCCTTCTGTACTACACACCGAGGCTCACACTGAGGAGCAGGACGCTGGTAGTGGACCTCCTTCTGTACTACACACCAAGGCTCACACTGAGGATCAGGAAGCTGGTAGTGGGTCTCCTTCTGTACTACACACCAAGGCTCACATTGAGGATCATGAAGCTGGTAGTGGGCCTCCTTCTGTACTACACACCAAGGCTCACATTGAGGATTACAAAACTGGTAGTGGGCCTCCCTCTGTACTACACACCAAGGCTCGCACTGAGGATCAGGACGCTGGTAGTGGGTCTCCTTCTGTACTACACACCAAGGCTCACATTGAGGATCAGGAAGCTGGAAGTGGGCCTCCTTCTGTACTACACAACAAGGCTTGTACTGAGGATCAGGAAGCTGGCAGTGGGCCTCCTTCTGTACTACACACCAAGGGGCTCGCATTGAGGATCAGGAAGCTGGCAGTGGGCCTCCTTCTGTACTACACACCAAGGCTCGCACTGAGGATCATGACGCTGGTAGTGGGCCTCCTTCTGTACTACACAACAAGGCTCACACTGAGGAGCAGGAAGCTGGCAGTGGGCCTCCTTCTGTACTACACAACAAGGCTCACACTGAGGAGCAGGAAGCTGGCAGTGGGCCTCCTTCTGTACTACACAACAAGGCTCACATTGAGGATCATGAAGCTGGCAGTGGGCCTCCTTCTGTACTACACACCAAGGCTCGCACTGAGGATCAGTGAGCTGGTAGTGGGCCTCCTTCTGTACTACACACCAAGGCTCACACTGAGGATCATGACGCTGGTAGTGGGCCTCCTTCTGTACTACACACCAAGGCTCGCACTGAGGATCATGAAGCTGGTAGTGGGCCTCCTTCTGTACTACACACCAAGGCTCACATTGAGGATCAGGACGCTGGTAGTGGGCCTCCTTCTGTACTACACACCAAGGCTCACATTGAGGATTACAAAACTGGTAGTGGGCCTCCCTCTGTACTACACACCAAGGCTCGCACTGAGGATCAGGACGCTGGTAGTGGGCCTCCTTCTGTACTACACACCAAGGCTCACATTGAGGATCATGAAGCTGGTAGTGGGCCTCCTTCTGTACTATACACCAAGGCTCGCACTGAGGATCAGGACGCTGGTAGTGGGCCTCCTTCTGTACTACACACCAAGGCTCGCACTGAGGATCATGAAGCTGGTAGTGGGCCTCCTTCCATACTACACACCAAGGCTCGCACTGAGGATCAGGAAGCTGGCAGTGGGCCTCCTTCTGTACTACACACCAAGGCTCTCATTGAGGATCAGGAAGTGGGTAGTGGGTCTCCTTCTGTACTACACACCAAGGCTCACATTGAGGATCAGCACACTGGCCGTGGGCTTCCTTCTGTACTACACAACAAGGCTCACACTGAGGAGCAGGAAGCTGGCAGTGGGCCTCCTTCTGTACTACACAACAAGGCTCACAATGAGGAGCAGGAAGCTGGCAGTGGGCTTCCTTCTGTACTACACACCAATGCGTGAACTCAGGATCAGGAAGCTGGTAGTGGGCTTCCTTATGTACTACACACCAAGGCTCGCCAGCAATCTGGTAGGGCACTCCTTTATTCACATGTAATTCCATTGTCGCTTCCAGAAGTGGTATTCTTTACAGCGAATGGTTGGGCAGGTGCTCCGGAGGTCATTCAAGAGAACAAAGCCACTCCATGATGGCTGTTACCTGGTAAGGAGATCCTTAGGCCATAGCTGTGAAAATGAGCTGTAGTGAGGCTTGTTATGTCACTGGCCTTAGAACATCTATTTAAATATAACAGCCCTTGGCAAAAAACTTGCAGTTTAAGCACAACAAAATATCCCTAAAGTTCTCTCTGTATTACAGCATATCCCATTGTTACGTCCACTACATTCACACCAGACATCACGTTAACGAGGTTTGTAAATGCAAAAGGAGGCTGTGAAGTCACAAATTCAAGATTGGATTCTGAATGTGTTAAAGGGGGCCTTGCAGGGGCAGGACTGACCAATGTGGGCTTTCAGCTAGCCCCACAGAGATGGAGAGGGCTGCTCTAAGGCCCTGTTGCAGCTGCCACTGGATTTTGTGCTGCATGAGGTTCATTTTACCCTACATAAAGATTTTCCATAAATTACTCAGGCCACGGGTTTTCTTCCTTATAACCCATCCATTATCTGAAAACTCCTTCTACAGAGAAACTGAGGAATTTATTTCCAACCATCAAATGAACCCTGCCTAATTTTTCAAGTTGCTCAGATGTCGTAGTCTTTAATGATTTCTCATACAACAGCCTTGGGCTGTCCATGGCTTTGCAGGCTTAGTTAAAGATCCTGGTATAACTGATCATGTAGAATCCACAGTAATTAGCCGCTTGCAGGAGACCTGGTCGCAGGTTAGCCAAGCCTTCTGAGGGTTCATCGTGTTTGATAACCTGATCCTGGCAATGGGGCTTGTATTTCAGGAGGGCTTCCATCTTTGGTGTCTATGAAGTTTGCAAGATCAGTCAAAGAAGACGTCGGCCCTCAAAGTGAAAGGGCAGAAATGCACCATGTTTATGCAATACGGTTCATTCCTGTCCCTTCTCCCTACGCTGTCGCCACTTCGGCTACATAACGCCAACTCAGGCAGCCTTGCTCCTCTGCCTGTGTTGTTGGTAGGTTTGTTTTTGTGCAGGAAGGGGCACCTTCCTGTACAGAAACAAACCATTAAGGTGTATTCCTCTTGCATGCTGCACATTTGTGATGCCTCGCCTTACTTTATATCTATGAGGCCATTCAAAGCCACTCAAAGTGGCCTCATAGATATGATTTCAAGTTTTGCGCCGCAGGAGCGTCACAAAAAGTGACACTCCGGTAGCGCATGGGCTCATAAACATACCCCCTTATCCCCACTTGATAACCTCCAGACTGGCTACTTAGTTGGTTTTATCGTAGCTGACGGTGATTCGAGGGCTGGAGCCGGGGTATTTGTGCTTCTGATATACCAGAAGTACAAAGTTTGTAAACTGTGAAAGAACTGGAAGGATGTGATCCTTTATTTCCAAGGTTCTCCTCTTCTTCTGGCCGTAGAGTTCCTGTAACATCTGCATACTTCCCATAGCTCCAGATGTTTGGCTTCAGTGACATATTTCCATATCTTCAGAATTGGATTGGGAGAAGGGAGAGGATGTACTTAAATGTTGTCAAGCACAGGATCCTACTGTATTGTACATGAACTTGGGCCATCACAGCGGGCTCTTGTAGTTAAAAAACCAGGAGGTAAACCTCGAGAACTGGAATAAGATGTGTGAAGTAATAGCCAAATGGAATAGTCAAACATGGCGGCGCATGGTGCGCCTTGGCTCTTCTCCTTGTCCACCTCGGAGCACGCTGCGTCAGAAGAATCACTGGTTCTGTATTCAACCCAGTGGCATAAGAAAACGTCATATGACGCCCCTGTAAGATGTTCTGAAGGGGCAACTCACACTCACATCATTAGGGGCTGAGAGAGCCCCCTCCAGTATGGGTAAGCCTGGGGCCCCCGCACTCCTGGGGCTGCGGGGGCCTTTGTTACGCCCCTGATTCAACCAACTAAATCTTATGGTAAGTGCAATACTGTAAGAGCGCCCTTGTTTTCATTTGTCTTTGTCAGGTGAAATCAGGCAGTGGTGGTAAAGCACAATCTTTGCATGTGGACCACAGAACTGGTCTCTTTTCCCACTGGGGAACTGGCACATGCTCCTTTGCCAATTCTTGGAGAGGAGCCAAGGTTCAGCCCACATCGAAGAAACCCGACCCAAGTGGTCCATCTTATGGACTCATCACCTTCATTGACATTATAACAAGGATTTGCTCAAGGAAGGTCTTTGCTTCCCTCGCTACATGGTTCACAGACATGTACCTCATTCCTCCTGGGCAGGGATGATGTGGGACGGGTCCTTATCCTTGGATCACTGTTTTCTCTCTGTGTTATCCCCAAGAATTTGATACAGTTAAGTGGTAAAATAACGGTTGCTTTAACTTCCATGCAGGTGTCACTGTATTGGGAACAACTGCAGAAACTGGATACCTTGATGGTCAGTCAGGTTTCCTTCATGAGGGGCTGTAAAAAGGGTGAATCCTTCCAGTAGCAACGTGGCCACCTGCACTTAGTGGTTCACATAAAATCTGTCAAGCCTCTCTGCAGGAGGAAAGCAAGCACTTTACAACACAAGTGGAGGGGAAATCACAAAGAAAATAACAGTAGTATTGGTGCACCTGAGCTTAGTTCGCCTCTTCCTGATAATCCATAATTTGTCACGGATACTTACTAAAATGGAGGGGTCATGTGCATAAAAGAACTCTAATTCTAATGATCGGATATCAGCTTCCAATTTACACAGTGTCCCACGAATTGCCTTCAGCACACCCATTGCTTGGCAATACAGAGCCCCCAGTCTGACTGCCTTAAAGGCCTTCTATAAGGTGGAGGGTGACTGCACCAAACCTGTGTTGTGTTCAAAGTAATCAACAAAAGCAGATCGTATCTCTTCTTTGAATACTGTGTCTTGTAGTGCATGCGGTGGCAGACGCCAAGTGAATGCGCGGGCAAGAGTCTGGGGGATCTGCACTATGAGCCTCACCGGCGCATGGTCCGAGAATGTGAGTGGCAGGTGGGTTACTGATTTGGCGCAAGTGAGAGCATCTTTTGATATCAACAAAGTCGATTTGGGACCAGGTGTTGTGATGGGATGGGAAACATGTGCCCTCACGTGTGCCGCCATGTGCATGGCGCCAAACCTCATATAAATAATTATCTAGGATCAGTGTGTTAAGAGTGTTAGCTGCTTTGGGGGTGGGGGGTTTCAAAGTGCCCGATCGGTCCAGAGTGTCCTCGAGTGTAATATTAAAGTCACCCCCCATATCAGAGTCTGAGGCCCATACTCAGCTATCTGCCACCGGGTGCTCAGGAAAAACCCTGTGTCATCAATGTAGGGGCCATAGACTGCCACCATAGACTGCCACCATAGACTGCCACCATAGACTGCCACCATGATCATGGGTTGCTTGTAGAGTGTGCCTACGAGAATAAAATATCAGCCATCTTTATCGCTTAGTCAATGAGATGTATGAGTCCCCTTCTCAGCAATATTGTGACACCTTGGGCATAATTAAAAAACACAGAGGAGTGGGTTTCGCCACACCAACGCATGCGAAGCCCAAGTGCGGAAGTACCAAGAGAGTCTCTTGCAGGAGACAGATGTCAATTTTATGACGAATAAGATATGTATGTACCAATCGTGTCTTCCTGAGTCATTTAGATCCTGTATATTCCATGTAAGGTAAGATATACACGCCGTGTTATATGTCTTGGTCTAGGTCTGTCCCAAAATGGGTCTGTATGGTGTAGTGTGTACCGAGTTTAAAGTGGCTGTATTCATGACGTGCAAAGAAAAGGTTGTGAGATAGAACAACAGAGCATGACAGTGAACAGACAATGTCATGGATGGCCCAAACTTCCACCCACCCTAGCAGAAAAGGCCAAACATTTATCTGAAGGAACACCCCTCACACCAAAACTCCCCAACCAAAATATGGGTCAATTAAATGTAAACCCCACAGCCACCCTCCCACCCCCACCAACCCCCCTATCAGGTTGTGACATAGTACCCACCCTACTACAAATAAGACGAAGAAATTAAGATCAAAGGAAAAGGTTTGGGAATTATCTCTCAGGGACTGGGACCCACCAAGCAGACAACCCTGCCACTAAAGGCTGGGTGGCCAGGTTATGGCCTAGGAGAGTATTCCAAAAGGTATGTCAACATGCATATGTGCACAGTGTAGAGAAACAAGGAACATGGGGATTAACAATCAATCATTAGACAAAAGTCCACAGTTAAAGTTATACCTCTGGGGTGGAGCCCCCCCAGCACCTACAATGAAGTACAGATACATACTAAAATATCTTATGGTGCAATCAGTCTTTGTCGCTTAACTGGGAGCCCTCAGACAAGCTGGCCGAGTCCAGAGTTGAGCGTCACGTCTTGCTGATATGTTTGGCGAATTCCTGTGCAGCCTTGGGCTCCGGGAAGAAATGCATCTTGCCCTCGTAGGAAGTTTGCAGTTTAGCCGGGTAAAGGAGGGCATACGGCACGCTAGTCTACTGAAGGACTCTTTAGGCAGGAAGGAATTCTCGGCACGCCACCTGCACCGCAATAGTGAAGTCCGGGTAGAAGGAGATGTTGTTGCCCTGATCTTGTATTGCCCCGTGTTCCCGACCCCATTGCTGAATCGTATCTCGATTACGGTCGTTTAGCATATGGGCCACTATGGGACGGGCCGGGGCTCCCACCGGTGGTCTGGGGCCAAGAGAACGGTGGGCTCTCTCCACAATGAAGACTTTGGATAGGTCAGCACTGAAGATCTGGTGGAGTAGAGTCTCGACATAGTCTTCCATCCTTAAGATGGGGGTGGTTTCCGGAATCCCTGTACTATGGCGATTATTACGTCTAGAGCGAGCCTCCAGGTCTTCATTCTTTGCCTTTCTAACCTCCAATACTTTGTCCATCCTTAGCAAATGCTGTTTATCTTCAGTCTGCATTTCATCTGCATCCGAGACTCTAATTTCTAGGTGATCAAGTGATAGCCGCCACTGACGACATACGCACTCTCCTCGACCAAGGCCACATGGCAGCACTCATTCTACTTGACCTCTCAGCAGCCTTCTACACCATTTCCCACCGCACACTAGCTGCCAGACTCCACGACGCTGTCATACAGGGAACTGCCCTAGACTGGATCCGCTCCTTCCTCACCGGCCAGACTCAAAGAATCTGACTCCCGCCCTTCCTATCCGAACCCACAGAGATCAGATGCGGAGTACCCCAAGGTGCCTCACTCAGCCCCACGCTCTTCAATATCTACATGGCCCCTCTCGCAACGATCATCAGAAAACACAGACTCAACATAGTATCCTACGCCGACGACACCCAGCTCATCCTCACCAAGGAACCCAACATCACCAGACGCAGCTTCCAGGAAGGAATGAAGGATGTTGTATCCTGGATGAGCAGCAGCTGCCTGAAGCTCAACTCGGAGAAGACAGAAGTCCTCATCCTTGGATCCACCCCTTCCTCTTGGGACGACACCTGGTGGCCCCCCGCCCTCGGAAACCCTCCCACACCCATGAACCACGCCCGCAACCTCGGCATCATACTCGACTCCTCCCTCACCATGAACTGACAGGTCAACACCGTATCTTCCATGTGCTTCAACACCCTGCGAATCCTCCGGAAGACCTTCAAATAGATCCCTACTGAATCCAGAAAGACCGTCACCCACGCACTCATAACCATCAGACTGGACTACGGGAATGACCTTTATGCCGGAATCAACAAATCTCTACTCCACAAACTCCAGATCGTCCAGAACGCCACAGCCAGACTCGTCCTCAGCATCCCATGACAAGACCACATCACCCAGCACCTACGAGACCTCCACTGGCTCCCCGTCGAAAAGAGTGCGACCTTCAAGCTGCTCACTCATGCCTACAAATCCCTCCACAACATCGGACCCCAATACCTCAACGAAAGAATCTCCTTCTACACCCCCAAGAAAAACCTCCACTCAGCCGACCTCGCCCTGGCCGAAATCCCTCGCATCTGGAGAGCCAGAACAGAAGGAAGAGCCTTCTCCTACATCGAGGCCAAGACCTGGAACGAACTCCCCCTCAGCATCAGATGAACCCCCACACTGCAAGCATTCAGGAATAGCCTCAAGACCTGGCTTTTCGGATGACTCGGAGCTGCCCAATACCCCCCTCCCCCCCAAGCGCCTTGAGACCCTCCCGGGTGAGTAGCGTGCTTCACAAATCCCTGATTGATTGATTGATCTCATGTTTATCTATTCGCTGTTTAACTTAGTCTAGGCGGGCCATGAGGAGATCCAGTTTGGAGTCAATGGGCTTCAGGCTAGATTTAACTTCAATTAGTATCGTGCGGTTAACATCCTCATGCATATCATTCTCCTCAGGCTGTGTGGTATTACTTTCAAGATCTTGGGTTTGTTTCACCTGGCGTCTGCCCTTGAATGAGAGCTTGGATTGCTTAGTATTCTGTTTTCCCATCGTGCAGTGATGAGAGTGGCATGGTACGCGTCCAGCGCAATCATAGGTGAATCCACAAGGCGAGCATGAGATGGGGGTTGCACACCTTTTTAACACAGGTCCAGCCAAAGGAAGAAGGTATTTCCGACCAGGTGATCCCAGGCCGTTGCCTCACCCCGACACCTCTACACCTCGGGGGGCATGACCAGGCCTAGTATATGCTGTGGCAAGCAGTGGGCTTGGAGTTCCGAAGTAGCGCAGCAAGTGGATGTAATGTAGGCTGATATCTGTCACCAGCATGGGCGGCATCTGCTCTATCCTGTATGCCCAGGGTTCACAGCAGCGCAGCGTCAATCAGCAGCAGCGGTCACCCGCGGGGAACTCCAATAGTACGAGTCCAGCTGCTGGACTGCCACATATGCCAGTCAGTAGAGGGCAGTCCAACAGACTCCACCGTGGCAGCAGCGTGCAATAATGGCTAACAGGGCATTAATGTAGGGGAATGTCGTTTGAAGCCCTTGGGAGGATATTGTGTCTTCAGAGTGAATTGTGCACAGTGTTCATAGTTCTGCAGGCAAGAGAAAGATATTTGGCAGGTATCCTTTCACTCACTACACACAACTGTGGCACCATATGGGGTTAATTTATGCCTGTGCAAGAGGTCGGGAAGGCCAGTCCCGAATAGTGACATCTCGCATGCAGCTAGGCACCCCCGTCCCAATTGCATGCTGGGCCTAGGCAACTGAGCCCTCCGACAGCCCATGCAGCAGTCTGGTATCACTCAGAACCTCTTCAGTAGAGCCAGGGGGCCCACCGCAGACACAGAAGCACACAGTCAGGCCCAAGGGGCAGCCACCAGTCGCAGCAGCCACCGCACCCTGAAGCGCTCCTCACATTGTCCACGGTGGTTCAGTAGTATCAGCCACATGGACGGGCCTTCCCCACACTCCTCTGCGTCACTCCGGAACAGATCCAAGCTGTCCCTGATCCGGATCACTGGCTCCAGATGTCCAGGATGCGTGTCCAGCAGTCTCCAAATTCCCAATGGCTCTAGGATCTTCCGCGATCCAGCTCAGCCGGCACGTCGGTCAGGTTTCACAGGCCCGCCCGGCCCGTCTGAAGCAAGCAGGGTAGGCTGCGGCCGGGCCTGATGCACCGTCTTTGTCCAGCAGTGCACGGGGGGCATCCAGCCCCCAAAGGCACAGATATGAAGCAGAGGGGTGTTTTGCAGCTGCGCCGATGTATGTGGTCGGGCTGTGTCCCCCCGTAGTAGACAGATTATGGCGGATAATCGGCTTGGCCGACAGAGCCCACTCAAGGTGCGGTCGTTTGCGGCTCGGCGAGACCACTCCCCTCCCCTTCCTCCTATAGGTTGACTTTGCAAAGTCTGAAAACTGCACTGAATGTCCATTTTTGAAACTGAAATGTATTTCTTTTGAAAAATGTATTTACCTATGACAAAGTTCTGTGGCTCTGCAAAACAAATATAACTAAGTACTATTTTTATAAATTGGTCTGGGATTATTCATTGAGTGTGTGTCATTTATTGCCACTGTGGGTACAACAAATGCTTAACCAGCCCTCTGAAAAGCCTAACTGCTTGCCCACACTACCACAAAATAGAGCGTTATCTACTTTAGTCTCTGCAGAGCCTCTGGGGATCCAATGGACTCTCTGCACACTATTCCTCTGGTTGAGGCTGGAAACCGTAGTCTATCAGCGACTGCAGTCCTTGCCAGGGTGAAGTCTCAAACAAACCCAGTTAACCTCTGGTTCCGATCAGCTGTGGGCTGAAACGCAAGTTCCTACACCAGATGCGTCATACAATGGCAGTGCCAATGAGCTGCGGGCAGCGATGCGAGGACCAGCGTTGGGATGCGTCACGCAGTGGCAGTGCTGAAACTGGTCTGCGAGGAGTTGTGTTGCGCTGGGTTGGTTCTGGCAGAGTTCACAGCTGGGCTGGTGGAGCACCTTGAGGCCCACTTCCAAAGGTCCAGGACGTGATTGGCACCACTTCGGGGGGGCAAGTCTCACAGCAGGCAGATTCCAGGTGCATGGTTCAAGGTGGTTGGAGTCTTTTCTGTTTCTGAGGTTCTGATCAGGAGGTCCACCAACTATACATTGGAGTCATTATGGTGGACCTGGGTTCAAGATAGAGATCCAATCCTCTTCACTCAGGCAGCAGGGCAGCAGAGTAGCAGTCTTTCTCGCAGCTGAGCAGCACAGCAGTCCTTCTTCTAAGTCTTCCACAGGTCCAGATGTGTACTTAAGAGTTGGTCATTGGGTCCTGTTGTTATATCTGGTGCCTTCTTTGAAATGGAAGACGTTTCTAGAGGTTTCCACCCCCCAAGGTGTTTGGAGTTTCCTCCCTCCCTGCCCTGGCCCCAGCTTGTCTGGAGGTCCAAAAGACTAGTGTGAAACCTTTTATGTGTGTGTTGAGGCAGGGCCTTTGTGATGTGCAAGTGTGGTTGGTGACAGATCCTCTACCTCATCCTGTCAGAGATGGCCTATCCTGCCAACACCTATTTCCTCTTTGTCTCACTGTCTGGGAGGAATACACAAAAGATCAACTGCCTGCTACACCTAGTCTTGTTACGAATGGGGTTTCTGGTTGGCTCGGGTATGCACCTAAACTAGGCAGAACCCACCACTCTAGTCAGGGCAAGTAAGTTACACACCAAAGATAACTTGTGCTCGCCCCTAGTAGCTTGGCAGTAGGCAGTAAGGCTTATCACCAGAGGCAATGTGTAAAGTGTTTGCGCAACACACACACCAGTGACTTAATAAACAAACCTAAACCACAAAAGAGACTTTACACAGGATTATAAACTGAATATATATACTGTACATAAATCAAGGACCAAAACAACATGAATTAGAAATACTGTGCATCCTATGCAAATCCTGAGACGCTATATATTATCCTGACAATGCAACAAAAACAACATGTACTATAATATCAGGACATGAAGTGCACTAGACTAAAAAATAAACACCTGAATCAGAGGTACTATGCCTATAAGGCGATTGCTTGGATAGCACGTGTTATCAGTGTCAAGGCAGGCATAAAACGACATATAAATCACTAATACTGCACATATGAAACAACTACCCCAGTGTCCTGATAGTGCAATAATCAACACAATATGTATCCAAGAGGGTAGTAATTACTTAGGTCGTGTAGTCCCTCAAACTATGAAGCAAACCGGTACATGAATCACATTGGCACACATAAGGCATCACAGATGCGATAACACACACATTGCCATCGCCAGGGTACCTGTGCGCCTTCTAGGCTGCATATGGTAGACCTTTGTGCATTGTCGAGTGATTAGCTCCAGAGCCTAAGGCACTGAGCGCAGGAGGTGCTGCACCCGTCTTAGACTCTTTATGGCAGTTCCCTAGTGTGGGGCTCTGTTAGAAATGGGATTTCTGGTTGGCTAAGGCTTGCGCCAAAGCCAAGCAGAAACCACCACTCTAGTCAGGGCAAGGGAGTTACACACCCAAGATAACCCCTGCTCACCCCCTTGATAGCTTGGCACGAGCAGTCAGGCCTATCCCAGAGGCAATGTGTAAAGCGTTTGTGCAACACACACACAGCACAACACCCAAGGCCCACTACAAAAGGAACTCCATACAAGGTTATATATAAAAATAGCCTTTGTATTCTCATAACACATTAGAATAGTACTCACATACCATACACTGTGCCAACTGGCACGGGACAATATTTACAGGGGATTATGTACACATGACAGGGCCACGTGGACCACTGTCAGGACCATCACTTAGTAAAAGGTAATAGATGTAGAACACATAATAAAGGTGGGACATATCAGAAACGTACAACCAGTAATCACTGGCAACCACTGTACTCAGCATCAGCCTGTAACATAAACCACATTATGCACAGCATCACATTAGGCGCAAAACCTTATGCGCTAACCTCACCAGCATAAACACATTATGCAATTATCTCTCCAGTCTAAACGCATTAGACCATAACATCCTAAGCATAAATCACATTAGCCTATAACTCATAGTAGGGAATAACTCACAACCTAAACGCATTAGGTAATAATAAAATCACAAGCATAAACATATTATGCAAAACCTCATAATCCTAAAAGACCACATTTAGAGGTATAATGCAGGGTGCGTAAAACACAATATGGGAATCACATTTCCTAGCACCAAAATCACATTAGCACATCACCTCCTAGTAAAAACCATATTAGAGGCATAAAACAGGGTGCGTAAATCACGGTAAATGCATCACATTTCCTAGCACCACAAAATCACATTAGGGCACATAAATCACATTAGGGCCTGGCGCCCTATCAAACTCACAGTCCCCCCCTGGCCAACTGGCCATCTCTAAAGGGGCTCAAATGCCCTATGTCCCAAGAGTCAGGGCGCGCTGCCAAAGCAGCGAAAGTCCAGGGCGCGCAATTGCGCCCAACCTAAACGTTGCAGCTGCCCACTACTTGCTGGGCAGCTGGGAAAGTACTGGGGCAAAGGAGTGCAGCTCACTCCTAACTTCAAAACATGTCCCCTAAAAGAAAGAATAACCTAAACGTTGCAGCTGCCCACTACTTGCTGGGCAGCTGGAAATGTATAAATGAGGCATGGGCTCTCAGTGGCCCTTAAAACAAATTATGCCCCCTTCGTTGGAGCCACAGGGCTCTGGAACAAATACAAAGCGTTGGAGCCACGCACGGGCTCTAAGAATAAACATGTCCCCAAGCACTGTGGAGCGCACTGGCTCTTTAAATAAATATGCACATGGTGGAGCCACGTAGGCTCTGAAATACTGAGGCCAAATGATGGAGCCACACGGGGCTCTGTAGCAAACAATGCCCCCCAAACACTGTGGCACTGAAAAAGAACACGTGCCCCTCTGGTCCGGTAAATAAGTATGTAAAACGTTGGTGTCAATACACAAAATGCCGCTAAGGCGTGATAGCGATGTGTTTCCTCACGCTCTTGGTCGCGGCGGCTCGCAAACGTACCTTAGCGATGGTTTCGAGGCCCGCAAACGTGCGGGGCGATGACTTGGTCAGCGAGCACTCAGCGGCAGCCGTGCGACGGATTTCTTGACGCTCCTCGGCTGCGGCGGCTCGCTAACAGGCTGTAGCGACGAAATGAAGTCTACTGGGCCTGAGACTCCAGTCAGGAGGCTAGTTCTCTCTCTAGCCCTTGGGTGATTGCAGGTTCAAGATTAAAAAGTTCTCTTACAGCTCCTTTTCCCTCTTCTTTCCAGTCCAATGACAACTACTGCAGGCCCATCCAGGGAACAGCACACAACACAAGGACAGTCCTCTCCTGCAGCTTCCTTCAGTTCCTTGGACAGAGGTTGGTCTTGAAATCCAGGGCAATACAGGGCCCAGGGAGGCAAGCCCTCCTGGCAGCCCCCCCTGGGCCCCAGCAGCAGCACGTCCCTGGCAGATTCGAGTCCAGGAACAAGAACATTTTCATGGGGTCACAGCCCCTTCTTTTATACACCATTTTCCTTTGTGTTAGGGTGCAGGGCATGGGGGAACCAGATGCAACTGGTTCAGGGAAGTTTTGGAGCACTTTGTTTTGCCCAGCTCCTCTTCCCTTTCACAAGACAGGCTAGGGACATCAGACGCACCACAGGAGGTGGAGCCAGCATTGTACAGGGCAGGCAACATCCTATTCAGGGTCAGGGGATCTCTCCTCCCACCACTCTCAGCTCTGGTGTCCCATTCAGCCCAGCGCTTACTCACCCTGCCCCTCCTGGAGCCACACACACCTCCCAGCCCCTGTGACTCACAAGCCAGACATGCAATTCACATCAGGCAGGCAGACACAGAGCACACATAAATGCCAACTTCTAAAAGTGGCATTTCTACACCAGTCACAATAAATCTGCGCACACCATTGCGCAGCATTTATTCTCACGAATTCATACATACTAGACTTGACCACACTGCACCTTTCATACCAGGAATTACCACAGGCACACTATCCCCCATGCATTCCTATGGGAGGGCAGGCCAAGCTTACTACACACACACAGAGAGCGCACGCACTTGGCACTGGACCACTGTGTCCAAGTGCCCAGAGGCCTAAAACCACTAACACCATGCCAGGGAAAAGGCAAAAAGTTCCGGGGTGAACCTGCCAAAAAGGGCCAGGTCCAACAGGCTCCAGTGCCCGCTAGGTGTTGTAGGGCAGCTACCAGTGAATCTCCCAAAACGTGGTGAAATGGGGGCCTCCTGCAAGGCCTTACCCCACATCTAGCATTCTTAAAGATAGGGGTTAGAGACCACAGCCCGCGCTCCTCTTGTAACGTGGTGCAGCTGCCACTGGCTAATACTCCTCTGGGGAGTGACAAAGCGATGGTATTCCTTTGTTTCCTCTGTGGTTAAAGCACTGGGGAACCGCTATCCCTCTCAGCATGGAGCAGGGAATCCTCTCGGGATCTGCATGTTGCCTCAGCGAAGTAGAGCAAAACACAGTAATGTAATGGCTCGTGCCCATTCTGCCTAAGCGGCTTGAGTTGGCAAAAATCCTGCACACAGGTTGGTACGGAGCACCCAATGTGGGCTTGAATCTGGGGAAACACACATCAGACACCAGCGCCCATGCTGGAGTGAAAAACAAAGAGCTCACCATGCTAGTGAGGACTAAGAGGCAAGGCGCTCCACATATGCTAGAGTAAGAGAACCAAGGAGTAGGGAGACAGCGCTCTCTCTGTGCTGGGCCCCTTGAGAGGCACTCAAGATGCACAGAGGGGGCAGGCAGACCAGCACAGCTAAGTAGGTGGCGGTTGCTCCAGATTGTTCCTGTCGTGCCTGGGTCATCCAAGGTCAGGGAGCAGCTGGAAGCAGGGCAACAAGCAGAAAAGCCATGCAGTGAGTCCTTTAAGCCACCCACTGGATAGCAGGCAGCACTGCAACAGCAGAAGAGCAGTCCAGATGAGTCATGTGTGCAGCGCAGTAGTCCTTCTGACAGAGGTGCAGTCCCAGTTCCAAAAGTGCTCTACAAAATGTGGGGTTAGAGCCCCTGTACTTACACTCAAAATGTCTTTGATGTAGAGGTAACTTCAAAAGAAACCTTAGAAGTACAACACACCCTTTCAACCCCAGCCTCCCTCTCTCCCAGCCCAGAAAGACCATTTGGTGTGCAGATGCAACCCTGTTTCCACCAACCCATCCTGCGTTGCTGTTGTCTGGAAAGTATGCACAAAGTGTAGCTGTCACTCTGCCCTAGACGTGGATTGGAGTCAGGCTGCAAAGCAGAAAAAGTTATAAGCACAGAGAAATGCTCACTTTCTAAAAGTGGCATTTCTAAAATAGTAATAAAAGATCCACCTACAACAGGAGGCATGATTTTCCACTACCATTCTAAGCATACCAAAAATGGCAGTTCTACTCCTTTCAGATCAGAAATTACCACTTAAACATATGTAAGGGGATTCCCAATGTTAGCCTATGGAAGAAGCAGGCCTCAAGGTAAGTGAGAAACAAAATGGGCTGTCACTACCAGGACATGCCACACAATAAAGGCACAAGCCCTGCCTTTTACCTATACTGTACCCTGCCCATAGGGCTACCTAGGGTCTACCTTAAGGGTGACCTATATGTAGCAAAAGAGGAGTTAAAGGCTTGGCAAATACTTTCACATGCCAAGTAAAAGTGGCAGTAAACTGCGCACGAAGGCACTGCAGTGGCAGGCCTGAGACAGGTTTGAAAGGCTACTTATGTGGGTGGCGCAAGCAGTGCTGCAGGCCCACTAGTAGCATTAAATTTATGGGCCCTTGGTATATGGAAATACTACTGTACAAGGGACTTACAGGTAAATTAAATATGCCAAACAAGTGTAAATCAATTATACCATGTTTTAGGGGTGAGAGCACATCCACTTTAACACTGATTAGCAGTGGTAAGTGCCCAGAGCCCTAAAGCCAACAAAAAGAGGGTCAGAAAAATTGGAGGAGAGGCAAAAAGTTTGGAGTTATGTCTAACACTCAGGATACAGGCTGCAGGCACCAATTGTTAGGACCATAAAATGCCAGCTTTCTAAAAGTTGTATTTTCCTAGTTGTGGCTTAAAATTCGACTTTACAATTAAAAGGAGTTGTAAAATAAAATTTTTAGACACCAAATGCGACATTCCTTCCTACTCCCAAATTGAAAGTTATCACTTATTAAATGCAATAGGGTAACCCAATGTTATGCTATTGGGGAGGCAGGTCTTGCAATATTGAATAACAAATGTAAGAGTTTTTCACTACCAGGACACTTAAAACTTAAAAGTACATGCCCAACGTTTTAAATTCACTGCCCCCTGTGTTGTGGGCTGTTTAGGGCCTACCCTAGGTGTGATTTAAATGAACTAAGAAGGAAGGTTTAGGCTTGGAAAAAGGTATATTTTACCAGGTCAAAATGGCAGTATAAAACTGCTCACACAGGCTGCAATGGCAGGCCTGAGACATTATTTTACAGGGCTACTTAAGTGAGTGGCACAGTAGGATCTGCAGGCACACTAGTAGCATTTATTTACAGGCCCTGGGTTTGTGGTACACCACTTTGCTAGGGACTTGTAGGTAAATTATCTATGTCAATTGGGTATAAGTCAATGTTACCAAGTTTTGAGGAGAGAGCACAACCACTTTACACACTTTACCACAGCTAACCAGTGCCAGAGTCCTAAAGGCAACGAAAACAGTATCAGCACAATGGGAGGATGAAAGCAAAACGTCTGGGGGAAGGCCACCTTACGGCTGACAGGTCTGACACATACATATAAAAGGTTACAAGCATTTGCACCAACATTGTTTCATGGAAGCTGATGTTGATTTAAAATCTGTGTCAGGCAATGGCATTGAAATTCATTTCTCAGATATGGTCTAACTTGCCTAGAAAACCAGAGTTCGGTTAACCTGAAAACTAAGCAAGTATTCCTACAAGCTGCTCTCAAATCATATTAAATGAAACAGTGAAGATTAGGATTGTGATGCAGGCTCTGAGTGATACTGTCTGCACTTCACAGCCTTCCCAAGAGGTGTGATTATGGTACTGGAGTGGGGTCTGAAGAACTAAAAGCAATCCTCCATTTCCTTCTGCTCATAAGATGCATTAGTTCAACTATAGGTGTCACTTGAAGCTGGCCAATATATGAACCCAAGTCAACAAAAACGAATGCTAAGCTGTTGCATTGTTAACACAACTTCACCAAAGTGCTGCAGTTAGAATTTCTAAGATGTGGCCCCGTGTGAGCCCGCTCCTAGGAGAATACTAACTGTGGAACACCAAACCCAAGAGACTTCTTCTAATGACCTCTAACCCTCTCCATTAGGATGGGCAAGTATTAGGAGGTTCTAGAGGGCCTACACCAGAACACAACACTCCTGGCAAGCACCTATGTGCACAGAACCCACATAAAAGCATCTGCTGACAGAGGTACTTGTGCACACAGGATACCACACATGCAGGCTGCTTTGTATAGAGACTTATAGATGCCCAGGAAACACAGCACCAAAGACCCCCAGGCCCTCAAGCCCACCCACAGGCCTTGTCCAGGTGGTCCATGGGTGAACACATATTTATTGTTTTTTCAAGGACCCTTCTCTAGGTTTGGAGGCCTATATCTCCTCAGCAGAGAAAATTAAATTTGAGTCAAGGAATTGAGTGGAGAGTCAATACCAATCTAAGCCTTCACCTCTCCATGGTGAAACCACTTCTACTGAGCGAAGGAATACTTCCTTCTCAAGAAGGCATGGGGGCAAGAGGTGTGGCACAGCGGCCGGGGCGACTGATTCCGGAGTGCAGGGTTCATGGTTCGATTGCCAGAGGCAGCTCAGCTCAGCACCATGTGACTCTGAGCAATAGCTCACTTAATCTCCCCTACGGCCCCCAGCGCCTTGAGACCCCTAGGGGTGAGTAGTTCGCACTTTATGGCCTTATTGTTATAAACAAAATTATATACAGATGCAGGTCAGTATCATGCAACACTATGGGACTGATTCATAAGTTGGATAAAGGGTACTCCATCACGATGGAGTACCCTTTCCGTCAACCTGAAGGACTACCCACCTCATTTAGAGTCAGACAGGCTTTCAGTGCGTAGACAGCAGAAACACTCCATCTGTGCTGCCTATGCACACCTCCAATGGCCCAACAGAGCAAGGGATGTTGGAGGTTCGGCCATGTGTCTGCTGTATTTAGAGTGGGTGGACACATGGCCAGTTTTCACCACCATGAGAAATGCGGTGGTAAGGGGCAGTGAAAGATTTTAAATGATCCTCCCACCATGGGAGAATGCTTCCATGTGAGGAGGTCATTCTTTTATTTTCAAAAAGAAAAGCCTGCTTTGGGATTTTCTTTTGACAGTAAAAAAGTTGTTAGTCTGATGTATGGCTCCATCATGGTGACAGAGCCATCTGTCAAACTTACAATGCATTTCCAGGAACAGCCATGACGACAGCTCCTGGCAATGCTAGAGATTTCCAGAGAGGCAGCTGACATCCCTAAATATGGGCAGAGTACACTCTATGAGGCAGGAGTAAAGTGCTCCACCAAAGTACTGCGTCGTGGCAAGGGTAATAGCTTTGTATAATAATAAATAAATCAGCTCACACAGTCCTAAGCAAATCTCTACAAAATGTTAGGGTGCGTTAACCCATTTGGTTCAATGGCAGTAAAGAAAGGTAAAACTCCTATGGCATTTTGGCATAGGTCAGCGCAACAAGGAACCTTGGTGCTGTGCCCTTCGCAAAAGTGAAAGGGCAGGAATGCACCGTATTTATCCAATACTGTGCATTCCTGTCCTTTATGCCTGCGCTGGCACCGTTCTGGCAGCCTAGCGCCAACGCAGACACCCTTGCAACATGGTGAAAGGGTGCCTGTGTTGTAGGCAGGACTGTTTTTGTGCAGGAAGTGGCATGTTCCTGCACAAAAACAATCCTACAAGGCGTTTTCCTATTTTTATGTTTGCTGCAGAATGCAGCGCACATGGAAAGAGTAAAAATGTCTCCTTATTACGCCTCATGTCAGGAGGCGTAGTGTTTTGACGCATTCCCAGGTTTACACGCTCTCGTAAGGCCGGGGGAAGTGTCAGAATCCATGGGTGCTGCGTGGGAAAACCCACCGCAACGCCCATGGAACACCTCCCACCGCAGAGTGAGGCAACGCAGCAATTTGCACTGTGTTGTCTTACTCACGATTTATGAGGCCACTCAAAGCCACGCAGAGTGGCTTTGTGTGGCTTCATAAATCGAAATGAGAGCCCTGCGTCACGCATGGACCACTTTACGTGATACAGTGCTCTCATAAAGAAGCCTCTCAGAATACAATGATTTCTTAAATGAAATCCCAAAAATGTATAGACGTTGTTCCTCAGGGAAGCAGAAATCTGGCAATGTTTACACAGCAGTCTACGTGCATTCACTTTATTCCATTAGAGGTGTAAGTGTAGGAGCCAGCATTGTGGTCTCCTGATAGCTTTACAGGAAAACTCACAACTCATGCAGTGATTACAGCATCATTAAGTGGTAATAAATGTCTCTGTTAGTAAATGCTACAGGTTGGCCATTTTGTTTACCTGCTGACTGCAATAATACTCTTGGCTTATATGTTTTTATCTCACACCATTTTAAGTGAAACAGGAAGAAGACCGGATGGCAAAGGAACGCGAGGAGGCAGAGAGGCAGCATCGAGAAGAAGAGGAGAGAAGGCAGCGAGAAGAACAACAGCATCGAGAAGAAGCGGAGAGAAGGCAGCGAGAAGAACAACAGCAGACAGAAGAAGAGGAGAGAAGGCAGCGAGAAGAACAACAGCAGAGAGAAGAAGAGGAGAGAAGGCAGCGAGAAGAACAACAGCAGAGAGAAGAAAAGGAGCGAAGGCAGCGAGAAGAACAACAGCAGAGAGAAGAAGAGGAGAGAAGGCAGCGAGAAGAACAACAGCAGAGAGAAGAAGAGCAAAGGCGCAGAGCGGAGGCAGAGCGAAAGCAGCAGGAAGAAGAGAAGCGACAACATGAACGCCTGGAAAGGGAGAAAAGGATTGCTGAAGAGATTGAGAAAGAAAGCAAATCCCTGGAGGAAAAATTGACAAAAACATCAGAAAAATTAAAACAAATGAGCCACCAGCGAGGACAAACCAACGTACAAGAGCGATCCCACATCATGCAGTACGCCGTGGAAGATGATGCTAGTGACATTGAAACGCATGAGGTACAGTACACCCTACACATCATCCCAAACCTATCATTCTTTGTTTGAATCTGTTAATTGTTTTGTTTTTGCCTTGAAAACACATTTCAGAACTCAGGTATGACAATACATGCGACATTATCTCATTGTGTGCAACTTACAGTGTTAAACAACAGAGTGCATCAGTTTCAAACAAACGGTGCAAGACGACATCTGGTTCGTGTGTCCATAACTGTTATCTATGTCATGAAAAACTGCAGCAGAGCTAATATTTGGATTCAGTATTCATAGCAAAGGGAGGATTCAGCAGTACTCAGGTAAAAGAAAAGAGTTGCGTTATTAACCATCTGGGGGGTCAGAGCCTTCCGAGCCGCATCGTAATGGGCTCCTTGCTTTACTTTCTGACAGCCTAATCAAGAATGATATAGCAGGTCGGAAAGTAAACCGGCCGGTCATTCTGGTTGGCTTCCAACGGGCTCGGAGAGCCGCTCGGCCAGTCGGATACCAACCAGTAATCTCAAGAGCGGGCCTTTCCGCCCTTGAGATTACAATGCACGGTTTCCATGCCGGCCTGTCTGACATGGAAACCATGTCGGAAACCGTGTTTGGGGGCCCCCAGCAGGGCCTGCTTTGGTGCATGGCCTCCAGTTGGAGGCCGATGGGGCATCCATGGTGCCCCCCTGTTGATCCCTGCACTTTGTGGCAGGCACCTTGAGGTGCTTGCCACGGGGCACAGGGATGAACCGCACCTCCCATTTCACTATGGGAGCATGCATTACGGCCGGTTTACGGCAGTAATGCATCGTCCCATAGGGAAATGTAGGAATGCAATTGAACAGTGTATGAGGCGGGTGGGACTGCCAACCGGGCGTCGGTCGGTCCCAGGACCGAGTCGGTGCCGGGTGAAAGCAATTCCGCCCGACATCGAAATCAGGCCCTTAAACTTTAACTTGTGGAACCCGTAACCGCAACCCCACAACCAATGTGCATGGATTTTGTACAGCAACAACACAATCAAAGGAGATCTAAGGTTCGTTTATGGGGTAGGTTGGTGTGGGGAGTGGCTTTGTGACTCACAGGATTTGTGGAGCGGGGGTTCCTCCTGTATGCCTGCTGCCACCACTCTGGTCTTGGGTAAGTGGTCCAGGGTGTCGTTAGTGGGTTCTCAATCAGTATGGTGTCCCAGTTGGTCGCAACGGGGTATTTACGCAAGCCCTTGGTGTCCTCTCTGTGCAGTGCCACACTTCCTGCTTGAGCCCATGTAATAGTGGATTTTGCCCCGGTGGTGAGTGGCAGGGGCGTGGGCAATTCCCATTTCCTAGTAATGAGATTTGGCCAGTAGCAGCCCCAGGTCGATGAAGCAGGAGGTAGCCCTGTGTTTTATGTCCCTGTGGTTTAAGCCTAAGAGGCATATTTCCCACGTATGTCGCGAAGGGCGCCGCGTGCAAGTGGACAATTGTTAGGCGACCCCTTGCCAGTTTTGATGTAAGGATGGCCAGGCCCACAACATGTGTAGGAGGTTTGCGTCTACTGGGGTGCAACGGGGACAGGCGGCTTATGAACAGTGAAAGTAACGGTTAATGTTAACGGGGTAAGATAGGATCTGTGGATAATGTATAATTGGATGAGTAGGAAACAGGCATTTGGTGGGACTCCGACCGGGCTTCCTAGTAGGGCGGACCATTCCTTGTCTGTGCAGGGGTGAGTCATATCTGTCTCCCAACGTCGGCGTAGAGGTGTGAGCAGTTGCAGCGTGTGTGTGCGCAATGGGTTAGTGAGCCAGCGGATTAGGTTTGTGCCTGCCCCATCACAAGCAGATATTGTATTGTGAGGTTTGTTGGTTGTTCCTGCATAAAATCTAGGCCGAGGTAGTAAACTCCGCTCCACTCTTGGAGCTTGCAGTATCCGGGCACTCCGCGCTGCGTAATGGAGCACGGAGTTCCTGAATTCCGCCTTCCCGGGAGCGAAGCAGAGTTTTTTTCCGTTTACGCGCTTGAGATTTGTTTTGGCGCTCACGAGCTTGCACCACGATAATCTTGGGCTGCTAGTGAGCTTGTGCGATACTTTGTGCTTGCTTGCATGGCTTCTGTAGGAGAGTAGGATCTGCTTCACATGGGTACCCCCACTTTTTGCTGATGCTTCACTGTTTTTCGACTTTAGTCTGGCTGGGGCCCTGCTATTCAGGTCCCCAGCCTAGCTGCTTCCTCTCTAAAATGGTTTCCATGTACCTTAGGTACATCTTTAATTGGAATCTGGAGTGCCCTTATAAGTCCCTAGTATATGGTATACTATGTACCCAGGGCATAGGTACCTCAGAGGCCTGCCAGGGGCTGAAGCATGTATTATGCCACCCCTGGAAGGCCAGCCAAAATGACACCACAGGTCTGCTACTGCAGCCTGGGTAAGGTGGTGCATGCACCTCTTACTGTGATATAGGCTACCTATATCACTACCATATGCACACACATATAAACCTATAAGTCACTGCTATGGCAGGCCTTTACAATCCTGAAGGCAGAGTGCTTGGTTTTTATGTGAGAAGGTGCCCCTGCATGAGCAGGGCCCCTCTGCAGCGTTCGGAGTCAATCCTCTGATGCT
Organism: Calotriton arnoldi; assembly: GCA_963921515.1. Lineage (NCBI taxonomy): Eukaryota > Metazoa > Chordata > Amphibia > Caudata > Salamandridae > Calotriton > Calotriton arnoldi. Next base: position 244,995 of record CAWUFW010011257.1, read on the forward strand.
GTTTGTGGTACAGCCTGACCATATACTCTTAAGTGCATTATATCCTCGCGGTAAATGCTAACTTTGGGATGGCTGCACAGAAACATGTTGTGTTTGGTGTCAAACATCTTGGAATACTACCCCCCGCCGCTGCCACAGACACGGGTCTGGCCTCCTGCTGCTGACTGAAACTCCTGCAGGGGAGGCCTGGACAATAGGTTTCCTGTCACAGGGAGGTGTAACCACCTCCCCAGACAGGATAGTGTGTATTGGGCTGGGCGGGAGCACCCTCTGGTGCTTTGAAGTCCTGCACTGGGGGCACATTTGGTGTCCCTGTGCATATGCCAGTTCAAACCGGTTGCAGGGGCTTCCAGCCCCTGCTCTGGTGTGAAACTGGACAAAGGGAATGGGTGTAACCACCCCTCTTCCCTGACCCTCCCATAGGTGGGTCCCCAGAGTATGTCCAACCCCCTAACTTTGTATAAGTATGGGACCCCAGTCCTTAGGACTTTAGATTACCCTGGACGAAACTCTGACACCGAATCCTGGACCTTCGACGCTCTACTTTAAGATTAGAGGACTGAAGAATCTCCTTTGCGGTCAAGGAGTAACTCCCCTGCTTGGCAGGCACCTTAGAAGCCATTGTCCGGTCCGCATCGCTGAAGCTCCCTCCGGACGCCGAAGTCTTTGCATCACCAGAGGTGGATTTCCAGACTTCCCCAAGGCTGCCCTGAGTCTCCAGCAAAGCTGAGGCCTGTAGCTGTCGTGGGTAATGTGGGACTGTGACCCCTGGGCACAGAGAACTTTTGCAAGTGCATCCTCTTCCTGGTCTCCCATGAAGTTGTGCTTTGGGCTCCAAGTAGCCTCCGCCTCCAGCACCGACTGCACTGAAGATCACTGGACTCCACTCCACGAGTGTCCTGAAAGCCAGCTCCAAGTGCATCTACTTGAGGCTCCTTCACGGTTGCTAGTCCGTTGGCTAGTGGGCCCTCCCGAAGGCAACTCTTCTTCTGCTTGGGCTTTCCTGGTTGCTCCAGAGGTGCCCTGAATTACCCTCACTGGGTGAGTCCCCCAGACCTTGCTGGTCTGCATCAACGTCCTTTCTTTGTTTCCACGTTACTTGCCGTTGCCAAGGCTTGTTGGGTCCAATCCGGTCGCCGACACCGCAGCAATCGACAAACGTCGTGGCACAGCTCAAATCCAGCTCCTGGTTGTCGTCAATGCCTCTTGGACCTCGTGGCTGAAGAGTCAAGACGACCATCAACCTACCTGAAGCACCCGACATCGGTGGGCATCTGCTCATCGCCCACCTGGTCACTGGCTAGTGACCCACACTCTGTCCCCTCTGCTTTCAGGTTCTTCAGATCTTCGATCCACCCTTGGATCCACACGAACACTTTTGACTTGGTCGCCAGCAGCACTTTGCAGCAGATCGCCATTGAAAACGACGACAAAACCCTACCCCGAAAGGCACCTATGCACCCGCCTCCCCTGGGTGAGGTAACTCGAGTACTCCGGTGCTCCCGTGGGTATTGACTCTAGAACAGCCTAGTTCTAAAGGGGTTTGCTCCAAGTCCTCCTCTAAGTGTCCTTTTTCTTTAAAACTCCAACCGCGACATTCCCCATAGAAGTCAACGGCGGCTCGCGGCTGTGTTCTCACACTGCACGCGTCCCCCGTGGGTCCCCTGTGTCACTACCTTGGGTGGTTCCTTGTGGTCCAAGCATTTCTACAGGCTCTAGGCCTTGTGTCTAGCTCAGTCGTGGTTCTTATACCACTTTATTGGTATATGGTTTGGTACGCCCTAGGGCTCAAACGTGTATTTGTGCTATTACTGTTGATATTCGACTTGTAACTTATGTAGCTTCGAACTCTAGCCTCATAAAGAGACTAGAGGGGTGTGTTTAAGACTAAATACATATATTTTAAATATATACCTGGTGTGGTCCTCTTTCATTTGGTCACTCAAGAGATTATAGACTGGTAAAACAAGCTGCTTTACATTCCTTCAAGACTTAGCCTGAAGGCTGCTCTCCATAGCTACCACCATGATAGCTTTCAATAAAGGTTGTCTTTAACCTATCTCCAGTAAGGGGTTGTTTGGACTGGTGCAAGGTGCCCACTATAATTAGTGGACAGCATATACCAGGCCAACTTCTCACATTGGTGTGCAGCGTGTGGGATTCCAGCTTGCTATTGTTTTACCAGATAATCTCAATTGATCAACTGAAAACCACTAAGGGTACCTTAGGTACATATAAATCAAGCTTAGGATACAGTAAGTTCTACTGAACTTAGAGTTGTGTGTTAAGGGATAGCACACCCTTTCTACAACTCAAGAGAGTTTAGTAGGCCACACTAGAGTAGGTAGTGCATACACCACACCACACTAGTAATGTCTTCACTGCCAGGAACCAGTGAGCTCCTGCCATCCAGATATGACAACCCCTCATTCTTGGAATTAAGAGAGTTGTGCAAAGTTAGGAAGTTGAAGACAGGCAAAAGTGCCAACACCCAACGTCTCCTGGAGATGCTGTAGTGTAGCTCCTATTTCCCTAATAGGCTCTGCGCATTGGAATAATATACCCTATAGGCTTGACATAGGACTGAGGTCGGTATGTCCCTATCGAGTATATTAAACTTAATTACTTGTGCCAGCTAGCTCAGAGGCCACTAGAAACTCCTTGACGACAAGAAGGGAGTAGTTTCTGGCAGCCGCAAAACATGACCACTTTGTTTCCCTTTAGAATCAGAACGTGTCCCAGAGTCGTGGAAACACTAGATAACTATTTCACTCAGCTCAATCGTGCATGCTTAGTTTTCTCCAAGTTACACAGAAAGAACAGACGGGCGTTTCAATAAAAGATTTATTGAACAGTCTTGTTTCTGGTGTAAGTAAAATGTGCTGTTACGATCACAAGACAGTATGCGAGATAAATAATGTACAGTGTAAGGAGTAGAAATAAATAATACTGCGATAGCATTATCTTTTAGTACATATGCATTTACATAAATAACATAGACTAAAAATGCGAGTACTCATACGATGCGTTTCTAATCTAGTTCTACCCCAATGTACCTAACCTAACCTAGGTGTAGGGAAAGGTATGAAGTAGGTGAAGTATTCCTTACTATGGTATACTAAGAGTATGTTAAGTCTAGTATGCCTAGTATGCCAAGAGTCCCTCTAGGTTCTAGTCAACTCCATACCTTAACAATGAGAGAGGTGGGAATCTCTTGCCAGACTCGAACTCCAACACCCCACAAGGGAAGTCAGATCACTGGAAGCTGGACTCTCTGCGTGCAGGGATGACAGCGTCTTCTCAGTGCGTCAGGCCGGGAAACGGGCTCCTCTGAAGTCGAGGTCTCCTCTGATTTACAGGGGCTCGGGAAGGTATATTTATACCTGAGAGGCACCTAAGAATGTTAGCATTGACGTGAGTCGGACAGCGGAAGACGTCATGAATGAACCCCTAAGGAATAATGGTTCATGCATAATATATGAGTCCTTGAAGAAATCAATAGTCCTGGGCTAGGGAAACTCCCGCAGCCTAAGGGTCTGTTCTTCACGAACTCGTTGTGACGTTTGGGTGGACGGATGTCGGAGACCATGCCTGTATTTGGAGTGCACGGTTTAATGCCTAAATAAGGGCAGGGATTTTATGCCTATATAAGGGCAGGGTGAATTGTGCCTATATAAGGACATGATTCTGGAAAGCCCGTTTATGGACACCCTAAGAGGAATACAACACCCACTCCACTTTCTTGTGTACGATAATACTAAAATGCTAAACATTTAAAATGCTAAACATTAAAATGGAGTACTGCATATTAAAAAATATTTCTTAAAAGCATTAAAAAACATTAAAAATTCAAAAGGTACTGTACATATTAAGCAATGCTTTTTCATTTCAGGCATAAAGTTTGAAATCAAATGCAATTTAAATAAAAATAAACAATAATATTTACATGTGACAAAAATGATCGATAAGTCGTATAAAAATAAAAATCATTTCATGTCTTGAAAATTAATGAACTGTTTTAGACACACAAGATGACTAAGTGTCCGTGGTAGTACTATAAGGCTAGTTCTACTTTAAGCAGATTGAAGTGCCATTTTCGTTCGAAAAATGGGACAAGAGTTCAATTTTGGTAGAGTTTCAAGTTTTTGAAAATGAAGGCCAAATTGTTACTGCATCTCTGGAACACTGTATGCTGGATCAGAGTCAGTTTACGGGTCTGGTGTAAACATGAGATCATCTATTTCTATAGACAAAACATCATCCACTGAAGTTGGTGTCAGTTGGAACACCTCGTGTAGTAGATTAATTGAACAGAGATGTGAAGCATCGCTTCCAGCATAGGTTGCCGTAGCAATGTTCGCGTCCGTTGTTACCTGTGTGCCTGTAGATCTTTCTCGTACCTCAGCAGCAGCCGGAAGCGTCTGTGAGATCTCAATGAATGCTGACATCAGGATTGGTAGCCTCTGGGGACAACACAGAGCATGGGCCGTTATCGGGACCAGCAGAGTATCGACATCCGTTGGCGTTGCTGATGGAAATGTTAGACAGGTGTCCAACACGCATTCTTCACCGCATAGCAGGCATCGTAGAACAGGTAAGATGCAATCTTGCCAGATTGGTCTGAATGACAGGAACCACGTGGTATTCAGGTCCCGTGAGACGAGTCATGCCCAATAGCTGTACTATTCGCTCACGGCACTTTCTTTCAAGGAGAGCTTTCTCCATTTCGCTCGGAGTGATGTCTGCGAATAGGCTGGCCATAGCGTAATAGCAGGAAGAGAAATAGAATTCCGGCAACAAGTGCTAGAATTAATGGTATGCCACCAAACACCGAATGTGCAAAGTTCGGGATAATTCCAGTATTGCCTGGAAAGGTGCTAACAGACCGGAGCAGATGCTCTTAAATACATGTACAATTCCTGTTGTATCAGACATGTTAAAGATACGTGTTATCATTTCTACGAAATGTATAGGGCAGTTTGTACGTATTAGAGACTGTATCTCAGCCGAAGTCCTTGCTACTTGTAGATCATAGGTTTCTTTGGCCGAGGTCAAAGGCACTGTTTGCTGTAAAAGCATGGCTTTCATTCTGCTCAAAGTATCAAATCTTATAAAAGAGACGTTCAGCGAAGGCCATAGAAGCGACTCCCTGACTGTGTCTATTGGGGCAAACAATACTTGCATACAGCAAGTGACCCTGGAGTTGACCGTTACTAGATATGGGATGCCTGGCAACATGCCGCAGCAACTCTGATCATTCAACATGAGGTAACTCCCATTAGAAAGTTGTCCAAACGTTGGATTAATCACAGCAGCTGGTGTACTCTGCTGATGGCAAGACAAATTTGCCACAGAACCATTACAAGCCCTGTGTAAAGAAATGTCCTGACATATGAGTGAACCGCTCAGTGCACGTTTACAGTGTGCACCGCTCAAAAACACTTCACGATCCCCACTCCAACATCTATATGTATACGGTAAATCCCAAGATGTCTTAATGTATTCCTTACCCAACCTTTCATATTTGCCTGCTTGTATTTGTCTGAGGCAATACTGAAACTGAAAAGTAGTCACAGGTAATGTTATTTTGCCATGAATAAGCCATTCTGTAGCTGGTTTTTCTGCCACCGTGAATGGTAACTTTTCCAGTTTTTCAATGCTCAGCACTGTATACCTTGCTCCTCTTTGTGCCAATTCGATCTGTTTATCAGTTAGATTGTATTCTGCAAACAGAGCTGACGTGTTGATAAAACGCCAAGGCACATAGCCCGCTCGCAAAGATTGCAGCGTCCAGCTTAATAACACAATATGACGTAATTGAGACTGACCTTGTTGTAACATCGCCAAATCTTGTTCTAGTATGTCGATAGCAGAGGATACAATGCCATCCAATGAATATATTCTGGAGGACAAAGTTGTTAACCCATTGTCGACCACAGAGAGTGTTTTCTCTAAATTAATACGATCAAGTTCACGTATTCGTTCTGCGGCCTCCATCTGTGACACTTTCCATGCTTCATTATAGGCAGCATAAATGCCGGCATATATGAAACATTTTTGACGCGGTTTTCTTGGTCCAAGCAAGAATTCCCTAAGGTCTGCGTCCTCTTTAAGTAAGGATAAGTGTTGTTTCACATCCTGTAGTGTAGACTTATGCAGCCAATCGAGCCATAATTTTCCTACACTGTATGTTGTTACTACCCCCGGATGCTGTCTTTGGACGTATCTTGGGTCTGGCCTATGAATAGTAAAGCCCTGAGTTTTATTCAGGAATCTTTCCTGACAGTTGTTCGTGTCTGTGGGTCAGATCAACCATTTTTTCCAATCAGGATTAGATCTGTTGAGTTGTAGTATATTGTCAACTGTCACCACTGCCTTTGTATTATTATCACTGGCAGGAGTTGGCACAGAAGGTGTTTTCATCTCTTTGATCTTGGCTAGCCCAAGACAAGATGTTTGTTGGACGGTTTCATTCAAAAACAGTATTTGTTCAGGGATGATGCAGGCTCTAAATAAAGCTTCTATACCCTGTACTTGCCAATCTTTAGTACCCCAGACAGTTTTTGTGTCTACCGTGTCTTTCCATAAGTCAAAACCCTGTCTAGACAGTTGGGCAATAAAAATTGCAGAGTAAATCTGTTTTGTATTAGTTAACATAATTTTCAGTCCTGTTTTGTTTACATTCCTAAAGTAAAATGTTTCTGGGTCAGATGTATTGTAACCTGAAAAATATGGAAACTTGCTAGCAAATGTTTTTGAACTGCCTTTAGGTGGTGTAGGACAATGTTCCCATTGGTTAAACATAAACACATTTCTTGGATATGCAGATTTATGCAAATAATGATGACCATAGTGGTTATAACAATACAGTTGTTCATAGTCTGATGAACCCTCTAAATATTCATTTTTAGAAAATGCAGCAGATTTTTCCAGGTCATACATTATGTCATTAACAGTCTCATAGTCCCAATCATCTGAATAGGTACTGGACGTAATTAGATCACTTAGTGACATTTTAAACAAATGTGGAATGTTCAACTGTTCATTCGGGCCGAAGATATCATAATCAGTTTTGTCCCACACTATACCATCCTGTATAGGAACGGCTGTGATGTTCACTGATGACAAGTCCCTTGCTTCACGATGGGAAGATTTATGAGGTTTCAAAAGTACGTTCACGTCTTTTCCTTCAGTGTTCACATGGATGTATCTGCCACTTATAAGCACGCACACAGTTGTTACCAAAGCTAGCCATAGCAGGAAAACAAAAAATCCAGATATTATCCAGAGTTCAATCCATGGAGAAACCAGATAAGTCTTTTTCAGAAAGTGAAGAAAGTCTTGTACTTGCTGCTTGAATTTCAATGATGCTGGCGTCGTTTCAGGTTCACTCGGATCTTCTGAGAACGTATCAAAGTTAATGAAATAGCCAGAAGCAGTTCTGTCAATTGTTAGAATTGCATCAGGATTTGTAGAAATCGCTTGTACCAGTTGATCACTTGCCACGTAGGTGTAGACAGGTATATTTGGACGAACTGTTACTTGGTTTTCAAAAGGGATGAGTTCCATAGCTTGGTTGCTTAGTCCTCCATCAGTTACAGCTGAATTTTCGATAGTTATCAGTCTTTCAGTCTGAACCTCTTGGATAGTAGCGAGAGGAGTGCGTCTGCTACTAGGTCGGAGTCCACGAGGCCTACTATTTAGTATTGGCCACATACTGTGGTTTGATGAGGTCGATGGACACAAATCTTTTCTCCTTTCTTCCAGTAGGGGCGGCAGAAGTACTGTTCTTGTTCCTTGAACTGCTAGGACAGGTACTGGTTGTCTGTAAGAAGGTCCAAATTCCTTCTTGTCCACAATTTTTTCTCTGACTAGATCCCCAACTTTTGGAATCCAGACAGGCCTTGCTGGGACCGCCGATGTTTCCCCAGTGGTGGTTGGCTGTCGGAAAACGTTGCCTTGTTTCGTTCTTAATTCATTCAGTTCCTGTAAAACAGCCAAACGATCTTTGATATCAAACGGTTTACTTTCCACCACTGTGCCTACGTGTTCAAGGTCTGGTACCCACATTCTTGTCCCAAATAGGACCTCATATGGAGTGACCCCCCTAGAGAACTTCTTGGCAGATTATTCAATGAGCGTTGTACCCCATTAAGGTGTTTGACCCACCCATCACCCGAACCTAATACCCTAGCTGTTATAGACTGCTTTATGTCCCGGTTTTTCCTTTCCACAATCGAATTTGCCTCAGGATGGAATGGAGAGGAGTACCGCAATGCAACGCCCAGACTGGCCATGGCTTCTTTGTAAGCCCGAGAGCTAAACGCAGGGCCCTGGTCAGAATGTAGCGTGCCTATTGCGTATGTGCCGATAAAGACTCGCAAATCTTTTATAACAGTTCGAGCGTCAGCCGAGCGCTGAGGCCATATCCATAGGAACCTAGATTCAGTATTTGTGGGATTGCACCTATCCAGTAGGACGCAGGCGCGTAGATAGTCTAATGCTGTCTAACAGCGGTGTCTGTACTGGGTTGCCGCATTCGCAGCATGGTGTCCGGTGGCTCTCTCGCTGTAATTTACAGTCTAAGCAGTTGTTGATGAATATGTGAATTTCTGTATTCATTCCAGGCCACCAGTACATCTCTTTTAACGTCAAAATTGTTTTAGAGATCCCTTGATGTGACAGACCCTCCCCCAAATGTGTTTCATAAATCAAGGCTGCTCTACGTTCCATGTTTGGAATTACCCTATCCCCCACTCCAGGGATTCGAGCAAAAGGAACGTTGTTCGCATCAATTACATAAGAGTCCTTGAGTGGAAACTTTTTTGGTAACGCTGCACTGCTGCCCTTGCTCGAAGCATTGACAGCCAACATTATCTCACCGTCTATTTTTGTTTTTGAACGAGTGATCGCAGCTACGGAAGCCGTCTGAACAGCCCCCTTTGCGGCTTCATCAGCCAATGAATTCCCTGCAACGTGAACACCATCACGTTGATGACTCAGTGTGTGGATCACGTGAGCCTTTGGTAGTTCGTTTTTCAACTGAACTACTTGTTCCCAAAGCGTTTTATGCTTTATTGTGCCACCTTTCACATCTTTGAATCCATTTTCAAGCCAGTTTCGTATATATTCATTATACGTCTGAACACAGTAAAAGGAATCGCACACTATTAGTGTGGGGAATTCTCGATCTGTACTTTCAAGTGCCAGTTTGAATGCTTGTAGTTCAGCTCGCTGAGCTGTACAATCTCCTAGAGATTGAGTTTTTGTGACCATAGGTCTGAAGATGCCATTTTGCATGCAACTTTTAACGATAGCACACGCTGCACTGTAAGCTTGCTTACCCCCTACTGCGGGCTGTGCGGATCCGTCAGTGTAAATTATGAATTTGTACTGATCGAGAGGCAGAATTTCAGTGGGCAGAGGACATTCTTGTTCATATTGCAGGAATGCTTGAGTTTTTAAATCTGGATCAAAAACATATTCAACATCTGTTGCAGCAAGAGAATTAACCCATTGTATCCAACTTGGATGTAATGCTTTAGCATTTGGAATGCTTGCTTTTGTGACCGCTTCTAAAGCTGGTACTGGGGTTACGACAATAATGCGTTTCCCTTGGGCTAAGGCTCTTTCTTTTGCCACAGCGGTTTGAACTGCTGTTAGAATTTTTTACAGTTGAACTGAAGCGCATTTCCGCTTGTGTGTACAAATGAGATTTGTATGCGATTGGTATTTTCTCATCCTCATTGAAGGTTAAGTAGGTGAATCCGCATTGACCCGAAATTATTCGGATCACCAAATTTCTTTGACTTACACGTGTTTGTAAGTGATTTGTTGCTAACATGTTAGCCTGGAGTGAACGCAAAATTTCTGTGTGTTCCTGTGTCCAGTTTTTGATTGTAAAATCAGGTTTGATTAATGCGTAGAGAGGTTTAACCCTTTCTGCGTAATTTAGAATGTATGTTCTTCCAAAGTTTAGGAAACCCAGGATGGATTGTAAGTTTTTAGCGTTTTTGGAGGTTGGAGCAGCGACATTTTTCTAGAAAGTTAGCTGCCAAGCTCTTGCCTTCACTTGAAAGCTCATATCCTAAAAATAGGACATTGAGATGGGCAATTCGGGACTTTTTAAAGTTGAACTTGTAGCCCTCAGAGGCGAAACCCAGTATAATGGTGCTCACCCTGTTCAAGTGTTTGTCCAGGTCATCGTCTGTCAGATAGATATCATCGACATAGGACAATGCCTCGTTGTCATAAATTTGAAGTAACTCCGTTACCCTCGCTGAGAATAACCCTGGGCTGTTCTTGAACCCTTGTGGGAGTCGACAAAAGTGACGCTGGGTCCCCATTATGGAGAATGCTGTTAAGTACCTGCTTTCAGGTGCTATGTTTTGACAAAAGAAACCATTTGAGATGTCTAATGTTGTTTTGTATTTTTTACGCACAATGTTATTCATTAATGCTGTGCTATGTGCATTTTGCACTGCAAAAGTTTTAGAACAAGTGTTTAAGTGTCTGTAATCCAAAACTAGACGATATGTATTGTCTGGTTTGGAGACAGGAAACAAAGGATTGTTCATTGAGGAGGTGCATGTTTCAATCACCCCTTGGTATTCAAGTTGATCTAAGATCTCCCTGACTTGTTTCTTAGCTTCTTGCTTTATTGGATACTGCCTTTGTGCAGTTGGGTCATGTTTTAGATGTATTTTATGGTGAGGTGAGTCCTCATCCCATCCTACATTATTTTTATATAATGCTGGTGCCTGGGCTACTGCCCATTTCCTGGCATATGTATATTTTAGGTGAATTGGAATATGGTTGGAGAAGGCAGGCATAATAATGTCCTCGCCGTGTGGGCACTCCCTGACAAATTGTGGTGGCCAGTCTTTTTCTGCTAGAAGTATGTCATAGCCCTTTGATAGTTTTTCCCAAAAAAGTGCTTTCACCTGCCTCGGTTTGTCTCCCTCCATCCGGAGTGTTATTTCATATAACTTTTGTGGAGTACTAACCCTGGTGTCTACAGTCTCTACCGTAATGTACTCATTGAAGTCCACTATCTCCAGAAGTTCCATCAGGTTCTGGCGAGCTATTGTGACTTCTGCTGCACTGTCCAGCATTGTCTGAGCCCATTCTCCGTTCTTGAGTTGTGTTCTCAGTATTCTCGGCATGTCTGATCTTTAGACCTGCTACTTTCTTTTTGGAGAATTGAGGTTTTGCTTTAGTTTTTGGAGCGTGTTTTTCGTCTTTCGATTTCACGCGTTCTTCTCTATGTTCTGTTCATCCTCTTCTTTCTGAAGTCTGTGATGAGATCTGAAAGGGATGAGAGGAACGTGTATCAGTATTTTGATACCTATCAGGTTTTTTCAAATTATCCATATTCCTGAGGTTATACCTCCTTTCAGAGGGCTCCTTTTGAGGAGACCTACCTCGGGATTGAGAATGTTTCTCATTTGAATTTTGTTTATTAGTCTCCCACTTCTTTTTAGAAGATGTAGGAGTTTCTTTAATTGAGTCCATCTCAGGACTTTCAGATAGTTTTGGCTTCACTGGTCTTCCACCCAAACTATCTCTGCCTAATTCTGCATAAGATTGTTCTATTATTCTGGGTAGCTCTGTTTGATGTTCTGTAACATCGAATTCCTTAATTTTTGGCGGATCGCCACTGCTGCTGCCTCCCCTTTAATATTAGATAATATTATTGTTGAGACCTTGTAGGAGAGTAGGATCTGCCTCTTATGTTGCCCCCACTTTTTTTCTGATGTTTACACTGGTTTCTTGCTATAGTCAGGCTGGGACCCTGCCAATCAGGGCCCCAGCCTCTCTGTTCTCTCTAAACGATTTGGAGTGCACTCTAGGTGCACTAGTGATTGGATACTGTGGTGCCTTATGAGTCCCTAGTATATGGTACCTTAGGTGCCAAGGGCATAGGTACTTCACAGGCCTACCAGGGGCTGAAGCATGTATTATGCCACCCCTGGGAAGCAGACTAAAATCTGACACCACAGGCCTGCTACTGCAGCCTGGGTGAGGTGGTGCTAGCACTCCTCACTGAGATATAGGTTCCCTATATCTCTCCTGCACACACATTTAAACCTATCAGTCACCCATAAAGCAGGCCCTATCAATCCTGAGGGCAGGGTGCTTGGTTTCTAATGTGAGGGGGTGCCTCTGCCTGAGCAGGGCCCCTCTGCAGCTCTCAGAGTCCATTCTCTGGTGCTGTTTGTGGATGCGGTCAAACCATATACTCTTAAGTGCATTATATCCTCGCGGTAAATGCTAACTTTGGAATGGCTGCATCAAAACATGTCGTGTTTGGTGTCAAACATCTTGGAATACTACCCTCCCGCCAGTTCTGGCAGCTGGGGTAGCATTCCACCCTTCTAGAGGGATAGACATGTACCAACTGTGGAAACGCGGTAGAATACTGAAGAGCCCTGGCATCACAAAATGGATGCCACCAGTCACAGACACTGGGCTGCCCTCCTGCTGATGACCGAAACTCGCAGTGGAGGAAGCCCAACAATAGGTATCCTGTCACAGGGAGGTGTGACCACCTCCCAGACAGGGTTTAGTGTATTGGGGCTGGGTGGGTGCACTCTTAGAGTGCTTTGAAGTCCTGCACTGGGGGAGCAGAAGGCTCCTCTGTGCATACACCAGTTCAAACCAGCTCAGGGGCTACCTGCCCCTGCTCTGGCGCGAAACTGGACAAAGGGAAGTGGGTGTAACCACCCACTCCCCTGACCCTCCCATAGGTGGGGTCTTAGAGCTAGTCCCTCCCTTCCTTTTTAGTATAAGGTAGGGAACCCTTGAACTTGAAAGTTAGATATCCCTGGACGACACTCTGAAGAAGAATCCTGGACCTTCGATGTTCCACTACCTCTGGAAGACTGAAGAATCTCCCTTGGAGTCAAGGAGTGACTCCCCTGCTTGGCAGGCACCAAAAACTACAACGACGGTCGCAAACTACGCCGCTCCCGCCGGAGCCCGAGGTCCCTGCAGCCCAAGATGAGGATTCCTGACTTCTCCATAGCCATCGTGAGTCCCCAGTGAAGCTGAGGTAAGTGGACCCCACGAGTGACGAGGAACCGCAGTCCCTGGGTACCGTGCACTATTGTCAAGTGCAACCCCTTTACAACATTCTACGATCTTGTGCTTTGGACCACATATGGTCCCAGCCTCCAGCAGGAATCCCTCTGAAGATCAGCAGCCTACCCCATCCCGGGTGACCGTGGGCCCCTGTTGAAGGAATCCTCCCGAGGCGTCTTTGCGATCGCTTGCCAGCTGGCTTGTGAGTCCTCTGAAGACTTTTATACCAAACCAAAGGGCTTCCCTGGTGCTCCAGGCCTGCCCTGACTTACCCTTGCTGGGTGAGTTCCACAGACCTTGCTGGTCTGCACCATTGACTTTTCGCCCTTTCCACAAGACTTGCTGCTACCAAGGCTTGTTGGCTCCAATCGAGTTGCCGACACCGCAGTCAGCTGCAAACTTTGTAAGACACTCTGAATCCAGCTCCTGGTTGTCATCGACACCTCCTGGACCTCGTGGTCGAAGAGTCAAGACACTCGTGAACAACCTGAATCTGTCGACGACGGTGGGCATTCATCTTCCTTGCCCCGGGTCACTGCCAAGTGACTTTGAACACTGTCCCCTCTGCTTTCAGGTCTTCCTTCTTCTGAATCCAGGCTTGGATTCCACCGGACACTTCTTCGGACTTCACAAGCAGCAAGTCTTCATTGGCTCCGATTGAAAACGACGCCGCGACCCGACACCAAAGGACACCCCAGCACTTTGGTGCTCCTGTGGGTGTTGGCCCTAGAACTACTTACCCTGTAAGTGACTTGCTTGTAGGTTCTCCCGAAGTGCCCTAGAACTCTTAATTTCCAACCGCGACTTGCCCCATTGAAGTCAACGGCGATCCGCGCCTATGTTCACTCACTGCACGCGTACCCCGTGGGTCCTTTACTTACCTGCCTTGGGTGGTTTCGTGAGGCCCCAGCACTTCTGAAGGCCCCAGGCCTTGTCCCTTTACAAGTCGTTGTTTCTAAGTCTCTTTCTTAGTATATGGTCTGGTACGCCCCTAGGGCCCCAGCCATATTTGTGCTTAATTTATTGTGAAACATTGATTTGTGCATATGTTCCTGACTTCTAATCTCACAAGAGATTAGTAGAGAGTTGTTTAGTAATAAATACATATATATTTGATATATATACCTGTGTGGTGTCTTTTCATTTGGTGATTCAAGAGATTGTGTGGTAAAACAAGCTGCTTAGTATCAATAAGTTCTACTGAACTTAGAGCTGTGTGCCACGGGATAGCACTCCCTTTCTACAGCTCAAGCTAGGATCAGTAGGCCACAAACTAGTGTAGGTAGTACAACACTGCACAACACTAGAATGTCCTTAAAGGATGGAACCAGTGGATCCACCCAGCCTCAGTATAAGGACATGACTTTCTTTGACTTGAAAGCCATGTGTGTTGAAAGGCACCTGAGGCTAGGACAGAGTCCCTCCACACTACACTTGATAGATCTGCTGACAGCAGATGATCTTAGATTAGCTCTAGGAGCTAATAGGTCTGAATCAGTGGGTGGGTCAATTACAGTGTCTGGGTCAGATGATGAAAATCAGGATGACCAAGACTCTGTGATTGCAGGGCCAGGTCCCCAGGGCCTGAGAAAGACAGAGGAATTCTCCCTAAGAGAACTGACAAAGTGGAGGAGAGGCCTAGGTCCCTTTCTAGGGACTCTGACCACTCCTATCACTCTGGCAGAGAATCTGTCTACCAGAGGAACTCCTACTTCCCAAGAAGAGAGACCTCCTCTGACAGAATGTACAAACTGCTGCAGTATGAGGAAGCAAGACTTCCCCTCAAAACCAGACAGTTGGCATTAGATAAGGAAGCCCTGGAGCTCCAGAGAGCTTCTAGAAAAGAGGGGTTAGAACCCCCTGGTGGCAGCAACAGTGTCCCTAGAGGCAGAGAATATATTCCAGACCATAGGAACCTGAGTAAGGTTGTTCCCCCCTACCAGAGTGGGGATGATATCCATAAATGGGTAACTGCTATGGAAAGGGCCTGTAGTGTACAACAGGTCCCCCAAAAGCAGTGGGCAGCAATCTTGTGGCTCTCCTTTTCAGATAAAGGTAGAGACAAGCTCCTCACTGTTAGAGAAGATGATGCTGATGATTATGAAGTCCTGAAGAGTGCACTGATAGATGGGTTTGGCTTAACCACTGAGCAGTACAGGTTGAAGTTCAGAGACACCCAGAAGGCACAGACTCAGGACTGGACTGACTTTGTTGATTGTGCAACCAAGGCTCTGGAGGGTTGGCTGGTTGGCAGTAGGGTTACTGATTTCAAGGGATTGCATGATTTAATCATGAGAGAACAGATCCTTAATAATTGCCAGAACCAGTTGTTGCATCAATACCTGGTGGACTCAGATCTGACCTCTCCCCAAGAATTGGGAAAGAAGGCAGACAAATGGGTCAGAACCAGGGTGAGGCAGAAAAACCAGAACCAAGGGGGTGACATCAAGAAGCAGGATTCTAAGGGCTCTGAGAAAGGTGGGGATAAGTCAAAAGACCAGAAGTCTTCACAAGGGCCCCAAAAATCTGCATCCGGTGGGGAGTCACAGTCCAACAAGGGAAAAGGCCAAAAGAAGCCCTGGTGCAAATTCTGTAAACAGAAAGGGCACTGGACTTCTGATTGTACCAAGTCCAAAGACCAAACCACCACCACTCCTGCCCCTAAGGCAACTGTTTCCCCTAGTCCAGCTACTGGTGGAGGTGGTACTCAGAATAAGGGTGTAGTAGGGTTGACCCTGGGTTCTGAAGTGGACTCTGGCCTAGTCAGAGTACCCACTCAGGCAATGCTGATTTGTGATGGAGACATTGATATGTCCTTCCTGGTAAGCCCCAGTAACCTGGGCAAATACAAACAGCAGCCTGTAATAAATGGCAAACAGGCTTTGGCATTTAGGGACACAGGTGCTAGTGTCACCATGGTGGCAGAGGATCTTGTGGACCCTGGACAGATCATCCTGGGCGAACTGTACCAGGTAACCAATGCAAGCAATGTCAGGACCAACCATAGCCTGGCAGTTGTGAATTTCTCCTGGGGAGGGGTAACTGGCCTCAAGAAGGTTGTAGTCAGTGCAGACCTCCCTGTCGAATGTCTATTGGGCAATGATCTAGAAACTTCAGCCTGGTCTGAAGTAGAGTTATGGACTCATGCTGAGATGTTGGGCATTCCTGCAAAGGTGTTTGCTGTGACCAGGTCACAGGCCAAAATGCATGACACTGAACCAGCTCTGGATCCTGAAACTATGGACCAGATGCTTCCCAAGAAGAGGAGCAGTAGGGTTAAGGCAGTGCCTTCCCCTCTGTCTCAGATCACTGATTACCCTCTTGAGGGAGGAGGAGCAGATCCTGGAGAAGGAACTGCCCCAGAGGGACTTGAACCTGATCAGGTTGAGTTCTTGGGGGCGGGGGGCCCTTCTAGGGAAGATATGAGTAAGGAGCAACAGTGCTGCCCCTCTCTTGAACCCCTCAGACAGCAGGCAGCTGCTGAGGCTGCTGGGAGTGCTGGTGGGTCCCATAGAGTTTATTGGGATGAGGGACTCCTATATTCTGAGAGTAGAGACCCAGCCCCTGGAGCCACCAGGAGGTTGGTAATACCTCAGAAGCTTAGGGGGTTCCTCTTGACCCTAGCACACGACATCCCTTTAGCAGGTCACTTGGGCCAAAACAAGACCTGGGACAGGCTTGTTCCACATTTTCATTGGCCACATATGTCAGAGGACACAAAGGAGTTTTGTCGCTCCTGTGTCACATGCCAAGCCAGTGGCAAGGCAGGTGGCACCACAAAGGCCCCCTGATACCACTACCTGTGGTGGGGGTACCCTTTGAAAGGGTAGGGATTGACATTGTTGGTCCCCTTGACCCTCAAACTGCATCTGGGCACAGATTTATCCTGGTGGTAGTGGATCATGCCACCAGGTACCCAGAGGCAATTCCCCTGAGGACCACCACAGCCCCTGTGGTGGCAAGAGCCCTCATTGGAGTTTTCTCCAGAGTGGGTTTCCCAAAGGAGGTCATCTCTGAGAGAGGTATAAACTTCATGTCAGGATATCTGAAAGCAATGTGGAAGGAGTGTGGTGTAACTTATAAGTTCACCACCCCCTATCACCCACAATGCAATGGGTTAGTTGAACGTTTCAACAAAACCCTGAAGGGAATGATTAAAGGACTCCCAGAGAAGCTTAGGTGGAAATGGGACCTTCTTCTTCCCTGCCTGTTGTTTGCATACAGAGAGGTTCCACAGAAGGGGGTTGGTTACAGCCCATTTGAGCTTCTGTTTGAGCATCCTGTAAGAGGTCCATTGTGTTTGGTAAAAGAGGGCTGGGAGTTACCTCTCAAGCCCCCCAAACAGGATGTGATGGACTATGTACTTGGTCTCCGCTCCCGGATGGCCGAATACATGAAAAAGGCAACCAAAAACCTGGAGGCCAGCCAAGAATTACAAAAAGCTTGGCATAACCAAAAGGCTGTGCTGACTGTGTACCAGCCAGGACAGAAATTGTAGGTGTTGGAGCCTGTGGCCCCAGCAGCCCTCCAGGACAAAAGGAGTGGCCCCCATACAATAGTTGAACAGAAAGGAGAAGTCACCTATCTGATGAATCTTGGAACTCCCAGGAGCCCCCTGAGGGTGCTCCATGTCAACAGATTAAAGCCATATGTTGACAGGGCTGATATGGGCTTGCTCATGGCAACTGATGAGGACCAGGAGGAGGAGAGTGACCCACTCTCTGACCTGCTCTCACAGAACCCTGATGATGGGTCAGTAGATGGTGTTGCTTTGGCAAGCAGCCTCACTGACCATCAACAAACTGAGTGCAGACAAGTTCTGCAACAGTACAGACATATGTTTAGCCTGACCCCCAGTCAGACTACCTGGTGCACCCATGAGGTGGACACTGGAGACAGTCTGCCTGTCAAGAGTAAAATCTACAGGCAACCTGACCATGTCAGGGACTGTATCAGGACTGAAGTCCAGAAAATGTTGGAGCTAGGTGTGATTGAGCCTTCAGATAGCCCCTGGGCTAGTCCAGTAGTCCTAGTACCCAAGCCTCATACCCAGGGTGGTAAGAAAGAAATGAGGTTTTGTGTAGACTACAGAGGCCTCAATGCAGTCACCAGGACTGATGCCTATCCCATACCAAGGGCAGATGAGCTGATTGATACTTTGGCCTCAGCCAAATATCTAAGTACATTTGACCTAACAGCTGGCTACTGGCAGATCAGGTTAGCTGATGATGCAAAAGCCAAAACAGCATTTTCGACCCCTGGTGGGTCACTACCACTTTGTGGTGATGCCCTTTGGATTGAAAAATGCACCTGCCACTTTTCAGAGGTTGGTGAATAAAGTTCTGGCAGGGATGGAAACTTATTGCTCAGCTTATCTAGATGATATTGCTGTCTTTAGTTCCTCCTGGCAGGATCACCTGGTCCACCTCAGAAATGTTTTGGAGGCTCTGCAGAAAGCAGGCCTCACTGTCAAGGCCACCAAGTGCCAGATAGGGCAGAGTCAGGTTGTCTACCTGGGCCACCTTGTGGGTGGAGGCCAGGTTTAGCCTTTACAGAGCAAAATCCAAACCATAGTGGAATGGGTTGCTCCAACCACCCAGACACAGGTGAGAGCCTTCTTAGGCCTGACTGGGTACTATAGGAGGTTTGTGAAGGGATATGGAACTATAGTGACCCCTTGAATGATCTAACCTCAAAGAAAATGCCAAAAAGGTTCAGTGGACAGCTAGCTGTCAAAAGGCATTTGAAGACCTAAAGCAGGCCATGTGCACTGCCCCCATCTTACAGAGTCCAGACTACACCAAAAAGTTCATTGTCCAAACAGATGCTTCTGAGCTGGGTGTGGGAGCTGTACTGTCTCAACTGAATGATGAAGGTCAAGACCAGCCAGTAGCTTTCATTAGCAGAAGGCTGACCCCTAGAGAGAAACGTTGGTCAGCTATAGAGAGGGAGGCCTTTGCTGTGGTGTGGGCCCTGAAGAAGCTGAGGCCATACTTGTTTGGCACTCACTTCATAGTTCAGACTGACCACTAGCCCCTCCTATGGCTTAAACAGATGAAAGGTGAAAACCCAAAACTTTTGAGGTGGTCCATTTCCCTACAGGGGATGGACTATACAGTGGAACATAGGCCTGGGACCCAACATGCCAATGCAGATGGACTCTCAAGGTATTTCCACTTAGTTCACGAAGACTCAACTGGTCAAGGTTAGTTTAGTGTCCCTGCGTTTGGGGGGTGTGTAGGAGAGTAGGATCTGCCTCTTATGTTGCCCCCACTTTTTTCTGATGTTTACACTGGTTTCTGGCTATAGTCAGGCTGGGACCCTGCCAATCAGGGCCCCAGCCTCTCTGTTCTCTCTAAACGATTTGGAGTGCACTCTAGGTGCACTAGTGATTGGATACTGTGGTGCCTTATGAGTCCCTAGTATATGGTACCTTAGGTGCCAAGGGCATAGGTACTTCACAGGCCTACCAGGGGCTGAAGCATGTATTATGCCACCCCTGGGAAGCAGACTAAATCTGACACCACAGGCCTGCTACTGCAGCCTGGGTGAGGTGGTGCTAGCACTCCTCACTGAGATATAGGTTCCCTATATCTCTCCTGCACACACATTTAAACCTATCAGTCACCCCTAAGGCAGGCCCTATCAATCCTGAGGGCAGGGTGCTTGGTTTCTAATGTGAGGGGGTGCCTCTGCCTGAGCAGGGCCCCTCTGCAGCTCTCAGAGTCCATTCTCTGGTGCTGTTTGTGAATGCGGTCAAACCATATACTCTTAAGTGCATTATATCCTCGCGGTAAATGCTAACTTTGGAATGGCTGCATCAAAACATGTTGTGTTTGGTGTCAAACATCTTGGAATACTACCCCCAGCCAGTTCTGGCGGCGGGGTAGCATTCCACCCTTCTAGAGGGATAGACATGTACCCACTGTGGAAACGCGGTAGAATCCTGAAGAGCCCTGGCATCACAAAATGGATGCCACCAGTCACAGACACTGGGCTGCCCTCCTGCTGATGACCGAAACTCGCAGTGGAGGAAGCCCAACAATAGGTATCCTGTCACAGGGAGGTGTGACCACCTCCCAGACAGGGTTTAGTGTATTGGGGCTGGGTGGGTGCACTCTTAGAGTGCTTTGAAGTCCTGCACTGGGGGAGCAGAAGGCTCCTCTGTGCATACACCAGTTCAAACCGGCTCAGGGTCTACCTGCCCCTGATCTGGCGCGAAACTGGACAAAGGGAAGTGGGTGTAACCACCCACTCCCCTGACCCTCCCATAGGTGGGGTCTTAGAGCAAGTCCCTCCCTTCCTTTTTAGTATAAGGTAGGGAACCCTTGAACTTGAAAGTTAGATATCCCTGGACGACGCTCTGAAGAAGAATCCTGGACCTTCGACATTCCACTACCTCTGGAAGACTGAAGAATCTCCCTTGGAGTCAAGGAGTGACTCCCCTGCTTGGCAGGCACCAAAAACTACAACGACGGTCGCAAACTACACCGCTCCCGCCGGAGCCCGAGGTCCCTGCAGCCCAAGACAAGAATTTCCTGACTTCTCCAAGGCCATCGTGAGTCCCCAGTGAAGCTGAGGCAAGTGGACCCCACGAGTGACGAGGAACCGCAGTCCCTGGGTACCGTGCACTATTGTCAAGTGCAACCCCTTCACAACGTTCTACGAACTTGTGCTTTAGACCACGTGTGGTCCCAGCCTCCAGCAGGAATCCCTCCGAAGATCAGCAGCCTACCCCATCCCGAGTGACCGTGGGCCCCTGTTGAAGGAATCCTCCTGAGGCGTCTTTGCGATCCCTTTGCCAGCTGGCTTGTGGGTCCTCTGAAGACTTTTCTACCAAACCAAAGGGCTCCTCTGATTGCTCCTGGCCTGCCCTGACTTACCCTTGCTGGGTGAGTTCCACAGACCTTGCTGGTCTGCACCATTGACTTTTCATCTTTTCCACAAGACTTGCTGCTACCGAGGCTTGTTGGCTCCAATCGAGTTGCTGACACCGCAGTCAGCTGCAGACTTTGTGGGTCACTCCGAATCCAGCTCCTGGTCATCATCGACGCCTCCTGGACCTCGTGGTTGAAGAGTCAATACACCCATGAATGACCTGAATCTGTCGATGACGGTGGGCATTCATCTTCCTTGCCCCGAGTCACTGCCAAGTGGCTTTGAACACTGTCCCCTCTGCTTTCAGGTCTTCCATCTTCTGAATCCAGGCTTGGATTCCACCGGACACTTCTTCGGACTTCACAAGCAGCAAGTCTTCATGGTCTTCCATTGAAAACGACGCCGCGACCCGACACCAAAGGACACCTATGCACCCGACTTCCCTGGGTGAGGCAACTCCAGCACTACGGTGCTCCTGTGGGTGTTGGCCCTAGAACTACTTACCCTGTAAGTGACTTGCTTGTAGGTTCTCCCGAAGTGCCCTAGAACTCTTAATTTCCAACCGCGACTTGCCCCATTGAAGTCAACGGCGATCCGCGCCTGTGTTCACTCACTGCACGTGTCCCCCGTGGGTCCTTTACTTACCTGCCTTGGGTGGCTTCATGAGGCCCCAGCACTTCTGAAGGCCCTAGGCCTTGTCCCTTTGCAAGTCGTTGTTCTTAATTCTCTTTTTTAGTATATGGTCTGGTACGCCCCTAGGGCCCCAGCCATATTTGTGCTTAATTTATTGTGAAACGTTGATTTATGCATATGTTCCTGACTTCTAATCTCACAAGAGATTAGTAGAGAGTTGTTTAGTAATAAATACATATATATTTGATACATATACCTGTGTGGTGTCTTTTCATTTGGTGATTCAAGAGATTGTATGGTAAAACAAGCTGCTTTACATTCCTCCAAGACTTAGCCTGAAGGCTGCTCTCCACAGCTACCACTAGGATAGCTTTCTATAAAGGTTGTCTTAAACGTATCTACCATAAGAGTCGAATTGTACTGGTGCAAGGTGTCCACTTTAATTAGTGAACAGCATATACCAGCCCAACTTCTCACAGACCTGGTCGAAATTTTTCAGTAATTTCATACCTAAATTTAGAGCAGGCTTTGCCCCGTATTCATTTTGAATTTGTTTCAGGACATCAGGTATTACCGCAATTGACGGAATGCCGTGTGTTTTAGTATAGATGGCAGCAAAGACTGAGCCCCAAGTGGTGCAGTCTTCCAGTTGTGGTGTGATCCCCATCGGTAAACTGATGGTTAGGATTCTGTGTTTCTCATACGGGCTAGTATTTGGAAATACTGCTTCGATTTGAGTAATTTTTTGAGCTATCCAAAATGGAATTTGCTCACGTTTTGTGGGCATTTTACCCATGACTGCGTACAGAGTCTGTGGTGTAATTTTTAGTGTATTCCCCTGGTGAGGAGTTTGATTTGGACTCCGACCCTCGGTCTAGGTCCACTCTCTCCCCACTGCTCCGCTGTGCCGTCTCTTGCCTCCAGACCCTGACCTCCTCCTTGGGAGGTTCGAGGCTGCTGCCCGCTCCAACTGGGACCAGACTGTCTCCAACCACCGTAACCTTCTCAGCCGCTTTTTTTTTTCTTTCTTTTTTTCCCCTGTTGTGCCACTGTTATTGTGCCCATCTGTGTCTTGCTCTAATTCCACCACTGTTTTTATTTTCTCGTGCCTGCCTGTTCCTTTTGCCTTTCGCCGCTGCTGCCCCTACGGCCCCTCCCCCCCCGGAATTCCCCCCCGGAATTTCCCCTCCGGAATTTCCCCCCCCGGAATTCACCCCCGGAATTCCCCTGCTCACGCTTCCCAGCCTCTCCTCCAACCACCTCCCCTACTTAATGGCAGCCGCTGCGCGGTCACGCAGCGGACATGCGCAGCGGGGGCGCCAAAGGCAAGCCCGTCTGCGATCCGACCGCGGCCAGCGCCAGGAACCCTGGACCTCCCACTACCCATCGCTACGACACCACCACCCTCCTCGCACTTAATCCTGGAAGACTTAGAGAATGCCAACAGGCCTCGCTGAACACGACCCACGGCCAGTTCTCCTGCCTCCACTGCCGCCAGACCCTCACTGCCACCCCGGCCTCCAACACCGCCGACGCCAGCACCGGCGACACCCTAAAATGCATCCTCCTCAACGTACGCTCCGTACACAAACACGCCATGGAAATCTGGAACCTACT
Source organism: Calotriton arnoldi (assembly GCA_963921515.1). Classification (NCBI taxonomy): domain Eukaryota; kingdom Metazoa; phylum Chordata; class Amphibia; order Caudata; family Salamandridae; genus Calotriton; species Calotriton arnoldi. Next base: position 268,206 of record CAWUFW010011257.1, read on the forward strand.
CGACTCTCTTTCGCCCGACATCGCCTTCTTCACAGAGACCTGGACCAACGCATCCTCCGCCCCTGACTTCAGCACCGCAATCCCAGACGGATACAAGATCCAGAGGAAAGACCGCCCCAACCACCCAGGAGGGGGCCTCGCCATCGCCCACAAGAGCACCCTCCACCTCACCACCTCCAGCGAAACCTTCCCCTCCGCCGAACACCTGCACTTCAAGATCCAGACCACCCCCAAAGCCACACTCCGAGGATCCCTCATCTACAGACCCCCCGGCCCCCGAACACCCTTTGCCACCACCATCACCGACTTCATCGCACCCCACGCGATCGCCTCAACAAACTACATACTCATTGGAGACCTGAACTTCCACCTCGACAACCCCAGTGACCCCAACTCCACTATCCTTCGTGACAACCTCGCCAGCATCGGACTTAAACAACTCATCAACACACCGACCCACAGAGCAGGACACACCCTCGACCCCATCTTCGCGGCAGGAAACAGCGTCCATTTCAGCCACACAACGCAGCCGCCATGGACCGACCACCACTGCGTACACTTCGCCATCAACAAACCCAAGGCACCCAACCCAGCCCCACGCCCACCACGAAGGAACTGGAGCAAGGTTACCGACGAGCAACTTAACTCCACCCTCAGCCGAGACAACCACACCTGGTTACCCGACGCAAACAGCGCAAACGACGCAGCCAGAGAACTCCACACCTGGATCTCCAACTGCGCAGATGAGCTCGCCCCTCTACACAACCCCGACAGACAACGCTCCAGGAAAGTCGCCTGGTTCACAACCGCTTTCCAAGAAGCCAGACGCACCTGCAGACGCCTGGAGAAGAACTGGAGAAACACCAAGACAACCGAAAACCACACCACCTACAAGGACGCCATGACGGACTACCACAACCAGATCAGAGCCACCAAAAGGAACTTCATCCACAACAAAATCCTGGCCAACTCCACCAACTCCAAGGAACTTTTCAGTGTCATTCAAGAATTCACCAACCCACGCAGCGAAGCCACAGACATCACCCCATCCCAAGACCTCTGCGACAAGCTTGGAACCTATTTCCACCTCAAGATCAAAAACCTCTATGACAACTTCATCGACCATCCACAAGGTGCCACAGACGGCCCCCCGCCCCCCAGAAACACCAGCCAGCCCACCATGTCCAACTGGACACCGATCACGGCCGAAGACACCGCCTCAACCATGAAAAGCATCCACTCGGGGGCCCCCACCGACCCCTGCCCCCCCTCACATCTACCACAGAGCCGTGGCCACCATCGCACCCAAACTACAACGCACCATCAACACCACCTTCAAAACAGGCACCTTCCCAGACAACTGGAAGCGCGCAGAAGTCAGACCCCTGCTCAAGAAGCCCACAGCTGACCCCACCGACCTCAAGAACTATCGGCCCATCTCGCTCCTCCCCTTCGCAGCCAAAGTTGCAGAGAAAACAGTCAACAGGAAACTGACACGATTCATTGAAGAGAACGCCATCCTCGACCCGTCCCAATCCGGATTCCGAAGCACAGAGACCGCCCTACTCGCTGCCACAGACGACATCCGCACCCTCCTGGACCAAGGCCACTCCGCAGCCCTCATCCTACTCGACCTATCAGCGGCCTTCGACACCGTCTCCCATCGCACACTAGTTGTCAGACTACACGACGCAGGCATACAAGGAACAGCCCTGGACTGGATCCGATCATTCCTCACCGGAAGAAGCCAAAGGATCAGACTCCCACCCTTCCTCTCCGACCCCATGAAAATCACCTGCGGAGTCCCACAGGGTTCATCACTGAGCCCCACCCTCTTCAACATTTACATGGCCCCCCTCGCAGCCATCGTCTGACAACACGGCCTCAACATCGTATCCTACGCCGACGACACCCAGCTCATCCTCTCCCTCACCAAAGACCCCACCACTGCCAAACTCAACTTCCAGAAAGGAATGCAAGACGTCGCAGTCTGGATGACCAACAGCTGCCTGAAGCTCAATGCCGAGAAAACAGAAGTCCTCGTCCTCGGTACCACCCCTTCTGCATGGGACAGCACCTGGTGGCCGACCGCCCTTGGAAGCCCACCTACCCCCTCAGACCACGCCAAGAACCTCGGCATCGTACTCGACTCATCACTCTCCATGAACCGACAGGTCAACGCCGTCACCTCCAGCTGCTTCAACACCCTCTGCATCCTCCGCAAGACATTCAAGTGGATCCCCCCTGAGTCAAGGAAGACAGTCACCCACGCACTCATCACCAGCAGACTGGACTATGGAAACGCACTCTACGCCGGCATCAACAAGTCCCTACTCCGCAAACTCCAGACAGTACAGAACACCGCCGCCAGACTCGTCCTCGGCATCCCCCGACATGAACACATCAGCCAACACCTACGAAGTCTCCACTGGCTCCCAATGGAGAAAAGAGTCACTTTCAAAATCCTCACTCACGCCTACAAATGCCTACACAACAACGGACCCAAATACCTCAACGACAGAATCAACTTCCACGTACCCAAAGGAAACCTCCGATCTTCCAACCTCGCACTGGCCGAAACCCCACGCATTCACAGAGCCAGAGCAGGCGGAAGATCCTTCTCCCACATTGCAGCCAAGACCTGGAACGAGCTACCGGCAGACATCAGACGCGCCCCCTCCCTGAACACCTTCAGGAAGACCCTGAAGACCTGGCTCTTCGGCTAAACAGATCTGCGGACCCCCCCCCTCAGCGCCTTGAGACCCTCATGGGTGAGTAGCGCGCTTACAATTCCCTGATTGATTGATTGAAGTGTTAATGGTGGTTGGACTGTGAAAGTCCGCATGACATATTGGACCAATTGTCTGTAGATTTTTATTAACTCTGTTATTTGAGTAAGTAGTTCCTCATCTGACATTATATCAAGTTCAGGATGAGGTGTGTAGCCGGCTAGAATCGGCCATGTTGCTCCTGGTCTACCTAGTGGACCGAGCCTGGTAATGTTTCTGTGATGTTTTAGGGCGCCTTTAAACCAGAGTTGATGCTCCTGGTATGTTAATGGAATTTCTATATCCTCGAAAGGAATGTATTCCTCTGGTGGATCATCTTCTTTGTAGAAGTGAAACATGTGTGTTACTGGATTGGATTCAGGAAATATTACCCATGAATAGAATACCTCTGTCTGAAAGGATTCGTGTGCCTCTATCACGAAAACTGCTCTACCGCCTCTTGGTGGTAGGCCATGTTTTATAAGTTTTAGAGTGATGGCTCTTCTTAAGTTTGGAGCGATGTCTATGACACCCTCCTCGGTTTCATTTAAACCGGTAAAGTTAAAAACTGCTGCTTGGGCTGGGTCAGCCGTAGCTCCACCATTTCTGGCGGCTTCGTCCCCGTTTAAGGACATTTTGTTATTTTTTGAAAAATGTAGAACAAGTTTCAAGGAAACAAAGATAAGGTGCACAATATTTTTGGAACACTGTATCCTTCAACGTTGAGCAAACCAAACAGCTAATATATAGGGTACTGCCCTATGTAGCTGTGGTGGATACTTAACCCTGCCCACTCCAGACGTCTTTTGGAGTATATGGGTAGGGGTCTCTGAGAGAAAAAGCACGGCTGAGTTACTCAGTATCTAACGTTGAATTACTGCCTTACCAAACCGTTGGGCGCCATGTAGTGTAGCTCCTATTTCCCTAATAGGCTCTGCGCATTGGAATAATATACCCTATAGGCTTGACATAGGACTGAGGTCGGTATGTCCCTATCGAGTATATTAAACTTAATTACTTGTGCCAGCTAGCTCAGAGGCCACTAGAAACTCCTTGACGACAAGAAGGAGTAGTTTCTGGCAGCCGCAAAACATGACCACTTTGTTTCCCTTTAGAATCAGAACGTGTCCCAGAGTCGTGGAAACAATAGATAACTATTTCACTCAGCTCAGTCGTGCATGCTTAGTTTTCTCCAAGTTACACAGAAAGAACAGACGGGCGTTTCAATAAAAGATTTATTGAACAGTCTTGTTTCTGGTGTAAGTAAAATGTGCTGTTACGATCACAAGACAGTATGCGAGATAAATAATGTACAGTGTGAGCAGTAGAAATAAATAATACTGCGATAGCATTATCTTTTAGCATATATGCATTTACATAAATAACATAGACTAAAAATGTGAGTACTCATACGATGCGTTTCTAATCTAATTCTACCCCAATGTACCTAACCTAACCTAGGTGTAGGGAAAGGTATGAAGTAGGTGAAGTATTCCTTACTATGGTATACTAAGAGTATGTTAAGTCTAGTATGCCTAGTATGCCAAGAGTCCCTCTAGGTTCTAGTCAGCTCCATACCTTAAGAATGAGAGAGGTGGGAATCTCTTGCCAGACTCGAACTCCAACACCCCGCAAGGGAAGTCAGATCACTGGAAGCTGGACTCTCTGCGTGCAGGGATGACAGCGTCTTCTCAGTGCGTCAGGCCGGGAAACGGGCTCCTCTGAAGTCGAGGTCTCCTCTGATTTACAGGGGCTAGGGAAGGTATATTTATACCTGAGAAGTACCTAAGAATGTTAGCATTGACGTGAGTCGGACAGCGGAAGACGTCATGAATGAACCCCTAAGGAATAATGGTTCATGCATAATATATGAGTCCTTGAAGAAATCAATAGTCCTGGGCTAGGGAAACTCCTGCAGCCTAAGGGTCTGTTCTTCACAAACTCGTTGTGACGTTAGGGTGGACGGATGTCGGAGACCATGCCTGTATTTGGAGTGTATGGTTTAATGCCTAAATAAGGGCAGGGATTTTATGCCTATATAAGGGCACGGCGAATTGTGCCTATATAAGGACATGATTCTGGAAAGCCCGTTTATGGACACCCTAAGAGGAATACAACAATGCTTCTGCTAGATGATCTCAGAAGACCCCTAAGGTCTGAAAGGGTAGGCAGAGAGGGTGGGGCAGAAGATGAGGGAGGGGCCAGGGATGAAAATGCCCAGGACCTGACCTCTGAAACTGGCCAGGGGGATGACAATGATCCTGACCTGGAGAGTGCAGCTACTCCTGAGGATGAGGTGGAGGCCCAGAATGACCTCCCCTTTGTCCCCCCAGGAAGAGTTGTGAGTGTGCCCAGAAGGTCTAGATCTCCTTCTCAGGAGTCTAACCACTCTGACACCTCAGTAGGGTCCTCTGTCTCTTCTCAGAGGAGGGAATCCTCTCATGAGAGGAGAAAGAGACTGCTTCAGTATGAACAAGCCCAGCTTGAACTCAGAAAACAGCAGTTGGCTATATACAGGGAGTCCCTAGATCTCTATAGACAGAGAAAAAAGATGGGACTAGAGTCCCATGGTGGCAGCAATTTCCCCAGAGATAGGGAAAGGTCTTATGACCATAGAAACCTGAGCAAGGTTGTCCCTCCCTACCAGAGTGGGGATGATATCCACAAATGGATAACTGCACTGGAGAGGGCCTGTACAGTACAGAGGGTCCCTCAGGAGCAGTGGGCAGCAATCTTGTGGCTCTCCTTTGCAGACAAAGGTAGAGATAAGCTCCTCACTGTTAGAGAAGAGGATGCTGACAATTACAAAGTATTGAAGAGTGCTCTGATTGATGGGTTTGGCCTAACAACTGAACAATACAGGTTAAAGTTCAGAGATACCCAAAAGCACAGACTCAAGACTGGGTGGACTTTGTTGATTGTTCTGCTAAGGCTCTGGAAGGTTGGTTGATGGGCAGTAAGGTATGTGACTTCACAGGATTGTACAATCTTATCATGAGGGAGCAGATTCTTAATAACTGTCAAAATCAGCTGTTGCATCAGTACCTGGTGGACTCTGATCTGACCTCTCCCAAGAATTGGGAAAGAAGGCAGACAAATGGGTCAGAACCAGGGTGAGGCAGAAAGTACAGAACCAAGGTGGTGACCCTAAGAAGCAAGATTCTAAAAACTCTGATAAGGGTGGGGAGAAGGGTAAAGACCAGAAGTCTTCACAAGGCCCCCAAAATCTTCTTCAGGTGGGGATTCACAGTCTAACAAGGGAAAAGGCCAAAAGAAACCATGGTGCAAAGTCTGTAAGCAAAAGAAACACTGGACCAGTGATTGCACCAAGTCCAAAGACTCTATTCCAGCCCCCACCAATGCCCCTAAGGCACCTGTTCCCCCTAGTACAGTTGCAATTGGTGGTGGGAGTACCCCAGCTAAGGGTTTAGTAGGGTTGGCCTTGGGTAATGAGATGAGCTCTGGCCTAGTCAGAGAACTCACTCAGGCTGTCCTAGTCTGTGATGGAGGCATGGATGTGACCTCCTCTGTGAGTCCCAGTAATCTGGGCAAGTACAGGCAACAGCCACTAATTAATGGAAAAGAGGCTTTGGCATTCAGGGACACAGGGGCAAGTGTCACTATGGTGACACAAGATCTTGTGGATCCTGGGCAGATTATACTTGGTGAGATGTACTAAGTGACCAATGCTAGCAGTGTCAGAACAGACCATACTCTGGCAGTTGTTAACTTCTCCTGGGGAGGGGTAACTGGCCTTAAGAAGGTTGTGGTAAGTACAGACCTACCAGTTGAATGCTTGCTTGGCAATGATCTTGAAACTTCAGCTTGGGCAGAAGTGGAGCTCAGAACCCATGCAGAAATGCTGGGGATCCCTGCAGATGTGTTTGCTGTGACCAGGTCACAGGCCAAAATGTCTAACACTGAACAGGCCTTGGATCCTGGAAAAATGGACCAAGTGCCATCCAAGAGGAGGAGTAGTAGGGTTAAGGCAGTGCCTTCCCCCTTGGCTCAGAAGGAAGATCAGTCCCTTGAGGGGGATGATCTCAGTCCTGAGGAAGGAACTGTCCCCGAGGAGCTTGAGCCTGACCAGGTTGAGATCTTGGGGACAGGGGGCCCTTCCAGGGCAGATCTGAGCCAGGAGCAGCAGAGCTGCCCCTCTCTTGAACCCCTCAGACAGCAAGCTGCTGCTGAGGCTGCTGGGAATGCTAGTGGTCCCCATAAAGTGTATTGGGATGATGGACTCCTGTACTCAGAGTGTAGAGACCCCAAGCCTGGTGCCACCAGGAGGTTGGTTATACCTCTGAAGTTCAGGGGCTTCCTATTGACCCTAGCCCATGACATTCCTCTAGCAGGTCACCTGGGCCAGAACAAGACTTGGGACAGAATTGTCCCTCACTTTCACTGGCCCCACATGTCTGAAGACACCAAGGAGTTTTGTCGCTCCTGTGTAACCTGCCAAGCCAGTGGGAAGGCAGGTGGCACCACAAAGGCCCCCCTGATACCACTACCTGTGGTGGGGGTTCCCTTTGAAAGAGTGGGCATTGATATTGTTGGTCCCATGGATCCCCAAACAGCATCTGGGCACAGGTTTATCCTAGTAGTGGTAGACCATGCCACTAGGTACCCAGAGGCTATTCCCCTTAGGACCACTACAGCACCTGTGGTGGCAAGAGCCCTCCTGGGAATTTTCTCAAGAGTGGGCTTCCTAAGGGAGGTTGTATCAGACAGGGGTGCAAACTTTATGTCTGGATACTTGAAGGCAATGTGGAAGGAGTGTGGAGTGACTTACAAGTTCACCACACCCTATCACCCACAATGCAATGGTTTAGTTGAGAGATTCAACAAAACCTTAAAGGGCATGATTAAAGGGCTCCCAGAAAAGCTTAGGCGAAGATGGGACATACTCTTGCCCTGCCTTTTGTTTGCATACAGGAAGGTGCCTCAAAAGGGGTTGGCTACAGCCCTTTTGAACTTTTGTTTGGTCACCCTGTCAGGGGTCCATTGTGCTTGGTGAAGGAAGGATGGGAGTTACCTCTCAAGCCCCCAAAGCAGGACATAGTGGACTATGTACTTGGTCTCCCCTCCAGGATGGCTGAATACATGAAAAAGGCAACTAAAAACCTTGAGGCTAGCCAGGAACTCCAAAAAGCCTGGCATGACCAAAAGGCTGTACTGACTGTTTACCAGCCAGGGCAGAAGGTGTGGGTGTTGGAGTCAGTGGCCCCAGCAGCTCTCCAAGACAAATTGAGTGGACCCCATACCATTGTTGAACAGAAGGGTGAAGTTACCTATTTGGTAGACCTGGGAACACCCAGGAGTCCCCACAGGGTTCTCCATGTCAACAAATTGAAACCATATGTGGACAGGGCAGACATGGGCTTGCTCATGGCTACTGATGAGGGACAGGAGGAAGAGAGTGACCCACTCCCTGACCTGCCCTCACAGAACCCTGATGATGGGTCAGTGGATGGTGTAGCCTTGGCAGGCAGCCTCACTGCTCAGCAGCAAACTGATTGCAGACAGGTGCTCAATCAGTTCAGACATATGTTCTCTCTGACTCCAAGTCAGACCACCTGGTGCACTCATGAAGTGGACACTGGGGACAGTCTGCCTATTAAAAATAAGATTTATAGGCAACCTGACCATGTCAGGGACTGTATCAGGACAGAAGTCCAGAAAATGTTGGATTTGGGAGTTATTGAACCCTCAGATAGCCCTTGGGCTAGTCCAGTGGTCCTTGTGCCAAAACCTCACACCAGTGGTGGGAAGAGAGAGATGAGGTTTTGTGTGGACTACAGGGGTCTCAATGCAGTCACTAGGACTGATGTCCATCCAATACCCAGGGCAGATGAGCTAATAGACACTTTGGCCTCAGCCAAGTATCTAAGCACATTTGACCTAACAGCTGGCTACTGGCAGATCAGGCTAGCTGATGATGCAAAGCCAAAAACAGCCTTCTTAACCCCTAGTGGGCATTATCAATTTGTGGTAATGCCCTTTGGTCTGAAGAATGCACCTGCCACTTTCCAAAGGTTGGTGAATACAGTTCTCACAGGTCTGGAAGCCTACAGTGCAGCTTATCTTGATGATATTGCTGTCTTTAGCACCACCTGGGAGGATCACCTGGTCCACCTAAGGAATGTTTTAGAGGCCCTGCAAAAGGCAGGCCTCACTATCAAGGCCACCAAGTGCCAGATAGGGCAGAGTCAGGTTGTGTACCTGGGCCACCTTGTGGGTGGAGGCCAGGTTCAACCATTGCAGAGCAAAATCCAGACCATCATGGACTGGGTTGCTCCCACTACCCAGACTCAGGTGAGAGCCTTCTTAGGCCTGCCTGGGTACTATAGAAGATTTGTCAAGGGGTATGGATCAATAGTGACACCCCTGAATGACTTAACTTCCAAGAAAATGCCCAAAAGGTTCAGTGGACAGCTAGCTGTCAAAAGGCATTTGATGACCTGAAGCAGGCCATGTGCACTGCTCCCATTCTCCAGAGTCCTGATTACTCCAAGAAGTTCATTGTCCAAAAGATGCATCTGAATTGGGGGTAGGGGCTGTACTGTCACAATTGAATGATGAAGGTCAGGATCAGCCAGTAGCTTTTATTAGCAGAAGGCTGACCCCTAGAGAGAAACGTTGGTCAGCCATTGAGAGGGAGGCCTTTGCTGTGGTCTGGGCTCTGAAGAAGTTGAGGCCATGCTTGTTTGGTACTCACTTCCTTGTTCAAACAGACCATAAGCCCCTCTTATGGCTAAAACAAATGAAGGGTGAAAACCCCAAACTGCTTAGGTGGTCCATTTCCCTACAGGGGATGGACTTTACAGTGGAACATAGACCTGGGAGTAACCATGCCAGTGCAGATGGACTCTCTAGGTATTTCCACTTAGAACATGAAGACTTAACTGGTCAAGGTTAGTTTAATGTCCCTACGTTTGGGGGTGGGGGGGTTGTGTAGGAGAGTAGGATCTGCTTCACATGGGTACCCCCACTTTTTGCTGATGCTTCACTGTTTTTCGACTTTAGTCTGGCTGGGGCCCTGCTAATCAGAACCCCAGCCTAGCTGCTTCCTCTCTAAAATGGTTTCCATGTACCTTAGGTACATCTTTGATTGGAATCTGGAGTGCCCTTATAAGTCCCTTGTATATGGTATACTATGTACCCAGGGCATAGGTACCCCAGAGGCCTGCCAAGGGCTGAAGCATGTATTATGCCACCCCTGGAAAGCCAGCCAAAATGACACCACAGGTCTGCTACTGCAGCCTGGGTAAGGTGGTGCATGCACCCCTTACTGTGATATAGGCTACCTATATCACTACCATTACACACACATATAAACCTATAAGTCACTCCTATGGCAGGCCTTACCAATCCTGAGGGCAAAGTGCTTGGTTTTTATGTGAGAGGGTGCCCCTGCATGAGCAGAGCCCCTCTGCAGCGTTCGGAGTCCCTCCTCTGATGCAGTTTGTGGTACAGCCTGACCATATACTTTTAAGTGCATTATATCCTCGCGGTACAATGCTAACTTTGGACTGGCTGCACCAAAACATGTCGTGTTTGGTGTCAAACATCTTGGAATACTACCCCCCCGCCAGTTCTGGCAGCGGGGGTAGCATTCCACCCTTCTAGAGGGAGAGACATGTACACACCGGGCTACCCGGTAACTTCTTTACAGAGCCCTGGCATCACAAAATGGATTCCGCTGCCACAGACACGGGTCTGGCCTCCTGCTGCTGACCGAAACTCCGGCAGGGGAGGCCTGGACAATAGGTTTCCTGTCGCAGGGAGGTGTAACCACCTCCCCAGACAGGACAATGTGTATTGGGGCTGGGCGGGAGCACTCTCTGGTGCTTTGAAGTCCTGCACTGGGGGCACATTTGGTGTCCCTGTGCATAGTCCAGTTCAAACCGGTTGCAGGGGCTACCTGCCCCTGCTCTGGTGCGAAACTGGACAAAGGGAATGGGTGTAACCACCCCTCTTCCCTGACCCTCCCATAGGTGGGTCCCCAGAGTATGTCCAACCCCTAACTTAGTATAAGTATGGGACCCCAGTCCTTAGGACTTTAGATTACCCTGGACGAAACTCTAAAGCCGAATCTTGGACCTTCGACGCTCTACTACAAGATTAGAGGACTGAAGAATCTCCCTCGGGGTCAAGGAGTGACTCCCCTGCTTGGCAGGCACCAAAGAAGCAATTGTCCGGCCTGCATCGCTGAAGCTCCCGCCGGACGCCGAAGTCTTTGCATCACCAGAGGTGGATTTCCAGACTTCTCCGAGGCTGCCCTGAGACCCCAGCGAAGCTGAGGCACGTAGCTGTCGTGGGTAACGTGGAACCGTGACCCCTGGACACCGAGAACTTTTGCAAGTGCATCCTCTTCCTGGTCTCCCACGAAGTTGTGCTTTGGGCTTCGAGTAGCCCTCCCCTCCAACACCGACTGCACCGAAGATCACTGGCCTCCACTCCACTCCACTCCACTCCACGAGTGTCCTGTGAGCCAGCTCCAAGTGCGTCCACTCAAGGCTCCTTTATGGTCGCTAGTCCGTTGGCTAGTGGGCCCTCCCGAAGGCAACTCTTCTTCTGCTTGGGCTTTCCTTGTTGCTCCAGAGGTGCCTTGACTTACCCTCGCTGGGTGAGTCCCCCAGACCTTGCTGGTCTGCATCAACGTCCTTTCTTCATTTCCACATGACTTGCCTTTGCCAAGGCTTGTTGGGTCCAATCCGGTCACCGACACCGCAGCAATCGACAGACGTCGTGGGACAGCTCGAATCCAGCTCCTGGCCATCGTCGACACCTCCTGGACCTCGTGGCTGAAGAGTCAAGACGACCATCAACCTACCTGAAGCACCTGACATCGGTGGGCATCTGCTCATCGCCCTCCTGGTCACTGGCTAGTGACCCAGACTCTGTCCCCTCTGCTTTCAGGTTCTTCAGATCTTCGATCCACCCTTGGATCCACCCGGACACTTTCGACTTGGTCGCCAGCAGCCCGCTGCAGCAGATCGCCATTGAAAACGACGACGAAACCCGACACCAAAATACACCTATGCACCCGGCTTCCCTGGGTGAGGTAACTCGAGTACTACGGTGCTCCCGTGGGTATTGACTCTAGAACGACCTAGTTCTAAAGGGGTTTGCTCCAAGTCCTCCTCTAAGTGTCCTTTCCTTTTAAAAACCTAACCGCCACTTTCCCCATAGAAGTTAACGGCGATTCGCGGCTGTGTTCCAACACTGCACACGTCCCCCGTGGGTCCCCTGTGTCACTACCTTGGGTGGTTCCTTGTGGTCCAAGCACTTCTACAGGCTCTAGGCCTTGTGTCTAGCTCAGTCGTGGTTCTTATACCACTTTATTGGTATATGGTTTGGTACGCCCCTAGGGCTCAAACGTGTATATGTGCTATTACTGTAGATAACTGACTTGTAACTTATGTACTTCGAACTCTAGCCTCATAAAGAGACTAGAGGGGTGTGTTTAAGACTAAATACATATATTCTATATATATACCTGGTGTGATCCTCTTTCATTTGGTCACTCAAGAGATTATAGACTGGTAAAACAAGCTGCTTTACATTCCTTCAAGACTTAGCCTGAAGGCTGCTCTCCATAGCTACCACTAGGACAGCTTTCAATAAAGGTTGTCTTTAACCTATCTCCAATAAGGGGTTGTTTGGACTGGTGCAAGGTGCCCACTATAATTAGTGGACAGCATATACCAGGCCAACTTCTCACACAGATGCCTCTCAGATAGGAATAGGAGCAGTGTTATCGCAACTCAATGAAGAGGCTAAGGATCAACCAGTAGCTTTTATTAGCTGAAGGTTGACCCCCAGAGAGAAAAGTTGCTCAACTATAGAGAGGGAGGCCTTTGCGGTGGTCTGGGCCTTGAAAAAGCTGAGGCCTTACCTGTATGGCACTCAGTTCATTGTCCAGACAGAGCAGAAGCTCTTATGGCTAAACAGATGAAGGGTGAAAACCCCAAAATTTGAGGTGGCCCATTTCCCTACAGGGAATTGACATCTCAGTGGAACATAGACCTGGGAGTAACCATGCCAATGCAGATGCACTTTCCAGATACTTCCACTCAGAAAATTAAGATTCAACTGGGCAAGGTTAGTCTCATCTCCTTACGTTTGAGAGAGGGTTATGCAGGAAAGTAGGATCTTTCTGGCATAGTTACCCCAATTTTTGCTGGTGTCCGTATGTTTTGACTGTAATCCACTGAGATCCTGCTAATCAGGACCCCAGTGTCTGTGCTCTCTCCCCTCAATTCATTGGTAAGTACTTTGTACACCCCACATTTGGTATACTGGTGTACCCTGTAAGTCCCTAGTATACGGTACTAAGGTACCTAGGGCATTGGTACAACAGTATCTCCCGTGGGCTGCAGCATGTTTTGTGCCACCCATGGGAGCCGATACAAACTGTGTCTGCAGGTCTGCCAGTGCAGCCTGCGTGGAATGGTGCTTGCACCTTTCACTTCCGATATAAGGTTTTCCTTATATCCAGGTCACTGCACTTAAAACCTATAAGTCACTCCTAAGGTAAGCCTTCCAGCCCACAGGCAGGGTGCATGGCTCTAATTGTGAGGGTGCCCCTGCATGAGCAGAGGCACTGATACAAACCCCAGAGTCAATTCTCTGGCTTTGTAAGTGCGGGGAAGCCATTTTAAGGTATGTAGTGGACACTGACAAAGTTGAAATTTCCAGTTACATAACGGCTTTACCGAACCCGGTCATGTTTGATATCAAACATGTTGGAATCATGCAACTACACTGATTCCAGTTTTAGTTGCTTGATACCATGTACTGGGGGTCCTTAGAGGACCCCCCATGCCTACCTGTGTAGACTTGCAGGGCCTGCGTGCAAGCCAGTGATGCTGCCAACCCCAGACACTGTTCTGCCCTCCTGCTGCTGAACTTAAATTGGGCACAGGAAGGCATAGCAAAGGATTTCCTGTAGAGGAGAGGTGTAGTCACCTTCCCTTTAGAATAAGGTGTCTTAGTCTAAGGTGGGGGTGCTACCGAGTGCCTCCAGACTGCATTGAAGGGCACTTTGGTGCCCACCTTGCATAAACGTTTGTGCCCCAGTCCAGGAACCCTTGGCTCCCGCTTTAGCGCGAAACTACACAAAGGACAGGGGAGGGAACACCCTCCTGTCCAGCCCCTCCCCTGGGAGGTGCCCAGAGCACTGCCAGGTGGCCATTTGATTCTGCCATCTTGAATCTTAGAAGGGCAAGGGCCCCTGGGAGCATCTGACTGGTCAGTCCACCAGAGTACCACCCTTCACACCGCCCCCCTGATAGGTGGGTCACTGCAGAAGTAGTCCTACCCCCTTTCTGGGTTCCTTAAGGGCTCCCCAGAGGGTGGATGCTTAGATTCATCTGGAATTTGTCTTCAAGAACCGACTAGCTTCGTGTGAAGATTTGTCTAAAGACTCTTCTGGTGTTTGAGACGAACTCTGCTGCAGGAACCGAGCCAGGAACCAAGACAAGACTGCCTCTGGTAGGAAGACTCCTACTGCAGCTTCTTCTCCGTGCTCTTCCAAGTGCTGCAACCTCTATGGCAGTGCATCCTCCTGAGCTGCCATGGACTCTGTATGCATCAAGATAGCAAGAAGGAATCTACCTTGGAGAGAAGGAGTCACTCCCCTGCATCCGCAGGCCCCTCTCCGATGACGACCGGCTTGCTGATCCTGTTGTCTCACGGACATCACCTGGCTTTGCAAAACAGGTGGTGGTTTGTTGGTTCTTCGGAGGCCTGACCAGTCTTCCCTACAAGTGGGGTGGCTGCAATTCCTCCCCAGCCTACCGGAAACGCATTCCTGTGCACCGCGTCTGTTTGCCGTTGCCAAGGCTTGTCGTTTCTTCTGAACGAACAACTTCGAGCTCCAAGAAGCCCCAGCCTCAAGCATTCCACAGCTCCAAGAATGACGTCCCCACTGCATCTTCTGCGATGTGGGCCTCCATCTTCGGTGTGCTGCTGAAGCCTCCCTGTGTCTCCCTATGCCTACTGCCCTTCGTGCTGCTAATACAAAATGTGCAACGACTAAATAGGAGTTGGTTCACAAACAATACATAAACAACTGCAAGACCAGAATATATGATGTTCAAAAGGCAATATTCCACTTAAAAATCAGTGACAACCTCAATGACATATATATTAAAACATTATTAGTGCAACTTTAAAAAGCACTTAAAAATGTTTTAAAATTCTATTACAAAACATTTCATTCGGGGGTACAAATAAAAATTGTAAGACAGCTGAGGCTGAAAGGATGGACAGCTGCAAACATACAGGCCTCAACCATTTCCACCAATATAGAAAGAGGGCAGGGCAGACAAACAAAACATGGTTGAGATCTTGGAGGATATTTTGACACAAATGACAAACCGCTGAAGAACCATACCATTCGGCTAAGAGGGGATTTCATGGGAGCATACCCTGCCTCAGGAATACCCAGAAACATCTCACTCCATGGGGCACGTTCCAAGAGATATAGGCTTGTGCTTTGTTTATCAAACAAGAGTTTGAATACAGCCCCCCCTATCCAAGCACAGACTCAGAGACCAGGTGGCTTCTTTTAAGGTGGACTTTTAGTTGCTGCATTGAAATAGTAAAGATCGAAGAAAGATCTAATTGCAGCAAATCTGCCACAACCACCACATGTTTATAGATCAATGAGTTTTCTTTTGGACCATCTAAGATTTCTTTTCTTATACAAGACCTCAATAAGCCATGATCATGCGTCGCTAGGCATACGGCCCAGCAAACCATCCCTGCAAGACCATGTGCAGAAGCACTTCTCACCCCAAATTCTAACCTTAAGGCCGCCACTGAAAAGGCTGACTTAACTGAGGCCAGGCTTCTAAGGACTCGGCATTCCATTGTATTTACAAAGACCTATTTTGAAATATCGGTCAATTCTGTTTCATACAATAAAGAGGCAGCAATCTTAGCTCGGTAAACCTCCAGTAAAATTGCAAAGTGCCTTCTCCCGGTAGCCCTATACAAAGCACCCAGACATTTAGACTGAGAACTGGCATTAGTGTCTGTTTATTTTCCATGTGTGCTTTTTCACGTAAATTCCCACACACTATCTTCCCCAGGAAAACATATGATTTCAGAAATTCCAACCTTTGATCACCCACAGACCATACAAAATTTCCATATTTTGGTTTTTTCCTTCAATGAAAAGACATAACTTTGCTTTTAGATACATAAATCTTTAAGTAATGAGCCTCAGCAAATTGTTTTGGAGTAAGGTCTAAATTTATTATATCGTCTGCATAAAGTAAGCACACAATAGACTTTTCCCCAATTAACGGAGCGATACCCTCACTCCGAGCCAAATAGTCAGGAAGGCCAGAGATATATGGGTTAAAAAGGAGCTGGGGAAGCAAGCACCCTTGTTTTTTAACCCATTTAAAGTATTGATAGCCTGAGATAAAACCCTATCTCCACCCAGAAGAACTCTACACCAGGTATCAGTATGGAGGGCGCAACCTAACTCTAAAAGGGTACCCGGCATACCTAAATTTAAAGGTTTACTCCACAGCAAGAGACGGTCTACTTTATCAAATGCTGTGCAGAAGTCTATAAAAGCCGCCATAGCACTCCCACTCTCGCTAAAACTTATATTTCATTTATAACCTGAACGACGAACATATTGTCAATGGTTCCATGCTTACTCCTGAACCCTGGTTACTGCATGGGGATGATTTGATGATCTTCCACCCATTCATTAATCTGGGTCAGCAAGAGTTTAGTAAAGACTTTACCCACCGTGTCAAGAAGGGCAATCTGACGGTAATTTTCTGGTAGGTTACGGTCTCCCTTTTAAAAAAGTGGAGCGTTGACATTCCCCATCCAGGATGGGGGAATTTTTTTTTGATTCACAGCTTTTTAAAACTGGCCGCAGAATTTTAGTCCTGAGGGGTCAATTTTGTTATATAACAGATATTGGGATTTCATCAGGGCCCATCGCGGCTGAAGTCCGCATTCCCCTAATTGCGAATTCTATCTCTTTTTCAGAAGGCGGGCCATATCAAATAGATTCGTCCTTCACTGTAAGCTTTTTTCCAACCCCCTTATTTGCCGCATAAAGACCCTGAATAAAGTTCACCCATCTTGATTCTTCAGTAGCCACAGAGAGAGATCTAACTCTTGCTCCAAAGCCCTCCGCAACAAGTGCCCAAAAGGTCCTCGTCTGACCTTTTACTACTACTTCCCTTCATTTTATCCGAAACCTATCCCCTCCTCTTTGTTTAGACGCGCCGTCAATCGACGACTTCTCTTTAATAGCAGCATCCAAACACTGCTCCCTAACTAGGGTGTTTATTTCCCGATTTAACAAGAGGAGAGGGTGGGGAATCCCCTTCATCCTCCCAAATAAATTCACTTCTTTAACATCATTGACTAACTGCTTCATAAAATTATTAAAACTTTCATTTTCAATTTCGTTGCTTGCTCAACCATCAAGCTTATCAAGGGTAGCCTCCAAAGTACCTCTAAGGCCTGTAATTGCCCTATGATCCCAATGTGTTCTCCCTGTTTTCCTGTTAAACCTGGAGGATTGTCCATCAACCTTCCAAGAGCTAATAGGGGATGTATAAACATTTACAGAAATAGCTAGAAGGTTATGGTCACTAAGAAGGGAATCAGTGATCTTTAAATCACCCAACAAAAAGAAAGAAGTACATCCTATCACCACATAATCCTATATTGACCCTCCCTCCGGAGCTTTATGTGCATATACTGCGGGGGAATCAGACGGTGACCTCCCATTCACTATAACACCATGAACTTTTTCCAGTTGCGCAGCTAAAAATTTCCCTCTCTTATTAGTTTTTATTTTTGGAGGAAAAAGTGCTCTTGGGATCCACAGAGCTTCCTCTTTTGCTACCTCCCACAATTGTTATAGAGCAAAATTATATATTTTGCAATTTAAATCCTCAACCAAAATTATGTGTCAAGAAACTTCCTTATCAGAGACTTTTTCAATATAAGAAAAAACTTTGCATAAAAGCTGATCATAAGAGGCCTCTGGGGGACGATATGCATTTATCAACAACAGAGGGAAGTCCTCTGATTTCTTCCAAGATTAAACGGGGTTACTGCCGTGAATAGATCACTAGAATCTTTACATCATTCTTATCTCCGATGAATTCTATTTGACAGGGAACACGCTGCCCCTCCCTTTGCATGTCCCCTTCTAGAGGGTATTGTCTTACTTTAGAAGTGTTCTCTAGAAGTACGGAACCGCAGGTCTGTGTGTCCACTGCACCTATCAACAATCTGGAAACTTGGGTGCCCCTAGATAGAAATTCTTTTAGGCGGATTTTAGACAGCCTTAGATCTGGTTCTCCCAGGGACCCTATCCCCATCACTGTGCTTCAGAAACTCGAACAGTCCTCTCTGTTGTTAATTATGGAGTTGCTCAATGCTTCCTTAAAGTAAGCAACTGTTCCATCTGCATGGAAGCACGCGATGGTTCTCCCACTTTTAAAAAAAGCTAATGCCGACCCCGCACAACTGTCCAATTTCCGGCCCATTTCCCTGCTTCCGGCCTTTTCCAAAATTTTGGAGAAGCATATTAATCTCCAATTGACATCATTTGTTGAATCCCAAAATGTTTTGCACTGCTCACAGTCTGGTTTTAGACCAGGTTTTTCAACTGAAACCACTCTGCTCGGAGTCACAGAAATGTTGCGTAACCGTGTTGACACTGGGGATACTGTGGCTCTTATACTCCTAGATTTAAGTGCCGCTTTTGACACGGTTTCTCATATTGTGTTATTGCATGCTCTGCAATCACTGGGAGTGACTGGTTCTGCACTCAACTGGCTTGCTGATTTTCTGACTGATCGCACGTTCCAGGTCTTTTCTCCCGTGGCCAGTTCCAATACTCATTTTTCACCATATGGGGTTCCTCAAGGTTCCATCCTCAGCCCTCTTTTGTTCAACATTTATGTCAGGCCTCTGGCGACGATTGCTGAAGATGCAGGGTTGTCCCTTTTCTCCTATGCCGATGACACCCAGATTGTTTTCTCCCTTTCTGCTGAAAGGGCGTCTAAATCATCTTCCCTTCAGTGTGGGCTGAGGAACATAGCAGGCTGGATGCAAGCCAACCTGCTCCAACTCAATGGCGAAAAGACGGAGGTGCTGATTCTGGGTAAGAACAAAGACCTGTGGGGACCTCAATACTGGCCGCCTGAAATGGGTGCTCTGCCCCAGCCTAATCATCAGGTTCGGAATTTAGGTGTCATAATTGATGACCAGTTATCAATGAAGCAACAAGCGGTGAAAGTGGCCTCAACTTGCTTCACTATCCTCAAATGGCTCAGGAAAATCCTTTGGATGCTGCCTTTTTCCACTCAACGCACTGTGGTCCAGGCTCTTGTCACCTGTAGACTGGACTACGGCAATATTCTGTATCTAGGAGTCAATAAGGACGTGTTACGTAAACTGCAGATGGTGCAGAATGCGGCGGCTAGGCTACTTTGCAAGGTTCCTAAAACAGTTTCCATCTCAGGCTCTCTTCGGGACCTTCATTGGCTCAGGGTTGAGAATCGTATTAAATTCAAAGCCCTGAGCTATATGTTCAAAATCAAATTTGGTAAGACACCCCAATATCCGAATGCCTTAGTTCACCCTTATCTACCATCACGTCCTCTACGTTCCGCCACCCAGGCTAAATTCACGGTTCCTAGGACCAGATTGTCGCGAATGGGTGGTCGGTCCTTCTCTTGTTTAGGTCCCTCTTTGTGGAACTCCCTCCCTATGTCACTTCGGACTGAAACTATATATGAGAACTTTCGTAAGTGTTTAAAAACCTGGTTGCTTAATATGTAGAGCACTTTCTTTTTCTCCTTCTGTTCCTGTCAGGCGGCGCCGGGAAACCCTTGGGTAGCTCTGCGCCTTATAAGATTAAAATAACATAACATAACAATCCAACGTGACATAATCATCGCAGACCAATTCCCCCATACACCATGTTTCCTGGAGGCAAACCACATGTGCCTCTAATAGATTCAAATAATACAACTTCTCCCTACTAGTCTTTATCTGTGTCGCATTCCAGGAGAAAATTTCGAACTCATTGCTAGTTATAAGGACGCTGCAAGGGACCACTCGGGGAAACAATGGATAAAGCACCAGGTAACCAGTTCCATCTAGAGGGCTCATCTTCATGTGTTACTTGGACGTGAAGGACAGGGGGCTCTCTGATAGACACTTGTCTGCCATGTTTATCTAAGTGGATTTTTATCCCCCTTAAATCAGTCAAAGGCCTCCCACTAAAAGAGGAGGAAGGGAGGGGCAAAGACCCATTACCCACTATACATAGCTCATCCTTTTCTACAATTGGAATGACAACAAGCCCCCTACATTGCAACCTTCAGAAAATCTTAATATCAGATTTGCTGTTAATTTAGAATGAAGAATTACCCTGGATTTAAAGCCAGCCCCCAAGGGCAGAAGGGAAACCAGGTTGATGTCACTTCCTTGAATTAACTTTAAATTCTCAATTTCTGAGAAACATTTAAGCAGGAAGGACCTATTCAAAATTAATCTGCATCAAGAGCGTTGGAGGGTGGGTTTTCACCACACAGAAACTAGCACTGAATGTGTTAACTGAAATAACAAGACACACTTGGCTATCTGTGGTAAGCTATTCCTACTGATCTCTGGTCGCTGTACCATGTATCGTGTGCTGCACAACTATTCCCTCTCTCCTGCCACACAGCTGTACTCATTGTGCCCCTGTGTTAGGAAGGCCTCTTATGTGTCACAATTTAGAACAACAGTGAATTAATAAAAGGATGTCCCCATGACATCCCTGGGTCAAGACCCTGATCTGCGGTATTTTGCCACCCTTCGTGGTCATATTCTGCAAAATGTGTCACTGTAGGACATTTATATATACATTTAACTGACTTTTCTTTCAAGTAGTGGTTGTAGGAGAGTAGGATCTGCTTCACATGGGTACCCCCACTTTTTGCTGATGCTTCACTGTTTTTCGACATTAGTCTGGCTGGGGCCCTGCTAATCAGAACCCCAGCCTAGCTGCTTCCTCTCTAAAATGGTTTCCATGTGCCTTAGGCACATCACTGATTGGGATCTGGAGTGCCCTTATAAGTCCCTAGTATATGGTATACTATGTACCAAGGGCATAGGTACCTCAGAGGCCTGCCAGGGGCTGCAGCATGTATTATGCCACCCCTGGAAGGCCATCCAAACTGACACAACAGGTCTGCTACTGCAGCCTGGGTAAGGTGGTGCATGCACTCCTTACTGTGATATAGGTTACCTATATCACGAAATACATACACACATATAAACCTATAAGTCACTCCTAAGGCAGGCCTTATCAATCCTAAAGGCAGAGTGCGTGGTTCCTATGTGAGAGGGTGCCCCTGCGTGAGCAGGGCCCCTCTGCAGCGTTCGGAGACCATCTCTGATGCTGTTTGTAGTGCAGCCTGACCATATACTCTTAAGCGCATTATATCCTCGCGGTAAAATGCTAACTTTGGAATGGCTGCACCTAAACATGTCGTGTTTGGTGTCAAACATCTTGGAATACTACCCCCCGCCAATCCTGGCGGCGAAGGTAGCATTCCACCCTTCTAGAGGGAAAGACATGTTAACTCTGACTAGTCCGGTAACTTCTTTCCAGAGCCCTGGCATCACAAAATGGATGCTGCTGCCACAGACACGAGTCTGGCCTCCTGCTGCTGGACGAAACTCCGGCAGGGAGGCCTGGACAATAGGTTTCCTGTCCCAGGGAGGTGTGACCACCTCCCCAGACAGGATAATGTGTATTGGGGCTGGGCGGGAGCACTTTCGGGTGCTTTGAAGTCCTGCACTGGGGGCACATTTGGTGTCCCTGTGCATACCCCAGTTCAAACCGGATCAGGGGCTTGCAGCCCCTGCTTTGGCTCGAACTGGACAAAGGGAAAGGGGTGTAGCCACCCCTCTGCCCTGACCCACCCATAGGTGGGGCCACAGAGTAGTCCAACCCCTATTTTTAGAATAAAGGTAGGAACCCAGTCCTTAGGACTTTAGATTATACCTGGACGAAACTCTGAAACTGAATCCTGGACCTTCGACGCTCTACGACAAGATTAGAGGACTGAAAAATCTCCCTTGGGGTCAAGGAGTGACTCCCCTGCTTGGCAGGCACCAAAGAAGCATCTGTCCGGTTCGCATTTCTGAAGCTCCCGTCGGACGCTGAAGTCATCGCATCACCAGAGGTGGATTCTCAGACTTCTCCGAGGCTACCCTGAGTCCCCAGCAAAGCTGAGGCCTGTGGCTATCGTGGGTGACTTGAGACCGTGACCCCTGGACACCGAGCACATTTGCAAGTGCACCATCTTCTGGGTCTCCCAAGAAGTCGTGCTTTGGGCTCCGAGTAGCCCTAGCCTCCAGCACCACCTGTACCGAAGATCACTGGCCCCCACTCCACGAGTGTCCTGTAAGCCAGCTCCACGTGCGGCGTCACGAGGCTCCTTCGCGGTCGCTAGCCCGTTGGCTAGTAGCCCTTAACGAAGGCCAATCCTTTTCTTACTTGGCATCCTGGTTGCTCCAGGCCTGCCCTCACTTACCCTCGCTGGGAGAGTTCCACAGACCTTGCTGGTCTGCACCATCGACGATCTACATCTTCACCGAGACTTGCCGTTGCCAAGGCTTGTTGGGTCCAATCCGGTCGCCGACACCTCAGCACTCGACAAACATTGTGTACCAGCCCGAATCCTGCTCCTGGTTGCCGACAACGCCTCCTGGACCTCGTGGCTGAAGAGTCAAGACGACCGTCAACGCACCTGAAGCACTCGACATCGGTGGGCATCTGTCCATCGCCTTCCTGGTCACTGGCTAGTGACCCAGACTCTGTCCCCTCTGCTTTCAGGTTCTTCAGACCTCCGATCCACTCTTGGATCCACCCGGACACTTTTCTCTTGGCCGCCAGCAGCACTTTGCAGCAGATCGCCATTCGAATCGACGACGAAACCCGACCCCGAAAGGCACCTATGCACCCGGCTTCCCTGGGTGAGGTAACACGAGTACTCCGGTGCTCCCGTGGGTAGAGACTCTTCAAAGTCCTAGATCTCAAAGGGTTTTGTCCTAGTCCTCTTTAAAGTGTCCCTTTTCTATAATTTCCCGATCCCGACTTTCTCCATAGAAGTCAACGGCGTATCGCGGTTGTATATTTACACTGCACGCGTCTCCCGTAGGTCCCCTGTGTCACTACCTTGGGTGGTTCCTTGTGGTCCAAGCACTTCTAGAGGCTCTAAGCCTAGTGTCTAGTTCAGTCGTGGTTCGCATACCACTTTATTGGTATATGGTTTGGTACGCCCCTAGGGCCCAAACGTGTATTTGTGCTATTACTGTGTTTAAATATCTTCTAACTTATGTACTTGAAATCTAGCCTCATAAAGAGACTAGAGGGGTGTGTTTAGCAATAAATACATATATTTTGAATATATACCTGGTGTGGTGCTCTTTCATTTGGTCACTCAAGAGATTATAGACTGGTAAAACAAGCTGCTTTACATTCCTTCAAGACTTAGCCTGAAGGCTGCTCTCCATAGCTACCACTAGGATAGCTTTCAATAAGGTTGTCTTTAACCTATCTCCAATAAGGGGTTGTTTGGACTGGTGCAAGGTGCCCACTATAAATAGTGGACAGCATATGCCAGGCCAACTTCTCACATTGGTGGCAGCGGTGGGATTCCAGCTTGCTATTGTTTTACCAGATAATCTCAATTGAATTGATCAACTGAAAACCACTAAAGGTACCTAAGGTACATATAATTTAAGCTTAGAATACAGTAAGTTCTACTGAACTTAGAGTTGTGTGTTAAGGGATAGCACAACCCTTTCTACAACTCAAGAGAGTTTAGTAGGCCACACTAGAGTAGGTAGTGCATACACCACACCACACTAGTAATGTCTTTAAGGGCAGGATCCAAAGAATCCTTGCAGGAAGCCATTGAGCTTCCACCCTCCAAGTATGATACACTCCCATTCTTGGAATTGAGAGCTTTATGCAACTTGAGAAAAATAAGGACAGGCCAAAGCCCCACCACCCAACACCTCAAGGAGTTGTTGGTGGCTTATGACCTTAGTAAGCCTGTAGGGACTGAAGGGGTAGGAGCTGAGGGTGGGGCAGAAGAAGAGGAGGAGGCCAGCGGTACCAATACCCCCAGCCCCCTCTGAAACTGGCCAGGAGGGTGACAATGACCCTGACCTGGAAAACCCAATCCCTCCTGTGGATGATGATGAGGATGATCAAGATGATGCCCTCTTTGTCCCCCAGGAAGGATTAAGAGTGTGCCCAGGAAGTCTAGATCTCCTTCTCAGGAGTCTAACCACTCTGGCACCTCTATAGGGAGCTCTGTCTCCTCTCACAGGAGGGAATCCTCTCATGAGAGGAGAGCCAGACTGGTCCAGTATGAGGAAACTCAGCTGGAAATCAGAAAAAAGCAATTGGCTTTAGATAGGGAATCCCTAGATCTCCTTAGAGAGAGAAGAAAGTTGGGACTAGAGTCCCATGGTGGCAGCCATGTCCCTAGAGATAGGGAAAGGTCCTATGACCATAGGAACCTGAGCAAGATTGTCCCTCCCTATCAGAATGGGGATGACATCCACAAGTGGATAACTGCTCTAGAGAGGGCCTGTAAGGTACAGAAGGTCCCTCAGGAGCAGTGGGCAGCAATCTTGTGGCTCTCCTTTGCTGACAAAGGTAGAGATAAGCTCCTCACTGTTAGAGAGGAGGATGCTGACAATTACAAGGTCTTGAAGAGTGCTCTTATTGATGGGTTTGGCCTAACCACTGAACAGTACAGGTTGAAGTTCAGAGATACCCAAAAGCACAGACTCAAGACTGGGTAGACTATGTGGATTGTTCTGCCAAGGCTCTGGAAGGCTGGTTGATGGGCAGTAAGGTGTGTGACTTCTCAGGATTGTACAATCTGATAATGAGGAGCAGATTCTTAATAACTGTCAAAATCAGCTGTTGCATCAATACCTGGTAGACTCTGATCTGACCTCTCCCCAAGAATTGGGAAAGAAGGCAGACAAATGGGTCAGAACCAGGGTGAAGCAGAAGGTACAGAACCAAGGTGGGGAAACCAAGAAGCAAGATGCTAAGAACTCTGAAAAGGGTGGGGAGAAGGGTAAAGATCAAAAGTCTTCATCAGGCCCCCAAAAATCTTCTTCTGGTGGGGATTCACAGTCTACCAAAGGTAAAGGCCAAAGAAAACCATGGTGCAAGGTCTGTAAGCAAAAGACCCACTGGACCAGTGATTGCACCAAGTCCAAAGACTCCAGTCCAGCACCCACCAATGCCCCTAAGGCACCTGTTCCCCCTAGTACAGTTGGTGGGAGTGCTCCAGCCAAGGGTTTAGTAGGGTTCACCCTGGGTACTGAGTTGGGCTCTGACCTAGTCAGAGAACTGACTCAGGCTGTGTTAGTCTGTGATGGAGGCATGGATGTGCCCTCCTCTATGAGTTCCAGTAATCTGGGCCAGTACAGACAACAGCCTTTAATCAATGGACGTGAGGCTTTGGCATTTAGGGACACAGGGGCAAGTGTCACAATGGTGACACAAGACCTTGTGCTTCCTGGGCAAGTTATGCTTGGTGAGATGTACCAAGTGACCAATGCTAGCAATGTCAGAACAGACCATACTCTGGCAGTTGTTAACTTCTCCTGGGGAGGGGTAACTGGCCTTAAGAAGGTTGTGGTAAGTGCAAACCTACCAGTCGAATGCTTGCTTGGCAATGACTTAGAGACTTCTGCTTGGGCAGAAGTGGAGCTCAGGACCCATGCAGAAATGCTGGGGATCCCTGCAGATGTGTTTGCTGTGACCAGGTCACAAGCCAAAATGTCTAGCACTGAACAGGCCTTGGATTCTGGAAGAATGGACCAAGTGCCTTCCAAGAGGAGGAGTAGTAGGGTTAAGGCAGTGCCTTCCCCCTTGGCTCAGGAGGAAGATCAGTCCCTTGAGGGGGATGATCTCAGCCCTGAAGAAGGAACTGTCCCAGAGGAACTGGAACCTGACCAGGTTGAGTTCTTGGGGACAGGGGGACCTTCTAGGGCAGATCTGAGCCAGGAGCAGCAGAGCTGCCCCTCCTTGAACCCCTCAGACAGCAAGCTGCTGCTGAGGCTGCTGGGAAAGCTAGTGGTCCCCATACAGTGTATTGGGATGATGGACTCCTGTACTCAGAGAGTAGAGACCCCAAGCCTGGTGCTACCAGGAGGTTGGTAATACCTTTGAAGTTCAGGGGCTTCCTATTGACCCTAGCCCATGATATTCCCTTAGCAGGTCACCTGGGCCAGAACAAGACTTGGGACAGAATTGTCCCTCACTTTCACTGGCCCCACATGTCTGAAGACAGAAAGGAGTTTTGTCGCTCCTGTGTAACCTGCCAAGCCAGTGGCAAGGCAGGTGGCACTACAAAGGCCCCCTGATACCACTACCTGTGGTGGGGGTGCCCTTTGAAAGGGTAGGGATTGACATTGTTGGTCCCATGGATCCCCAAACAGCCTCTGGGCACAGGTTTATCCTGGTGGTAGTGGATCATGCCACCAGGTACCCAGAAGCTATTCCCCTCAGGACCACTACAGCACCTGTGGTGGCAAGGGCCCTCCTGGGAATCTTCTCAAGAGTGGGCTTTCCTAAGGAGGTAGTCTCAGACAGGGGTGCTAACTTCATGTCTGGGTACTTAAAAGCAATGTGGAAGGAGTGTGGAGTTACTTATAAGTTCACCACACCCTATCACCCACAATGCAATGGTTTAGTTGAGAGGTTCAACAAAACCTTAAAGGGCATGATTAAAGGGCTCCCAGAAAAGCTTAGGCGTAGATGGGACATACTCTTGCCCTGCCTTTTATTCGCATATAGGGAGGTGCCTCAGAAGGGGTTGGTTACAGCCCTTTTGAACTTCTGTTTGGCCACCCTGTGAGGGGTCCACTGTGCTTGGTGAAGGAAGGATGGGAGTTACCTCTCAAGCCCCCAAAGCAAGATATAGTGAACTATGTACTTGGTCTCCGCTCCAGGATGGCTGAGTACATGAAAAAGGCAACCAAAAACCTTGAGGCTAGCCAGGAACTTCAGAAGGCCTGGCATGACCAAAAGGCTGTTCTGACTGTTTACCAGCCAGGACAGAAGGTGTGGGTGTTGGAGCCAGTGGCCCCAGCAGCTCTCCAGGACAAATGGAGTGGACCCCACACTATTGTTGAGCAGAAGGGTGAGGTCACTTACTTAGTAGACCTAGGAACACCCAGGAGTCCCCACAGGGTTCTCCATGTCAACAGGTTAAAACCATATGTGGACAGGGCAGACATGGGCTTGCTCATGGCTACTGATGAAGGGCAGGAGGAAGAGAGTGACCCACTCCCTGACCTGCTCTCGCAGAACCCTGACGATGGGTCAGTTGATGGTGTAGCCTTGGCAGGCAGCCTCACTACCCAGCAACAAACTGATTGCAGGCAAGTCCTCAATCAGTTTAGACATATGTTTTCACTGACACCCAGTCAGACCACCTGGTGCACTCATGAAGTGGACACTGGGGACAGTCTGCCTATTAAAAACAAGATTTATAGGCAACCTGACCATGTCAGGGACTGTATCAGGACTGAAGTCCAGAAAATGTTGGAATTGGGAGTTATTGAACCCTCAGATAGCCCTTGGGCTAGTCCAGTAGTCCTTGTACCGAAACCTCACACCAGTGGTGGAAAAAGAGAGATGAGGTTTTGTGTGGACTACAGGGGTCTCAATGCAGTCACTAGGACTGATGCCCATCCAATACCCAGGGCAGATGAGCTCATAGATACTTTGGCCTCTGCCAAATATCTCAGCACATTTGACCTAACAGCTGGCTACTGGCAGATCAGACTAGCTGATACTGCAAAGCCCAAAACAGCATTCTCAACCCCTAGTGGGCATTATCAATTTGTGGTAATGCCCTTTGGTCTGAAGAATGCACCTGCCACTTTCCAGAGGCTGGTGAATACAGTTCTCACAGGTCTGGAAGCCTATAGTGCAGCATATCTAGATGATATTGCTGTCTTTAGCTCCACCTGGGAGGATCACCTGGTCCACCTCAGGAATGTTTTACAGGCCCTGCAAAAGGCAGGCCTGACTATCAAGGCCACTAAGTGCCAGATAGGGCAGAGTCAGGTTGTGTACCTGGGCCACCTTGTGGGTGGAGGCCAGGTTCAACCTTTGCAGAGCAAGATCCAGACCATCATGGACTGGACTGCTCCCACTACCCAGACTCAGGTGAGAGCCTTCTTAGGCCTGACTGGGTACTATAGGAGATTTGTCAAGGGGTATGGATCAATAGTGACACCCCTGAATGACTTAACTTCTAAGAAAATGCCCAAAAAGGTTCAGTGGACAGCTAGCTGTCAAAAGGCATTTGATGACCTCAAGCAGGCCATGTGCACTGCTCCAATTCTGCAGAGTCCTGATTACTCCAAGAAGTTCATTGTTCAAACTGATGCATCTGAATTGGGGGTAGGGGCTGTACTGTCACAATTGAATGAAGAAGGTCAGGATCAGCCAGTAGCTTTCATTAGCAGAAGGCTGACCCCTAGAGAGAAACGTTGGTCAGCCATAGAGAGGGAGGCCTTTGCTGTGGTCTGGGCTCTGAAGAAGTTGAGGCCATACTTGTTTGGTACACACTTCCTGGTTCAGACAGACCATAAGCCCCTCTTATGGCTAAAACAAATGAAGGGTGAAAACCCCAAACTGCTTAGGTGGTCCATTTCCCTACAGGGGATGGACTTTACAGTGGAACATAGGCCTGGGAGTAACCATGCGAATGCAGATGGACTCTCTAGGTATTTCCACTTAGAACATGAAGACTTAACTGGGCAAGGTTAGTTTAATGTCCCTACGTTTGGGGGGGTTGTGTAGGAGAGTAGGATCTGCTTCACATGGGTACCCCCACTTTTTGCTGATGCTTCACTGTTTTTCGACATTAGTCTGGCTGGGGCCCTGCTAATCAGAACCCCAGCCTAGCTGCTTCCTCTCTAAAATGGTTTCCATGTGCCTTAGGCACATCACTGATTGGGATCTGGAGTGCCCTTATAAGTCCCTAGTATATGGTATACTATGTACCAAGGGCATAGGTACCTCAGAGGCCTGCCAGGGGCTGCAGCATGTATTATGCCACCCCTGGAAGGCCATCCAAACTGACAGAACAGGTCTGCTACTGCAGCCTGGGTAAGGTGGTGCATGCACCCCTTACTGTGATATAGGTTACCTATATCACGAAATACATACACACATATAAACCTATAAGTCACTCCTAAGGCAGGCCTTATCAATCCTAAAGGCAGAGTGCGTGGTTCCTATGTGAGAGGGTGCCCCTGCGTGAGCAGGGCCCCTCTGCAGCATTCGGAGACCATCTCTGATGCTGTTTGTAGTGCAGCCTGACCATATACTCTTAAGCGCATTATATCCTCGCGGTAAAATGCTAACTTTGGAATGGCTGCACCTAAACATGTCGTGTTTGGTGTCAACATCTTGGAATACTACCCCCCCCCCGCCAATCCTGGCGGCGGGGGTAGCATTCCACCCTTCTAGAGGGAAAGACATGTTAACTCTGACTAGTCCGGTAACTTCTTTCCAGAGCCCTGGCATCACAAAATGGATGCTGCTGCCACAGACACGAGTCTGGCCTCCTGCTGCTGGACGAAACTCCGGCAGGGGAGGCCTGGACAATAGGTTTCCTGTCCCAGGGAGGTGTGACCACCTCCCCAGACAGGATAATGTGTATTGGGGCTGGGCGGGAGCACTTTCGGGTGCTTTGAAGTCCTGCACTGGGGGCACATTTGGTGTCCCTGTGCATACCCCAGTTCAAACCGGATCAGGGGCTTGCAGCCCCTGCTTTGGCGCGAACTGGACAAAGGGAAAGGGGTGTAGCCACCCCTCTGCCCTGACCCACCCATAGGTGGGGCCACAGAGTAGTCCAACCCCTATTTTTAGAATAAAGGTAGGAACCCAGTCCTTAGGTCTTTAGATTATACCTGGACGAAACTCTGAAACTGAATCCTGGACCTTCGACGCTCTACGACAAGATTAGAGGACTGAAGAATCTCCCTTGGGGTCAAGGAGTGACTCCCCTGCTTGGCAGGCACCAAAGAAGCATCTGTCCGGTTCGCATTTCTGAAGCTCCTGTCGGACGCCGAAGTCATCGCATCACCAGAGGTGGATTCTCAGACTTCCCGAGGCTACCCTGAGTCCCCAGCAAAGCTGAGGCCCGTGGCTATCGTGGGTGACTTGAGACCGTGACACCTGGACACCGAGCACATTTGCAAGTGCACCATCTTCTGGGTCTCCCAAGAAGTCGTGCTTTGGGCTCCGAGTAGCCCTAGCCTCCAGCACCACCTGCACCGAAGATCACTGGCCCCCACTCCACGAGTGTCCTGTAAGCCAGCTCCACGTGCGGCGTCACGAGGCTCCTTCGCGGTCGCTAGCCCGTTGGCTAGTAGCCCTTAACGAAGGCCAATCCTTTTCTTACTTGGCATCCTGGTTGCTCCAGGCCTGCCCTCACTTACCCTCGCTGGGTGAGTTCCACAGACCTTGCTGGTCTGCACCATCGACGATCTACATCTTCACCGAGATTTGCCGTTGCCAAGGCTTGTTGGGTCCAATCCGGTCGCCGACACCTCAGCACTCGACAGACATCGTGTACCAGCCCGAATCCTGCTCCTGGTCGCCGACAACGCCTCCTGGACCTCGTGGCTGAAGAGTCAAGACGACCGTCAACGCACCTGAAGCCCTCGACATCGGTGGGCATCTGTCCATCGCCTTCCTGGTCACTGGCTAGTGACCCAGACTCTGTCCCCTCTGCTTTCAGGTTCTTCAGAACTCCGATCCACTCTTGGATCCACCCGGACACTTTTCTCTTGGCCGCCAGCAGCACTTTGCAGCAGATCGCCATTCGAATCGACGACGAAACCCGACCCCGAAAGGCACCTATGCACCCGGCTTCCCTGGGTGAGGTAACACGAGTACTCCAGTGCTCCCGTGGGTAGAGACTCTTCAAAGTCCTAGATCTCAAAGGGTTTTGTCCTAGTCCTCTTTAAAGTGTCCCTTTTCTATAATTTCCCGATCCCGACTTTCTCCATAGAAGTCAACGGCGTATCGCGGTTGTGTATTTACACTGCACGCGTCTCCCGTAGGTCCCCTGTGTCACTACCTTGGGTGGTTCCTTGTGGTCCAAGCACTTCTAGAGGCTCTAGGCCTAGTGTCTAGTTCAGTCGTGGTTCGCATACCACTTTATTGGTATATGGTTTGGTACGCCGCTAGGGCCCAAACGTGTATTTGTGCTATTACTGTGTTTAAATAACTTCTAACTTATGTACTTCGAACTCTAGCCTCATAAAGAGACTAGAGGGGTGTGTTTAGCAATAAATACATATATTTTGAATATATACCTGGTGTGGTGCTCTTTCATTTGGTCACTCAAGAGATTATAGACTGGTAAAACAAGCTGCTTTACATTCCTTCAAGACTTAGCCTGAAGGCTGCTCTCCATAGCTACCACTAGGATAGCTTTCAATAAGGTTGTCTTTAACCTATCTCCAATAAGGGGTTGTTTGGACTGGTGCAAGGTGCCCACTATAAATAGTGGACAGCATATGCCAGGCCAACTTCTCACAGTGGTGATGCCGGTGGTATTTCATGTAGTGATATAATTCCTTATTTAACTTTCCTGCTGCTGCCAAAAATCCCCAACTTCCTTCACTACCACATTTCTTACATACTGTAACCTGTCACTTATTCTGGCACTCGTCAAAGATCGCAAAGTGGACCCTATAGGCGAATTGTAGAGAGGTCCAATTCACACACCTGGGACGAGGGAAGTCTGTGAGCAAAGGCCTGATGTGCTGCGCCAGCAGGCTGAATGCTCTACCCACGAAACGAGCCCACACCGAACCAAGCACAGTGTTTTGAATTGATGCCAGGCAAAGAGGTGTTCGGGCAGGAGGGTGTCTGTGGTACAGTCGGCATAGGGGAGCATAGCATATCTATATATCCAGTGACCGAACTGCATAACGAGAAACCTGAAACCCTGTATTTAATCCTGGCTTCCCCATTTTACCAAATTGTGCGATCCTAGGCAGTTTATGTCTCTTTTTCTCCTTTTCTAGCTTAACTCTTAGTTCAATATAGGCATGTCTGTCACGATGGGGAAGAGAATCAGTCTCTCCGAATTCATTCTATAAAACTATTCCTTGAAACAACAATAATATTTCTCAACGCACTGACATAATCTGTTGTACAGGGCATCAGCTGATGGCAAACACATCATGAAACAAAACATAAAACAGACATGTATGAAAAACAAGCATCTCCTCTCCTACGGCCTTCCACCTGAAAATAAAATGTTAGGAAAGGAAACCTATACACTAAACCTATTTACACATCTCTTCGTCTTCTACTATCTATATATTTTTTTTCTGTTCCGTTCGTAACCACAGGAAACCTATTGCATTATGTCTTTTAGGTCTGGGCTCACTGCCCAGACTCTGTGGCCAGCCAGGAGTGTTAATATAAAGGCAGCCCAAGAAAAAATCTTTTAACCCTTCAACACCTCGTAATATCAAAAAGCATTTGTTGTGCTGAATCCCAATTGTACATTTTGCTATCCTTTAAAATAGAGCCAATTTTAACATAACATAACACGTGTATTTGTAAAGCGCACATTCACCCAGAAGGGTATCTTGGCTCTGAATAACAGATGTTTATTGTTACCCAACTCAATGGTACTCATTTATCCACCTTAGAAGGATGAAAGGCTGAGTAGACCTGCCGGCATTTGAACCTGTGAGCATGAAGTCAAACACAGGCCCCCACAGACCGACTGAGGTGCATTATTTGTCATGCATGTTGTGTAATACGCCTCATCTTTTAGTGTGTTGCTCATAAAGCCTAGAAGTTCTGTGCACTTGAAATCGGGAGAGAAGAACAGGCTTATTTAGCTAATTCCTTCCATCTGTCTATTGTTCACCATCTGCTTTGATATTTCCGTTGCTCTTAGTCCAGTGTCACTAACTTCCTTGTTCATGAGCCACAATTTCAAAATCTCTCTTGCATTAGCTAACTGTGTGTGCTGTGTGGCTGTACCTACTTGGATGGGTGCTTGCATTCGGGCTACTGCTGGTGCCTGGAGGGGTGGCACTATTTACTGCATAGGCTGTTGTTGAATATGAGGCAAGTAGGAGTAAATTATTTGGGGCTGAATTGCTTGAGTCTGTGACTGCATGTGGGGTGCAACACCCTTCGTGTTGCCTGCTAATGCATATCAGGGTACTTGCAGTGTAACTAAGACCATATGATGGTGCACATTTTTTCTAATGGAGTACCGTCATATTGTGCTTCTGTTAGCGTTGTTCCTTTTATTCCTGCTTTTAGTATGTCTTCTGCTTCCACTCCAATCAGGGGGTTGAGCAGGCTTTTAATGTCACCTACCGCTAACATGATAGCAGCTGTATGTTTTTCTAAGGCTGCTATCCATTTACCAATACCTTCTGTTAGCGGCGGTAGTTGTTTTTTCAAACTGTCTTTGTCCATTTGGGGCCATCGGGCACACTGAGGGACAGTGTCTGGGCTTTTGAACAGTAGGGGCATTTGATGAGGCACTGCGGTATTTGTTGTTGTGGGTCGTGTGAGGTCGAATTGACGTGCATATTTCTGCCAGACCTTTAAGCTTGCCCTCATGTAAGGATAGTCCCAATCTTCATCTCCCTCCCCATGTAAGATACAGTCTTCTGCCGTTGCCATGTTCTGTGGATCAAAGGATCCATCTCGTGGCCACAGAATCATCTGTGGTACAAGACTTTCTGTCCAACCCCTCAAATCATCAGTGCATCTGTTGACATAGAAGTCAGAACCCTCCCCGCGGGTAACTATTTCTTTGGGTGTTAGGTCTTTGCCCTGTAATGCAGTTTGTTTACTGAGCATCAAGTTTCTGTAATTATTTTTTGTTTTTTTCTGCCTAGTGGAACGCGTTAGGGCCGTTGATGGAATGTCACTTTGATGTGCAGTAATTGGTGCTATTGAGTCTTATTGACTGTTAAAGAAGGCAACAGGTCTGTTGTGCAATAAGTGCAGAAGTACTACCGTACCCTGATTACTCATGTCATGTGAAATTAATTTTAGCGCAGTTCACCTGCTTTAATTTACAGTGAATCGTCTCAGAGAAGCGAGTACCTTTTATTGCTGCCTATTTATAAAAAAAAGGCTTTATTTTATTGGCAGTCTGACGTGTCAGTTGGTGAGCATATTTTAATCTTTTTCTAGAGATTTCATTAAAAGGAAGTTAAGCTGGTAATTAAGTTAAAGGCTGCAACGCTCTTCTTAATATTTAGGCTCTTTCATCAGGATGCAGTGGGCAAGGGGACAGAGGGTATTTTTAGCTCAAAACAATAGGGTACATTTACGTATACACTAACAGGATGGAGCACTCAAATTCATGCAACATATATATGTACATTTAAACACTTTTTTACATAGCTATATTATGTCTCGCTAGTGAAAGCCACAAAATTCGAATGCAAATAATGCAACACTGAGTTGTTGTGCAAGATACCGATCTCAGAAGGAAACATAATAGAATTACTTGAAAACGTGGAGATAGAAAAATCATAAACTGCCCAAGGAGAAAGAAGGCAGCTTCTTCGAAGAGTTGACTATTTATTCACAACTAATTAGAAAAGGCGAGAACTTGCACTGGCCACTGTTTACCAGAAACAGAATGAAAGGGAAGAATTCATACGTTCTAAAAAGTTCAAATAAATAGAAGTAATTTGGCTTTCCTTTGAATTGAGAGAGCCGGAAGCCAAAAAGGGAACTTGTTCCGAAACTGAAGTTCTTCCTCTTATTTCATTCTGAAGCCAGAAACATTTCTTTTATTAATGCGAAAATGCGACAAGCTAGCAGGGCACGCCGTTTATTAATTTATTTATATTGTCTATCAGCGGTTGGCACTTTAACCCTTTACATCTGCTGAACCTGAAGATTTTTAATACTGTCAGTACTATACCTCCCTTACCAATCACCATATATGGACAGATGAAAAACTTTAGGTGTTCTAACCCCTTAGAATCCGCAAAAGCTGAGAGACGCAAGACGCAACTCCCCTTTTCCTATTTATAACTAATTAAATAGGCGCATGAATCCTCGCATCAGTGTTTTACTTAAAGGAAACACAGTGGCATGTCCGGGCGCATCAGAGACCTGACTTTTCCTGCCCTAGCTACTCGCTTGCCCTACCACGGACAGATGTGAATAGGCGATCTCTGTCTGTTCTGGACAGGCGATGTGATGACAATACAAAATATTAAAACGTCAAGTGCAATGTTGCATGGGAAGCCCAAAAACCACAAGCTTCAAACGTCGAGGTTCTACAATAAGTCCTGGCTCGGTGCCTGCTTGTGTGATTTAATTGAAAAGGGATTTTTGAAGTGGCAATATACAAGTCTGCAAGAAGACGGGGGGACTGGGGCAGAAGCACGACACCTGCAAGCCCCCCAACCAACCGCACCCAGACACTACACTAAGGCAAGACAAGGAGAAAAACAAAAGCTCTTTGACTTACCCATGTGTGTCCGGTGGTTCAGTCAGGAAGAGCCGCGAGGGGCAAACTCTGGCCACATCCACAGGGGAAGTCCCATTCTCTACAGTCTGGAAATCCTTATTGATGTCCCTTCGTGGTCGCTAACTGTTGGAGGGTGGGTTTTCACCACACAGAAACACTGAATGTGTTATCTGAAATAACAAGACACACTTCTGAGAAGCAGGAATTGAGTCAGGAGTGATTTATTTAAACAACTAAACAATAAATGTCAAAGACACATCACTAATCAAAAATGATACCATACAATCTAACGAGTAACGAGTGTTAAAGACACATCACTGATCAAGAGCAAAAACATGCAGTCTTGGCAAGTTTAAAATCACAGGATTTCAAAGCGCGAGTGAGAGAGAGAAGGGAATAAAGTCCAACGTTTAAGTGTCCACAGTACACCATATATTGTTTAACCCATATGGCTCCAGTGGGCCCCTCTTTATACTTGAATCTAAAAAGGGGGCAGCCATTGGATTCAATGAGGATGGTGTACAAGAAGGCTGGACCCCATGATCCACTACTAGCACTGCTACAGACCCCTTGGCCAATGCACTTACTGGGCCTCAATCGGGGTCCATAACTTGATGAGTTACTTGCAGAGCTTGTATTGTGCCCTCTGCACTTTGCAAAGCATCAATACCCTCTTTAAAGCATAATCTCCTTCAACCCTTTTTAACAAATCTACAGAGAGGTTTTTTCTTCTTCTCTCTTCGCTTTTGCTTCCTCTCCACCACCTTCCCCTGAGGAGCGCATGATTTACCATTCTTTAACTCCTGTCTGGACTGGATTTTAAAAATTGTGAACACATCTTGCTCAACACTCTAAGCGTTACCATTCAAATTTTCCACATTTGGGATGATATTATAAATAAATTTTATAGAGTCATCTGGACTCTCAATATGTGAAACGTTTTAGGTAAGCTCCTTACATTGCGGTTTACCTGCCTGGGAGCCAAAATCAATTTGACGACAAACATCTTTGTGAAGGTTCTTTCTCCCAGGCATCAAAGCCCCCTCTGTTTCAATGGATTCTCCGGGGCCTATATCCTTTTCTTGTTTACTGCTTACCAATTCCCTTAGTATTGCTGTCACAGTATCAAAAATACAATCCGAACCACCAGAACAATTTTCTAACAACTTTAGGATTGAAGATAAAAGCCTCTCTATGCACAGTAGGGAGGCTGATACCTTTACCTCATGGTCAGGGATGTCTATCACTCAGTGCTTAATTTGTGCCGGTGCTTTCCAGTGCTTAGCACCGGCACTTATTTAACAGGGCCGGGTCGATTGAATATTCCTCTTGGGTGGGGGGCCCAGTGATTATTTAAAAAATGCACCTGTCCTGATCTCCGTCAGTTCGGATGTCTGCCAGGCATGTCTCCAGAGGATGGCCTACCCATCTCCAGGCATGACTGCATCACGCTAGTGATGTCAGCAGTGCATGCATGCCTTTCACTCAGGAGCATGTCATTCCCGTTGGATAATTGCAGTTAAGGGGCGGGCTAATGGGTGAACTGGCTGTGAGGCAGGCTGGGAAAGTCCATGTCTCCACACAAACTCAATGTGACGTTGGAGTAAATTAAAAGTGCGTGCCATACTATTTAAAACAGCTCGCATGCACTGAACTGAATTCAACTGAAGCCGGCCATACATAATTAATTTGACCTTCTCTATGCTCGTGGCCTGGGCCCACTACCAAGTGTGCAGTCCTGTTCAGAATAAGCCTGTTGCAGTTTTATGTGACTCATTTGAAAAAATGTGTGTTTTGAACCAGAGCATGATGACGGGACCCTTTCGATTCCCTCCCACGTGTTCTCCAGCAGCTTTGCCTTCTTCGCCCTCTCTATGGACTTCCAGAATTTCAGCGTTAATATTTATCTGGTGCAGGTGATCTTCAGAGCAGTGGAGATCCCATTGTGGGGGTTGGGCTTCATCACCAAGAGTTCCCTAGGCCGCCGCTTCACCCCGGCATTCACCCTCATTTTAGCCAGTCTGCTTGTCTTGTTTAGTTTGGCTGTTCCCAAAGGTAAGCTAATAGTATCAATTATTTTGAAACTCATCATCCAGACGTTTTTCCTCCTTTCCAACTCCTACAGGGTATAGTCTTTAACTCTTTATTAACCTTCATCTGATAAAACAGTTGAGACAGGGCCTCCGAGTTTTCACTTTACTTCTGTGTACCATTTCGATGTTTGCAGTTTGCGTGTGAAGTATAAATACAAGTCACCGCTCCCTTCGTGAATGGCATATTCTGTGTATCTGTGAAATTATCTATGTTAGTCTGTGAAAAGAACAAAAACATTAGCAAGGCTTGTGATTGGGTCATAGTGCTTGAGAGCGCATTCCTCTGCTCTGCCTATAAGTGCAGATTAATCCACAGCCTTTACATTGAAGCCTCTTTTTGCTGTTTGTGACCTGACATTAGTGGATGGATTCTAACAATCTTACGCACTGCCATATGCCGCGTCTGGGTGCGTTTCGTTCACTTGTGATTGAGAGTGCTCCAGCGCCTACAAGTGCAGCCAGTTTGTTAAGTGAGTCTGCAGTTAGCCCTGGCGCCTTTGTGCACCACTTCTAATATACCTGGAAGTGCAGCCATAGTGAGTTCCTAAAACTGCTCCCGTATTTAATTTCAGACAGTGCAGCTAGTCTTTCTAGTGCCTACAATAACTGCTATATCTACTGTATGGCAATGTTTGGCTTTTCACCTGCTTCTCCATTTCACCAAAACCGACTGTTTCTGAGTTTATATGCACTAACCCTATGAGCGCTGGCACATTCTAGGTATACATGAATATAAGTACTGGTGAGTGTGGAGCCTAAACCTAGTTGGGAAGTTGGTGCCCGTAACCGCAACGGAAAGTTAGATTACATTTGCTTTCCCAGTGCTTAATTTGAACTGGCTGTTGCAGGTGGGGCCCACCAGCACTTATTTTTGGGGAGCGTTACATATTTTTCTTAATCAGACTTCCACCCAAAGCAGAGAGACAAAAACATAAAAAGGGGAAAGAAAGAGGAAGAGAAATATGGAAAAACAGTGACACAGGAATAAAGCAGTAACGAAAAAGAACATGCACGAGTTAAGGGAAAGGGGTGACTGGTGCTGGATGAAATAGGCATGATGTGGAATCAAGAATACGTCGCATTGCTATACGGCATCCCCAATATTCACTTCCACCTACAGGATTTGAGCAAAACTTTGGGCACCAGCCCTTGCTGTTTTACAAATTAAGCACTGAGGCAAACTGCATCACGTATCACTTTTGCGCGCCCGGGAGTGGGGCGTCGGTGGGCGAGGCAGTGACTATGAGTTGCTGTGTCTGTGAGAGGTGTTCAGCCCTGGGGAGCTGACCAGGCCGACAGCATCAGCACCGCCAGGCGTGTGGTCCGGATGAGTTTATGTTGTTGCTCTGCTGGAGGTGTGTGTCACACCGGCAGCTGCATGAAGCAGAGCATGTCTGCACTATGAAGCAGGAGCATGAAACCACCACAGGCCTGCACCGTGCGTGTTCCTGGTCACAGCTCGGAGCTACAGTCGCTAATACACATTGTCATCTCTCACCCACGTGCACAGTGCTCTCAGGTCCTTGCATCGCTCTCAGGTCCTTGCATCGCTCTCACTCTCAGGTCCTTGCATCGCTCTCAGGTCCTTGCACCGCTCTCAGGTCCTTGCATCGCTCTCAGGTCCTTGCATCGCTCTCACTCTCAGGTCCTTGCATCACTCTCAGGTCCTTGCATCGCTCTCAGGTCCTTGCATCGCTCTCAGGTCCTTGCATCGCTCTCAGGTCCTTGCATCGCTCTCAGGTCCTTGCATCGCTCTCAGGTCCTTGCATCGCTCTCAGGTCTTTGCATCGCTCTCAGGTCCTTGCATCGCTCTCTCAGGTCTTTGCATCGCTCTCAGGTCTTTGCATCGCTCTCAGGTCCTTGCATCGCTCTCAGGTCCTTGCATCGCTCTCACTCTCAGGTCCTTGCATCGCTCTCAGGTCCTTGCATCGCTCTCAGGTCCTTGCATCGCTCTCACTCTCAGGTCCTTGCATCACTCTCAGGTCCTTGCATCGCTCTCAGGTCCTTGCATCGCTCTCAGGTCTTTGCATCGCTCTCAGGTCCTTGCATCACTCTCAGGTCCTTGCATCGCTCTCAGGTCCTTGCATCGCTCTCAGGTCCTTGCATCGCTCTCAGGTCCTTGCATCGCTCTCAGGTCTTTGCATCGCTCTCAGGTCTTTGCATCGCTCTCAGGTCCTTGCATCGCTCTCAGGTCCTTGCATCGCTCTCAGGTCCTTGCATCGCTCTCAGGTCCTTGCATCGCTCTCAGGTCCTTGCATCGCTCTCAGGTCCTTGCATCGCTCTCAGGTCTTTGCATCGCTCTCAGGTCTTTGCATCGCTCTCAGGTCCTTGCATCGCTCTCAGGTCCTTGCATCGCTCTCAGGTCCTTGCATCGCTCTCAGGTCCTTGCATCGCTCCTCAGGTCCTTGCATCGCTCTCAGGTCCTTGCATCGCTCTCAGGTCTTTGCATCGCTTCTCAGGTCTTTGCATCGCTCTCAGGTCCTTGCATCGCTCTCAGGTCCTTGCATCGCTCTCAGGTCCTTGCATCGCTCTCAGGTCCTTGCATCGCTCTCAGGTCCTTGCATCGCTCTCAGGTCCTTGCATCGCTCTCAGACCAGTGAACACACGCAGAGCTCCGAACCACGTGCTCTAAGGCTGCCTCCCCCAACACACACGCTTTGGAAGGTGGTTTGCACTGTTTTCAATCCGGAGGTCTAGCCACAAAGATTTCCTGGATGTCTTTCAAAATGATGACCGAAAGACGCTGTGAAAAGGGAGTGCCTCACAGAGGAGGGGAGGTTGGGAGCTCAGGGCCTCCAAGCCCGATGTTACTAAGTGTAATGTCTCTTTTTTAAAGCTATATTATAATAACTCTAATAGTCAAACTGAATGGCATAAGTCTGTTTTTAATTACTCTCATTTGAATTTGGATTTGCACCGCTCTCATTCCTTTTCTAATGTTCTTGTTCAATCACTTTCCACGTCCTTCCTCCTCCGTCTCTAGCGCATGGACGCACACTTTTTATTAATAGAACGCTTTAAAAATCTGTATTTAATTAATGTTTGGGTTCTTCCATCGCTTTCATTTTTCTTGCACAAATCAGAAGCAATTGAGATGTGCGTGTTGGTTTGTTGAACCCTGCACGCGCTTGCAATTATAGACCGTATGCCGCCCACAAAGCTGAGAACACCGATATCCCACGTAACTTCATTCAGCTAATTGCGACATAGTGGACTTTCCACATCATATCGGATAAAAGACCAGCTGACCAGATGGTCCTAAATTGAGGTGCAAACCCATGGGGAACCATGGTGTTTATTGAGCAGTGGAGATCCACATGAAGTGCTGACATTCTGTGAAACAAAGAGATAGACCTTTCAAGTGGGGATAGCCTGTAATCCTGACCTAAACAAGTAAAAAGGCATCTCCTTTTCAACATTGGCTCTTACATTCTTTTGGGATAGGGACTGTAGAACGCCCAGTACTTGCTACTGTCATGCTGCTTCACTTCAGCCACCATCTTGCATGGAAGCTCCCATATTGCATCCGTCCAGGGTCCACTAAAGGAACCTTTGCCACCATGTGCTAGTGTTCTGGTGCTTGAGAGTCAGACGTGCCAGGTGAGGATGTGGGTGGGGCAACTAGAGTAAGTGGGTGGAGCCTCTGGTAGAAGAGGGTGGAGCCGAGGGACGTGGGTGTGGCCTCCTAAAAAAATGTGAGCACCTGCATTTCATATTTTACAAATTAAGCACTGCTACCACTTATATCACGAAAAGGAGTTACATAGAGATGGACGAATAATTTGAGGGAGTGCTGCTAAATAGTTGCCATCCTGGAGGAGTAATCACAGTGGGGGTACCCACATTCTCCAAAATCATACTTTTTTCTTGTAATTCACATCTCTTACATAAATCTAAATCTAGATCAGGCAAGGTAAAAATCCTCAACCCGGACATTTGCAACTGTTTGGTGACAAGGAACTTCTTGGGGGATTATATCGGGGTTATCCATTATCACCACAGAGACTGATAAAGGGGGCCCTGAGGTTATCGTAAGTGGGGATGGACACGAGCAATGCCCCCAAACACTATATAGTATCCTTCTGCATGGGAGGCAACTCCTCTCCCCTAATACCAGGCTCCGCAGAACCAATAACATACACATTATTTGCGTTTACGTTATGCCCCCACAAATTCGGCCCCTCTAGCACTGGTTTTTCCTTTTCCCATAAGCTGAATATCTGTTTTTCCCTTTTAGCATCATACAGGAGGCATCTTTGTTCTGGAGAAGGTTTGATTTAGTCTTTGCACAGGCTCTACCTTGGAGCAGACGAGCAGATGTCAGCTTTTTTGCAGTCATTATTATCGTTAATATCTTTAAAAACTTCGTTCCCTAAAAACTCTGGATCTTTCTGATTAATGTCTCCTAGTGCTTTAAAAACAGGAATCACCAGGGTGTCTAAGGAGAGCTGATTAATCAATGCAGTAAGGGCTAGAATTAAACAGCAGGCAACTGATAACCAGTGCTACTAGCATAGAGAGTGGTGGGGTAGCAAACCGCACCACCCCTAGCGTGGCTGCTTCCACCACACACCACACCCCGCTATCACTCCACTGTGTCCCCTCTAAAAGAGGAATCCCTACTGGTAGTCACCCCAGTAGACTTGCGCACCTCACACACTTATTTCACCTCATCAATCAATCAATCAGTATTTGTAAAGCGCAGCACTAACACTTTTAGAGGTATCCGGGCGCTGAGGGTTCCATGTCTCTGTCGAAAAGCCAAGTCTTGAGTTTCTTTCTGAAGTCTGCCATGATCCATGGGATTCCGGTACATTTGGGGGGCACCCCGAACGGTCTGGTAAGAACGGTATTTGCTCTGTGTTGGGAGGGTATATGCTGTCTATTAATGTGTGTCGCCATCTAAGCGGCCCTCCGTGTGCAGATGAGGAGTAGTTGGTGGCGTACGCATAGTTTTCGTATTTCGGTGTGAACTAAGTGGGTCTCTTATAGTAAGGCTATGTGTGAAGAGCGGTGGAAGGGAGTGTGCATACCCCGAACGTTCCAAGTAATAGTGTTATCATGTGTCATTTCATCCATTTGCGAGTGTGTGGCTGGCAGCCGCTGCGGTCGAAGAAGCTGGCCATCATTGTTGAGAGGTGTGTGTATTGCAGGTATGGACCACAGGGGTGGGTTGCGCAGATCAGAGAACTACAAAATAATCCTACAGAACTGTAAACGCCATCGGAGCAGAGAGACAACATGTATCCACCCAAACAGTTGAACAATGTGTGCCAGGTACGGCGTGTCAAACAAGGGGGTAGGGTAATGTGCCAGAACCAAGCGTGCAGGAACCACAAATGTCGATGTGATGCAACCACCTGGTGATGACGGTTAACTTACTCACAGCAGGATCATTCTGCAGGCAAGGCCCCAGGTCTGGGACTGCCGGCTGGGGGGGCACCAGATCTGAAAAAGAATCTCCCACCCAGCAAGCAAGCTACAAAAAATAAGCAAGGTTATACAAAAGGAGAACACCTGAGCAAAGGAGATAGCAAGGCATCGGGAGGCCCATCCAGGAGGCCTGAGGTACAGTCCACCACTATGGTGCCAAAATGAGCATTGGGCCAGAGGGGGAGGGTGTCTAACTCGGGAGCCGTGAAGGTGTAACAGGTGGAGCAGGCCTGCTGTGTAGTTCTCTGCATAAGACCGGTCCGTATCCGTTGTGGACCCGGCTGAGTCCATGGAAGTTGTGCCGTTTCATGTGTCAGATACCTGAGGGCTCAATCAAGGGCTTTGTGTTTTCCACCACATAGGGCCAGTAGTTGGGTCGCAGGCTAGGCACGAGAGTTATGGTGCACCCGGTGCGTGCCCAATGTTGTGGCCGCCGATGACGCTGTGTGGAGGCTGATGGCAGCTACTGTTCAGTGCCACGGGACTCATACAATCAGGGCCACACGTGTCTTCCGGGGCCAGTGGTAGCATAACATTGGAGTAGTGCGAGAGGGAGGCG
This sequence comes from Calotriton arnoldi, assembly GCA_963921515.1. NCBI lineage: Eukaryota > Metazoa > Chordata > Amphibia > Caudata > Salamandridae > Calotriton > Calotriton arnoldi. The sequence continues at coordinate 311,668 of CAWUFW010011257.1, forward strand.
GGTGGAAAGAGAGCGGAAGCCACCACGTTGGGGCCTATGTGCAGGGGGTTGTACATCTTAGTACAGGGTTTTGGCCCTCAACAGGCGTTGCACTGCACAGCACTTCTCACCTGCAGTGTGTAGGCCTCAGGTGGCGGCGTCAGCAGCAGGACAAGGTGGGCCAATGGGCTCAGTGCAGCAGACTTGGGAGGGTTACTCCCTCATATGGACGGTGATGGAGTGGACGGCCCGATGAAGGGGAGCAGGAGCCTTGCCTCAGCCCACGGCAATCACAGGTTTCACCAGCAGGAGTGAGGACTCTCCAGCGCAGGCCCACAGCTTAGAGGCAGCAGTCCATCAGGGGGCCGACCTCCCCTATGGAAGTCCATCGATGTTGTAGGCAGTGTAGACGTCCAGGTGCAAGGTCCAGCCAGTGCAGTGCGGGTCCGCCTCAACCTTGTGTCTGGGTAGACCCGGGTCTCAGGGCCCAATGAGCTGCAGCCAGTGACGGGGCCGGGTGTGCAGAGCAGTGTGTGTGTTACTCAGTGCTTTAAATGGGGGAAAAATAGTGCAGGTACTCATTTAAATGTGGCGAGTGGGCGGGGCTTGGGGCGGGGCTTAGAAGTCATGCCGATACTACTTGCAGCACATACCAAAACACATGAGAAATGTCTTTCAATAAACAAAGAAGGTTTGTTTACACATTACACAACGAAAGCCAAACGCGATGATATTTTAACATTTCCTTGTTTTTTAATATTTGCAACATAAATACTGTTAATTGCTGTTGCTTGGCACAATACAATATATTCTCGAGGGACACAGAAAGAAACAAGCAGACCTGCACACACAAGCATTCCACACATTTTCTTTAATATACCTTCCAAGAGTGTCTCTATTCTCTCCCCTTTCTCTCGTATTTCTCTCACACAAAAACAATCACAGGCAAGCAGACAAACATAAGCAGACACTTACACAAAAGAATCAGGTGGGATTAAAGCCATTTGAACCTGGTTACCTCCCACGACTTTCTTAATAGCGCTGTCACCGGACTGCCTCAATTTCTGTGTTTGCAACACAGCATGATGGTGAACACCCTGACGGTATGCAGATGAGCCCAAGCTGAATAGTTCAGCGGGGGCTCGGCTCAGGTCTACAGAAGTGCCTTTACTGTCAGAGACAGGCCGCCAGCACCAGCGTTTCATGAGTACCGGTACTCTCCTCGGCAATAGAGAAGTGCCGGTACTCAGAGAGATAAAACTAAGAAGTGCCGGTACTCAGTACCTGTGAGTACCGGCCCATTTAAAGCACTGGTGTTACTGCATATCGGGTGAGACAGAGATGCACTTGTGCGGGTGCAAGGGCAGTGCGGGCCACCCCGATGCCGTAGCAGGCTTCACTCTGTCCAGTCACCATCTCACCTGTGTGTGCGGGGCTTCACACTGCTCAGTCACCATCTCACCTGTGTGCGGGGCTTCACTCTGCCCAGTCACCATCTCACCTGTGTGTGCGGGACTTCACTCTGCCCAGTCACCATCTCACCTGTGTGTGCGGGGAATCACTCTGCCCAGTCACCATCTCACCTGTGTGCGGGGCTTCACTCTGCTCAGTCACCATCTCACCTGTGTGTGCGGGGAATCACTCTGCCCAGTCACCATCTCACCTGTGTGCGGTGCTTCACTCTGCCCAGTCACCATCTCACCTGTGTGTGCAGGACTTCGCTCTGCCCAGTCACCATCTCACCTGTGTGCGGGGCTTCACTCTGCCCAGTCACCATCTCACCTGTGTGCGGGGCTTCACTCTGTCCAGTCACCATCTCACCTGTGTGTGCGGGGCTTCACTCTGCCCAGTCACCATCTCACCTGTGTGTGCGGGGCTTCAGTCTGCCCAGTCACCATCTCACCTGTGTGTGCGGGGCTTCACTCTGTCCAGTCACCATCTCACCTGTGTGTGGGGCTTCACTCGGCCCAGTCACCATCTCACCTGTGTGTGCGGAGTTCACTCTGTCCAGTCACCATCTCACCTGTGTGTGCGGGGTTCACTCTGTCCAGTCACCATCTCACCTGTGTGTGCGGGGAATCACTCTGCCCAGTCACCATCTCACCTGTGTGCGGGGCTTCACTCTGCCCAGTCACCATCTCACCTGTGTGTGCGGGACTTCACTCTGCCCAGTCACCATCTCACCTGTGTGTGCGGGGCTTCACTCTGCCCAGTCACCATCTCACCTGTGTGCGGGGCTTCACTCTGTCCAGTCACCATCTCACCTGTGTGCGGGGCTTCACTCTGTCCAGTCACCATCTCACCTGTGTGCGGGGCTTCACTCTGTCCAGTCACCATCTCACCTGTGTGTGGGGCTTCACTCTGTCCAGTCACCATCTCACCTGTGTGCGGGGCTTCACTCTGTCCAGTCACCATCTCACCTGTGTGCGGGGCTTCACTCTGTCCAGTCACCATCTCACCTGTGTGTGCGGGGCTTCACTGTGCCCAGTCACCATCTCACACAGTGTGTGCGGGGCTTCAGTCTGCCCAGTCACCATCTCACCTGTGTGTGCGGGGCTTCAGTCTGCCCAGTCACCATCTCACCTGTGTGTGCGGGGTTCACTCTGTCCAGTCACCATCTCACCTGTGTGTGCGGGGCTTCAGTCTGCCCAGTCACCATCTCACCTGTGTGTGCGGGGTTCACTCTGTCCAGTCACCATCTCACCTGTGTGTGCGGGGCTTCAGTCTGCCCAGTCACCATCTCACCTGTGTGTGCGGGGTTCACTCTGTCCAGTCACCATCTCACCTGTGTGTGCGGGGGCTTCACTCTGCCCAGTCACCATCTCACCTGTGTGTGCGGGGCTTCACTCTGCCCAGTCACCATCTCACCTGTGTGTGCGGGGGCTTCTCTGTGAGTCCCTTCACTGTGGCGGAGCATCTCAGAGGGGATACCGCCCCCTACCGGGGTGAGTGGCAGTTGGAGCAATAAGTGTACACTGGGGCGGATTCCTAACGGCTAGTTGCGGATTTCCACCGATGTTTTGCAGCCAGTCAGGGCCCAGGTCTCGGAGATGATCAGTTCAGGGAGGCCGGGGTCAGCCTGCCTCTTGTGATGGCGGCACCCAGAATGTTGCTCAGACCGCTTTGCCGATGCTATGAAGGGCACAGAATATGGCCATTCAGTTCTGGGTCACCGATGGCAGGCTATCTTCTGGATTACTGACGGATAACTGGGGTTTCACAGCAAAGCTCCTTTAGTGAGCGTCCGACATCTTGATGGCTGAAGCCACACCCCTCAATCCCAAGCCTATCATTCGGTTGAAAGAAACCGAGGAACATGATTTGAAGATGGGGAGCAATCAGGGCATCAAGTGGAGAAGTGTCAACAAAGTGGCCCATGACCAACAAGATGGGCCTCGTTCACAGGTGGCCAAGAGAAATACAAATCCTCTCTCATCCCGTTACTTCTGCTAGGTATCATTTGTTTAAGGATTTACAAATAATCCCCTGAGTACTCTGGGACATCTAGGATAGTCATAGCTTTCTTGGAGCACTCCAATATGTAAAATAGAACGCTCTGTGTTTGATTGATAGGCTGCACTTTTGTAGACCACCAGAGAATGCTCTGTGTGGGATTGAAACCCCAGGATTGATTGCTAGACGACACCCTGGTGTAGACCATCAGAGAATGACGTGTGTGATTGTAACCCCAGGATTGATTGCTAGACGACACCCTGGCATAGACCATCAGAGAATGCTCTGTGTGTGATTGTAACCCCAGGATTGATTGCTAGACGACACCCTGGTGTAGACCATCAGAGAATGACGTGTGTGATTGTAACCCCAGGATTGATTGCTAGACGACACCCTGGTGTAGACCATCAGAGAATGCTCTGTGTGGGATTGAAACCCCAGGATTGATTGCTAGACGACACCCTGGTGTAGACCATCAGAGAATGACGTGTGTGATTGTAACCCCAGGATTGATTGCTAGACGACACCCTGGTGTAGACCACCAGAGAATGCTCTGTGTGGGATTGATAACCCCAGGATTGATTGCTAGACGACACCCTGGTGTAGACCATCAGAGAATGACGTGTGTGATTGTAACCCCAGGATTGATTGCTAGACGACACCCTGGTGTAGACCATCAGAGAATGCTCTGTGTGGGATTGAAACCCCAGGATTGATTGCTAGACAACACCCTGGTGTAGACCATCAGAGAATGACGTGTGTGATTGTAACCCCAGGATTGATTGCTAGACGACACCCTGGTGTAGACCATCAGAGAATGCTCTGTGTGAGATTGTAACCCCAGGATTGATTGCTAGACGACACCCTGGTGTAGACCATCAGAGAATGACCTGTGTGTGATTGTAACCCCAGGATTGATTGCTAGACGACACCCTGGTGTAGACCACCAGAGAATGCTCTGTGTGGGATTGTAACCGCAGGATTGATTGCTAGACGACACCCTGGTGTAGACAATCAGAGAATGACCTGTGTGTGATTGTAACCCCAGGATTGATTGCTAGACGACACCCTGGTGTAGACCATCAGAGAATGACCTGTGTGGGATTTATAACCCCAGGATTGATTGCTAGACGACACTCCTGGCGTAGACCATCAGAGAATGACCTGTGTGGGATTTATAACCCCAGGATTGATTGCTAGACAACACCCTGGCGTAGACCATCAGAGAATGACCTGTGTGGGATTTATAACCCCAGGATTGATTGCTAGACGACACCCTGGTGTAGACCATCAGAGAATGCTCTGTGTGGGATTGAAACCCCAGGATTGATTGCTAGACAACACCCTGGTGTAGACCATCAGAGAATGACGTGTGTGATTGTAACCCCAGGATTGATTGCTAGACGACACCCTGGTGTAGACCATCAGAGAATGCTCTGTGTGAGATTGTAACCCCAGGATTGATTGCTAGACGACACCCTGGTGTAGACCATCAGAGAATGACCTGTGTGTGATTGTAACCCCAGGATTGATTGCTAGACGACACCCTGGTGTAGACCACCAGAGAATGCTCTGTGTGGGATTGTAACCGCAGGATTGATTGCTAGACGACACCCTGGTGTAGACAATCAGAGAATGACCTGTGTGTGATTGTAACCCCAGGATTGATTGCTAGACGACACCCTGGTGTAGACCATCAGAGAATGACCTGTGTGGGATTTATAACCCCAGGATTGATTGCTAGACGACACCCTGGCGTAGACCATCAGAGAATGACCTGTGTGGGATTTATAACCCCAGGATTGATTGCTAGACAACACCCTGGCGTAGACCATCAGAGAATGACCTGTGTGGGATTTATAACCCCAGGATTGATTGCTAGACGACACCCTGGTGTAGACCATCAGAGAATCAATATTGTTAACCACTTAGACGATATACCTCTGATTAATTTTAAAAGGTGGCTAAAGAGGTTGACCACCTCTTCACTAGATGGAAAAATCTCCCATTGACTATTTATGGTAGGGTTAATTTAGTCAAGATGGTCATTTTACCGAAGTTGACATACCTTTTCAACGCCATCCCTCTAGATTTCCCCTGTAAGGAGATTAGTAAGATCCAAAGTAAAATAGGAAGTTTCATCTGGTCCAATAAGAGTGCAAGACTCTCTTGAAGAAGCTGAGACGCAAGCTTTTGAAAGGGGGTCTCGCTCTTCCGGATATAGCCTGGTACTCTTTAGCGTTTCAATTTAAAAACATACGGATGCTGCTGACAATACCTGAGGAAACTAACTGGGGGAAGATATTGAGGGAAATGGTTACAGCGGAGGGCGCGGGTGAAGGGTTTTTATACAAATATGGGGCACCTAGGTTTTTCAAAAAAGTTCGCCTGAAAGTTTTAAGGGCAGCCCTCCATGTGTGGTACAGGGTTAGACACAGATGGGGAGTTGGGTATTATTCTGATTTTGCCCCTATTTGGGACTTCCCTGGGACGCCAGCCTGTTTTGATGATAGTCTTGCGCTGCCAATCAAAAGGGCTGGCCTCTGGATCTGGTCAGACCTTGTATCTTCGGACGGAGTTCTTCCGTGGGATATATTAAGAATCAAAATAGGCAACTCCTTTTCTAAATTTAAATATTTGCAATTGGTTTCCTGGTATGCAGCTGAAAAGGAGTCAATTTGTGGTGACTGGGAAATTGAGCGTCTCCTGCAAAACCCAAAGCCTAAAATGAAGGAGGTTGCACTTTGGTACAGGAAACTCCTCGATGTTGATGTCGCAGAACTCCCCCCACAGTATGCTATTTGGAATCAGTCACTTTTGGACTCTAAGGCGGAAGATCTATATGACTTATCATTGCAAATTCTATATAAGTTCGTCAAACCGGCATCCTTAAAAAAGAATCACTTTTTTGTAGTTAATAGACTATATTATACTCCTGTGAAAATTGCTAGATTTGCTCCCTTAGTTTCTTCTAAATGTCCGAGATGTGACTGTTTTAGTGCAGATGATATACACATATTTTATGAATGTTGCAAACTAAGTGTGTTCTGGCAGAATGTGGAGCGTGCCTTGGGTGCCATTTTTAAAGTTAAGATCAATGTGAACCTCTCCATAGTCATTTTTGGCATGGATCTTGTAGTGACGAATCTTCTGCAGCCAATGCAAAGAGGTTTGTTATTATACTTAATTCTTGTTGCCCGAAGGGAGATATGTAAACTTTGGAAAGACCCACAGCCCCCACGCTATGAAGATTGGTTGAAAGCAGCATTTGCTATGGCACGCCTGGATCAGGGGTATTTAAACGATGACATTCCTAACATCTGGTCTCAGTTTGTTTCATGGGGTAGAGAGATGAGGTTGGTCAGATAACCCCGGTCCTATGATAACATCAAGCTTCGCACGAAGAAGCTGGCCTGGTTAGGCCTATGGCCAATGCAGTTGTAGAAGCTTGGGGTGCCTAGGTTCGGTAAATGGCTTCTAGCCAAAGTTGCAGACGCTATATGGTGAGATGAGGAAATTAAAAAAAAAAAAAAAAGACCATCAGAGAATGCTCTGTGTGTGATTGATAACCCCAGGATTGATTGCTAGACGACACCCTGGTGTAGACCATCAGAGAATGACCTGTGTGTGATTGTAACCCCAGGATTGATTGCTAGACCACACCCTGGTGTAGACCACCAGAGAATGACCTGTGTGTGATTGATAACCCCAGGATTGACTGCTAGATCGACACGCTGGTGTAGACCACCAGAGAATGCTTTATGAGGGATTGTAACCCCATGATTGATTGCTAGACGACACCCTGGTGTAGACCATCAGAGAATGACCTGTGTGTGATTGTAACCCCAGGATTGATTGCTAGACGACAGACCACCAGAGAATGACCTGTGTGTGATTGTAACCCCAGGATTGATTGCTAGACGATACCCTGGTGTAGCCCACCAGAGAATGACCTGTGTGTGATTGTAACCCCAGGATTGATTGCTAGACGACACCCTGGTGTAGACAATCAGAGAATGACCTGTGTGTGATTGTAACCCCAGGATGGATTGCTAGACGACACCCTGGTGTAGACCATCAGAGAATGACCTGTGTGGGATTTATAACCCCAGGATTGATTGCTAGATGACACCCTGGTGTAGACCATCAGAGAATGACGTGTGTGATTGTAACCCCAGGATTGATTGCTAGACGACACCCTGGCATAGACCATCAGAGAATGCTCTGTGTGTGATTGTAACCCCAGGATTGATTGCTAGACGACACCCTGGTGTAGACCATCAGAGAATGACGTGTGTGATTGTAACCCCAGGATTGATTGCTAGACGACACCCTGGTGTAGACCATCAGAGAATGCTCTGTGTGGGATTGAAACCCCAGGATTGATTGCTAGACGACACCCTGGTGTAGACCATCAGAGAATGACGTGTGTGATTGTAACCCCAGGATTGATTGCTAGACGACACCCTGGTGTAGACCACCAGAGAATGCTCTGTGTGGGATTGATAACCCCAGGATTGATTGCTAGACGACACCCTGGTGTAGACCATCAGAGAATGACGTGTGTGATTGTAACCCCAGGATTGATTGCTAGACGACACCCTGGTGTAGACCATCAGAGAATGCTCTGTGTGGGATTGAAACCCCAGGATTGATTGCTAGACAACACCCTGGTGTAGACCATCAGAGAATGACGTGTGTGATTGTAACCCCAGGATTGATTGCTAGACGACACCCTGGTGTAGACCATCAGAGAATGCTCTGTGTGAGATTGTAACCCCAGGATTGATTGCTAGACGACACCCTGGTGTAGACCATCAGAGAATGACCTGTGTGTGATTGTAACCCCAGGATTGATTGCTAGACGACACCCTGGTGTAGACCACCAGAGAATGCTCTGTGTGGGATTGTAACCGCAGGATTGATTGCTAGACGACACCCTGGTGTAGACAATCAGAGAATGACCTGTGTGTGATTGTAACCCCAGGATTGATTGCTAGACGACACCCTGGTGTAGACCATCAGAGAATGACCTGTGTGGGATTTATAACCCCAGGATTGATTGCTAGACGACACCCTGGCGTAGACCATCAGAGAATGACCTGTGTGGGATTTATAACCCCAGGATTGATTGCTAGACAACACCCTGGCGTAGACCATCAGAGAATGACCTGTGTGGGATTTATAACCCCAGGATTGATTGCTAGACGACACCCTGGTGTAGACCATCAGAGAATGCTCTGTGTGGGATTGAAACCCCAGGATTGATTGCTAGACAACACCCTGGTGTAGACCATCAGAGAATGACGTGTGTGATTGTAACCCCAGGATTGATTGCTAGACGACACCCTGGTGTAGACCATCAGAGAATGCTCTGTGTGAGATTGTAACCCCAGGATTGATTGCTAGACGACACCCTGGTGTAGACCATCAGAGAATGACCTGTGTGTGATTGTAACCCCAGGATTGATTGCTAGACGACACCCTGGTGTAGACCACCAGAGAATGCTCTGTGTGGGATTGTAACCGCAGGATTGATTGCTAGACGACACCCTGGTGTAGACAATCAGAGAATGACCTGTGTGTGATTGTAACCCCAGGATTGATTGCTAGACGACACCCTGGCGTAGACCATCAGAGAATGACCTGTGTGGGATTTATAACCCCAGGATTGATTGCTAGACGACACCCTGGCGTAGACCATCAGAGAATGACCTGTGTGGGATTTATAACCCCAGGATTGATTGCTAGACAACACCCTGGCGTAGACCATCAGAGAATGACCTGTGTGGGATTTATAACCCCAGGATTGATTGCTAGACGACACCCTGGTGTAGACCATCAGAGAATCAATATTGTTAACCACTTAGACGATATACCTCTGATTAATTTTAAAAGGTGGCTAAAGAGGTTGACCACCTCTTCACTAGATGGAAAAATCTCCCATTGACTATTTATGGTAGGGTTAATTTAGTCAAGATGGTCATTTTACCGAAGTTGACATACCTTTTCAACGCCATCCCTCTAGATTTCCCTGTAAGGAGATTAGTAAGATCCAAAGTAAAATAGGAAGTTTCATCTGGTCCAATAAGAGTGCAAGACTCTCTTGGAAGAAGCTGAGACGCAAGCTTTTGAAAGGGGGTCTCGCTCTTCCGGATATAGCCTGGTACTCTTTAGCGTTTCAATTTAAAAACATACGGATGCTGCTGACAATACCTGAGGAAACTAACTGGGGGAAGATATTGAGGGAAATGGTTACAGCGGAGGGCGCGGGTGAAGGGTTTTTATACAAATATGGGGCACCTAGGTTTTTCAAAAAAGTTCGCCTGAAAGTTTTAAGGGCAGCCCTCCATGTGTGGTACAGGGTTAGACACAGATGGGGAGTTGGGTATTATTCTGATTTTGCCCCTATTTGGGACTTCCTGGGACGCCAGCCTGTTTTGATGATAGTCTTGCGCTGCCAATCAAAAGGGCTGGCCTCTGGATCTGGTCAGACCTTGTATCTTCGGACGGAGTTCTTCCGTGGGATATATTAAGAATCAAAATAGGCAACTCCTTTTCTAAATTTAAATATTTGCAATTGGTTTCCTGGTATGCAGCTGAAAAGGAGTCAATTTGTGGTGACTGGGAAATTGAGCGTCTCCTGCAAAACCCAAAGCCTAAAATGAAGGAGGTTGCACTTTGGTACAGGAAACTCCTCGATGTTGATATCGCAGAACTCCCCCCACAGTATGCTATTTGGAATCAGTCACTTTTGGACTCTAAGGCGGAAGATCTATATGACTTATCATTGCAAATTCTATATAAGTTCGTCAAACCGGCATCCTTAAAAAAGAATCACTTTTTTGTAGTTAATAGACTATATTATACTCCTGTGAAAATTGCTAGATTTGCTCCCTTAGTTTCTTCTAAATGTCCGAGATGTGACTGTTTTAGTGCAGATGATATACACATATTTTATGAATGTTGCAAACTAAGTGTGTTCTGGCAGAATGTGGAGCGTGCCTTGGGTGCCATTTTTAAAGTTAAGATCAATGTGAACCTCTCCATAGTCATTTTTGGCATGGATCTTGTAGTGACGAATCTTCTGCAGCCAATGCAAAGAGGTTTGTTATTATACTTAATTCTTGTTGCCCGAAGGGAGATATGTAAACTTTGGAAAGACCCACAGCCCCCACGCTATGAAGATTGGTTGAAAGCAGCATTTGCTATGGCACGCCTGGATCAGGGGTATTTAAACGATGACATTCCTAACATCTGGTCTCAGTTTGTTTCATGGGGTAGAGAGATGAGGTTGGTCAGATAACCCCGGTCCTATGATAACATCAAGCTTCGCACGAAGAAGCTGGCCTGGTTAGGCCTATGGCCAATGCAGTTGTAGAAGCTTGGGGTGCCTAGGTTCGGTAAATGGCTTCTAGCTAAAGTTGCAGACGCTATATGGTGAGATGAGGAAATTAAAAAAAAAAAAAAAAAAAGACCATCAGAGAATGCTCTGTGTGTGATTGATAACCCCAGGATTGATTGCTAGACGACACCCTGGTGTAGACCATCAGAGAATGACCTGTGTGTGATTGTAACCCCAGGATTGATTGCTAGACCACACCCTGGTGTAGACCACCAGAGAATGACCTGTGTGTGATTGATAACCCCAGGATTGACTGCTAGACGACACGCTGGTGTAGACCACCAGAGAATGCTTTATGAGGGATTGTAACCCCATGATTGATTGCTAGACGACACCCTGGTGTAGACCATCAGAGAATGACCTGTGTGTGATTGTAACCCCAGGATTGATTGCTAGACGACAGACCACCAGAGAATGACCTGTGTGTGATTGTAACCCCAGGATTGATTGCTAGACGATACCCTGGTGTAGCCCACCAGAGAATGACCTGTGTGTGATTGTAACCCCAGGATTGATTGCTAGACGACACCCTGGTGTAGACCACCAGAGAATGCTCTGTGTGTGATTGTAACCCCAGGATTGATTGCTAGACGACACCCTGGTGTAGACCATCAGAGAATGACCTGTGTGTGATTGTAACCCCAGGATTGATTGCTAGACGATACCCTGGTGTAGACCATCAGAGAATGACCTGTGTGTGATTGATAACCCCAGGATTGACGGAGAGGTTACACCCTGGTGTCAAACCACTAGTGAATGCTCTGTGAGGGACTGATAACCTCAGGATTGACTGATAGGCTACACCCTGTTGTCAAACCACTAGTGAATGCTCTGTGAGGGACTGATAACCTCAGGATTGACTGATAGGCTACACCCTGGTGTCAAACCACTAGTGAATGCTCTCGGAGGGACTGATAACCCTAGGATTGATCGATAGGCTACATGTTGGCGCAGACCACCAGATCGATGTGTGGGAGTGGTCAATCAATCAATCAAGTCTTACTAGTATAGCACGGCTTATCACCCAAGTGGGTATCCAAGTGCTGTAACCCCAGGATTGAGCAATAGGCTACATCTGGTGCAGACCTCAGGAGAATCATAAGTTTTTGTTTGGTACAGAATGGTATGCTGTTGTTCCGTCCTGTTTCTAGCCGGCAAGGGAAGTACTCCCAAGCCATACCCTCATGCACCTAAGTGATGTGCGGAAAATGCTGACTTTAAGTCTCTGAGAATTCAAACTTTTTAAACTCTGTATGTAACATCAGACTCCATAACAAAGTTAGACCCCATCAACATTGTTAACCCTTCTGCTGCACATGCTCCACACTGCTGTTTTGTAGGCTAAGAACAAATGTGTTTTGAGTGATGCTGCATATAAGGCAGTGCATAAAAAGCTATGAATCCTGGGGAATCCCTGTCCTCAAGTGACAAGGGATTTCCTGTAATGAAACAACATGCACTCTTCATGCATTCATCCAGCAGGATGAGCGCACTCTCAGTGGAGAGAGAACGCACAGCTCGCGACCCAGAGAACATCAGAAATATGACCTGTACCAGACACCTTGATGTCCATCCCAATTCAAGATGGCGCCTTCCTGCAAGGGTGGACAGTCCATCAAAACTGAGGGGTCTGATGTGGCCTATGTCTGGGACACCTTGATGAGGTTGTGTTTGAAATCCAATTGAGCATAAACAGAATGTGATTGAACCATGAAAGAATCATGTCAAGGGAGTCCTTAAGGCAAGGTGTGTCACTTGCAGGATCACTTGTGCCCTCTGAGAGGTGATCATGTTCTTTGGAAGAAGATGTTTGATGTTGGGATTGGAAGGTTGTTATTATGGCATCTGAACACAATATAGACCCAAACAAGAGCACTGCTCAGTCTGAATTGGCATAAAATATATATTCTGAGGCCTGCATTCCACCATCTCCCCCTGCCCTTAGCACACACAATAGAAAATGACAGATAATCTGCCTCATTGCAAACCATGTAGATTTTTTTCTCCTGGGCTCCAGCCCACCAGTCACTGCTTTTTTGCTTCTCTGCTAGTTTTGTACCTCATAAATACTGTTACAAACATAGATTCAGTTCTTTGTTCTCCCTGTGGTGATTCACAGTTAAAAAAATTATTAGTTTCATTAAATAGACCTGATATTCATATGCCTAGCTGAAAGACTGTTGCCTTTCTTGATGCCGTGCGGAGCTTGGATCACCTACCACCTGGTGTCATAAGTTACTAAGTATAGGAAGTCGACTGGATGAGAAATAATAGGGTGAAAAGGTGAGGATAACTGAGTGAGATGATGAAAAGGAAGATTGTGATATAAAATCTAAAGGAAGAGTCACCTTTCAATAAAAGGTGCCGAGGCCACAGGTCGATAGGGCGGGAAGGTACACTGGCTCTAGAAGCAGGGCTTACAAATACTTCTAAGGATGACATGGTGATGTGTGATTGGAAACAAACTACGTTCGTGAAGTGCAACAACCCAACTGGGTTCTCTTGAGACTGTTCTTCCATTCACCCCCATTTGGAGGGATGTTGGGAAACTTCTGGGGCACTGTCTGTACTTCTTCAGACAGGTTTCCATGCTAACACACTCCATGAGCAACAACACATGACATACCTGAGCATAACTATGGTAGTACACTGTGGCGCAACCCTCAGCCCTCAAGCTTTGGGACAAACACGAATACTCGAGGGAACCAGAGGGAGGCACCAAGTGATGATTAAAGTGCTCCTTCTGTCATGGTGCAGGTAGTGGGGGGTTGCTCTCTGATGGAACCCTGAAGTTGTAGAGGCAAAGGAAGTAACCTATCCTTTTTACTTTTATTTCAGGAGGAGGACACTGAGAAGAAATTTAACCAGCTCCTACTTGATATCAAGATGAGAGAAGAGGAAGGTGCGGCACCACAGGACATTGGTGAACGGATGAAAACACTACAGCAACAGCTCATTGCTCAGCACTTCTTGGAAAAGGACATACCCATCTGGTGTCATTCGAGCGTGGATAAAGCCTTTGATTATCACAACTTATCACTGACTGAACACCTGAATCTCCTTCAGGCAACAGTTCACGTGACACTGAACGGTGCTGGACTAGAGATGATTAACGTTCTGCAGTATAAGGAGGAACTAGATGATAAATCCAGCTGCCTTATACGCATCCTGGACATACTGTACAAAACAAACAAGACTTTAGCTGCAAAACTATCAAGAGTAGTGTTTGCCAAGCTTTCCAGCACCAGCCAAGACCTACTTGGACACATATTATTCAGTGGAACTTGGACCCCAATCCAGTCAGTTCTATTTGCTCTAAAGGTGCAGGAGAGCAGAGTTTTACTAGAGAAGGTGGAGGCCATCCTCCAACGTGTACAGACGTACCAGATTGATATAAACACGACCATTGCATCTTTGAAGGAGCAGGATCCTGTGCTGCATCTACAGCAACATGTAAAGAATGAGAAGGACAAGGATTTAAAAACCATGCTAGCGGAAATGAGAAAAAACAATTATCCTGAAAAGGTTCTTTCTATCCTCGAACAAGTGCTTAGAGAAGTTGGCAATCGACTTCCAGTATATCAAACCATAGATCTGGATGAAAAGATGAAGAAAGAAGGTATAGCTATGGCTAGATCAATAGACTTTGAAAATCCTGATATTGAGAAACTGGTGAAGATTTTGATTGGATTGTGTGTGGCTGTTCAGGACACCACGACTATTGTAAATCGCTCGGGGGAGAAGATTGAGGGCTATTTCCCACGCATGACTCAGCTGGCATCTCTGTTGACTCTGCTAATTTCTAAAGCCCCTGAATGCAATGGTTGTCTTTTGGAGATCGCCACAGGAGAGGGTAAATCTTCCATTGTGGCCATGTTCGCCCTTGTTCATGCTATCCGTGGGAAGAAGGTTGATGTTATCACAAGTTCACCAGTACTTGCCCGTCGTGATCAAGAGGAATGGAGCAAACTGTACAAAATGTTTGATTTCTCTTGTAGCGTTGTGCCACCACCAGGGTTAGATGAATGTACTGACTCAAGAGAAATTGACAAGGCAATTAAAAAGGCTTATGCAGCTGATATTGTGTACGGTACTGTTGGGAACTTTGCTGCTGACATTCTAAAACAAGAGTTTGAGAAACGCAAAACCCGTGGAGATCGGACCTTTGACATAGCCATTGTGGATGAAGTGGACTATATGACCTTAGACAGCGGTGTCCAAGTCACATACCTTTCACATGCAGCAACAGGAATGCGGCACTTAGAACAACTGCTGGCAGCCATCTGGGCAAAGATATGCACTTGCCAACGTATCCAAGATGCCAAAACCGGTGACATTCTTTGGGCCACAGGAACACAATACTTTCACAAAGTTGCTGCAGCAGCAGTCATGGGACCAAAGACATCAGAGCATTTCTCCCCCTTTGACATTCTAATGCCGGGACTGCAGCTGGGATTCTTCACTGAAGAGGATGTGAAGCAGATAGAAACTGTCCTGAATAACTCTGAAAGCTCAGTTACTGATGAGCCACAAGACTTGGCAATTAAGAAACTCATGGATAAACTTGGACCTGCTCAGCAGCGAGAACTCTTGTCTATATTTCAGAAAGTCTTTGAAGATGCTGTTGTTTTTGAATACTATGAGATAAAGGATGGTAAAGCATCTGCATTTGAGATCAGTTCCTCATTGGATAACTCCTCATCGGACAAAATATCCACATCTGATCATGACAAGGTTCAAATTGTTCTCCTGAAAAATGGCCGTGCCTGTGAGTTGATGAGCCAAAAGGCTTTGGTGGAAGGAGCGGTCAGTGAACTGGAATCCAGGGTCAGGTACTCAGATACCTATCAGCCACCAGATAAACAAGAGAGTAATGATGAAAACTTTGTTCTCCTTCCAGCCTACCTGAAGGAATACACACAGAACCGGACAAAGACCTTGGTGGAAAATGCATTGAAGGCCCTCGTAATGGAGAAGGATCGAGAGTACATGATAGAATCAGCCACAGACACAGTACAAGCAAAGCCCACCACACCCATCCATGAATACTACACTATCATCCCAGTGGACTTCAAAGCCACCGGTGTGCTTGAGAAGAACAAGCGCTGGGGTGACGGCTTACAGCAGTTCCTGGAGATGAAGCACCAGCTGGCAATATCACCACTGTCAAATGTCACCAACTTCATGTCAAATTTCCATTTCCTTCAACGATATACTAAAGGCACAGGCATGTTTGGGGTCTCTGGGACCCTAGGGGATGAGGCAGAGGTTGAGTTTCTTAAAAAACACTACAAGGTGTCTTGCTATATTATGCCTACTCACCGCCATACCAAAAAAACTGAACTACCCATTCTCCAGGTCGAAGGAGGGCGCGATCCATGGATCAAAAGAATTTGTGAGCACGTGAAGGAGCGCATAAGCCCAAATCAGTGGGGCAAAGGTCAAGCGACTTTAGTTGTCTGTGAAGATGTGAAAACAGCTGATAATCTACAAAAAGAGTTAATAGAATTAAAAGCTGTTTCCAATCCAGATAAAATAACTTTGTACACGAGAAGTGATAAGCACAATATTGAAAAGAGAATCTTTGATTCAGGAGATGTTATCATTGCCACAAACCTTGGAGGAAGAGGCACGGATGTTAAAATCACTAAAGATGTGAATAAAAGTGGAGGACTGTTTGTTATCCTTACCCATTTCCCCACAAACATGAGAGTCGAAAAACAAATATTCGGTCGAACCTCTCGTAAAGGAAACCCAGGGATGGTCCAGATGATATTAAACCACACTGACCTGTCACCATCGTATCAGGGCCAACCCATCGAGGTGATGAGACAGCTCAGAGCAGATTATGAAAAGAAGCGAATTGCAGACATGGAAAACGATGAGCTCTTGGAAGTACAGATGCGAGAGGAACTCTTTGAGAACTTTTGTGAACATCTAAATCTTTTCCAAGGTCATTACAATAAGGAGGAAAAACGAGATATCTATATGACTTCCGATTTGCTGATGCGTGATGACACAATTGACTACTCAAAGACAAAGCTTGACTACCGCCCGGCTCTGAATGCGTTAAAGGAGAGCTGGGCCCTTTGGCTCACACTACATGAAAAAGACATAGATGAACATAAAGAAATCAAAGAGCTGAAGAAAGACCTTGGGCAAGTGATCCAGAGGAGAGTAGACAGCCTCCTGCGAGGAGAATCAGATAACTTCTACGACTTCATCAAACAAGCTATGGATCGCATGTACCTCCACACTCAGAACAAAGCATCGGATTATGGGGCGCTATCATTCTGGCAGAAAGCAGAGAAGACTGATCGGGTGTACCGTGCTGTCTCACTCTACAATCAGGCCTACATTACAATTAATCTGGGGCAGGAAGGCTACATGCAGAAGGCAATAGACCTTTTAAAAGAATCTAAGCAGATGATCGATGTCTATGTATCCGAGGTGTCAAACACTATAGTTGCCTGCCAGATGTCCTGCTTAGCCAAGTTTGAACCTCACAACAAAGACGATCCCAACTTCACAAAACAAATGCAGACCCGCAAGAGCCTGTTCAAGTCCTGGATCGATTACATTGACAAGTCTGTAGCAAAGCTAACTGAGCTTCAAAAGAGCAAAAGTAAAGCTATAACCAAGGACCAAGCTGTCTTCTCTTTGTCAACGGATCGTGGCCTTATCACCACTGACGAGATGACTGTGCTGTACGACTATGGTCTGTCCTTTGTGTTTGAAGTGGAGAAGAAGCCTGAATTCTGCATTGATGCTCTGATCTGTTTTATCCTTGGAGCTTTGCAGGTCCTTGCTGGGGTTCTTGTCTGTGTTCTCACAGTAGGAACAGCTAGTCAGTTCGGAATGGGTCTGATTTCCGAGGGTGTGTCGGACATGATATCAGGGATCGAAGGGATGATAAAAGGCACCTTTGACTGGGCAGGATGGGCCATATCCAAAGCCATTAGTATTGGGCTATCACTCATCACTGCAGGATTTAGCACCATTAAAAAAGTAGCTGAAACTGTCATCAAAGTGGCAAAAAGCCTGATGACTGGAGCCAAAACCTTTGCATCTGTCGCTGATGATATAATTCGTTCAGGGAAAGCTCTAATTTCTACAATTGCTACTTCAGCAAAATCAACAGCCTCTGCCGTGACCAAAGAGTCTCTAGCAAGGTCCATCAAGACCCTCGCCTCGAATTCTGCCTTGAAAAAAAATTTTGTGCACGCAGCAAAGTATGCTGGTCAAGAGATCGCCAAACAAGGGGCACTAAAAGGCCTGGAATACGGCATGGACAAAGGGCTCGAAGCCGTCTTCAAAGCTATCTTTGAGAAAGCATTCAAAGACATGATATCAAAATCAGTCAATGGAGATCAATCTTTGAATGAGATGATGGCCCAGTTCGTAATAGTCAATGGGGTTCCAGAAAAAGCTCTTCAGACAGAAACCCCAACCAGCTTTCAGGTGAGAGCAGCCCACAGAGAGATCATGAAGAATGTAATGGCAGAGGTTTGCCAATCTGCAGTCGCCGATGTTAACGATGACTACGACACCATGAGTAAGGTGTTTACTTACCTCCAGACCATGGAAAATGGTATCCTCGAAATTCTGGAGAAAGCCAAGGTGAAAGGAGCCATCCAGAAAGGCTTTAAGCTCAGTGTTGAGATTGGTAAAAGCACTGTTGAGTTTGTGCAAATGATAAATTCTGCCCCAACTCAAGACATGATTGAAACAAGAGTCATCCCTTTTATGGTTAAGAAGTGTGGTGAGCTGTCATCTGTAGCTGAATATAAGAAAGATGGACGCCACAATTTTCCTGATGTACAGACAGTGAAAACTGAATTATTAGATACAGTAGCCCAGTTATTAAATGATGAATTTCTTAGTATATTCACAAACCGATTAACAACTTTGATAAACAATCATATCCGCAGAGAAATGAATCAACATGTTGGTAAAACCATCGACAATATCCTGGGGAGAAACAAGACTGAACGGTTCTTCATTGAACAAAAGCACAAAAGAAAGATGAAGCAGACGCCAGACGATGGAGAAAAACTTAAACTAACAGAGGCGGAGAAGAAGGAAGTGAATGACTTTGTGAAGAAAATGGAGGACACAAGCTGCCCGGCCACAGAGCTGGATCTGAACGTCCTCACCAAGAGTGACCTTCTGGAAGGGAAAGGCATCAAGGTCATCATGGTGGATGAGAATCAGAAGAACATCTCCACGGAGGTGTACCCGGGCAAAGACTCCGCAGCCGGCATCATCACCCTGCAGCTGCAGAAAGTAAAGGACAGGGATGAAAGGTAAGGCACCACGAATCAATCATTTATTCATTCATATTTCTGTGTTGGGATTATTTTTTCACATTTGATACAAAAAGTTTGAAATGGCCCATAGACAGCTCCTTTGATCCTGGTTTTTGTGACGCCTCGGGGGGTCTCCCAGAATCCAACTGTCTCCCTCCTGGAGGTGGATGCAGACATCCCCACCAACCTCTACATTGCAACACATCCTGTGGACTTCTGCATATGTATATGTTATGTACCTCAGGACACAAGTGGACTTCATCCTCCGAGCAGCAGTGCGCCAGGAGGCGCGTTTGCAGAGTGGTGTAAAAAGGGGCATGGCCTTGGACCACCTCTCTGCAATCCAGCTCTGTGGCGCTTACTGGAGGTACCTGGTGGGCTAGTTGGCCCCCAGGGACCCTCAGTATTCAAGGGGAATTAATTCCCCAACTTACAACGCGACAGGGGGCGCTTTTACAGAGTGGTGGAGAAAGGGGGCGGGGCCTGGTATGAGAAGTTAGCAATCCTGCTGTGTGGGACTTGCTGGAAGTAATAGGAGGGGTAGTTGGCACCCAAGGTTGACGTTGGGGGCTAACTACCCCTCCTGTTACCTCCAGTAAATCCCACACAGTAGGATTGCTAAGAGTTGTTTGGAGGCCACGCTCACCTTTCTCCACCACTTTGCAAACGCGACTGCTATGTTATAGTTAGAAATTAGCATTTAAAAAACCTTTGAAATTCACTGAAAAAACCATAGGTTTCAGGGACATTATAGTTAGAAATTAGCATTTAAAAAACCTTAGAAATTCACTAAAAAAAAACATAGGTTTCAGGGACGTTATAGTTAGTTGGACATTTCACTCGTATAAAACCAGAGAAATTCGGCTGTTATAGTTAGTAGAGCTAACTATTACTCGTGCCCCCGCAATGCACTGCTGATGACGTCACATATTACATCACTCATGACATGCTCAGTGACATCACTGATGACATCTCAAATGACATCACTGATGACATCTCAAATGACATCACTGATGACATCACTGATGACATCATCCACTTGATCTTCTGATGCACTTCCTCACACACTAATAAAACCTTTCATACACCCACTCTAAAATACAGACTACCAATATCGAAACCATAGACACACCAATAGCAGTTAGTACATACCCGCTCAGTGATTCATACGTCTACACATACATCCACCCACTAACCCATACAGTCACTCATACACGCAGTCATTCATCAATACAGCCACTGATATATCCACTCATACACCCATATAAACACTCACACACTGCCACTCACCCAAAGAGTTACTCAAAACCTAGTCAGTCACCCAAAGAATTAATTACACTGCCATTTACTCACCTATACAGTTATACACACACCACGTCACTTATTCATACAGATACGTACTGTCTTCAACAATTAATGACATTAGCACACACTTATCCATGCAGCCACTGTCACAATCACTCACTGTCACATATAGTCATATACTCACTTATATACTCCAACACTCACAAATACTGCCTTTCCCATATGTAGTTACTTACCCATATACCACTAACATATCCATTCACTCACCAACACAGCTATACGTACACTCACTCACCCATACACTCCCTAACACACGCACTCATAAATGCATACACCCAGTGAATTACCCACTCACACATCTATGCACATAGTCACACACCCCCCACCCACCCACACAGACACTCAGGCACCCATACAGATACTCAGACAACTAATGAATAACTCATATAGACACTCATTTAGCTACTCACCAACCCATTCAGCCGCTTACACACCAACTGACAGACTGATACAGACATTTACACAGTTTACTTACTAACCCATGCATTCAGTAAGACAAGTTTAATCACTCACTTATACAGTCAGTCACGCACCTACTAAATCATCTATTCAGACACTCATACGCCCACTCATACTTCAATACACCGTGGCATTTATATATATAAAACATATTTAAACTTTACAGAAACACACAGTCACTGGATGATGTTATCAGTGATGTCATTTGAGATGTCATCAGTGATGTCATCAGTGATGTAACTGAGCATGTCATGAGTGATGTAATATGTGACGTCATCAGCAGTGCATTATGGGGACGCGAGTTATAGTTAGCTGAACTAACTATAACGGGGGAATTTCTATGGTTTTGTACGAGTGAAATGTCCAACTAACTATAACTGTCCCTAAAACCTATGGTTTTTTCAGTGAATTTCAAAGGTTTTTAAATGCTAATTTCTAACTATAACGTGCCTGAAACCTATGATTTTTTAAGTGAATTTCAAAGGTTTTTTTAAATGCTAGTTTCTAACTATGCCTACAGAGGTAGGACATGTGAAGAAAGAAGAAAAACGCACAGAAAGAAGCAAAAGATGTGCAGAAAGAACCAACAGAGGAGCAGAAAGAGGCCTTGTTGCAAAATCATCCTGTGCCCACAACTTTTTCAGACGGGTACTGGTGGTAACTGACTCTGACTAACCAGAGCCAGTGCTATGCTAAAAGACACTTAGAATACAGTGAAAACACCTACATACACTAAGGAACACTATGCGTTGGGGTACCCCTGTGATTAGCATGACCTCCTCTGCAAGTCCCTAGTACATAATAGGGCAGGGGATTAAAACTACCTCTTAAAACGCGCTACAGGGCGCGTTTGCACAGTGGTGAAGGGAGGGGGCCTGAGGTGACATGTGTGCAAACGCACCTCGTGGCGCGTTTTAAGTTGCGGGATTAAGTCCCCTTGAATTCTGAGGGTCCCTAGGGCCCAACTAGCCCCCAGGTACCTACAGTTAGGACCACAGAGCTGAGTTGCAGAGAGGCGTTCCGAGGCCACGCACCTTTTTCACCTCTCTGCAACGCAACTCTGTTGTGCTTACTGAAGGTACCTGGTGGGCTAGTTGGCCCCCAGGGTCCCTCAGGATTCAAAGGGAATTAATTCCCCAACTTAAAACGCACCACAGGGCATGTTTGCGCACATGTCACCTGAGGCCCCGCCCTCCCTTCACCACTGTGCAAACGCGCCCGTGGTGCGTTTTAAGTTGGGGGATTAGGTCACCTTGAATCCTGAGGGTCCCTGGGGCCCAACTAGCCCACTAGGTACTTCCAGTAAGCACCACAGGCCTGCGTTGCAACGCCTGTAACAAATTGTGCAGTTGTGTTTAGGTAGTGAAGAGGGTCGTGCTGGGGGTAGTGTTTTAGGGTTTAGGGTAGTGCAGTGGTATTTGTGTAGTGTAGGGGGTCATGCTGGGGGTAGATTTAGGGTTTAGGGTAGTGCAGTGGTGTTTGGGTAGTGTAGGGAGTCGTGCTGGGGGAGTGTTTTAGGGTTTAGGGTAGTGCAGTGGTGTTTGGGTAGTGTAGGGGGTCGTGCTGGGGGTAGTGTTTTAGGGTTTAGGGTAGTGCAGTGGTGTTTGGGTAGTGTAGGGGGTCGTGCTGGGGATAGTGATTTAGGGTAGTGCAGTGGTGTTTGGGTAGTGTAGGGGTACTGCTGGGGGTAGTGTTTTAGGGTTTAGGTTAGTGCAGTGGTGTTTGGGTAGTGTAGGGTACTGCTGGGGGTAGTGTTTTAGGGTTTAGGGTAGTGCAGTGGTGTTTGTGTAGTGTAGGGGGTAGTGTTTTAGGGTTTAGGGTAGTGCAGTGGTGTTTGTGTAGTGTAGGAGGTCGTGTTTTAGGGTTTAGGGTAGTGCAGTGGTCTTTGGGTAGTGTAGGGAGTCGTGCGGGGTAGTGTTTTAGGGTTTAGGGTAGTGTAGGGGGTCATGCGGGGGGTAGTGTTTTAGGGATCAGGGTAGTGCATTGGTGTTTGGGTAGTGTAGGGGGTCATGCGGGGGTAGTGTTTTAGGGTTTAGGGCAGTGCAGTGGTGTTTGGGTAGTGTAGGGGGTCGTGCTGGGGGGAGTGTTTTAGGGTTTAGGGCAGTGCAGTGGTGTTCGGGTAGTGTAGGGGGTCGTGCTGGGGGAGTGTTTTAGGGTTTAGGGCAGTGCAGTGGTGTTCGGGTAGTGTAGGGGGTCGTGCTGGGGGAGTGTTTGAGGGTTTAGGGCAGTGCAGTCGTGTTCGGGTAGTGTAGGGGTTGTGCTGGGGGTAGTATTTTAGGGTTTAGGGTAGTGCAGTGGTGTTTGGGTAGTGTAGGGGTCGTGCTGGGGGTAGTGTTCTAGGGTTTAGGGCAGTGCAGTGGTGTTTGGGCAGTGTAGGGGTAATGCTGGGGGTGGTGTTTTAGGGTTTAGGGCAGTGCAGTGGTGTTCGGGCAGTGTAGGGGGTCGTGCTGGGGGTGGTGTTTCAGGGTTTAGGGCAGTGCAGTGGTGTTCGGGCAGTGTAGGGGGTGGTGTTTCAGGGTTTAGGGCAGTGCAGTGGTGTTCGGGCAGTGTAGGGGGTCGTGCAGGGGTGGTGTTTCAGGGTTTAGGGCAGTGGTGTTCGGGCAGTGTAGGGGTCGTGCTGGGGGTGGTGTTTCAGGGTTTGGGGCAGTGCAGTGGTGTTCGAGCAGTAAAGGGGGTCGTGCTGGGGGTGGTATTTCAGGGTTTAGGGCAGTGCAGTGGTGTTCGGGCAGTGTAGGGGGCGGTGCAGGGGTGGTGTTTCAGGGTTTAGGGCAGTGCAGTGGTGTTCGGGCAGTGTAGGGGGTCATGCAGGGGTGGTGTTTCAGGGTTTAGGGCAGTGCAGTGGTATTCGGGCAGTGTAGGGGTCGTGCTGGGGCTGGTGTTTCAGGGTTTAGGGCAGTACAGTGGTGTTCGGGCAGTGTAGGGGGTCGTGCTGGGGCTGGTGTTTCAGGGTTTAGGGCAGTGCAGTGGTGTTCGGGCAGTGTAGGGGGTTGTGCTGGGGCTGGTGTTTCAGGGTTTAGGGCAGTGCAGTGGTGTTCGGGCAGTGTAGGTGGTCGTGCTGGGGCTGGTGTTTCAGGGTTTAGGGCAGTGCAGTGGTGTTCGGGCAGTGTAGGGGTCATGCTGGGGCTGGTGTTTCAGGGTTTAGGGCAGTGCAGTGGTGTTCGGGCAGTGTAGGGGGTCATGCTGGGGCTAGTGTTTCAGGATTTAGGGCAGAGCAATGGTGTTCAGGCAGTGTAGGGGGTTTTGCTGAAGGTGGTGTTTCAGGGTTTAGGGCAGTGCAGTGGTATTCGTGCAGTGTAGGGGGTGTTGTTTCAGGGTTTAGGGCAGTGGTGTTCAGGCAGTGTAGGGGGTCTTGCTGGGGTTGATGTTTCAGGGTTTAGTGCAGTGGTGTTCGGGCAGTGTAGGGGGTCGTGCTGGGGGTGGTGTTTCAGGGTTTAGGGCAGTGCAGTGGTGTTCCGGCAGTGTAGGAGGTCGTGCAGGGGTGGTGTTTCAGGGTTTAGGGCAGTGCAGTGGTGTTCGGGCAGTGTAGGGGGTCATGCTGGGGGTGGTGTTTCAGGGTTTAGGGCAGTGCAGTGGTGTTCGGGCAGTGTAGGGGGTCATGCAGGGGGTGGTGTTTCAGGGTTTAGGGCAGTGCAGTGGTGTTCGGCCAGTGTAGGGGGTCGTGCAGGGGGTGGTGTTTCAGGGTTTAGGGCAGTGCAGTGGTGTTTGGGCAGTGTAGGGGGTCATGCAGGGGGTGGTGTTTCAGGGTTTAGGGCAGTGCAGTGGTGTTCGGCCAGTGTAGGTGGTCTTGCTGGGGGTGGTGTTTCAGGCTTTAGTGCAGTGGTGTTCGGGCAGTGTAGGGGTCTTGCTGGGGGTGGTGTTTCAGGGTTTAGGGCAGTGCAGTGGTGTTCGGGCAGTGTAGGGGGTCTTGCTGGGGCTGGTGTTTCAGGGTTTAGGGCAGTGCAGTGGTGTTCGGGCAGTGTAGGGGGTCGTGCTGGGGCTGGTGTTTGAGGGTTTAGGGTAGTGCAGTGGTGTTCGGGCAGTGTAGGGGTCGTGCTGGGGCTGGTGTTTTAGGGTTTAGGGCAGTGCAGTGGTTTTCGGGCAGTGTAGGCGGTCGTGCTGGGTCTGGTGTTTCAGGGTTTAGGGCAGTGCAGTGGTGTTCGGGCAGTGTACGGGGTTGTGCTGGGGCTGGTGTTTCAGGGTTTAGGGCAGTGCAGTGGTGTTCGGGCAGTGTAGGGGGTCGTGCTGGGGGTGGTGTTTCAGGGTTTAGGGCAGTGCAGTGGTGTTCGGGCAGTGTAGGGGGTCGTGCTGGGGCTGGTGTTTCATGGTTTAGGGCAGTGCAGTGGTATTCGGGCAGTGTAGGGGGTCATGCTGGGGGTGGTGTTTCAGGGTTTAGGGCAGTGCAGTGGTGTTCAGGCAGTGTAGGGGGTCTTGCTGGGGGTGGTGTTTCAGGGTTTAGGGCAGTGGTGTTCGGGCAGTGTAGGGGGTCTTGCTGGGGGTGGTGTTTCAGGGTTTAGGGCAGTGCAGTGGTGTTCGGGCAGTGTAGGGGGTCTTACTGGGGGTAGTGTTTCAGGGTTTAGGGCAGTGCAGTGGTGTTCGTGCAGTGTAGGGGGTCGTGCTGGGGATGGTGTTTCAGGGTTTAGGGCAGTGCAGTAGTGTTCGGGCAGTGTAGGGGGTCGTGCAGGGGGTGGTGTTTCAGGGTTTAGGGCAGTGCAGTGGTGTTCGGGCAGTGTAGGGGGTCGTGCTGGGGGTGGTGTTTAAGGGTTTAGGGCAGTGCAGTGGTGTTCGGGCAGTGTAGGGGGTCGTGCTGGGGGTGGTGTTTCAGGGTTTAGGGCCGTGGTGTTCGGGCAGTGTAGGGGGTCTTGCTGGGGGTGATGTTTCAGGGTTTAGGGCAGTGCAGTGGTGTTCGGGCAGTGTAGGAGGTCTTGCTGGGGGTAGTGTTTCACGGTTTAGGGCAGTGCAGTGGTGTTCGGGCAGTGTAGGGGTCATGCTGGGTGTGGTGTTTCAGGGTTTAGGGCAGTGCAGTGGTGTTCAGGCAGTGTAGGGGGTCGTGAAGGGGGTGGTGTTTCAGGGTTTAGGGCAGTGCAGTGGTGTTTGGGCAGTGTAGGGGGTCGTGCTAGGGTATGTGTTTCAGGGTTTAGGGCAGTGCAGTGGTGTTCGGGCAGTGTAGGGGTCATGCAGGGGCTGGTGTTTCAGGGTTTAGGGCAGTGCAATGGTGTTCGGGCAGTGTAGGGGTCGTGCTGGGGGTAGTGTTTTAGGGTTTAGGGTAGTGCAGTGGTGCTTGTGTAGTGTAGGGGGTCGTGCTGGGGTAGTGTTTTAGGGTTTAGGGTAGTGCAGTGGTGTTTGTGTAGTGTAGGGGGTCATGTTTTAGGGTAGTGCAGTGGTGTTTGGGTAGTGTAGGGGGTCGTGCTGGGGGTAGTGTTTTAGGATTTAGGTTAGTGCAGTGGTGTTTGGGTAGTGTAGGGGGTCGTGCTGGGGGTAGTGTTTTAGGGTTTAAGGTAGTGCAGTGGTGTTTGTGTAGTGTAGGGTGTCATGCTGGGGGTAGTGTTTTAGGTTTTAGGGTAGTGCAGTGGTGCTTGTGTAGTGTAGGGGGTCGTGCTGGGGGTAGTGTTTTAGGTTTAGGGTAGTGCAGTGGTGTTTGTGTAGTGTAGGGGTCATGTTTTAGGGTAGTGCAGTGGTGTTTGGGTAGTGTAGGGGGTCGTGCTGGGGGTAGTGTTTTAGGATTTAGGTTAGTGCAGTGGTGTTGGGGTAGTGTTTTAGGGTTTAGGGTAGTGCAGTGGTGTTTGTGTAGTGTAGGGGTCATGCTGGGGGTAGTGTTTTAGGGTTTAGGATAGTGCAGTGGTGCTTGTGTAGTGTAGGGGTCGTGCTGGGGTAGTGTTTTAGGGTTTAGGGTAGTGCAGTGGTGTTTTTGTAGTGTAGGGGGTCATGGTTTAAGATGCAACGCTCCAATACCTGACCAGTCTGCACTACATAAAACTGCAAAAAAACTAAAAATAAAATGTGTTTTGCACACTTTTGTCATTGGGCTATATGTGGGCTACATCTGGGTAATATTTGTGCTACATTTGGGCTCTTTTTTCACTGGTGGCCATCTTGGAAGACATCTTTGTTATGAAGTTTCCTAATTTCCTCATTTACTGCCGTCTCCTCAGTAGGAAATGCTTTCAGTTTTTTACTTTGATTCCATCAAGAAGGCATTCAGATGTGTCTCACATCTGCCATAAATTCAGAATGTTATTACTCTAGTTGTTCATTAGATCACTGTAGTAAAGCTACTGCTCACCAAGGAGTTAACTGGAAGTCTACTGCTGGTATTGAAAGTGATTGTTTCAGTCTGCATGTCAGAATTTTCTAATGAAATAGAAGAGGATTTGAGATCTCACTTAAAACATGCACTAAATTTTCTTTTTGCAGCACTAACCATAATTTCTATGGCAAAATGAACCCCTCATTTTGTTCCTTTTTAAATTAAATGTTTTAAGTGTTACCAGTTTATTCCAATCAAGATGGCTTCAGGTGTGCCATACTTTTGTCATAAGTAAGACTGTTAGCGCTCTAGTTGTTCTTTAGAACACTCTGGGAAGCTGCAGTAGAACACAAAGGCATCAACTGACAGGCTGCTCCTGTTGAAATATAACAGGAAGATATTTGAGATCACACTTGAAACATGTCCTAATTTTTCTTTCTACAGCACTAACCATAATTTCTATGGCAAAATGAACCCCCTCATTTTGTTCCTTTTTAAATTAAATGTTTTAAGTGTTACCAGTTTATTCCAATCAAGATGGCTTCAGGTGTGCCATACTTTTGTCATAAGTAAGACTGTTAGCGCTCTAGTTGTTCTTTAGAACACTCTGGGAAGCTGCAGTAGAACACAAAGGCATCAACTGACAGGCTGCTCCTGTTGAAATATAACAGGAAGATATTTGAGATCACACTTGAAACATGTCCTAATTTTTCTTTCTACAGCACTAACCATAATTTATATGACAAAATGAACCCCATCATTTTGTTCCTTTTTAAATTAAATGTTTTAAGTGTTACCAGTTTATTCCAATCAAGATGGCTTCAGGTGTGCCATACTTTTGTCATAAGTAAGGCTGTTAGCGCTCTAGTTGTTCTTTAGAACACTCTGGGAAGCTGCAGTAGAACACAAAGGCATCAACTGACAGTCTCTGCCCTTGTTGGATGTACATGTTTTACTGAGAATGTCAGACTTCATTCTCACATGACTGAGAAAGATAATGTGAATTTACAGAAAATATGCTCTCATTTTAGCTTCTGGGGCACCTTCCAAAACTGTATGGGACAAGCATGTGAAAATAGTTTTCTCTCAAACATGATTCATGATATCCCAGCAGAAGGTTTTTCACAGGGTAAAATCACCTTAGAACACACCACAATTCCTGAAATTAGTATGGTACCATCAACAAATGAATTCTAATGTAACTAAAGTCTGTTATCACCCTTTATAGTTCTCCTTTTGGTAACCCTCAAAATCTTCGATTCACTACAATGCATTTCAATGGGGTACTATCATTTATATTGGTCCCAAGATGGCTGCCAGCAATTCCAGGATGAAGTGCTGACAGCCAATCAGATCTCACGATGACGTGTGGTTAGGCTCCGCCCAGATATATATGTGTTTTTACTTTTGATTTTCTCAGCAACTACTGAACGGATTTACACCATTTAACAAAAGGGTTCTTTTGAACCAAGAACTACCTCTTTGCCAAATTTGGTGTAATTCCGTTCAGCAGTTCGGGCTGTAGCCTTGCATAAAGTTTCCTATGGGAAATTGATTTTTTGACTCTTATTTTTTAATTTCTCCGCAACTACTGAACGGATTTACACCATTTAACAAAAAGGGTTCTTTCTGAACCAAGAACTACCTCTTTGCCAAATTTGGTGTAATTCCGTTCAGCAGTTCGGGCTGTAGCCGTGTCTAAAGTTTCCTATGGGAAAATGAATGGGGAAAACACGCTTTGGGACCCCCTTTTTCTCGGCCCCCGCTTGACGAATCACCCTGAGACTTTCAGGGTAGGAGCGGACCGGAGCGGGCCATAAAGTTTGAAAATTTCGCGAAGATTCATCAACCGACGCAAGAGTTATTTCAAATAGAATGTCGCGGATTTCCTATGGAAAATAGGTCCTAACTATAACTATCTACTGGCGACCGCCAGTAGATAATATATATATATGTATATATATATTCCATGAAAAAATCAAAGGTGGCAGATAAGTTATAGTTAGGAAAACTACTTTATGTATTCTTTCCATACAAACCATACTTAAACTACGCAAACAT
This sequence comes from Calotriton arnoldi, assembly GCA_963921515.1. Taxonomy (NCBI): domain Eukaryota; kingdom Metazoa; phylum Chordata; class Amphibia; order Caudata; family Salamandridae; genus Calotriton; species Calotriton arnoldi. The sequence goes on from CAWUFW010011257.1 coordinate 340,922, forward strand.
TAGAAATTCTAAAGTTATAGTTATAGCTTAAATTTAGAATTTACCCACCAACTTCTAATTATATAAGTCACGTACCTACATACAGATTGTTATTTATAACTTACATTTTAACTTAACATTCAACATTAAAATTACTATAGGTCGAACACCTCCATACACAATGTTCTCACCTCACTTGCCATACTCCATTAACTGTAACTCGTGCCTTATCAAAGCACTGGTATACTCATGCATATGACATCACTTATACCATCTCAGATCATAACTTTCATAACAACACTTATGATATTTCAATAAAGATGATTTTTCAGAACAGAGTGTCACACATTTAAGTGTCATAGAGTCGAGAATTGTATAGTGCAATTGAGTGCAATGTAGTGAGGTAGAGTGGGAAACAGTGCAGTTGAGTGTTGTATAATGAAGTTTTATATACTACAGTAGTGTGTTGTACAGTGGAGCTGCATAGAGAGGATGATTGAACAGTGGCGTAGTGTGAGGTAAAGTCTCATAAAGTGGAGTACAGTGGAGTAGAGTTCAGTGGAGCTCTGTAATGTAATGTGGAGTATAGTGTAATACAGTGTATTAAAGTGGCATAGAGTAGAGTGTGTAGACTTGATTATAGTTTAGTTTCATAGCATATAGTTGAGTAAACTCTTATAAATTGGAGTGGTAGCTCATAGAGTAGAGTGGAGTGCTGTATCATAGAGTATTGAAATGTGTTGTTTATTGGAACAGAATGTTGTACAATGGAGTGTATGGGCATAGATTGGACTGTAGAGTTAGACAGTGGAGTGTACATGGATAGAGTGAGCGCAGTGAGGGAGAATTGTAGAGTAGAGGGCCATACACTGGAATAGCCTACAGTGGAGTGGCATGCAGTGGATTGGCGTACTGTGGATTAGCGAACAGTGGCGAAGGATACAGTGGAGTGGCATACAGTGGATTGGCGTACAGTGGATTAGCGAACAGTATCGAAGGATACAGTGGAGTGGCGTAGACTGGAGTGGTGTACAGTGCAGATAAAGTGGAATACCATTTAGTGGAGTTGCGTATAAATGAGTGGCGTCCAATGGAATAGCTTAGAATGGAGTGTCGTAGAGTGGTTTGCCGTACATTTGCATTTACATTTTTTTTGTAGTGACATACAGTGGAGTGGCATTTAGTGGAATAGTGTTCAGTGGCATGGCATGGCGTGCATTGGAGTGGCGTACAGTGGAATAGCGAATAGTCGAGTAGCATATACTTGAGATGCATACAGTGGAGTGGTATAGATTGGATTGGCATCCAGTGTAGTGTGTACAGTGGAGGTGTGTACAGTGGAGTTGTGAATACTGCAGTGGCGTACAGTGGAGTGGGGAAGAGTGCAATAACATATAGTGGAGTGCAGCAGAGTGGAATGGCGTCCGAGGGACTAGCGTAGAATTATTTCTTACTTTACTTTTTTTTTTAACCTTAGAAATTCACTGGAAAAACCAGAGGTTAAAGTAGCGTTACAGTTAGGGGAAAATTTCACCAGTTATAGTTATCTCTAGTAACTATAACTCTAGTCCCTAAAGGTTAGCGTACAGTTTAGTGGCGTACAGTGGAGTAACGTGCATTGGCGTGCTATACAGTGAAATAGGGTAGAGTGGCGTGGCATAGAGTGGAATAGCGTATAGTGGAGTTGCATGCAGTGGAGTTGCATACAGTGCAGTGGTGTGCACTGTGGTGGCATACAGTGCAGTGGTGTATACTGTGGTGGCATACAGTGGAGTGGTGTACACTGTGGTGGCATATAGTGCAGTGGTGTACACTGTGGTGGCATACAGTGGAGTTGCATACAGTGGAGTGGTGTACACTGTGGTGGCATACAGTGCAGTGGTGTACACTGTGGTGGCATACAGTGGAGTTGCGTAGAGTTCAGTGATCTATAGTGTAGTGCTGTACAGTGCAGTGGTGTACACTGTGGTGGCATACAGTGGAGTTGCATACAGTGGAGTGGTGTACACTGTGGTGGTATACAGTGGAGTGGTGTACACTGTGGTGGTATACAGTGGAGTTGCATACAGTGGAGTGGTGTACACTGTGGTGGCATACGGTGGAGTTGCATACAGTGGAGTGGTGTACACTGTGGTGGCATACAGTGCAGTGGGGTACACTGTGGTGGCATACAGTGCAGTGGTGTACACTGTGGTGGCGTAGAGTGGAGTGGTGTACACTGTGGTGGCATACAGTGGAATGGCGTACACTGTGGTGGCATACAGTGGAGTGGCGTACACTGTGGTGGCATACAGTGGAGTGGTGTACACTGTGGTGGCATACAGTGGAGTGGTGTACACTGTGGTGGCATACAGTGGAGTTGCGTAGAGTTCAGTGATCTATGGTGTAGTGTTGTACAGTGTAGTGGGGTATTATGTACTAGAAAGTTTGGAGGACTGTAGATTTCAGTGTGCAGAGTAACGCATGTCGGCGACTTGCGCTGGATTGCTTTTCTGTACATGTTCCAAGCAAAGCAGGGCGATGCATGCTTGGTTTAATTAGTTTGGTAAATGTTATGTAAGTATTGCGTTGCCCTTGCAACACTATGCGTAATGCAAGGGGAAACCAATAGAATCCCAAACTTGTCCCCTAGTGATGTATTGTGCCATGGTATACCAAGGTACATTAATGGTATACCGTGGTGCATAGCGGTAACAAGACAGTGTATAATTGGCTAATGTCTGTCTTTATAAATTTAAAAGCAGCCATAATCCTTTTAGTAGAGTTTTGGATTGTTGTGGTTTAGGGCCTTAAACATAGGTAAGTGGTAGGTTTTATTGTTGTTCCCAACATATCAACATTTTGTGGAAATAAGTATGGAATTTTTTTGATAATTTTCTATATATTTATTTAACTAGTGGATGCAGTTCTCCGGTAGTTCCAAGGACGTACCTTGTTTTTTACAAAATGTACCTTTTTTGTAATTTGTTTATGTAACGCGGTAATTTGTGGGCATTACCACCTCAAAACTACCACACTAGTGATATCACTTAGTTTAAAATGCTAATAAGTCTAAACATACCTACCCTTTTTGGATGCCACTACAATAAGAATCATCTACACACCATAGTCTTCATTCCTGCCGAAGTCAATTCGAATCTGACTGGCCGTTTTTTACACTACGAGACATACAAAAGTCTATGTAAAAACTTTCAGTCCTCCACCAATCTAACAGGTGCAATAGGTCGGCAAAGTTTTGCGAACATTCATCAAACGGGTGCACAGTTATTCCTATCTCTGGGTAACCCTAACCATAACTGCCGAGTGGCTACGGCCATATAAACTCGCCACGTTTATCTGCCCCTTTTTCACTTCTAGAGCCATTGCTGGACTCCCAAAGTTTCTGGGGGCTTCTTCTTTTAGGAAGTGTAGACCCCCCTCCATTGCAGAAGTCAGGCTGGGAAATATGGGAGGATGAAGGGGAGAGACGCAGCCCCACATGCAGAAGAACATGCATGTGGGGCTGAAAAAGCTGCAGTCGGTCATGGACATCATGTAGGGGCCGCCAGGGGTTGCTGCTGAGACCCCTAACTGGCCCCTTGTGACCCCTGGACCTGCATGTGAGATCTCTGGCCTCAGTGGTAGCAAAATTAGTGGCAGGAACACAGGGGCAGCTTGTCCTTATGGACATTAGTTGGGGACCCAATTTCCTTGTTTTTTGTAATTTTTTTAATTACCATAATAGTGAATATTCTTCACTGTTCGGGTACTAACAATGGTGTACAATTAGCTGGAATATGGCTCGCCCTGGCAGCTGAGGTAAGTAACTAATGCTTTTAAATGTATGTTTTATGCAAGTGTGCATGTGAGAGTGTGTTTATGTGTGAGAGTGTGTATGTGTGATTGTGTTTGTATGTGTAAGCATGTGTGTGTGAGTGAATGTCAAGGTCGGATGGCGTGTGATGTCACTTCCGCTACCCCTGGCCTTTCAATGAATTGACGTTCATGTAGTCTGTGTGCAGAGGTCACCAGGTGCCACCATCCGGGTCAGTGGTCGTTCATGCTCAGACACCGAGCAGCTGAAGAAAAAGTGTCAGCAGACAAGATGCCTACTCTTGACGCCATGTACTAAGGTACCAGGCCTACAGTTGGCACCACAGACAGGCTCAGGAGCCACTGCAAGGCCTGCACTTGGCACCACAGACAGGCTCAGGAGACACTGCGAGGCCTGCACTTGGCACCACAGACAGATTCTCAGGAGCCACTGCGAGGCCTGCACTTGGCACCACAGACTCTGGTGCTGAAGCAGACATGGGCCAACGCTTGGCACGGCAAACTATGGGGTATGAGACCTACATATGGCAGCAGGGAAAGACGCACCGTGAACAGAGGCACCATGGACAGAGGCACCAGAGAAAGATGCACCATGGACAGAGGCACCAGGGAAAGATGCACCATGGACATGGGCACCAGGAAAAGATGCACCATGGACAGAGGCACCGTGGACAGGGGCACCAGGGAATGATGCACCATGGACAGAGGCACCATGGACAGAGGCACCAGGGAAAGACGCACCATGGACAGAGGCACCAGGGAAAGACGCACCATGGACAGAGGCACCTGGGAAAGACGCACCATGGACAGAGGCACCAGGGAAAGATGCACAATGGACAGAGGTACCAGGGAAAGACGCACCATGGACAGAGGCACCAGGGGAAAGACGCACCATGGGCAGAGGCACCATGGACAGAGGCACCAGAGAAAGACGCAGCATGGACAGAGGCACCATGGACAGGGGCACCATGGACAGAGGCACGAGAGAAAGATGCACCATGGACAGAGGCACCAGGGAAAGACGCACCATGGGCAGAGGCACCATGGACAGAGGCACCAGAGAAAGACGCAGCATGGACAGAGGCACCGTGGACAGAGGCACCATGGACAGAGCCACCAGAGAAAGATGCACCATGGACAGAGGCACCAGGGAAAGATGCACCATGGACATGGGCACCAGGGAAAGATGCACCATGGACAGAGGCACCATGGACAGAGGCACCAGGGAAATATGCACCTTGGACAGAGGCACCAGGGAAAGACACACCATGGACAGAGGCACCTGGGAAAGAAGCACCATGGACAGAGGCACCAGGGAAAGACGCACAATGGACAGAGGTACCAGGGAAAGACGCACCATGGACAGAGGCACCAGGGAAAGACGCACCATGGGCAGAGGCACCATGGACAGAGGCACCACAGAAAGACGCAGCATGGACAGAGGCACCATGGACAGGGGCACCAGGGAAATATGCACCATGGACACAGGCACCATGGACAGAGGCACCAGGGAAAGATGCACCATGGATAGAGGCACCATGGACAGAGGCCCCAGAGAAAGGTGCACCATGGACAGGGGCACCAGGGAAAGACGCACCATGGACAGAGGCACCAGAGAAAGACGCACCATGGACAGAGGCACCAGGGAAAGATGCACCATGGACAGAGGCACCCTGGACAGAGGCACCAGGGACAGAGGCACCATGGACAGAGGCACCATGGAGAGATGCACCAGAGAAATATGCACCATGGACAGAGGCACCATGGACAGAGGCACCAGAGAAAGTTGGACAGAGGCACCAGAGAAAGACGCACCATGGACAGAGGCACCAGGGAAAGACGCACCATGGACAGAGGCACCAGGGAAAGATGCACCATGGACAGAGGCACCATGAACAGAGGCACCAGGGAAAGATGCACCATGGACAGAGGCACCAGGGAAAGACGCACCATGGACAGAGGCACCTGGGAAAGACGCACTCATGGACAGAGGCACCAGGGAAAGATGCACAATGGACAGAGGTACCAGGGAAAGACGCACCATGGACAGAGGCACCAGGAAAGACGCACCATGGGCAGAGGCACCATGGACAGAGGCACCAGAGAAAGACGCAGCATGGACAGAGGCACCATGGACAGGGGCACCATGGACAGAGGCACAAGAGAAAGATGCACCATGGACAGAGGCACCAGGGAAAGACGCACCATGGGCAGAGGCACCATGGACAGAGGCACCAGAGAAAAACGCAGCATGGACAGATGCACCATGGACAGAGGCACCATGGACAGAGCCACCAGAGAAAGATGCACCATGGACAGAGGCACCAGGGAAAGATGCACCATGGACATGGGCACCAGGGAAAGATGCACCATGGACAGAGGCACCATGGACAGGGGCACCAGGGAAAGATGCACCATGGACAGAGGCACCATGGACAGAGGCACCAGGGAAAGATGCACCATGGACAGAGGCACCAGGGAAAGACGCACCATGGACAGAGGCACCTGGGAAAGACGCACCATGGACAGAGGTACCAGGGAAAGATGCACAATGGACAGAGGTACCAGGGAAAGACGCACCATGGACAGAGGCACCAGGGAAAGACGCACCATGGGCAGAGGCACCATGGACAGAGGCACCAGAGAAAGACGCAGCATGGACAGAGGCACCATGGACAGGGGCCCCATGGACAGAGGCACGAGAGAAAGATGCACCATGGACAGAGGCACCAGGGAAAGATGCACCATGGACAGAGGCACCAGGGAAAGATGCATCATGGACATGGGCACCAGGGAAAGCTGCACCATGGACAGAGGCACCGTGGACAGGGGCACCAGGGAATGATGCACCATGGACAGAGGCACCATGGACAGAGGCACCAGGGAAAGACGCACCATGGACAGAGGCACCAGGGAAAGACGCACCATGGACAGAGGCACCTGGGAAAGACGCACCATGGACAGAGGCACCAGGGAAAGATGCACAATGGACAGAGGTACCAGGGAAAGACGCACCATGGACAGAGGCACCAGGGAAAGACGCACCATGGGCAGAGGCACCATGGACAGAGGCACCAGAGAAAGACGCAGCATGGACAGAGGCACCATGGACAGGGGCACCATGGACAGAGGCACGAGAGAAAGATGCACCATGGACAGAGGCACCAGGGAAAGACGCATCATGGGCAGAGGCACCATGGACAGAGGCACCAGGGAAATATGCACCATGGACAGAGGCACCAGGGAAAGACACACCATGGACAGAGGCACCTGGGAAAGACGCACCATGGACAGAGGCACCAGGGAAAGACGCACAATGAACAGAGGTACCAGGGAAAGACGCACCATGGACAGAGGCACCAGGGAAAGACGCACCATGGGCAGAGGCACCATGGACAGAGGCACCACAGAAAGACGCAGCATGGACAGAGGCACCATGGACAGGGGCACCAGGGAAATATGCACCATGGACACAGGCACCATGGACAGAGGCACCAGGGAAAGATGCACCATGGATAGAGGCACCATGGACAGAGGCCCCAGAGAAAGGTGCACCATGGACAGGGGCACCAGGGAAAGATGCACCATGGACAGAGGCACCAGAGAAAGACGCACCATGGACAGAGGCACCAGGGAAAGATGCACCATGGACAGAGGCACCAGGGACAGAGGCACCAGGGACAGAGGCACCATGGACAGAGGCACCATGGAGAGATGCACCAGAGAAATACGCACCATGGACAGAGGTACCATGGACAGAGGCACCAGAGAAAGGTGGACAGAGGCACCAGAGAAAGACGCACCATGGACAGAGGCACCAGGGAAAGACGCACCATGGACAGAGGCACCAGGGAAAGATGCACCATGGACAGAGGCACCATGAACAGAGGCACCAGGGAAAGATGCACCATGGACAGAGGCACCAGGGAAAGACGCACCATGGACAGAGGCACCTGGGAAAGACGCACCATGGACAGAGGCACCAGGGAAAGATGCACAATGGACAGAGGTACCAGGGAAAGACGCACCATGGACAGAGGCACCAGGGAAAGACGCACCATGGACAGAGGCACCATGAACAGAGGCACCAGGGAAAGATGCACCATGGACAGAGGCACCAGGGAAAGACGCACCATGGACAGAGGCACCTGGGAAAGACGCACCATGGACAGAGGCACCAGGGAAAGATGCACAATGGACAGAGGTACCAGGGAAAGACGCACCATGGACAGAGGCACCAGGGAAAGACGCACCATGGGCAGAGGCACCATGGACAGAGGCACCAGAGAAAGACGCAGCATGGACAGAGGCACCATGGACAGGGGCACCATGGACAGAGGCACGAGAGAAAGATGCACCATGGACAGAGGCACCAGGGGAAAGACGCACCATGGGCAGAGGCACCATGGACAGAGGCACCAGAGAAAAACGCAGCATGGACAGATGCACCATGGACAGAGGCACCATGGACAGAGCCACCAGAGAAAGATGCACCATGGACAGAGGCACCAGGGAAAGATGCACCATGGACATGGGCACCAGGGAAAGATGCACCATGGACAGAGGCACCATGGACAGGGGCACCAGGGAAAGATGCACCATGGACAGAGGCACCATGGACAGAGGCACCAGGGAAAGATGCACCATGGACAGAGGCACCAGGGAAAGACGCACCATGGACAGAGGCACCTGGGAAAGACGCACCATGGACAGAGGCACCAGGGAAAGATTCACAATGGACAGAGGTACCAGGGAAAACGCACCATGGACAGAGGCACCAGGGAAAGACGCACCATGGGCAGAGGCACCATGGACAGAGGCACCAGAGAAAGACGCAGCATGGACAGAGGCACCATGGACAGGGGCACCATGGACAGAGGCACGAGAGAAAGATGCACCATGGACAGAGGCACCAGGGAAAGATGCACCATGGACAGAGGCACCAGGGAAAGATGCATCATGGACATGGGCACCAGGGAAAGCTGCACCATGGACAGAGGCACCGTGGACAGGGGCACCAGGGAATGATGCACCATGGACAGAGGCACCATGGACAGAGGCACCAGGGAAAGACGCACCATGGACAGAGGCACCAGGGAACAACGCACCATGGACAGAGGCACCTGGGAAAGACGCACCATGGACAGAGGCACCAGGGAAAGATGCACAATGGACAGAGGTACCAGGGAAAGATGCACCATGGACAGAGGCACCAGGGAAAGATGCACCATGGGCAGAGGCACCATGGACAGAGGCACCAGAGAAAGACGCAGCATGGACAGAGGCAAGGTGGACAGAGGCACCATGGACAGAGCCACCAGAGATAGATGCACCATGGACAGAGGCACCAGGGAAAGATGCACCATGGACATGGGCACCAGGGAAAGATGCACCATGGACAGAGGCACCATGGACAGGGGCACCAGGGAAAGATGCACCATGGACAGAGGCACCATGGACAGAGGCACCAGGGAAAGATGCACCATGGACAGAGGCACCAGGGAAAGACGCACCATGGACAGAGGCACCTGGGAAAGACGCACCATGGACAGAGGCACCAGGGAAAGACGCACAATGGACAGAGGAACCAGGGAAAGACGCACCATGGACAGAGGCACCAGGGAAAGACGCACCATGGGCAGAGGCACCATGGACAGAGGCACCAGAGGAAGACGCAGCATGGACAGAGGCACCATGGACAGGGGCACCAGGGAAAGATGCACCATGGACACAGGCACCATGGACAGAGGCACCAGGGAAAGACGCACCATGGATAGAGGCACCATGGACAGAGGCCCCAGAGAAAGGTGCACCATGGACAGGGGCACCAGGGAAAGACACACCATGGACAGAGGCACCAGAGAAAGACGCACCATGGACAGAGGCACCAGGGAAAGATGCACCATGGACAGAGGCACCAGGGACAGAGGCACCAGGGACAGAGGCACCAGGGACAGAGGCACCATGGACAGAGGCACCATGGAGAGATGCACCAGAGAAATACGCACCATGGACAGAGGCACCATGGACAGAGGCACCAGAGAAAGGTAGACAGAGGCACCAGAGAAAGATGCACCATGGACAGAGGCACCAGGGAAAGACGCACCATGGACAGAGGCACCATGAACAGAGGCACCAGGGAAAGATGCACCATGGACAGAGGCACCAGGGAAAGACGCACCATGGACAGAGGCACCTGGGAAAGACGCACCATGGACAGAGGCACCAGGGAAAGATGCACAATGGACAGAGGTACCAGGGAAAGACGCACCATGGGCAGAGGCACCATGGACAGAGGCACCAGAGAAAACGCAGCATGGACAGATGCACCGTGGACAGAGGCACCATGGACAGAGCCACCAGAGAAAGATGCACCATGGACATAGGCACCAGGGAAAGATGCACCATGGACATGGGCACCAGGGAAAGATGCACCATGGACAGAGGCACCATGGACAGGGGCACCAGGGAAAGATGCACCATGGACAGAGGCACCATGGACAGAGGCACCAGGGAAAGACGCACCATGGACAGAGGCACCAGGGAAAGACGCACCATGGACAGAGGCACCTGGAAAAGACGCACCATGGACAGAGGCACCAGGGAAAGATGCACAATGGACAGAGGTACCAGGGAAAGACGCACCATGGACAGAGGCACCAGGGAAAGATGCACCATGGGCAGAGGCACCATGGACAGAGGCACCAGAGAAAGACGCAGCATGGACAGAGGCACCATGGACAGGGGCACCAGGGAAAGATGCACCATGGACACAGGCACCATGGACAGAGGCACCAGGGAAAGAGGCACCAGGGAAAGAGGCACCATGGTCAGAGGCACCAGGAAAAGACGCACCATGGACAGAGGCACCAGGGAAAGACGCACCATGGATAGAGGCACCATGGACAGAGGCACCAGGGAAAGACGCACCATGGACAGAGGCACCTGGGAAAGACGCACCATGGACAGAGGCACCAGGGAAAGATGCACAATGGACAGAGGTACCAGGGAAAGACGCACCATGGACAGAGGCACCAGGGAAAGACGCACCATGGGCAGAGGCACCATGGACAGAGGCACCAGAGAAAGACGCAGCATGGACAGAGGCACCATGGACAGGGGCACCATGGACAGAGGCACGAGAGAAAGATGCACCATGGACAGAGGCACCAGGGAAAGACGCACCATGGGCAGAGGCACCATGGACAGAGGCACCAGAGAAAAACGCAGCATGGACAGATGCACCATGGACAGAGGCACCATGGACAGAGCCACCAGAGAAAGATGCACCATGGACAGAGGCACCAGGGAAAGATGCACCATGGACATGGGCACCAGGGAAAGATGCACCATGGACAGAGGCACCATGGACAGGGGCACCAGGGAAAGATGCACCATGGACAGAGGCACCATGGACAGAGGCACCAGGGAAAGATGCACCATGGACAGAGGCACCAGGGAAAGACGCACCATGGACAGAGGCACCTGGGAAAGACGCACCATGGACAGAGGCACCAGGGAAAGATTCACAATGGACAGAGGTACCAGGGAAAACGCACCATGGACAGAGGCACCAGGGAAAGACGCACCATGGGCAGAGGCACCATGGACAGAGGCACCAGAGAAAGACGCAGCATGGACAGAGGCACCATGGACAGGGGCACCATGGACAGAGGCACGAGAGAAAGATGCACCATGGACAGAGGCACCAGGGAAAGATGCACCATGGACAGAGGCACCAGGGAAAGATGCATCATGGACATGGGCACCAGGAAAGCTGCACCATGGACAGAGGCACCGTGGACAGGGGCACCAGGGAATGATGCACCATGGACAGAGGCACCATGGACAGAGGCACCAGGGAAAGACGCACCATGGACAGAGGCACCAGGGAACGACGCACCATGGACAGAGGCACCTGGGAAAGACGCACCATGGACAGAGGCACCAGGGAAAGATGCACAATGGACAGAGGTACCAGGGAAAGATGCACCATGGACAGAGGCACCAGGGAAAGATGCACCATGGGCAGAGGCACCATGGACAGAGGCACCAGAGAAAGACGCAGCATGGACAGAGGCAAGGTGGACAGAGGCACCATGGACAGAGCCACCAGAGATAGATGCACCATGGACAGAGGCACCAGGGAAAGATGCACCATGGACATGGGCACCAGGGAAAGATGCACCATGGACAGAGGCACCATGGACAGGGGCACCAGGGAAAGATGCACCATGGACAGAGGCACCATGGACAGAGGCACCAGGGAAAGATGCACCATGGACAGAGGCACCAGGGAAAGACGCACCATGGACAGAGGCACCTGGGAAAGACGCACCATGGACAGAGGCACCAGGGAAAGACGCACAATGGACAGAGGTACCAGGGAAAGACGCACCATGGACAGAGGCACCAGGGAAAGACGCACCATGGGCAGAGGCACCATGGACAGAGGCACCAGAGGAAGACGCAGCATGGACAGAGGCACCATGGACAGGGGCACCAGGGAAAGATGCACCATGGACCCAGGCACCATGGACAGAGGCACCAGGGAAAGACGCACCATGGATAGAGGCACCATGGACAGAGGCCCCAGAGAAAGGTGCACCATGGACAGGGGCACCAGGGAAAGACACACCATGGACAGAGGCACCAGAGAAAGACGCACCATGGACAGAGGCACCAGGGAAAGAAGCACCATGGACAGAGGCACCAGGGACAGAGGCACCAGGGACAGAGGCACCAGGGACAGAGGCACCATGGACAGAGGCACCATGGAGAGATGCACCAGAGAAATACGCACCATGGACAGAGGCACCATGGACAGAGGCACCAGAGAAAGGTGGACAGAGGCACCAGAGAAAGATGCACCATGGACAGAGGCACCAGGGAAAGACGCACCATGGACAGAGGCACCATGAACAGAGGCACCAGGGAAAGATGCACCATGGACAGAGGCACCAGGGAAAGACGCACCATGGACAGAGGCACCTGGGAAAGACGCACCATGGACAGAGGCACCAGGGAAAGATGCACAATGGACAGAGGTACCAGGGAAAGACGCACCATGGGCAGAGGCACCATGGACAGAGGCACCAGAGAAAAACGCAGCATGGACAGATGCACCGTGGACAGAGGCACCATGGACAGAGCCACCAGAGAAAGATGCACCATGGACATAGGCACCAGGGAAAGATGCACCATGGACATGGGCACCAGGGAAAGATGCACCATGGACAGAGGCACCATGGACAGGGGCACCAGGGAAAGATGCACCATGGACAGAGGCACCATGGACAGAGGCACCAGGGAAAGACGCACCATGGACAGAGGCACCAGGGAAAGACGCACCATGGACAGAGGCACCTGGAAAAGACGCACCATGGACAGAGGCACCAGGGAAAGATGCACAATGGACAGAGGTACCAGGGAAAGACGCACCATGGACAGAGGCACCAGGGAAAGATGCACCATGGGCAGAGGCACCATGGACAGAGGCACCAGAGAAAGACGCAGCATGGACAGAGGCACCATGGACAGGGGCACCAGGGAAAGATGCACCATGGACACAGGCACCATGGACAGAGGCACCAGGGAAAGAGGCACCAGGGAAAGAGGCACCATGGTCAGAGGCACCAGGGAAAGACGCACCATGGACAGAGGCACCAGGGAAAGACGCACCATGGATAGAGGCACCATGGACAGAGGCACCAGAGAAAGGTGCACCATGGACAGGGGCACCAGGGAAAGACGCACCATGGACAGAGGCACCAGAGAAAGACGCACCATGGACAGAGGCACCAGGGAAAGATGCACCATGGACAGAGGCACCAGGGACAGAGGCACCATGGACAGAGGCACCATGGAGAGATGCACCAGAGAAATACGCACCATGGACAGAGGCACCATGGACAGAGGCACCAGAGAAAGGTGGACAGAGGCACCAGAGAAAGACGCACCATGGACAGAGGCACCAGGGAAAGACGCACCATGGACAGAGGCACCATGGACATAGGCACCAGGGAAAGATGCACCATGGACAGAGGCACCATGAACAGAGGCACCAGGGAAAGATGCACCATGGACAGAGGCACAAGGGTAAGATGCACCATGGACAGAGGCACTTATGGCATATGATTGATGTCACAGAGGTGCTCAACCAGACATGAAGAAGACTAAATGTGGAGTGACAAAGCAAATAATGTACGAACTTCAGTATGTGCACAACACACTAACATCCACCTACCAACAAGAACTCAAAGCTGCTTCATCTCAATGAGAAAAACCTTCATTATCCCAGTTCTGTCTGATGGCTGTAAATTGGCTCCTACGAAGCTCAGAATCTGACTGAAACGTGCTTACTTTATGCATCCTCCACTCCAGCTCTCCCCCAGCAACTCCACCCTCTGCCCAGCAGATTCAGACTGGGGAATCTCCCCCTGGCCTTCACCCCCTGGCCTTCAGATCCGATGTGGAGGATCAGACCGAGGACTCTCCCCCTGGCCTTCAGATCAGATGTGGAGGATCAGACTGGGGACTCTCCCCCGGCATTCTGATCTGATGTGGAGGATCAGACCGGGGACTCTCCCCCCTGCCTTCAGATCCGATGTGGAGTATCAGACAGTACTCTTCCCCTGGCCTTCAGATCCGATGTGGAGGATCAGACGGGACTCTCCCCCTGGCCTTCTGATCTGATGTGGCGGATCAGACCATCAGCACCCGCACAGCCACCACCCCCGCACCAAACACCAGCACCACCGAACCCCTGAGGGGCATCCTCCTCAATGTGCACTCCCTGCACAGACACGCCATTGAGATCTGGAACCTCCTCGCCCCGACATCGCCACTGCCATCCCCATCGGATACAAGAGCCAGAGGAAAGACCGCCCCAACCGCCCAGGAGGAGGTCTTGCCATCGCACACAAGAGCTCCGTCCGACTCTCAACATCCACCACGAAGGACTCCTTCCTCCCCACCGAACACCTGCACTTCCAGATACAGACCAGCCCTAGAACCACCCTTCGTGGCACCCTCGCTTACAGACCTCCCGGATCTCGCGCCTCATTCATCACGACCATCGCCGACCTCATCGCCCCCCACGCCATCGCCTCCATGGACTACATACTCATCGGAGACCTGAACTTCCATCTCGACAACCCCAGCGACCCCAACTCCACGACCCTCCTGGACAACCTCGCCAACATCGGCCTGAAACAGCTCGTCACCACGCCCACCCACAAGACAGGACACACCCTCGACCCCATCTTCGCCGGAGGTAACAACATCCATTTCAGTCCCACCACGCAACCCCCCTGGATGGACAACCACTGTGTACATTTCAACATCGACAAACCCACCGCCCCAAAAACAACAATGCGCCCTCCACAAAGGAACTGGAGCAAAATCACTGAGGAGCAGCTCAAACACACCCTCAACCGCAAGACCCCCTCCGACTCGACCGACGCCAACCTCGCAGCCAAAGAACTTCACAGATGGATCTCCAACTGCGCAGACGAACTTGCAACCCTACGCAACTCTAACAAACAGCGCTCCAGGAAGGCCACCTGGTTCACCGCCGACCTCCCAGAAACCAGACACAGCTGCAGATGTCTTGAGAAGAATTGGAGAAACAGCAAAACGCCAGAAGACCACACCACCTACAAGAACGCCATGACGGAATACCACTAACGCATCAGACCCACCAAAAGGACCTTAATCGGAAACAAGATCACCGCCAACTCCAGCAACTCCAAGTAACTCTTCAGCGTCATCCAGGAATTCACCAAGCCCCCCAGCGAAACCATGGACATCACCCCCTCCCAGGACCTCTGCGACAAACTCAGATCCTACTTCCATCTGAAAATCAAAGGCCTCTACGACAATTTCAATGACCAGACATCTGACGCCGAAACCACCTCCCTCTCCAACAACGCCAGCCGACTTACCATCTCCTCCTGGACCCCAGTCACCACTGAGGACACCGCCTCAACCATGGAAAGAATCCACTCAGGGGCCTTGACGGACCCCTGCCCCTGCACATCTACCACAGAGCCGCCACCGCCATCACCCCTGAACTACGACGCACCATCAACACCACCCTCAATACCGGCACCTTCCACGACGACTAGAAACGCGCAGAAGTCAGACCCATGCTCAAGAAGCCGTCAGCAGACCCCCTCGGACCTCAAGAACTACCGACCCATCTCCCTCCTCCCCTTCACGGCAAAGGTTACAGAGAAGATCGTCAATGCCCAGCTAACAACATTCATAGAAGAAAACTCCAGCCTCAACCCCTCCCAATCCGGTGTCCGAAGCAATCACAGCCCCGAGACCGCTCTACTCGCCGCCACAGATGACAGCCGCACCCTACTCGACCTCTCTGCAGCGTTCGACACCGTCTCCCACCGCACACTCACCGCCAGACTCCACGACATCAGGATACAGGGAACCGCCCTCGTCTGGATCCGTTCCTTCCTCACCAGCAGATCCCAAAGAATCAGACTGCCACCCTTCCTCTCCGAACCCACGGAAACCAACTGCGGAGTGCCCCAAGGATCGTCGCTCAGCCCCACGCTTTACAACATCTACATGGCCCCCCTCGCCGCTATCATCAGACAGCACGGACTCTGCATAGTATCCTATGCCGACGACACCCAGCTAATCCTCTCCCTCACCAAGGATCCCGTCACCACCAGACTCAACTTCCAGGAAGGAATGAAGGACGTGGCATCCTGGATGAACAGCAGCTGCCTGAAGCTCAACTCGGAGAAGACAGTGGTCCTTGGACCCTCCCCCTCCGCATGGGACAACACCTGGTGGCCCGCCGCCCTCGGCAGCCCTCCCACCCCCACGGACCACGCCAGAAACCTGGGCATCGTACTCGACTCATCCCTCTCCATGACTCGACAGGTCAACGCCGTCGCCTCCAGCTGCTTCAACACCCTCCGCATCCTCTGACAGACTTTCAAATGGATCCTCCCTGAATCAAGAAAGACCATCACCCACGCACTCATAACGAGCAGACTGGACTACGGGAACGCCCTCTACGCCGGGATCAACAAGTCTCTGCTCCACTAACTCCAGACCAGACAGAACACCGCAGCAAGACTCGTCCTCGACATCCCTCAACACGAGCCCATCACCCAACACCTGCGCAACCTCCACTGGCTCCCCTTAGAAAAGAGAGTCACTTTCAAGATACTCATCCATGCCTACAAATGCCTCCACAACATCGGATCCCAATACCTCAACGAGAGGATCTCCTTCCACGTACCCAAGAGAAACCTCCGATCCGCCAGCCTCGCCATCGCCGATACCCCGCGCATCCGCAAAGCCAGGACAGGCGGAAGAGCCTTCTCCTACATCGCGGCAAGACCTGGAACAAGCTCCTGATTGACATCAGATGCACCCCCTCCCTAAACATCTTCAGGAAGACACTCAAGACCTGGCTCTTCGACTGAACGGAGCTGCTAAACCCACCCCCCCAGCGCCTTGTGACCCTCACGGGTGAGTAGCGCACTTACAATTCCCTGATTGATTGATTGATTGAGAGCGGGGACTCTCCCCCTGGCCTTCAGATCCGCTGTGGAGAATCAGACAGGACTCTTCCCCTGGCCTTCAGATCCGATGTGGAGGATCAGACCGGGGACTCTCCCCCTGCCCTTCAGATCTGATGTGGAGGATCAGACTTGGAACTCTCCCCCGGCCTTCAGATCCGATATGGAGGATCAGACTGGGGGCACTCCCCCGGCCTTCCGATCCGATGTGGAGGATAAGACGGGACTCTTCCCCTGGCCTTCAGATCCGATGTGGAGGATCAGACCAGGGACTCTCCCCCTGGCCTTCAGATCCGATGTGGAGGATCAGACCAATGACTCTTCCCCTACCATTCAGATCCGATGTGGAGGATCAGACCGGGGACTCTCCCCGTATCCTTCAGATCCGATGTGGAGGATCAGACCGGGACTCTCCCCCCTGCCCTTCAGATCCGATGTGGAAGATCAGACCGGGGACTCTCCCCCAGGCCTTCAGATCCGATGTGGAGGATCAGACCGGGGACTCTCCCCCTGGCCTTCAGATCCGATGTGGAGGATCAGACTGGGACTCTCCCTCTGCCCTTCAGATCTGATGTGGAAGATCAGACCGGGGACTCTCCCCCATACCTTCAGATCCGATGTGGAGGATCAGACCGGGGACTCTCCCCCTGGCCTTCAGATCCAATGTGGAGGATCAGACGAGGTTCTTCCCCTGGCCTTCAGATCCAATGTGGAGGATCAGACCAGGGACTCTTCCCCGGCCTTCAGATCCTATGTGGAGGATCAGACCGGGTACTCTTCCCCGGCCTTCAGATCTGATGTGGAGGATCAGGCCGGGGACTCTCCCCCCGGCCTTCAGATCTGATGTGGAGGATCAGACCGGGGACTCTCCTCCCGGCCTTCAGATCCGATGTGGAGGATCAGACCGGGGACCCTCCCCCGGGCGTTCCAATTCGATGTGGAGGATCAGACCGGGGACTTTCGCCCTGGCCTTCAGATCCGATGTGGAGGTTCAGACCGGGGACTCTCCCCCTGGACTTCAGATCCGATGTGGAGGATCAGACCGGGGACTCTCCCCCTGCCCTTCAGATCCAATGTGGAGGGTCAGACCTGGGACTCTCCCCGGCCTTCAGATCCGATGTGGAGGATAAGACCGGGTAATATCCAGAAGGTGCCCCCTAAATATAGTTTTTAGGTTTGGGAGAAGGGGGAAAAAACTACAGCTACATAAGCTACGAGAGCACTCCCACTCGACCTATATCTAATTCACTAATGGCTTAAAAAAGCTCATTGGGCTCCCCTTTGCTGTATTGTCACAGTAATTACAACAATTTTTTATTCAAATCCATTCTTATTTATTAAATTCATTTTATCAAAAGTTAAAAAAGATTTTTATGTACCAAAAAAACATTTATTTTTTCTAATTTTTTGGTCTTTTGTGTGCTGTATTACTATATACAATTAATCATTTCAACATTTCAAATTGGTATACATTATGTACATAGTTTGCATGGGAAACCCCATACTATAATCCACCTTGCACCACAACTGCCTCACATCACATCACAACCTAACCTAACGTACTCATACATACACTCTTCACACACATCCTTCGTCCAGCTATGGAGGCATACACTTTTTTAATCACGAATGAGAGTCCTTCATTGATTATTCATGATTATGTTGCCAGCTGGGTATTCATAATGTCGACGCACGTTTCGGTGGGTAAGTAAATCGCAACCACCTTCTTCAGGACCTCTCCTTGTCAATTACATTCTAATGGAGGGTGTTGGGGAATCTGTAAGCAAAGGAAATATTTTAGAAGGGGGGCACGCCCATAAGTACTTACTTTTACAACGGAGATACCTACTACTCTTGCCATAGAACAAGACGAAATAAGTCCGAAAAAAGAAAAAAGAAGAAAGATACCATCCTTCACCCTAACTCCCGACGTGGGTGTCTGTGCTGGTCATTGACCCCATCCCAAGGGACTCATTTCCCCTAGCATTATCGAGGTGAATGACCCTGCACTGGAATTCTATATCATGGGTCCATTTGTTATTAAGAAAGGTTGCCCCAAATATGTTAAGGGCCACCCTGGGACCACAGAATGGGGCGGAAGTGGACGTATTTGCGCAGTGGTGCTGTAGTTTTGCTACCTTTAAGAACCTATTTTCTACAAAGTCTCTGGGCCGAACTGTGTCCTCCACTATAGTGCCCCTTCTGCGCATCCTGTCTAGCTCGGTTTGAATGTCGCTAGGTTTGGTGAAAAGGTATAATGCTGGGCTTTGGTCTCGTACTGGGTGATATTTACTACTGCTATATAGAGTTCTACTCTATTGGGTTCTATCTTGGCTCTAATCCTAGATGGGGACAAGTGGATGAGACATTTTGTTTTTTCTGAGTCTATCTCTTGGGATAAGTAAAGCCTGCCTGTGCCTACGGCATGGGGTATCAGCGAACATATATAACACAACCTGTTCATGTTTTGGGTGCCCACAGTGGTTGTGTGCTGATACCATGTCTTGTGTAGGAGTTCGCTGTGTAGTGCATGTGGAATGCTATCATTCGGTTCAGTGTAAGTGTAAGTGAGGTGGGAGAGGTCCCTACGCAAGCGTTGCAAGAATGTCGAGGTAGGTTCCATGAAGCGAGGCAGATTTCTGGCTTCGGAGAGGAGCGAGAGCACCCATTCTGGACTGAAAATGTACAAAAATACATAACTTTGGGAACATTCATAGATTTTGGGATGGTCTCCAGGGGAAATGTCTGATGTCTGGGCACCCAAAGGTGTCTTGGCTTGCTGCAGTGCAAAAAAGAGTCTGTTTGTAAAAAAGTGTTTGTAAAGACAGCTTGCAGTCTGTGTTCTTGAGCAATTGGGCCTCGTTGAAGTCCTTTTGGGAGCTTCAGCCGAAGGGGTGGTGCACATCCGGCTTGATTGCAGACCTGTTGGATAAGAGCTGTGGGTTGTAGGTTAGCTTGGAAAAAACCCATATTGTTATGCAATTTTTGGGAAATGCCTCCTTTTTAGGGGTATATCTGTAGCTTCACTATGCGCAAAACTTTTCAGTGGGGTCCTGGAAGGTGGTGGCAGTACTTCAGGGAATGGTGAAGTTAGGTCACCTTAGGGTTATTTTGTGGGTACTTTGGGACGCCCCCTCACTATGGCGGGAGAGAGTACTTTACTTTGCGAGCTGCTTCCTTTAAATATGTGTGTGTATGTCGTTTATTGGTGTGGGGGTATCCTTTTGACCTTCACGTGCATCGTGCAATGTGAAGGAAAGTGGATGTGTAATGATTTTTAGGGGCTTTATGGGTAATGGAGATGTTTCCGTTGTCTCGTGCATGTCCCTCTGGTCTCTGCAAACGCTGTGTAATGAGGTTCTCCCTAATGGAGTTGGGTGATTAGGTTACTCCTCTTTCTGGAGGGTTGGGCTACTTTTGGATTTCTTTATGCTGGTTCCGTTGGGCATTTACGTATGCTTTTGGTTGATGCCGCTTCTAACATACCATAATGGAGATAGTCGGAGAGTTGTTCGTGACCCCTCTATGGCTCTGCAGGGGAGTGACTGGGATTGTGCTTATTTGCTATGCTTTCGACGAGAGTCTGGTGTGTGGTTAGGACTCGTCGTGATCGGCCCAATGCGGGAAATGCTAATGGTTTTGATGGAAATTCACTATGGACTGGGTGCCATGTGGTAGCTTGCTTCAGAGTTTTGAGGACAACCTTGTCCTAGGTGTGTGGGAAACCTGGCTCCCAACACTGGAGCGTCTGCCTCATTTTGGAACTGTAAGGGGGCCTCTATTTGGTGGAAAACTTGGGGCTGTTGAGGCCTACATAGCTCGTCCAAGGCTGGATTTGGACGAGTGGACCTCGGTGCCAGTTTTTATGCACCAGTCGGGGGCCACCCTACCCCCTCATTGGATGGATTCCCCACTGGGGGCATGGCCAGCCACCACCCCAGAGGATCAACAGGGGAGAGTGGACCAGGCCC
The DNA here is from genome assembly GCA_963921515.1 of Calotriton arnoldi. Lineage (NCBI taxonomy): Eukaryota > Metazoa > Chordata > Amphibia > Caudata > Salamandridae > Calotriton > Calotriton arnoldi. Next base: position 362,241 of record CAWUFW010011257.1, read on the forward strand.
CTGCGGGCACCTGGATGGCAAACTCTAGCATGGATTTCTAGTCGATATAGTATACTGCTGCCCTAAATTTGTTCGCAAATGCAGGTAAGGAAATGTATCTAGAAAGGGTATGAATGGGATACTTCATGTTCGGGGGTGGTTTTGGACTTACTGCCTGTTTGCATTCTGCAATTGTGCAAGGGTATTGCCTCCCCAGACAGTCACTCCTCCCTGCCGTGGCTGCGGCCCCGGTCCTTGCTGGGCTGGGCTCCCTGTCTGCTGCGTCTGTTGCCATGTGCTCGGCCAACCACCCAGCCACTGCTGAGGCGGGGTGGCTGTAGCCTGATTTCCCTGAGCCTGATTGTACGATGCATTTGTGTTGCTCTGGGCTTAGTTTTGGGGATGGGTATTCTGTGGGGGCTGTTCCAGGATTATTCCTCTCTGCTTGTGATACTTTTTTGGATGACAATAGTCAGTCCTGTGGCTTCTTCTGTAACAATAGTGGCAATCTCTCTGATCTGGCGGCTGCCAGCCTCTCTGCCCTTTGGTGCTAGCACTCTGTTGGAACCCTCTGCGGTTGAGTATTCTTCAAGCAGGTGCCACTTGCATACTTTTGGCCATTGCGGCCCTCTTGAGGGCGGTCTCACCCTGTTCTTGATCTTTCCAAGGGGCCACTGCTTGGAGGGGTATGGATAGTGACCTGCCCACTTTAGGCCCTGAGATTTTTACTGTATGACAGGTGTGGGTACCTCCTTGGGGTGTTGTTCCATTAGTCAGGCATTCCAAATTCCCTACAGAGGTCACCCACCTGGGTACCGCATTTGGAAACAGGTAGGGGGCCTCCGCATGGTGAATGTCCCACATGGCACAGGGCCACCTTGTCTGCACCACTTCTATACTTGTGGAGGTGCCAGGGTGGTGACAGAGGCTGAACTGGGTAACCCTGGTGTGCTTGTGGTCTGTTTGCTAACGCCATTGTCCCTATGTGCCTTGGGCCGACTCCCCACCTAGCCTCGGGGCATTCAGTAGGCATGTGAGTGTCTTGGTCTTGAGCCTCCTGCTCCTTGATCACTTTACATGCTATCCGTTTGGCAGCTTCTATCAAGAGGTGGTGTGCACAACCTGCCCACTGCTGAGCTAATTTGCATAGCTCTAAGAGGCTTCCCATATATTCCACGACTATCCCCTTGAAGGGGGCTCAATGGACTTGGATCACCCTGGCTGGAGTCCACGTGGCATGGGAGCGATTTGATGGCTTGTGCTCTAGGTGGGAATTTCCTGGGGAAGAGCAGGCTATAGTCCTGTTCTCGGTGAACTGGATGGACATTCTTAGCTTGGACAGTAGGTCTCATTCTAGTATATTTGTTGGGGAGGGAGGATACAACAGTTGGTCCCTTATCCTATTCTCCCCTATCTCCAGCTCAAGGATTTCTGTGAGGGAGACATCGGCCATCAAACTTAGAGATTCCTTGTATTTTGCCAGTGTTTTTTTATATGGGGGCTGCTCCTTCCCACAAGCATGACCTTGCCACCCCTGTATCTACCAGAAAGTGGTATGGTGTCTCGCTTATTAATATCGTAACCATGGGGCCCTCCTCAGGGCAGTCCGGAGTGGACAGTGGGGTTGAGCTCATCTTTGGGTACCTTGGTGGTCTCTGGCATGTGTTCCCTGTGTTTCTCTTGGGTTGGTGGGACTCCCCTTGCACTCTCACCCTCGCTGTCGGATCCTGAAGAACTAGAGCCTTCTTCCTTGACGTCGCTAGTCCTGTAGTCGTGTAGGTTGTGAGTTGGGTCCACCCTGAAGTTGGCCCATAATTTTAACAGAGCCATTCTTACAGCCCTCTCTTGGCCTACTTATCTGGTCTGTATGTGTGTTCTATTATGTTGGCTTTCAAATGATCCCCTCTCAGCCCAGGGGAATGCATACACCTTGATATGTGCATGCCACTCACGACAGTGTTTCTCTAGCTTCCTGGCCTGTGTGGGGAATCTAGTTTGCATGTGGTCTAGCGATGACTTCATGATGAGTTAGGAAACTTTTTAAGGAGTTTATAAACTTCTGACTTTCTCTGCTTTTAAATAATTCCAAATTCTACTCTGATGGTGGGGAAATTGTGTACACAGGGTTGTGCAGGCAACAACCACTGATTATGAGCTCTATTAAGGAGAATGATGTGTTACATAAAACACTTAACAGTAAACAAAGACAACGCAATGAAATAATAACAACCTGTATGAAAGTCCAAGTATTAGTTCATAACAATGCAAGTTGGAGTTCTGACTTGTGGGGAAAAATGGTTACTATTTCATAGATGCATAAACTGACAGGACATAACATTTCAACATAAACTACAATTGCAAAATGTAACAGCACCACAACAACAATGCATAGATTGAAAACCTTAATGAAAATAGAAAAGAAAACAATTGTCCAAAAGAATCTTAGCCCGCTCATAGCGCTCCCTGCCCAATGAAGAGGGAATACTCTGTGGGGTACACAGAGCTAAGTGAGCCCGATAGTCTGTCAGTATCATCCCGGGGACAAACTAGCAGCGCTTTGCGTGGAGAAGAAGGAATAACCTGACAATTATCCACCCTCCCTGGCCAGACACAAACTACACTTTATTCAAAGAGGTCCGAATTTTTCCCAGCATCTGAATTACACCCTATATCACACCCTGGGGTCATGCATACCATCTGTGAGATGCCCAGCGGTCCAAGCAAAAAACCCACCTCTTCAATTCTTTCAGACACTGTCAGTGTTAAGAAACTGACAGTCCCTAAGAAAACTCTTTTATACTTAAAAAATAATGTCAAGGTGGTGATCGCATGTCACACCCAGGGCCTATGCATGCCATCTGTGTAATGCCCAGCAGTCCAAGCAAAGAAAATAAAAATGCGACCCTATATCACACCCAGGGCCTATGTGTACCATCTGTGTAACACCCAGCGGTCCAAGCCAACTAAACTATAAACTACCTTCACCTTCCCAAGCGTGCTGACTAGGGAAAAAGTGATTTACGACCTTGTCCTAGTTTGCCACACGCCACATGCTGGGACTAAGGATCAGATGTAGTCTATTACCCTGTGACAACAGCCTTCTGACGGACCTCTGCCCCGCGGAGTCAGCAGAACTTTTAATCAATTATGGCGTCTGCTCACCGGTCTTGTTGCGCAGATGTGAATCCATTCAGGCAGGGTTCTTTCTCGTTTTGCAGCTGCCGGGCTCGATAAACCAATCTCTCCTATCTGGCTCATCAAAATGTTGCTCGGATATGAATTTACCTTGAAAAAATGAAAAGACAAGAGGCGTTTGGCAAAACAGGAACAAGTTGGTTTAATTAAACGCAGCGGCTGGGAGAGCAGAATCCAGAGTCGTGTCTGAGGACTGTCGCGATGTACAGAGGTTTTGGTGGGCATTATATACAGTTCTCGAAGTACAATAAACTGATTACACATTCTTGTAGAGCATGTAAATCCGGGCCTAGTCAAGAACCATAAATTCAAACATCTGATAAGAGGCACAGGTGCTTCTCGAATTTTTGGAACCCAATGTGGGCCTATGTGTATGTATCCAGATGTCAGGCATGGGGAGCGCGTGATCACTGCGTGTAGTGTGCATGCTGTGTTCTGATTGGCTGAGTGTTCCTAACTACATGTGGCATCTGACTTTGGGGTATTTTGTAAACACACGCGCCCTTGGCGAAATGTGTTTTTTTGGGGCCAATCTCCTCAGACCTTTTGTGGTGTAGCTGTCTATCTGTGGGATCGATCTGGGTTTACCCTATTCGCGCATTTGTCTTCTGGCTAAGTGTAATCCCAACTGTGACTTATCAATCGGTAGGTTTAGGTTTGTGTCGCAGGGCCTGTCTGATCACGTATCTCTGATTCTGGGTTGATGGGGAGGTCATCTCAGGTGGATTCGACAGCAATAACACGAGTTCGTTATTGCGTGTACATCTAACATGGCGGTCATCGATATCGCATTAACTGACTTTTTCATTACTATGCTGACATTTGTCATGGCGTACATTGACCTTATATTTACCAGTATTAACATTGTTCAATCAATCAATCAGGGGTTTGTTAAAGCGCGACTACTCACCCGTAAGGGTCTCAAGGCGCTAGAGGTGGGGGGGTGAAGGTTCCATTCCATCAAGGAGGGGCTCTGTCGAAGAGTCAGGTTTTGAGGTTTCTTGCGAAGATGGGGAGCAATGTTGTCTGTCTGAGGTGGAGCGGAATGGCGTTCCATGCTTTGTCCACGAGGAAGGAGAAGGAGCGGCCTCCCGATCTGGTCTTTCTGGTGCGGGGGACCACGGCGTATTGTTATGTGCACATATATCATGGCAGTTCAGCCATGATTACACTGTTCACAGATATTCTTGTACAAGTGCTCTAATAAGTTTATATTTTTCCAGTGGGTCAAGTTGGACAGACAAAGTCAAGAATCGTGTGAAAGGAAAAGAAGATTTATACAGGGGACAATTTAGCTTGGTACCTGCTGATGGGTCTGTGATTCCAGACCAGTCTGCAGTGAGGAACTCCCTATACCGCGCTCTGACACTGGCCAAAGGGATCCAGGCAGACCAGGATATCACAAAGGCAGCTGAAGATTTGAAACAGAAGGTGCACAAGGAGGTAATGTAACTTTAAAAAGTGTTTAATAGTATTGATCCATCTTCCCGGGAACATGATAGGGTTGTGGTCTTAGAGTTTTAAAAGTTTGATGACTTGCTTCTATGTCAGTGTCTAATTAACTATTCCTTTAGTCGACATTCTGGTCTCACGATTCTCCCAAACGCTTATCGCCAATGTTATACGATGAGCATGAGTTACAGTTCTGCATGTTCTGCTACAGGCAAATTACCTGGCCCTTCTGATGCCAGAGTGTGAGTGAGCCTAGGGGAAGTTAAAGTTCCCACCCACCTCTATGAGCACCACATTATTCTTTCAGATGTATGTGTGTAAGGTAATCTTTTATTGGGGAGTCTGAGTGCCTAAGCAGATGGACTGTGCGGAGTGTCACAAGATCTTTCGACTTTGGTGACAACCAGACGTCCTATTGAATCAATCCTCTCTATCTCCACAAATTTTTATCAATTAGTAGTTTCACAGTTTCATTTACTTTCTCAGCAGTTTACAAATCAGAATTAATAGCCTCCTTCTCATGCATACTTTGTCGATATTATCTACTAGGGGTACACAAAGCAGCAGATACTTTTGCCCACAAGATGAATACTGGTGACTGCAACTTCATGCGCTACAGTTTACGCAGAAGTGTGAGCTCCCATTTCCTTCTAGGTGCTCTCTCCATGTCATCATTACTTCTCCTAATGAATGAGTGAAATGTGGACAGGGTTTAGATGTCCCCCATCATCTTCTATACGCACCCATTAGATCTTCTGATGCCAGGGATGAGAAACCTTTCTGCAAGAGTAGTTTGGGGGCCTAGCCCCCCTCTCCTGTCACCTCCTTTGTTGATCTAGCTCTCCTATCACCTCTTCTATTGACTCAGCCCCCCTCTCCTGTCACCTCTTCTATTGACTCAGCCCCCTCTCCTATCACCTCTCCTGTTGTCCTGGCCCCTCCTCCTGTCACCTCTTTTGTAGACCCAGCCTCCCCCTCCCATCACCTTTTCTGTTGTTGTAGCCCCCCCCACCTCCCGTTACCTCTTCTGTGGACCCAGCCCTTCTTCTTGTCACCTTTTCTGTTGGCCCAGCCCCCCCCTCCCGTCACCTTTTCTGTTGACCCAGACCCCCCTCCCGTCACCTCTTTTAATGACCTTGCCCCCTCCCATCACCTCTTTTGTTGTCCTAGCCCCCCTTTCCTCTCACCTCATCTGTTCATCTAGCCTTCTCTACTCTCACCTCTTCTGTTTTCCTAGCCCTGCTCTCCAGTCACCTCTTCTGTTCCCATAGCCCCCCTCCTGTCACGTCTTCTGTTGACCCAGCCCTCCTACTGTCACCTCTTCTGTTGGCCCAGCCTCCCCTCCTGTCACCTCATCTGTTCATCTAGCCCCTCTACTCTCACCTCTTCTGTTCTCCTAGCCCGCTCTCCCGTCACCTCTTCTGTTGACCTTGCCCCCCTCCCACCACCTCTTTTATTGACCTTGCCCCCTCCCATCACCTCTTCTGTTGTCCTAGTCCCCCTTCTTCTTCTGTTGACCCAGCCCCCCTCCTGTCATGTCTTTTGTTGACACAGCCCCCCTCCTGTCACGTCTTCTTTTGACCCAGCCCCCCTCCCATCACCTCTTCTGTTTTCCTAGCCCCGTTCTCCCGTCACCTCTTCTGTTGCCATAGCCCCCCTTCATCTTCTGTTGACCCAGACCCCCTCCTGTCACGTCTTCTTTTGACCCACACTGCCTCCTGTCACGTCTTCTGTTGATCCAGCCCCCCTCCTGTCACGTCTTCTGTTGACCCAGCCCCCCTCCTGTCATGTCTATTGTTGACCCAGACCCCCTCCTGTCACGTCTTCTGTTGACCCAGCCCCCCTCCTGTCACGTCTTCTGTTGACCCAGCCCCCCTCCTGTCACATCTTCTGTTGACCCAGCCCCCTCCTGTCACGTCTTATGTTGACCCAGACCCCCTCCTGTCACGTCTTCTGTTGACCCAGACCCCTCCTGTCACTTCTTCTGTTGACCCAGCCCCCCTCCTGTCACATCTTCTGTTGACCCAGCCCCCCTCCTGTCACATCTTCTGTTGACCCAGCCCCCCTCCTGTCACATCTTCTTCTGTTGACCCAGCCCCCTCCTGTCACGTCTTCTTCTGTTGACCCAGACCCCCTCCTGTCACGTCTTCTTCTGTTGAACCAGCCCCCTCCTGTCACGTCTTCTGTTGACCCAGCCCCCCTCCTGTCATGTCTACTGTTGACTCAGACCCCCTCCTGTCACGTCTTCTGTTGACCCAGCCCCCTCCTGTCACGTCTTCTGTTGACCCAGCCCCCTCCTGTCATGTCTACTGTTGACCCAGACCCCCTCCTGTCACGTCTTCTGTTGACCAAGCCCCCTCCTGTCACGTCTACTGTTGACCCAGCCTCCCTCCTGTCACATCTTCTGTTGACCCAGCCCCCCTCCTGTCACGTCTTCTTCTGTTGACCCAGCCCCCCTCCTGTCACGTCTTTTGTTGACCCAGCCCCCCTCCTGTTACGTCTTTTGTTGACCCAGCCCCCCTCCTGTCATGTCTACTGTTGATCCAGACCCCCTCCTGTCACGTCTTCTGTTGACCCAGCCCCCCTCCTGTCACATCTTCTGTTGACCCAGCCCCCTCCTGTCACGTCTTCTGTTGACCCAGCCTCCCTCCTGTCACGTCTTCTGTTGACCCAGCCCCCCTCCTGTCACGTCTTCTGTTGACCCAGCCTCCCTCCTGTCACGTCTTCTGTTGACCCAGCCTCCCTCCTGTCACATCTTCTGTTGACCCAGACCCCCTCCTGTCACATCTTCTGTTGACCCAGCCCCCCTCCTGTCACGTCTTCTTCTGTTGACCCAGACCCCCTCCTGTCACGTCTTCTTCTGTTGACCCAGACCCCCTCCTGTCACGTCTTCTTCTGTTGAACCAGCCCCCTCCTGTCACGTCTTCTGTTGACCCAGCCCCCCTCCTGTCATGTCTACTGTTGACTCAGACCCCCTCCTGTCACGTCTTCTGTTGACCCAGCCCCCTCCTGTCACGTCTTCTGTTGACCCAGCCCCCTCCTGTCATGTCTACTGTTGACCCAGACCCCCTCCTGTCACGTCTTCTGTTGACCAAGCCCCCTCCTGTCACGTCTACTGTTGACCCAGCCTCCCTCCTGTCACATCTTCTGTTGACCCAGCCCCCTCCTGTCACGTCTTCTTCTGTTGACCCAGCCCCCCTCCTGTCACGTCTTTTGTTGACCCAGCCCCCTCCTGTTACGTCTTTTGTTGACCCAGCCCCCCTCCTGTCATGTCTACTGTTGATCCAGACCCCCTCCTGTCACGTCTTCTGTTGACCCAGACCCCCTCCTGTCACATCTTCTGTTGACCCAGCCCCCTCCTGTCACGTCTTCTTCTGTTGACCCAGACCCCCTCCTGTCACGTCTTCTTCTGTTGAACCAGCCCCCTCCTGTCACGTCTTCTGTTGACCCAGCCCCCTCCTGTCATGTCTACTGTTGACTCAGACCCCCTCCTGTCACGTCTTCTGTTGACCCAGCCCCCTCCTGTCACGTCTTCTGTTGACCCAGCCCCCCTCCTGTCATGTCTATTGTTGACCCAGACCCCCTCCTGTCACGTCTTCTGTTGACCCAGCCTCCCTCCTGTCACGTCTACTGTTGACCCAGCCCCCTCCTGTCACATCTTCTGTTGACCCAGCCCCCTCCTGTCACGTCTTCTTTTGTTCACCCAGCCCCCTCCTGTCACGTCTTTTGTTGACCCAGCCCCCTCCTGTTACGTCTTCTGTTGACCCAGCCCCCTCCTGTCATGTCTACTGTTGATCCAGACCCCCTCCTGTCACGTCTTCTGTTGACCCAGCCCCCTCCTGTCACATCTTCTGTTGACCCAGCCCCCTCCTGTCACGTCTTCTGTTGACCCAGCCTCCCTCCTGTCACATCTTCTGTTGACCCAGCCCCCCTCCTGTCACATCTTCTGTTGACCCAGCCCCCCTCCTGTCACGTCTTCTGTTGACCCAGCCTCCCTCCTGTCACGTCTTCTGTTGACTCAGACCCCCTCCTGTCACGTCTTCTGTTGACCCAGCCCCCCTCCTGTCACGTCTTCTGTTGACCCAGCCCCCCTCCTGTCACGTCTTCTGTTGACCCAGCCCCCCTCCTGTCATGTCTACTGTTGACACAGACCCCCTCCTGTCACGTCTTCTGTTGACCCAGCCCCCCTCCTGTCACGTCTTCTGTTGACCCAGCCCCCCTCCTGTCACGTCTTCTGTTGACCCAGCCCCCCTCCTGTCACGTCTTCTTCTGTTGACCCAGCCCCCTCCTGTCACGTCTTTTGTTGACCCAGCCCCCCTCCTGTTACGTCTTCTGTTGACCCAGCCCCCCTCCTGTCATGTCTACTGTTGACCCAGCCCAGATCTCCTATTGCTTCTGTCCTCGTCTCTTGTTGAGCCTGTTTTGTTTTATTTTGTATTTCTTCTTCAGGGGGATGGTTCGGTCGGTCTGGAGAGTATTTCCTACCAGTCTCTATAGAGCTAGACCTGCCGGACATGTACACTGTCCTCGTTCCTTTAGTCCGCGATCCTTGAGTGTTTCCTGGGTCCAGACTCCTTGGATTGGGGAACGTGTGCTTAAGTCTTCAGATGTCCCAGGTCTGGGATGAAGTGGTAGAAGGATAACATTCCAAGGTAGTTTCTTCACACATCTGTCAGGCTGTAAAGCAGAGTCTAGGTAGCTGGAAAATGAGGCTGTTGCTGTGCTGGGTGTAGAGTACAAGCTACAAGCCTCTGAAGCGAAGGGCGGGCGTGCCACCTTCTTGCTGTCTTTCCTTATGCTGCACTGATGAGGGAGCTCTATACCTTGATGCCCCCAGGAAGGTTAGGATAAGAGATCGAAGCTATACATCTACCCTCACCTGCAGCCCCTCCCTCCAAGAGGCCCTTTTAGTTTCCATTGCTGCATTCTGGTGATTGTTCTCCGGATCCAGGTCCAGGTTTCATGTCACTTGACTCTTGTCTCCTACTTGTTCCAACTTGTGGCAGGTGTCTGAGAACCTGGATCGATATGGACGCCTGGTGAAGCAGCAGCTGGACTTTGAGAAGCTCTACACCACCGCAGGAAAGTACACAATCCAGGCAGCACACGCGCCTGCTTGGGGCATGGCGGACGACAACAAACAAGGCACTTCCGGTGGTAACAGAAACAATAGCTCCATACCCCCAGACAAGAACAAGAACTGCCTGAGCAGGATGAGCTCAGACGAGCAAGACATCGTGTTGATACACATGCTGGGCACCGCTGATGAATATTCAAGGTGGGTGATGAAAGAATGATTTATCAAATAGATCCTTCATAGAATATTGAGAACACGCGTGTGACTTTTCACATGTGTAGGGTGTTAGTGGGCAGTGGAAATAACGCCGTCCTCATGTCTGGAGTCTGAAAGTGAGTTTACAGGGACCTCCTCTAACATCACCATCTGAAAGTCATTTAAAATGTCGATTTAGGCGTTCAAAATATTGATTATTTGAAAGTAAATAATATAGTTTTGTATGACTGTGCTCCTTTTGTATATTAAAATGTTTTTTTGCCCAGTTTGCATATGGTCTGGAAGGGTAGGTATTTTTGTTGCAAGAGGAATCCTCAGTGTGGTGTGAGGCAAAGAGCTAGTGCCAGCAAATTGAGGGCTACATCTATGCTCTATGGGAGCTTGCAGCCCAGCTGTCCAGGACTGCCTGCGGTGTCCAGACTCTGTCCGTACCATCACATCCCGGAAACATCTGTTTCTTTTCACTGGTAACGAGTAACATGAAGCTTCTCTCTGCCAGCTGTTTAAGTAGTGATGTAAAATCTCCTTCCCTGACTCTGTGGTCACAAAGAGACCTCTAAGAGTGCCTTCCTTCCTGCCCAGTCCCATCAGCCTTCAATGTAGTCAGAGCGACTGTGGACGTGGCGGTGTGTAGTCTTGACAGCTCGGTGATCTGTGACTCCTTCTTTCCCTCTTCAATTAGGTCATTTAACAAAGTAATTCACTGTCCAAAACCGAGGAGAAGCCACAATAGAACAGACCTCTAGGCGCCTTGGCCCTCCTCAGAGCAGTCCTTCTACTGGTTTACTTAGACAGCAGACCACACACCTCCCTTCTTAGCAACGAAAATACATTTCCTGTCAAATCACACCATATAAAATAAGAGAAAGAGATGAACTAATATACATTAATGAATTGTGAAAACAAGCTACACATAAAACCCTAAAACAATAACAGACAGAAATTAGCAAGCAGAAGATGCAATAAAGATAAAACATCACTGTCTCTTGCAATCATGCAGATATTCCAGTAACTACCCCTCCCTTTCACTCCTTCGCACTGAATCATTCCTTGCTACAGATTCCTGTCTTAACATTTTGTCTACTCTCTTCCCCTCATCACATTCACTGCTTTTCACCACCACCTGTTTAAATTCTAAATTACAAAGGGCTGTTTTCATCGCAAGTAAAACAACTTATTCACTCTACTAGGCTTGGAGAATTTACTTCCCTAGTTGCTACACCCAGGGCTTTTAGTCCTGACTAACTCACTGACAGCTACAACAGTCTTTTTGCTTGAACATCCATAGTACCTTTTCCTCCTTTCCCCATCAGTCCTTACTTGCAAACCCAAACTTCTCTCCATCTCATTCGCACATGCAGGGGATACCAATGTATTGGTTCTCCAACCTCCAAGTTCTGAATAGTTTCAATGGTAGTTTCCTAGTCATGTTGATCCAGCGGTGTACTAACAGCAGATACTCCACTACCATATACTCACCTGGGCCCATATAACTATTTCCACACAAAACACCAAGTAGACCGCTGGAAACTTAGTTTATGATTTTCATACTTCAAGATCTAGTTATTTCTTTCCCTAACTAAACCTTTCACTGATCAATTAGTTCTTTCCTCTGGTCAATGGACCATTAGTTGGAACTAGTTGATGGTGATAATTTACATAACCTATTAAACATTTCTCGATTAAAAATGAAATAATCACAGACTCGGGAAGTTTTAAAAACTTTATCTAAATTAGTTGCGTGTGAACCATCTCAGACCGTTTCATTACAAACACCCTCATTCGCAAGAGTGTCAATTCAATCAATACTCAATAAGCACTAATAATTCAGATCCACACAATAACTATGCTCAGAAAGGAGAGGACAGAGAGAGAAGAACATCTATCAATACGATGAATTTATAATTACCAAGTATGGTGTGAAGACCAACCCCCTGGCCAAAGGGCTGGTAAGGGTCCCCCGGGATAGATCAGGAGACAAAGACTTCAGGACAGGAATCAGGACAGGATACTTCACCTCTCTAAATACCGACGACTGCGTCGCACCCCTCTCTGACACTCTCTTCCTCCTCGTGGTTCTTCCGCGATCTTCTTTCTAACCCAATTAAGTTAAAAGATGGTTCTGCATTCGATTTTCTTCATCAGCGTCTCACTGCATCAGCACCACCCACAGCACCGACAGCATCCTGAGCTCTGCATCGCCTCTGCTCCCGTTAAGCTAAACTAACTAACTGAAACTACCTCAATTATACCCTTCCATAACCATGTACCACCCATTAATGTTTCAATTTTACAAAATACTAACTCTGATTGGACAGGCGAGGGGGGCTGATCGTCACACCATGCTTACATTTCACTTATTTCTTTAAACCATTGTCTTCAAATCCCTCCACTCGAACTTTATTAAATCATTTCCTTTTCCATACATCTCCAAACTTTATTAATACAAAATGTTGCAACGTTATGAATAAAACTCCTTCATATGAACTCTTCACCCTCATGTTCCCAGGGCACATCTTCGCTGGCCTTGGACGCGTGACAAGTCCTTACTCATCTTTCCTTATTCTCTCTCTGGTGTGCATGCGTGGGGTCAAGTCAGTCAGCTCGATTCAGACAAGTCTGGAAGGCCCAAATGCGCACTAATAATAAAGTCAAAAGAAGAAATGTTATTTTCAAAAATAAATGGTTTCACTGTACACCACCAACCTCTACTCTAACCCACTTCATTTATTATTACCCTTTCTGCATTTGCGTTAGTATAAAACTTATATTCTATTTCAGCCAAGCAGGTGCCATGCATGTGAGCTTTCAAGCGGCCATTTTATCGTCTATTGCGCAGGCGCAAGATTTTCCCTCCAAGCATTAGTACGTCATACTACGTAGATGTAGTAGACGCATGCGCAGTAAAGATCCCTTGTTAAAGTGCGTTTTAGTCCTTCGTTCATGTTATTGTCGTTAGTAAACACATAGGCAAGCTTCACTGTCCCGCGTGTCTTTTTCTAAATGCGAATTATTAATTACAAACACGTTGTTAGTAATTCGTTAGTAAGTTAAAACGAAAGGATTGCTTCCGAGCAAGTCTCATTTACGAGTCCTTGCTCCATCAATCCCCTCTCTGATGGTATCTTAAGCCATCACAAAATTACCCATCCATCCCAGATACCAACTTTAGCACTTCTCAGTTTTCTCAGTTTTCTCTATTTCTCCTCTCAATTTTTCATCAATCAACTCGTTTCCTTCTAAATCTCTCATTTTCTTCTATAATCTGCCTTTCATTTATTCCAGCTGTATTTCATCATATTTTCTTTTTTGTTTCTGTCCCTTTCCTTTTCTTTCAAAATGTACTTTCTCTTTCCTTCCTCTTCTACAACACTGTAGCGGGTAAAGGAACGCACAAGGCACGTAGGTAGATTGCGACGGGTTCTTTATTCCGATAACAGAGTTCGGGGAAAATAATACGTCAACAAAACTGTACTGTCCACGTCCTCTTGGAGGGGGAATCAGCTCTTCGCTCTACTGATGAGAGGTCACGTCTACTTCAAGGACTTCACAAGCGACGGCATGTAAAAAGAAAAGAAAAACAAGCCTTTAACCTCAGGCGTTTTTGCTTGGATGAGGGGAGGGATAGTGAGGGAACACCAGTAGGCCGGGGACGTGAAGAGGGTAGGGGGACCAACACCGAGACACGGGACTCAGTCCCAGTAAGCAAGGGCTTGAGTTCCACCCGCCCTTTGTTCCACCCGGGTACTAGGTAACCGCCCGTCTCCCAGACCCACGGAATCTGTCATGAACCTGTTGGAGCCACGAACCTCCAGGTCCATGGCTGGGCGCTTGGCGGTGAATGCCTCCTGGCTCCTTGTCGCGTTGTTTGGCGTCGGGGCTCGGGTCCTTCGCAGCAGCACTCCGTCCTCTTGAGTCCGTTCGTCTCGGCCACTCCGGATCGCCTTCCTCACCGCTCCGGACGTTGTTCTCCTGACTGGCTATCCACCTTTTAAACGTAGGCGAATCCGGTTCCGCATAGCCTTCAGGGGCGGGGCCTTGTTTCAGCTGAGTCCCGGAATTAAAGGGCCAGAGGCCCGGGATATCCGGAGTCCCAGAACCACAAATAGCAACGTCAGCATTCGGAAGCTGTGAACAAGAAAAGGGATTCGCGAGAGGTGAGTCTCGGGGGCTCCCCACGGGAGCGGGAAGGGTCGAACCCCGACACACCCCTCCCCAAGAGTAGTCCCGTTCGGGGACACAGGGCATCCGGGAGAGAAAGTCCGCATTGGAATTGGCCGAGCCCTTCCTATGATAGACATCAATTGCAAAGGGTTGGAGGGAAAGGAACCAGCGCATGATGCGCGGGTTGTTGCATTTGTTCCGGCTCATCCACACCAAAGGGGCATGGTCCATGTACAGAAGGAAACATCTGCCCTCCAAGTAATACCGTAACTTTTCCACGGCCCATTTTACAGCCAGGCATTCCTTCTCGATAACCTGATATCTTTGCTCTCGAGGAAACAGTTTCCAGCTAACGAAAAGGATGGGTCTCTCGGTACCGTCCGGTGCTGTTTGTGACAGAACAGCTCCAATGCCCAGATCAGAAGCATCTGTTTGCAGAATGAAAGGAAGACTAAAGTCAGGAGATACTAAAACAGGTCCACTAGTTATTACTAGCTTCAGTCTTGTTATGGGATCTAACACCTGAGGAGAGGGGTGCAATACAGCGTCTTTAGGAGCGGATTTCTTTAGGAGGTCCGTTAGCGGAGCTGCTATCTCGGAATACTGCGGTATAAAATGTCTATAGTACCCAAGGAGACCCAGAAAAGCACGGACGTCCTTCTTAGTGGTAGGAACTGGTGTATCAGTGATGGCTTTGACTTTTTCTTTTTGTGGCTCGATACAGCCATTTCCCAGCAGGTACCCGAGATATCTCACACAGTGAAATCCCACACGAGACTTCCTGGCGTTGGTGTGTAGGCCTGCGGTGTGCAACTCCTGCAGTACCAGACGACAGTGCTCTAGATGTTTTTCCCAAGTGGGACTGTAGATCACTATATCGTCTAGATAGGCAGAGGAGTATGCCTGATGGGAATGCAAGACCTTGTTCATCAAGCGCTGAAAGGTCGCCGGGGCACCGTGTAAACCAAAAGGCAAAACAGTGAACTCGAACAGACCGTCAGGGGTGGAAAAGGCGGTATTTTCTTGATCACTGCTGCGCAGGGGCACCTGCCAGTATCCCTTAGTTAAATCAAGAGTGGTGTTATATCGGGCGTTTCCTAGTTTTTCTATTAGTTCGTCCACTCGGGGTAAGGGATACGCGTCCAATTTGGAGATGGCATTGACTCTCCGAAAGTCAATACAAAAACGGATAGAGCCGTCCAGCTTGGGTACTAGGACGATGGGGGATGTCCACTCGCTCTGCGACGGCCTAATCACACCCATTTGCAGCATTTTACCGACTTCATCAGAAATAGCCTCCCTACGGGCCGCTGGAATTCTATAGGGCTTTTGTTTTATTACCTCGCCTGGTCTCGTCTCTATTTTGTGTTCCATCAGGCTAGTTCTCCCATGACTGTCTGAAAAAAGGTCTTTGTGGGGAAGGAACAGATCTAACAGTTCAGCTAATCTATCGCTGGGAAGGTCCTCATTCACCGTTAGATGTTCAAGGGTACAGGGGTTTTCTTCCCCGGGGAAGGATAACTGGATGTTCTGTGGAGGGGGTCCTATCCATTTTTTTAATAAGTTGATATGGTATGATTGTGTCTTATGGTGGCTTATCTGAAGACGATAGGTGGTTCGTCCAATGACCCCTACTACTTTATAGGGACCCTTCCAGTTGCTCTTTACCTTGGACAGAGAAGATGGTAACAGGACTAAGGCCCAGTCGTTTATTTGTAAGGAACGCCATCTTTTTCCTTTGTCGTAATAATGTTTTTGTTTCTCCTGGCTTTTCTCTAGATTTTCGTGGGCAAGATCCCGTAACTTACAGATCCTAGACTTTAAATGTAGGGAGTACTCGAGGAGGCTCTGGGTGTTGTTTTCCTCCTTCTCCCAGGTCTCTCTTGTCATCTCTAGCAGAGTTCGTGGTTGTCGACCATAGAGGAGCTCGAATGAAGAACATCCCAAGCTGCTCTGGGTCTGCCCTCGGATGACGAAGAGAGCCATGGGAAGGAGACGGTCCCAGTCCTTCCTTCACTCACCAACATTTTTTTTAGGGTCAGTTTTAAGGAGCCGTTATATCTCTCAACTAAGCCATCGGTTTGAGGATGGTAAACTGAAGTCTTAATGTGTTTAACATTCAACAGTTTACATACCTGAGACATTAGTTTAGAGACGAACGGTGTTCCTTGGTCAGTTAGTATCTGTTGGGGAAAGCCAACCCGGGAGAAGTACTCCAGGAGTTTGTCCGCAATATTTGAGGTAGTAGGGGCCCTGAGGGGAAAGGCTTCTGGGAAGCGGGTACAATAATCAACCAATACTAAGACATGTTGATACCCTTTTGAGGACCGGGGTAGGGGGAATATGAGATCCATGCCCACCCGCTCAAAGGGTTTACCTATGATGGGCATTGGTTGTAGGGGAACAGGGGGAGGACGGTAGGGGTTCTTCAACTGACACACAGAACATTCCTGACAATGTTTCTTTATCTGTGCATATATACCCGGCCAGTAAAAGTACCGCAAGATGTTTTCTGTTGTTTTCTGGGCGCCGACGTGACCAGCTAACAGGTGTGAATGGGCAAAAAATAATATCTGTTCCCTAAATTCACGGGGTACAGGAGTTGGGGAGACTCATTAGGACCAGCGTTCCTGTAGAGGAGGTCATTATGTATCTGGAAGTTGGGATATGCCGGGTTTTGGCCTTGAAGATTGTTTTGGGCCTCTTGCCAGGCATGTGAAAGGGTGGCATCGTTTGTTTGAGCCCAGCGGAAGTTTTTGTCTATCTTCCAGGGTTCCTGAGTCAACAGGGCGCGGACGCCACCCTTGTCGGTTGCTCTATAGACAGTGTCCAGGAAGAGGGAAAGTAAGTCGGGATTGTCCGTACCTAGTATTACGTCTTCAGGGAGGTTGGACATGAGACCTACGGTGACAGTTGACGGACCCCCTTTTCCCTGGCAGTGTATGGGTACACGAGTTGTGGGATAGTTGCGAACGTCTCCATGGACGCATCGTATTGCTACTTGTCCCCCAGGGATTCTCTGTTCTGGTCTAACCAAACGGCTTATGATCACTGACTGCCGACAACCTGAATCTAAGAGGGCAGTGACAGGGTGGGTATTGACAGTAACACTTACATAAAAGCATGTCCCCATCTCTGCAGTGTACATAAGGTTTCGTGGGACGCAACTAACATCCATTGGTTCGTCCACCTTTCTCCGGGGACAGACCCTCGCTATGTGGCCCCAATCACCACATTCGAAACACTGGGGCTGTCAGGGGATGAGTGGTTCAGGCTTCGATGCTTTAACTCTTTCTGGTTCCTTGATAGGTCTGAGCGGTTTTCTTGGTAGTGGGTTGGTTCTGATTCCTTTCTCTGGTTCCCAAGGAGTTGCTCGGGGTTGTGCCCTGACAAAGGAAGTGGCCATCTCCACTGCTTTCTCCACGGTAAGACCGGCATGTTGCCTCAGCCACCTTTGTGTGGCATAAGGAAGAGCTTCCAGGAATTGTTCCAATATGATAGAGTTCATAATGTCTTCCTTTGTCTTCTCACTTGGTTTCAACCACTTCTCAGCGGCTAATTTAAGTTTGAAATATAGAGTCTTTGGGCTATCGCCGGGGGCCCCCTTTTCTCGCCGGAACCTGAGACGATAGGCCTCCGCATCCATACCCAGATGGTCAAGTATTACTGCTTTCACCTCTTCATAGGGGGTCACCCCGCCCGCGTTTGCCACTTGGTAGGCTGCTTGGGCCTCCCTGTCAGGAGGGGGGCCAGAAAGAACGGCCACTTCAAAACAGGCCAGCCTGAGGCTCGAGCCGCTTGCTCGAAGTTCAACAAAAAGGCATCCGGGCCCTCACCCGGGAGATACTTTTGTAATGCCACAGTCGGTGCGATCCCTGAGGATCTTGTCGGTTTATGCCCAGTCCCTGTCGGGGGTGCTTCCTTGGTAACGCGAAGGAGCGTGTCCATCTGGGCTTTCATCTGGTCTTTAAAGGTGTCTCTGTCTGCTTGGGCGCTATGAAGCTGGCGCGCCCAAGCCCACTCCAGCTTCTTTTGCCCCTCCACTAAGTGTTGAATACGTGCCTCCATTTGTGTGCTTCAATGGGGCTCAGTTTGCCCGTATTCTCCACCACGTGTAGCGGGTAAAGGAACGCACAAGGCACGTAGGTAGATTGCGAGGGGTTCTTTATTCCGATAACAGAGTTCGGGGAAAATAATAAGTCAACAAAACTGTACTGTCCACGTCCTCTTGGAAGGGGAATCAGCTCTTCGCTCTTCTGATGAGAGGTCACGTCTACTTCAAGGACTTCACAAGCGACGGCATGTAAAAAGAAAAGAAAAACAAGCCTTTATCCTCAGGCGTTTTTGCTTGGATGAGGGGAGGGATAGTGAGGAAACACCAGTAGGCCGGGGACGTGAAGAGGGTAGGGGGACCAACACTGAGACAGGAGACTCAGTCCTGGTAAGCAAGGGCTCGAGTTCCACCCGCCCTATGTTCCACCCGGGTACTAGGTAACCGCCCGTCTCCCAGACCCACGGAATCTGTCACGAACCTGTTGGAGCCACGAACCTCCAGGTCCGTGGCTGGGCGCTTGGCAGTGAATGCCTCCTGGCTCCTTGTCGCGTTGTTCGGCGTCGGGGCTCGGGTCCTCCGCAGCAGCACTCCGTCCTCTTGAGTCCGTTCGTCTCGGCCACTCCGGATCGCCTTCCTCACCGCTCCGGACGTCGTTCTCCTGACTGGCTATCCGCCTTTTAAACGTAGGCGAATCCGGTTCCGCATAGCCTTCTGGGGCGGGGCCTTGTTTCAGCTGAGTCCCGGAATTAAAGGGCCAGAGGCCCGGGATGTCCGGAGTCCCAGAATCACCAATAGCAACGTCAGCATTCGGAAGCTGTGAACAAGAAAAGGGATTCGCGAGAGGTGAGTCTCGGGGGCTCCCCACGGGAGCGGGAAGGGTCGAACCCCGACAAACACTTATATGTAATCATTATTATTATTACTACCGTTATTATCATAACTAATGGTATTATTATTTGACCTAGAAAACCCTTCCCAAAATTAACAAACCTTTTCCCTATTGATGTTATGCTTTTTGTTAGTCTTCCCCACACACTGTCAACCTCCAGTTGGTTCAGGTCTTTATGCATTCTTGTAATGTTTTCAATATATCCTTTAATTTCTCTGCTCTTGTCCGGAATATAAGTGCAGCAATGTTGAATTTTCAACATGCCACAGACTCCACCTTCTTTTGCTAATAATATATCAAGAGCAAGACGGTTCTGTAAAACCATAGACCTGATTGCAACCATTTCTGTGTTAATCATTAAGAATCCTCCTGCAGTGTCTGTAGAAAGACGATCAACTATGGTTGATAACTTACAAATTTTCTGTGAATTAAGAATGACTCCAACTGAGGGTATCAGTGCACTAAAAATATCTCCTACAATTTCAGAAAAACTAGCTCTTCTTCTTCGTGTTAGTCCATTACAATTTCCATTGGTTCCACTGATTTTATCTACATAATAAATCTTTGGAAAAACTATTCCAAAATAGCAGCTTCCGTACCATCTTGCGGGTAACCTATAATAGGCGTTGCTCCCACAAACATAATACACTCCTGGAAACACAGTATCAGTTCCCCCTTTTAGTCCCCACCCTCCTAATATTAGGAAGTTGTGTTCACATTCACTGGAACCAATGTAATTTTTGTTATAATCTGTCTTTAATCTATGGAGGCAGAATTTTCCCCTTTTCACAAAATCCAGGGACATCGCAGCATGAGCCTTGCCACTTGCATAGATTCCCTCTTTCCCAACCCATGGAGGTACATGGGTTTTCTGTTCAGTTGCCTTCTTTATTAAATCCTGTCTCCTTTCTTCTACTAAATCCAAAAATCTTTTTCTTCTTTTCTTAATGTACATGTTAGATTATCTTTGTGTGCCTGAACTAAATCTATTGAACACTTTGTTATGAAAAATTCACCCATAAACTGTGCATTTTTACTACTAACTACTGGATTCATATCCTTTCTAATAGGCAATTCTGAAAATACTACATCTATATCTGAATAAAAATATTGAAGTCTCCCTGTAGCATAAAATAAACTTGACAAAATACTACATGACACACCATACGTTAAAGGTATATGGTGATACGTCATTCCTTCTGATACTGATGAGGGTAACTTCATACACACGTAACAATTATTCATTTCCATAGTACTAACATATTGAAATAATAATTTAATAAACACATTAGAGGACGTATTATAGTCTGATTCATTATGATAGTTTGCTTCATCTTCTACCCCTATTTCTATTTCAGTTTATTTTATTCTATCCACCTTAACATTAGTATCTGTTTTATTCTTGTCACTTGTTTTTATTAACAAAGGTACTCCTACTGTTAGGAATAACCATACTAATGCTACTAATAAAATACTACAAAAACAAAATCTAAAACACTTTCTTTTTAATCCACGTTTTGGTTTTTCGGTCACTTCAATTTCTGCCATTTTACTCCTGAGAAAATTTCTTTTCTCTTATCTTTTCTTTGTCAGTTTTCTTTTTCTTTTCGTTTTTAAGGAGGCCTTAATTTGCTTTCATCAATCTGAACAATATGAATTTCTTCTGTTTCATCAGTCAGATCTAGGGATTCAAATTCCTCGAGTATGACGTAAGTCCATTCAGGAGCCTTGTATCTATTGTTTAAATTTCTCAATCTTGGACTTCTTCGAGTTATTTTTGCCAAGGTTTGTTTAGATTGTGTTTGACTTGTGACTTCATTACTTGTTCTGGTCTCTTTTCAGATTTTCTCAAGTGATATTTTAGTTTCTTTACTCCAGTTGGCCAATTGTCTCCCTTTCTGATTCTTTTGATTTGCACTGTGTTTTCACCTTCTTTATCTCCTTGTAAAGTTCTTTTTAGTTCATTTATTCTAGGCACAATCTGTTCTGATTCTCTGTTTTCTGTGCTTGTACCTTCTTTTACTTCCACCTGCTCAGGTCCTACCGTGTTTTGTTCTTCTTCTTCCTGAGCTTGTTCTTCTAATTCTATCTGATCCTGTTCAGGTCTTACTTCAAACTTTTCTTCTTCCGCCTGAACGTGTTCTTCTATTTTTCCCTCCTCAGGTTCGTGAAAGTCTTTTTTGTTTTCCCCCTGAGTGTGTTCTTCTTCCCCTGTCTCTTCCTGACTACTTTCCTGTCTTTTCAGTTCTGTTCTTCTTCTTGTTTCAATGACATCATCAATTATTTCAATCACTGGGATCCATTCTTCCTGACTTGTACTTGGCTGTTCATCATATGGTTGTCTTTCAGAATCTATTACTCTAGATTCTTCAATTTCACAGTTTACAACTCCTGACGCTTCAGCTCGCTCAGTCAGTGGTTGCTCTTGTTGATCTGATGGGCTCGTAACTCTTCTGGTATGGCTGGCATGAATCCAATTGGGCAAACCTGCACACTTCACTGCTGTGGTAGTGACTAGTATGACTTGCCACGGTTTGTCCCACCTTGGTGCTAGGCACGACTTTCTTGCGTGTTTCTTTACCAGCACCCAATCTCCAGGATTCAAATCATGCGCTTGGTCTGGCTGTCTTTCGACTGCGTCTTCTCCAACCTGGTGAGAGACATAACGCATCATTTCAGCCAATCCTTTGCAATAGTCCAATACCAGATCATCAGTTATACTCATTAGTTTATTTCCAGGAATAAATGCCTGTCTCATGGCTCTTCCCATGAGAATCTCATGTGGGCTCATTCCTGTTTTTCTGTCTGGAATGATTCTGAGACCCATCAATACAAGAGGTAATGCATCTGGCCATTTCAGCTTTGTAGATGCACACACCTTCCCTAGCCTAGACTTGATTGTGCCATTTTTTAAAGTAAACAATCTGGCATGACTGGTCTTCCATCTAAATACACCCATACCTCATCATGTGGTCTTTTTGTACAAGCTGCCTTTATCCAAATTTCCTTTTCCTTTTCCTCAACTTCTTCCTGCAAATGTCTAATCTCATCCCATGTTTCTGGTACTGAGAAAAACATAAGTTGGCATCTGGTTTCACCCGTTTCAATTTTTCGGTTTATGGCCACTGTATTTTTGGCACAGTATTTGGCCACTTGGTCAGCATAATTATTGTCAGCAGTCACATAGTCATTTCCTGACCGATGTGCAGCGCATTTTACAACTGCTATCTCCTTTGGCAATTGTAATGCTTCCAACAAATCCTTCACATTTTTGCTGTTTCTGATAGGAGATCCTGAAGAAGTCAGAAATCCCCTCTGCATCCAAAGCTGGCCGAAGTCGTGCACAACCCCGAACCCATATTGACTGTCCGTAAATATGGTTACTCTCCAATTTTTCCCCTTTTTGCATGCCATTGTTAAGGCAACCAATTCAGCTACTTGTGCAGACTCGACCCCAGGTAAACAGGATGCTTCAATTACCCCAGATATTTTACAAACAGCATATGCAGCACTTAGTCCTCCTTCTTGTGTTCTGAGGCAGGAACCGTCTACAAATAACTCATGGTCAGCCTCTTTCAAAGGTGTCTCTTTTAAGTCCGGCCGGGGCTTCGTGCATAATTCAGTCACGTCCAAACAATCATGATCACTCTCATCTCTCACTTCTTCATCGCAGGGGTCTGGCAGTAGGGTAGCTGGGTTCATGATCATACACCTTATCACAGTCACGTTCTCAGCTCCTAGAATCACTCTTTCATACTTAGTCAAACGACTAGGGGTGAGATGCTGTGTTCTTGTTCTTGTCAAAAGAATCTCAACCGAGTGTGGAACAAAAACTTTTACCGGATGTCCCATCACTATCGACTCACTTTGCTCCAGACTCATACAAGTAGCAGCTACTGCTTTTAAGCAGCCAGGTAATGCTGAAGCCACTGGGTCCAATGTAGCTGAGAAATATGCCACTGGACGTCGACTCAATCCATGTCTCTGTGTTAAAACTGAAAGTGCACAATTTTCTCTCTCACAGCAAAACAAAGCGAAATCTTTTGAATAATCAGGCATGCCCAAAGCAGGAGCCTCACACAAACAGTTTCTTAGTTTCACAAATGCCTCTATGCAGTCATCATTCCAATCAATCGGATCTTTTGCTCTTTTCCGGATCATCTGTATTAATGGTTTTGCTAAGATCGAAAAACCATTAATCCATTGCCTACAGTATCCAACCACTCCTAGAAACATTCTCATTTCTCTTTGAGTCTGTGGCAATTGCATTTCTTTGATTCTTTTTATTCTTTCCGGTGTCACTTTTCTAACTCCTCTTTCTATTTTATGCCCTAAATATCTAACTTCTCGTTGACAGAATTGTAATTTTTCTGGAGACACCTTGTGTCCTCCTTCAGCCAAATGGTTCAGCAATGCAATTGTGTCTGTGACACAATCTTCTCGTGTTTTTGATGCCACCAATAGGTCATCAATGTACTGGACCAAAACAGATTTTCCAGGCATAAACAATGATTCTAGCCACTTTTTCAAAATCTGATTAAAAATTGAAGGACTCTCTGTGTACCCTTGTGGAACACGGCACCATACGTAAATACGATCCTCAAACTTAAACGTAAAAAGATACTGGATGTCTGGGTGCAAAGGAATAGAAAAGAACGCTTGGCATAAATCAATTACTGTAAACCAACCTGCATTCCAGGGTATCTGATAAAGGATCACTGCTGGATTTGGCACTATTGGGCAACATGGCACTACAATTTTATTTATTTCCCGTAAATCCTGCACTATTCTGTACTTTCCGCTAGGCTTTTTCAGTCCCATTATTGGCGAATTGCAGGGACTACCCATCACTTCTTTTAAAATACCTTGTTTAACCATTCGTTCAATTTCTGGAATAATTCCTGCTTTTACTTCTGGACTCATCTTGTACTGTCGGGTGTTTGGATACACTGCACCTTCTTTCACTGTCACTTTAACTGGGTCTATATTTGTCATTAGCCCAATGTCTTTTCCTGTAAAATCCCACACTTCTGGATTAACTGTGGTTCTCAACTCTTCTGGTAATTCATTCTCAGTTATTAGTGAAAACATTTCATCTACTTCTGTTCCCTGTTTGGCTAGCATCATCTTGTATACCACGTCTTCATCAGGGGTTTGGAAAGCGACACCATCCGGTGTACAATAGATCGTGCAATTTATCTTGCACAAAAGATCTCTTCCCAACAGATTTACAGGACTGGAATCACAAACTACGAACCAATGTATTTCCTTAAAATTTCCAATGTGCACCTCCATTGGTTTGGTAATTGGGGTTCTAATCTGTTGGTTTCATACGCCTACGACTTGGATTGATTCTCCCGAGAGGGGTAGGTTTGAGATGTCTGCTGTTCTCACAGTAGACCTGGTAGCACCAGTATCCAATAGGAAAGTAATGTCTTTACCTTCTACTCTCCCATCAACAAATGGACCTGACTGATCTACCGGCAAGGATGCGCCAAGCACGCACTCCTCTTCCTCCCCCCTCAGGCACCATCATTGTGCGACATCTGAATGTTCTTCATCATTCTGTAAAAAATATTGTGTAATTGTTCTATTATTCTTACCACTTTCTACTTGAAATCCGGTGTTCGCACTGAAACTTTGATGATTCATAAAATTTGGCATAGGAGCTGGTGGCACCTGATATTGTGGTGTAACTACCTGCTGCTGCTGATTCATAAGTACTTCATTCTGCATCTGTGGGATTAAATTTTGATTTGGCCCATTATTACTCTTATTATTCTGAGTACTCTTACACTCGTTCTTCCAGTGTCCAAGGTTTCCGCACGCATGACAAGGAAACTTCTTTTTCGCTTCTTCTCTGTCCATTCATCCCTTATATTTATTACCATTCGCTCCTTGATTATTCTGACTCTGTTCTTTCACTTGATAATTATTTTGGTCATTTGTTTTATCTTCTTGCTGTTCTGCTAATTTAACTTGTGCCCACATCATTTTCTCTTTTAGCTTCCTACGCCTGGCCTCAATGTCATCTCCGCAATATTTCGCATACTTTAAAATCTCATCCACTGTCTTGCTTTGCCAACATAACATGTGCTGCTGTATCATCTGACTGATTTCTGGTTTCAAACCATATACAAACCGATACACAAAGTGTCCCATGTCCTTGTCACCGAGATTCTCAAAACCACTATACTGCTTAAACACCTGTAACAACCTTTCATAATACGCTTGTACAGATTCATTTGGTTCTTATGTTGTTCTATCTATTTTTACCCAATCTGTTTCTTTAGGAGGAATTTTCCCATTCAAATACGTAATCACTTGGTGATACTTTTTCATCACCTCCTCCGAAGGTGCTCCTGTCTTTGCGTCTCTAGCATACTCCTCATTAGGCCAGTCAATTGTAATTTTACATTCTGTCCATAAATCAGCAGGTACCACTATATCAAATAGACCATCCAAGTCTTTCAATAAAACCTTTGAAACCTTCACAAACCTCTCTTCCTGTTTGTACCATTCAACTAGTTTTTCTCTCAGCTTTGGAAAATCATTTGTAAATGACAAAATATCTTGTCTACTCCAAGGAACATGAACATATCCACCTCCAGGAACCTCTCTAATTGGACACAATTTTTCCACTTTGCCTGATTCTCTTACGGGAAATGCAGCTGCTGCTTCTCTCGCTTGTACTTCCTCTTTCTTTCTTATCCATCTAATTCTCCATTTATCAATGTCTCCCCATTTTCGCAAAATGTTCATTAATTCTTTTATCTGTAGTCTCTTTCCAGAAGCATTTACACTTTCTAAATCTTTATCAGTAAAGTCCACTCGATATGGTTTCTGTAACAACTTTGATTTCCCTACGTCTATTCCAATCTCTGAAGCAACTTCAGTCAATCTCTCATGAAATACCCTTGCTCTCCTGGTTATGCTCTTACATAAAAATAATAATTCCTCATCATTGTAAACGTTTAATCTTTCTGTACCCACACATCCTGTCATCATCTCTTCCAATTCCACTTTCAATCTGCTGATGTCTAAAATCCTTGGTGTTGGGTTCTGATTATCTCTTTCCTGTGACCATCTTTCTATTTCTTCAGAGGTGACTACGGCTGCGCCTCCAGTTCCAGTATGAACCAAAGGTCTTCTTTCTCTCAGATTCATGGGCGTAACTCTCTTTGGAGTTTCCGTCAAAGTTTCCACATTAGGGAGGTCCATTAATGAAATAATTGACTCACTTTCGCTAACCTGATCATCTGTAATTATTATTTCTTTTCTAGGACTATTTAATGGAATTATCACAGATTGTGGTTTCTGGCAAATCTTATTATCTCCATACAACGGGATTACCAGACCAATGGTCACTGGTACTGTCAAGGCTTCAGTTTTCAAATTTAATTGACTTATCTTTTGAACTAGTTCTTCTCTAGTTTTATTCAAAGCATCTCTTTCATTATCCTGCAACACTCTGTTATATGACGTCTCATGTAAAATCTGTGGGGTTAATGGTATTCCCATTATTGGTGCACTTGGGATAACCTTACTAGCTGCTTCTTGATACGGTGGTGGATTTTTTATTAAAATATCCTCTAACAACTCGTCATCTGATTCACCATATCCTGCCGAGTTCATGTGTTTCGTTTTCTCCTTACACTTCCCTCCAGACTGTTCCTCAGCCATTAACACTGGATATAACCCTTCTGATACCATAGCTCTCCTCCATAGTTTCATCTGCCCTTCGCGTGACTCATGCAAGTGTCTCGGAAAAAATCCTCTATACCTTCCACCTCTGCATTTCTCTCGTTCATATGACTGTCTCCCATTCTTCCAAAGCCTCATATTGAGTTAACCTAGGTCTAGGTTCCAAATCATTCATTTTCAATCTCAAATTCTGAAGAATCCTCCCATTAAACGTACCATCCTTAGGAAATGCTAACACTCCATCATCCTTTGTATATTCTATCCAGTTTTCCAACCACACGCAAGTATGATATCCTCTTTCCATCATCATAAAAGATGCTGGTGTCTTCGGTGGCGGAATAGGAATTCCCTCTCTAGTCAACACAGGCTTATCCTTTACAAAGAAATTCTTAATTTTCTTTAAAAATGACATCTTTCTTTTCTCTCCATACATCCTTGAGGAACGATGTAGGAAATTGTATTCTGCAAACCCTTGAAATCTTCTACCTGTACGCCTAGCACTAACATTCAAATCAAAATCCCGCATACAATCTTTCTCTCCACCAATCCTAGCGCGGCTTCTAACTAGCTATCCAATCAAATCAGGCTCACGCCCGTGATCTGACCAATGCCAGCGCGGCCTTTTCCTGACGTCAGTTCTGCTCCTTGCTACTGACCCCTCCTCTACAAGGCTGCTGCTGTCACATGCCCGCTGTTTCTACCAATCCCAGCGCGGCTCACTGTGACGTCAGTACCACTCCGGCAACTGACCCTCCCTTCACAAAGTAATACAAAACCTTTATTTCTCAATATTTTCTTTAAAATTCTTTGTTGTTAACGACAGAAAAACATTTGCTACTCTGTCTGTTCCACTAAATCAAAGGATAGTTTATTTCTTTCTACTGCGAGTAAAACCTTCCGATTACTCTTCATATAAGCCCTAGAGAACCTGCTACTCCTACAGTGTCACCCGTTTGGGAAATTTGAGACCAAAGTTTCACCAGCGAACTCTTTTTGCTGTCAATCTAGCTAGGAAGAACCTGCTACTCCTTCAGGGTTACCCTTTCTAGGTGATATAACTCTTAAAGTTTCACTAGCGAACTCTTTGCTATCAATCACTCTCACTTTTACACAGAAAATAGTCCCTACTTTAACACTGTCAGCCCTACCTAGCTTCTCAGTGTTATTCCAACAGACGAGTAACCTCACTGCAGTGTGGTTTCTATCGCCACCCACTATTCATTCCCCGGGAATTTTCCAGACAACATAAAACAAGGACGCTAACTCTTTTGTTAAAACATAAATCAATAATCAATAATCTATACTTATCACCAAACTAGTCAATAATAACCATAACTCTGCTACCAGAAAACTGATCCAGCGGTGTACTAACAGCAGATACTTCACTACCATATACTCACCTGGGCCCATATAACTATTTCCACACAAAACACCAAGTAGACCGCTGGAAACTTAGTTTATGATTTCATACTTCAAGATCTAGTTATTTCTTTCCCTAACTAAACCTTTCACTGATCAATTAGTTCTTTCCTCTGGTCAATGGACCATTAGTTGGAACTAGTTGATGGTGATAATTTACATAACCTATTAAACATTTCTCGATTAAAAATGAAATAATCACAGACTCAGGAAGTTTTAAAATCTTTATCTAAATTAATTGCGTGTGAACAATCTCAAACGTTTCAGTACAAACGCCCTCATTCGCAAGAGTGTCAATTCAATCAAGTTTCAATAGGCAATAGCAATTCAGATCCACACAATAACTATGCTCAGAAAGAAGAGGACAGAGAGAGAAGAACATCTATCAATACGATGTGTTTATATTTACCAATTATGGTGTGAAGATTAACCCCCTGGCCAAAGGGCTGGTAAGGGTCCCCGGGATAGATCAGGAGACAAAGACTTCAGGACAGGAATCAGGACAGGATACTTCACCTCTCTAAATACCGACGACTGCGTCGCACCCCTCTCTGACACTCTCTTCCGCCTCGTGGTTCTTCCGCGATCTTCTTTCTAACCCAATTAAGTTAAGTAGATGGTTCTGCATTCGATTTTCTTCATCAGCGTCTCACTGCATCAGCACCACCCCCAGCGCCGTCAGCATCCCGAGCTCTGCATCGCCTCTGCTCCCGTTAAGCTAAACTAACTAACTGAAACTACCTCAATTATACCTTTCCATAACCATGTACCACCCATTAATGTTTCAATTTTACAAAATACTAACTCTGATTGGACAGGCGAGGGGGGGATGATCGTCACACCATACTTACATTTCACTTATTTCTTTACACCATTGTCTTCAAATCCCTCCCCTCAAACTTTATTAAATCATTTCCTTTCCCATACATCTCCAAACTTTATTAATACAAAATGTTGCGATGTCATGAATAAAGCTCCTTCATATGAACTCTTCACCCTCATGTTCCCAGGGCACATCTTCGCTGGCCTTGGACGTGTGACAAGTCCTTACTCATCTTTATTTATTCTCTCTCTGGTGCGCATGCGTAGGGTCAAGTCAGTCAACTCAATTCAGACAAGTGTAGAGGGCCCACATGCGCACTAATAATAAAGTCAAAAGAAGAAATGTTATTTTCAAAAATAAATGGTTTCACTGTATACCACCAACCTCTACTCTAACCCACTTTATTTATTATTACCCTTTCTGCATTTGCGTTAGTATAAAACTTATATTCTATTTCAGCCAAGCAGGCGCCATGCATGTGAGCTTTCAAGCGGCCATTTTATCGCCTATTGCGCAGGCGCAAGAATTTCCCTCCAAGCATTAGTACGTCATACTACGTAGATGCAGTAGACGCATGTGCAGGAAGAGCCCTTGTTAAAGTGCGTTTTAGTTCTTCGTTCATGTTATTGCAATTAGTAAACACATAGGCAAGCTTCACTGTCCCGCGTGTCTTTTTCTAAATGCGAATTATTAATTACAAACACGTTGTTAGTAATTAGTTAGTAAGTTAAAACAAGAGGATTGCTTCCAAGCCAGTCTCATTTACGAGTCCTTGCTCCATCAATGTTGTAAGGCTATACACTTCAAACTCTTACATACGTCTTCCTTCCAATCCTTCCCACCATAATTGGAAATCAGGATGGTCTCTTAACACGCTATTTAGCCATTCTTCTATTCCGCTTGCTGTGGGATGGTAGAGGGCACATTTATGTGCAAATACTTTGTTTTTTAAGAACTTCTCTATCTCACATGACACAAGCTGTACACCATGTTCAGTCAATAAGATGCTCCGTATCCCCTCTCTAACCAAAACGTCTCTTAAAAATCCTGTCACAAGTGTTGTCTTAACACCACTGCTGATGCATGTCTCTTGCCATCTAGAAAACGTGTCAAAGAACACCAGCACATGAAATTGTCCAAAGCTACTAGGTAGAGGACCTAAAATATCTAGGCTACATCTTCCCAAGGATGTTCTGGTAATCTTTTTATCACTATGGGTTGCAGCCAAAGCTTAAGTATCTTATCATTCAGCAAACACTCATATAGTCCATAACCACTCTCTCAGTTTGAACATCTAAGCATGTCCGCCAATAACTCCTCCTTGGTCTTTGACACACCATGAAGATCCTGATGTCATAACCCTGTTCTCCTGAGCCTTTCTGGTGGAATCCGTATCACTATCCACACAAAAGAGTGGTAGGAACGGAGGATGTGGCTTAAAAATCTAGTGCAAGTGGCATGTGCTCAGGGCTAAAAAACTGCCCTCACTCATAAATTGTGACATGCTTCATCATTGGGCTTGCTAACTAACACCCCCGCAGAGACCAATGCAAACATAGAAATAATAGCGGGATCAACAAAACAATAAATGTGCAGTTAGTGATTTTTAAAAGTATCTCAGGTACATCCGCAGTTCTGCTTTATTCCTAGACTACCCGGCCAGGGTTAAAAATGAATAGGACGATGGTGAAAGAAAATTATTAGTACCCAATTCACCCCTCCTTACTGCATGTGCATCAACATGTTTCTGTCGATTTACCTTAGCCTTCAATAGAGGGTCTGCAGGGCCTTCATCAGGACCTCTAGAGCCCCTTCCTACCCCTCCTGTTCTACCTTCATTTTGTAGGTTTTAATCAAGGGTGTTTCCACTTCCATTTAGGGGACATGTAACACACACTTCCGTTGTATCTGTGGGTGTAAGAATTACCACAGTAAAGCAAAACTGTAAACCAACCTGCCTTTTAAAGATCGTTGGGTATATACATCCCCTAGTGTCTATTCAAGTTATACACTGGCACTACACAATCCCTCATATATTACACCCCCATGCAGGGTCACTGGGACTCAAATGATTGTATGTCCCTAACCACTCCTTTTGATCAAATCGACCAAAAGTCCCAATTTTTTTTTAGCAAATCAATGATTATAGAAAACATTATTGCACAGGTTTGTAACCATCCATTATTATTCCTGTTCCGAGACCTTATCCTCATAAGGCCCCATTAAGTGACCCTTTTCGTATGAGCCACTTACCGAGTTTCATCAGTAAGTGTGCTTGAAGTGGCGTAGGAGCTGCTCCCTGTAGCCACACACTGTGTAGAAATAATAAAATGTTAGTTTCAAGTAGTATTTCCTGCTATTACTGTTTCATGCGTCTACGTCCTTACATAGGGCTCGTTAACATAGTTTGCGAACCGCGTTCACTAGCCGTGTGTAACTCATTTAAAAATGGGCAGTCCCCGCCTCGATAGGTACATATTCTATCCATATGGTCAGGCTCGTTCAAACCATATGGTCTAACTCATTGAAATAGTTTGCAAACCGTGTTCACTAGCCATGTGTAACCGGTTAAAAACTGGGCAGCCCCCACTTCGATAGGTAGATGTTCCATCCATATGCTCAAACTCTCTCAAAGTACCTCTTGTACAAGCAGTTCAATGTTGTGGAAGCAACACATAACCCCATCTGCTGGGATGGGTGTGAAGCGGAAAACAACCCCCACCCCCGACTCCTTACTTCATCAAGGTGAGACCGCTGCCCGGCTTCGCTCTCCTCATGCCGTGTAGCTAGCGGTCTCACTCCACGGCTCCTCTGCTTTACGGGACCTTCCCCGATCACGTGGGGATGTCCAACCACGTGATCAGAGTAGTCTGGAGCATTGTGTGCGCTTCCTGGTATTCTGATTCTGGCCTTTTTACCGCGCCATCTTTAAATGGTGTGTGTTGATCAACTTAGATCACATTTTTCCAGAAAAAACACAACGCAGATCATACTTAGAACTATCGCTCTACCTCACATATTGTAATGTACCTAGCTGATCACTCCTTGAGTATGGGTATTGGTAAATTCATAAGTACATATTTAAACATGGTGTATCATCGTTAATCGATAATCAATCATTATACTTCACATATATTTTATTGTCTCTAGGTGTTCACTCATTTCCACGAATGTTGGTGCATACATATGTACGTCTGGGATAAGAGGTATATCATGGTGTCACTTAGTGCCTCATGCTGTATTGCATTCCACTGTTTCACAGGTTGTCTACGAGAGTATATTAAAGTAACTGTCACCTGTTCAGTGAATTCCACGGGATGTCATCATTTAGGCCCGTCTCGTGGCTGCGAAGCCTGTATACCCACTTCTGTTCCCTCAGGAGTAACAGTTTCTTGATGTCTTGTTTGGTGTTGTAAATAGTAGGTTTATCCAACACCGTCCAGAACAGTGATGTTTTTCCAGATAGTGTGTGGTGAACTTGGTATTGGGTTTCTGGCATCGTATGATACTTCTATGCTCCATGATGCGTATTTTAACTTTTCTGGTTGTCATACCAATATAAAGAATTTTACATGGGCATTTCGATCAAGCATATGACATTCTCCGAATTACAATTCGTGTGTCTCTTCTGCACCCATGGCAGTCCCACATCTATGCTCTTTGTGTCTCTCGTCAAATTACACACATCACACGAGCCACATCTAGTATGGCCTGTCAAGGAAGTTTTTCCCCATAGGCTCTGTGTTCTGTCTTGTGTTTTACTATGGGGTCTTGTGTGCACCAATAAGTCCTTCAGATTGGCACTCCTTCTGTTGGAGAACAAGGGTTTTTCCAAATGTAAACCATTTGAATTCAAAATGCGCCAGTTTTTTAACATAAGGCGCCTAATATTGTGTGAGGCTGTATTGAAGGTTGTGACACAGACAGAATTTTTCACGTTTGGTTTCTCAACTTTCTCCAGGAGACTCTCCCTATGCATGTTCGTTGCTCTTTCTCTTGCCTTTTTCACCACTCTCTCCGGATATTGTCTCGCACTGAGTTTCTTCGAGTGTAGAGTGGATTCATCCTGGAAATCTGTTTTATGTGTGCAATTCCTCCCTAAATGGAAGAATTGTCCCATGGGTAAGTTTTCCCTCAGGGACCTGAGGTGGAAACTGTCAAAAGATAGAAGGGCATTTTTATCTGTTGGTTTGTGGTAAACCCGAGTTGACAGAGTCCCTTCCCTTGGTTCAATTAGCAGATCCAAAAATGGGAGCTCTGTCCGTGTGATGGTCGAAGTGAAGTGTAGTAAAGGATTTCGACCATTGAGCCAGTGTAGAAAATCTCTTACTAACAGTTCATCTCCCCTTCAAATCAGTAAAACATCATTAATGAACCTCCGCCGTCTGGGTATGAATGTACTCCCTTTCAAATGCCCCAACGTACAGTCCTGCCAGGATTGGGGCAAATGTATTGACCATTGAAGTACCATTGGTCTGTAGATAGATGGTCCCCTCAAACTCAAAGTAGTTTTTGGTGAGGGCAATCTCTGCTAGGTTCAGAATGAAGGATCTAGGTGTATTATATGCCCATTCTTCTGCATATAGGAGACCTTCCACGACCCTCAGAGTTTCTCCCTGTGGGATATTGGTATAGAATGAATCGATATCCAACCCCACCAAAAACTCCATGGAAGAATCAAATTCCATATCTTTTATTAGGTTCAGTATATCTCTTGTACCTTGTACATAAGCTTCCATTGTTTGTACCAGCGGTTTGAAATAAAAATCACAGAATTGTGACAATACTTCGAGAATGGAGCCGATCCCCGAGAGGAATCTGTATCACACCTCTAAAGACTAACTTGTCTCTTTCTAATAGTTCATCTATAATATTCATAGATTTTCTGCAGCTCTCTCTGTATGCTACTTTGCTTTTCCAACCGTCTCTAATATACCTGACTACTTCTTGGAAAACATCACCTTTGCTTACTCTTTTTCTCCACTTTTGCCCAGTAATAATCCATCCTGATATCTTACACCTTAAAATCCATCAATTTATCTTCATCGTCGTCATCTTCACTTCCAGCCTCTGTAGACACCTACCTTGGTAAGCAATCAGCAATGTGGTTTTTGCACCTGGAATATACTCTACATCAAAAGTAAATTCCTGTTAAGAAATAACCCATTGGCTATTCTTTAGAAAACTGTATCAGTCCACTTTTAGTGAAAACTTCCTTCAATGGCTTGCGATCGACTTCAGTTTTGTAAACACTCTCCACTAGAACTTTCTCAAGTTCCTCAACACTAAATGAGTTACCAGGACTACTCGCTCTCATGAATAATTCAGCTCCAGATCTTAAACATGATCGTCCTCTGAGACTAAGCATCATTTTGTAACAGTAATGTTCCCAACCGCTTGACATTAGCATCAGTAATCAATATGGATTTAACTAAATGCCGTATGTTGGGAGCAGATGCTAAGTCAGCCTTTCCCTCACCAAATTCCTGCAGTGGTGTCATGTTAATATCAGCTGCCCTGCAGTGGTTGTCATATTGATAATGTCTGTCACTGAAGTGGTTGCCATGGTAATATCAGCTTTTTTTTCAGTGGGTGTCATGTTGCTAATGTCTATCATTGCAGTGGTTTGAATGTTAATATCAGTTGCCCTGCAGTGGATGTCATGTTGATAATGTCTGTCACTGCAGTGGTTGCCAGGGTAATATTAGCTTTTTTGCAGTGGTTGTCATGTTGCTAATGTCCGTCATTGCAGTGGTTGTCGTGTTGATAATGTCTGTCATTGCAGTGGTTGTAATGTTAATATTAATTATGGGCGGTGAACTCCGCTCCGCTCACGGAGTTTGCGGAGTTTTCTGCACTCTGCGTTACGCGGAGCTCCGAAAAACTCCGCTTCGCGTCGTGGAGCAGAGTTTTTTTCCTCGCTCGCATTTGTCAACGTCAAGTTGGTGAGCACAAGCGAGGAAAATCCACCTCCCGGTGAGATTTTTCCTCGTTAGCGATCGTCAACATCAAGTTGGCGAGCGCGAGCATGGAAAATCAACCTCCCGATCGAGGCAAGATGGCGGCCGCATCCGCGGCTTTGTAAGCTGACTCTTCCCCTGAGCCGAACCCCCCCCCACCTCCCTGCCCTGATGGACGAACTACTGGGTACTGCCCTCTGAGATGCTCTGGAGACTTTGCGTGAGCCGCCACGATCTACAAGCGCCGCCGTGCACCTGGCTGTTTGCTGCCGGCGTGAGGCTGCTGCTCTCCTTGCCGTGGCCGAGCATCCCTGCGGCTCCAATGCCGCCGAAGCCCGCAAGAGGTGTAAGAGGCCGCAGAGTACCCACAGCGAAGGGAGCTACAGCTGAGGCTGGATCGGGAGCGGGAATACTTCGGGCAGCTGGAGCGGGATCTCTTGACACCGGGGAGACGCTGAAGACTGGCCCCACCGCCCGGGGCCGGAAAACGCTACCAGCAATCTTCAAGACCCCGACAGAGACGGCAAAGGCAAAGAAGATGCAGGCAGCCGAGGTGGGGAAAAGAAATGCAGCCACAGCCAGCGCGAGCCCCCAGTTGAATGCAGAAGTGTCATATCAGCCCATTACACCTGAAGCACTCGGTGGCAGAGAGGTGAGCAAGGGTAATGGGAAATCTCTGATTATGGATTGGGGGGCCACCGCCGAAAATGGTTGATCCCGAGACTGTGGCAGGGGATGCCCGCCTGGTGGGGGTGAGGGGGAAGCTGCGTCAGCTAACCCCCGAACGGAGAATGAGGGTCTGGCAGTGACTAAAGGTGGAAAAGGGGCCTCAGAGAGAACCCCTAGAGGGAAAAAAGCTAAAGAAAAAGGAGTAGTAGAAAGTCATACCCTGATAACGGAGGACCAATTCTGCAATATTGATAACAAGGGTGTCCCGAAAGAGGCGGACTCCGGTGATAAGTTCTTTTCAATGTCAGACCCCTTGAACTCTTTAAGTGATGAGAGCCTGGGTGGTTTAAAAGATTGGACTGGTGAAGAATTTAC
The DNA here is from genome assembly GCA_963921515.1 of Calotriton arnoldi. Lineage (NCBI taxonomy): Eukaryota > Metazoa > Chordata > Amphibia > Caudata > Salamandridae > Calotriton > Calotriton arnoldi. The sequence goes on from CAWUFW010011257.1 coordinate 398,217, forward strand.
CCAGAGCGATGGAAGTGATGGAAGTAACATGCACCCCGAGGAGGAGGTTACCCGCGCCACAGGAGGGGGGCCCTTAACTAACCCTTTAACTGTGTGAAAGCAGAAAGAGTGCGGAAAGGCACTCATGACAGAATCTAAAGGGGCCACAGGCTCATTGGTATGGGATTACTCCTTTTCGCCTAACCTTGGGGGTGACGGAGATGCAGTCATAGGGAATGCAGCAGCTGGAGGAGTGGAAAATACAGAGGAAATTTCACTCTCTATTATCTATAAAAGTATTATGGCACATAGGGAGGAGACCCGGTCAGAGAGTCTAAAAACTCAAGGCGCATACCGAAAGCTGCAGAACTCCATTCGCAGAGTGGCTAAGTCCTGCACAGAATTTGCAGCCAGGATTGGGGAAGCCGAGACTCGGATCTCCACGCTGGAGGACGAACGTGTTACTCAAACAACCCTTACGGATTCTTTAAGATCGCAGAAAGACGATACCATGTGGAAGCTAACGGACATGGAAAATTGTTTAAGAAGGAACAATTTGAGAGTCTTGAGCATCCCTGAGGGGGCGGAGGGAACGGATGTGCGGAAATTTATTGTAGATCTTTTTTCAGAGGCATTCCCCGAGCTCACACAGTGGAACTGGAACTTAGAGGTTCAAAGGGCGCATAGGTTTCCCTTCAAGCAGCAAGTAAGATCAGGGTAGCTCGTAACTAAACCAAGAGCCATATTAATTTGTTTGAATAATTTCTTGGCTCGGGAAGCTATTTATGATTTAACATGGTGTTAGAACTGGGGGTCTCTAGTTGGCAATGGTATACACCTTTGTCCAAATAGGGACCCTTGCTTCTAGTCAGGGTAAGGGGGATACACGACTAAAATAACCCCTGCTCACCCCCTTGGTAGCTTGGCACGAGCAGACAGGCTTATCTCAGAGGCAGTGTGTTAAGCATTTGTGAACACATACAGTAATACAGTGAAAACACTACAGATGGACACCACACAGGTTGAAGCATGGGTGCTGTACACATGGCAGTCTTCAGGGCGTCAAAAGCTTTCTGACAGGTGTCAGTCCAGTTCACTTTCTTGGGCTGCTTCCTGGAAGTCAGCTCAGTCAAGGGTGCACAATGTTGCCATACCCCTTGACAAACCTCCTGTAGTACCATGTGAGTCCTAAAAAGGCTCTCACCTCTGTCTGGGTCTTTGGGGGTTCCCAAGCCAGGATGGTCTAAATCTTGGGCTGTAGGGGCACCACCTGGCTGCTCCCAACCTGGTGTCCGAAGTACACCACGGAATCCTGCCCGATCTGGCACTTACTCGCCTTGATCATGAGGCCTGCCTTGCGCAGTGCCATCAACACTTCCCAGAGGTGGTGCAGATGTTCTTCCCAACTGGCGCTGAGCACTGCAATGTCATCCAGGTAGGCGGCGCTGAAATCCTCCAGTCCAACCAACACCTGGTTGACCAACCTCTGAAAGGTGGCAGGGGCATTCTTCATCCCAAAGGGCCTAACCCGGAATTGGTAGTGCCCATCTGGTGTGGAGAATGCTGACCTCTCTTTGGCCCCATCAGTTAAGGCGATCTACCAGTACCCAGATGTTAGATCAAACGTGCGGAGGTACCGGGCAGCCCCCAATCGATCAATGAGCTCATCAGCTCTGGGGATGGGGTGTGCGTCAGTCCTGGCGACTGAATTGAGTCCTCGGTAGTCCACACAGAACTGGAGTACGGGTGTGGCACCAGGCACGGCAGCTTTTGGGACCAAGACCACTGGGCTGGCCCAAGGGCTGTGAGAGGACTCAATCACCCCTAATGCAAACATCTTGGATACCTCCTGCTTGATGTGAGCTCTGACCCTGTCAGTCACTCTGTAAGCCTTGTGCTTCACAGGAGGGCTGTCCCCAGTGTCCACGTCATGGACGCACCACTCAGTGACACCAGGAACCAGGGACAACAGATCAGAGAATTGTCCCAACAGTTGGCGACAATCTTGCTGCTGTTCAGGGGTCAGTGTGGCAGAGAGGCTGACACCATCCACTGACCCATCTTGCTCTGTTGCAGACAGGAGGTCAGGAAGAGGCTCCGTCTCCTCCTCCATTCTATCATCCGTTGCTAGGAGCATGCCCACTTCGGACCTTTCTAAGTGGGGCTTCAGACGGTTAATATGCAGGACCCGCAAAGGGTTCCTAGGAGACCGCAAGTTCACCAGGTAGGTGACATCACTCTTGCACTCCACCACCTCAAATGGTCTGGTCCACCTGTCCTGGAGCGCACAGGGCTCTACAGGGGCCATGACCCAAACTTTCTGACCAGGCTGAAGCTCAATCAGAGTGGCATTCTGATCGTACCACCGCTTCATCTCTTCCTGGCTGGCTTTCAGATTCGCCTCAGCGAGTTGCATTTAATCGCCTGGTCTGGTTCCTGAAGGCCAGCATGTAACTGAATACATCCTGGGGAGGTTTCCTGGGAGATTGCTCCCAGCCTTCCTTGACCAGACTCAAAGGTCCTCTCACCGGGTGACCATACAGGAGTTCAGAGGGACTGAACCCTAGGGACTTCTGTGGCACCTCACGGTAAGCAAAAAGCAGGCATGGCAAGAGGACGTCCCACTTACGCCTCATAGGTTCCTCAAGACCCATTATCATGCCTTTGAGGGTCCGGTTGAATCTCTCAACCAGCCCATTACCTTGGGGGTGGTAAGGAGTGGTGCACTTATAGGTAACACCGGACTCCTGCCACAGGGACTTCATATAGTTGGATATGAAGTTTGAACCACGGTCTGACACCACCTCTCTGGGGAACCCCACACGGGAGAAAATCCCCATCAGTGCACATCCCACCATGGGGGCCGTCACTGTCCTGAGCGGGATGGCTTCCGGATACCGGGTAGCATGGTCCACCAAGACCAGGATAAACCTGTTGCCCATGGCTGTCTTGGGGTCCAGTGGCCCCACAATGTCAATGCCCACCCGTTCAAAGGGGGTACTGACTACAGGGAAAGGTTGGAGAGGAGCCTTGTGCTTCCTTCCACTTTTCCCACTTGCCTGGCAAGTTTGACAAGTCCTACAATGAGTGTCTGAACTCTTCAGCATCTGGGGCCAATGAAAGTGGGAGACAAGCCTTTCAAAGGTCTTGTTCTGCCCCAGATGTCCAGCTAAAGGCACATCATGAGCCAAACCCAGTCTGAAGGCTCTGAAGCGCTGGGGTACCACCAACACACGGGCTGACCCAGGCTCAGCAACCTTAGGCTCGCTATACAAGAGGTTGTTCTCCCAGTAGATCCAATGTGATCCAGACTGATCACCTGCTGCCTGGGCTGTGGCCTGTTGCCGCAAACCCTCAAGAGAAGGGCACTTCCTCTGCTCCTCACAAAAATCCTCCCTGGAGGGGCCTCCTTCTTGCTGCCAATGGGTCAGCTCAGGCAGGTCCCCCAGTTCGGCCACTTGTTCCCCTGTAGGTTCCAGGGCATCCCCCTCAAGGTCTGCCTCCTCCTGGACCGTGGGAACTATGGGGGCCGGTTTCCCGCGCCCCTCACCTCTTCTCTTTAAGGCAGGGGTCTGGGCCATATTTTCACCCTTACTGGCTGCCATAGACCGAGTGGTCACACACGCCCACTCAGGAAGACCCAACATCTCTAAATGAGACCTTCTCTCCACCTTAGCCCAAGGGGAGCTCTCCAAATCAGTTCCCAACAGACAATCAACAGGCATGGCTTGCCTCACAGCTACTTGAAGAGTACCTGAGACCCCCCCACTCAAAGGGAACTTGAGCCACCTCACACCGGCTCTGTGAGTTGTCCGCGGCAACTGCAGGGAAGAATGCATGGGGAAAACCTGCTCTCTGGACACTAGCCCGCAATTGACAGCTGTCACACTAGCCCCAGTGTCTCTGAGAGCTTCCACCCTATGGCCATTGATGGTCACCCACTGCCTGTACTTCTTAGTGTTATCAGGCAGCTGGGTCTCAGGGACCATCTCAAAGTCTCCTAGCGAGACAAGGGACATTTCTGCGGGACTCCACCCACCTTGGGCACCCATCTCCTCCCCCCCAGGGCTAAACTCGCCATCTGACGGGGTGGTGCACGTGGTGGTGCTTTGGAATCCCTCATGGGACACTGTGCATCATACCAACGGTGGCCCATGTGACCACACGTGAAGCACTTAGTGGGGCCCCTGTGAACAGGTTTACCTGTCGGGCCTCTTGCTTTTTCTCAGGGGGAGGCTGGGAACCCTTCCCTTAGTTCACTTGGGAATTACTTTGGGGCCCTTTCTGGAACTCCCTCTGTTTACCCTTGTCCCCCCCACTCTTCTGCTGGGGACCCTGCCCACCTTTGGTGAAGTCTCCCACGTGACCCTTGTGGACCCGGGTGCTGACCCAGCGGTCCGCCTCCTCAACAAGCTTCCTAGGCTTAGTTAACTTGCTATCAATAAGGTGCTGGCGTAGCTCTGGAAAACAATTAGCAGACAAGTGCTCCCATGCAAACAAATCATAGAGCTCCTCAAAAGTACTCACTTTGCTACCCTTCACCCAACCATCCATAGCTCTGCAAAAGAAAGACTGATACTCCACCCAGGTAGTTGCCTCCAGTTTCTTACAATTCCTGAACCTCTGTCTATAGAGTTCTGGGGTCAAACCATACCTTGTCATCAGGGCTTCCTTCATGTGGGCATAAGACATCCTATTCTCACTGGGTAGGTCTAACAACGTAACCCTCCCCTCACTCACAAAGCGGACCCACAACCCCGCTCCCCAATCCTTCTCAGGGACCCGGTGGGCCAACATTGCTATCTCATAGGCTGCAAACCACTGCCCAATAGCTTCCTGTCTATGGAATTCCTTTATGGCATCCTTGGGGATATGGACTCTGCTTTCTGCAGGCACAGATGGTGCGCTGCCACCAGAGGGATTGATTTCTAAGCCTTTTGCTTTGAGCTCTAACTCCCTCAACATTCTCTCATGCTCCAACCTCATTCTCTCTCTCTCCAAGGATAACCTGCTATTCTCTAGGTCCCTCTGACCCTCCATTTTGAGCCTGGCCATCTCCAGCTTGTGCACCCTGTCTCTTTCCCTGTCTTCCAGCTCTCCTGGGGACGGGCCTTTGGAAGAGACGCTACTGCCAGGCGGGGACGGTACCCCTTCCCTGGCTTGAATCGATGGTATATTCAGCTGCCCTTCTGCATCCCCAACTGGCTCCACCACCAGTTATGAGGTATTTCTTGCTTCCACCCAGGCCCTCAGCTCCTTTTGGTATTCATCCTTTTTGGCAATGCCTGGGGTAGCAATTTTAAATTTTTTGCAAAAGCGCTTTAGCTGTTTCACATTGTAGGTTTCCAACCTCTCTTCCTCAAAATCTAGATCCATAGATGCAACAGATGCTGGTCGGCTCATGGTAGTAAGAATTGGCAGTTCTCAGAAAAAATAACAGTCCAAGTAGAAGAAATTCTACCAAAAAAGTATGTGGTTGCATTTGGTCTGCATTCACTAGTAGTGTACACCAATCACTGTATATGCGTCACAAATGCAAGTCCAGAATCCTCACCGCTGACCACCAATGTTAGAACTGGGGGTCTCTAGTTGGCAATGGTATACACCTTTGACCAAATAGGGACCCTTGCTTCTAGTCAGGGTATGGGGGATACACTACTGGACAACCCCTGCTCACCCCCTTGGTAGCTTGGCACGGGCAGACAGGCTTATCACAGAGGCAGTGTGTTAAGCATTTGTGAACACATACAGTAATACAGTGAAAACACTACAGATGGACACCACACAGGTTTTATAAAAATAAGTATTCTTTATATAGACTTAACACAAGACCACAAACGACAAAAATCCACAATACTGTACTCAATATAGACTTAAAGTCTATATTGGTAGAAGTAACTTAGTTCAAGTTGATGATAAATGCGACACGTTTCTCACAAAAGTACCTTGGATGCGTAACGCAAAACAAACAAGGGGTCCGCAGGGAGGGCAATGCGGCGAGCAGGCGCCTCGATGCGATGCGATGAACCGGTGCAATGCGATGAGAGTGCGCCCTTGATGCGATGCGACAACGTGAAGATGATGCGTGCACCCCCGACGGCCGTGCGGCAAACTCTGTACCTTTGGAGCCGCGACAGGCCCTGCGAAACGCCTCTCCGGTGATGTGACGGCAGGCAGCTGCGACGGCGACACGCTTCTCCTGTGATGCGACTGCATGCAGCTGCGATGAAGACACGCTTCTCCGGTGATGCGATGGCGACCCTTGCGGTGGTGACACGCTTCCCCGGTGATGCGACGGCAGGCAGTTGCGATGAAGACATGCTTCTCCGGTGATGCGACGGCAGGCAGCTGCGGCGAAGACACGCTTCTCTGGTGATGCGGCGGCGGCCTCTGCGGCGGCGACACGCTTCTCCGGCGATGCGACGGCAACAGCTGCGTCAGCGACACGCTTCTTCTCATTGAGTCGCGCTTCCAGCTCCCAGCGACACGCAGGCTTCTGCAGACAGAATCCCCAGCAAGGGAATTCAGGAGGGAGTTGGTGGTGAAGTCTTGTAGCCCTAAGACTTCAGCAGGAGGCAAGCTCTAGTTCAAGCCCTTGGAAAAATATTCTGCAAGATGATGAAAGTTCTTTGAAAGTTCCTTCTCCTTTCCTTGGCAATGAAGACCACTGCAGGCCAACCCAGCAAACAGCACACTGGCAGGGGGACAGTCCAAACTCCTGCAGCTTCCTTGGTTCTTCTCCTTGGCAAAGGTTTGTCTTGTTGTTCCAGAAGTGATCTAAAGTTCTGGGGTCTGGGTCCCCCTTTTTTATACCCATAAATCCTTTGTCTCTGGAGTCAGAGAGTGTCTGTACCTAGTCCAAACCAGTTCTGGGTGCATTCTGCCAGTGCACAACTTCTTCCTTTGTCAGTGTGGGCCAGGGTCATCAAACACACCACAGGAGGTGGAGCCAGTATTGTGGAAGGGAGGCACAGCCCTATGCAGGCCCAGGTGCTACTCCTCCCACCACTCCTCATGCAGATAGGTCTATTCAGCCTAGTGCTGACTCACCCTGTCTCCTGGAGTCCCCCAACCCCTGTCACTCACAAAACCAGACATACAATACACAAGCTAGCAGAGGCAGGCTGGATGGTTAGGCAAGAAAATACCTACTTTCTAAAAGTGGTATTTTCAAACACAGAATGTTAAAACCAGCTTCACTAAAAGATGTATTTTATCATTCTGAGTTCAGGCATACTAAATTCGAATTTCTACCATGTTCCCTGGGTCAGTTAGGATTATAAGATGTTATAATCAATCTGCCCATTCTGGCCTATGGGGACAGGTAGCCTTGCAATAGTGAAAAACGAAATTGGCTGTAATTCACTATCAGGACATGCTACACATATCAGGGCATGTCCTACCTTTTACATACAATGCACCCTGCCCTTGGGCCTACCTTAGGGGTGACTGATATGTAGAAAAAGGAAGGTTTAGGGACTGGAAAGTGGGTGCACTTGCCAAGTCGACATGGCAGTCACAGACTGCACACAGGCTCTGCAATGGCAGGCCCGAGACACACTTTACAAGCTGCTTCTGTGGGTGGCACAACCAGTGCTGCAAGCCCACCAGCAGCATTTGATTTACAGGCCCTGGGCACCCATGGTGCACTATACTAGGGTCTGACAAGTAAATCAAATAATCCAATCATGGAGTCACTAATCCATACATCAATTTACCATATGGAGCACTTGCACTGTGGCACTGAATAGCAGTGGCACAGTGCCCAAAGCATCTAAACCAGCAAAACATATCAAAAACAGAGGAGGCAATCAGTAAAAAATGGAAGGGAGACTCACGCCAATGGTTCCAGGTCTAACAAGTGTTTACACCTCTCACTCATAGGGCGCTGTAACTTGATGAAAATGAACATCTTGCCTAAGGTGCTGTATTTTTTTAGGTCGGTTCTTTTAGAGCTCAACAGAATACAGTTACAAAATTTGCAATCTATTTGTGGAAAGTTCTTGTGGGGTCAGAAAGAAGCTCGGAGAGCAATGAAGTATATTACTCTCCCTAGATCTCGGGGTGGCTGGGCTCTATTATTATGCTTCCCTTCTTCAAATCATGAGCATTTTAATAACTGGAGAAAAAAGCAATATTTCAGCCGAATCACCTTCTATTTACTATATGCTGCTAGGCGCGGAAGCAGACAGATGTTTTTTAAAGGTAATTGAACCAAGCTATTATAAAAAGACTCTGTTTAAGGTATTAGTGGCAGCTTCTAAAGTGTGGAAACAAGTTCGTAAGAACCTGAAAATTGGGAGAATCAATTATTACACTCCTATTCACGCAACACAGCTACTTCCTCCCATTTTTTGGGATACGATTATGGGCAGGTGGAAATTGAAGGGGATCTCAATCATTGGGGATTTTTACGATAATGGCAACCTCTGCACTTTTGCGCAACTGAGGGAAATGTATGGATTGTTAAATGTAGATATTTTCAAGTATCTACAGATACAGGATTACTTAGGTAAAAAGAAATTACAGCTGGGGATATGGAGAAAAAGGATATGATGGAAGTCATTAAGTGTAGGCGGAAAATAGGATGCCTTTACGGGAGCCTTCTGGAAATGCAGGAGGACGATCTGGAAGAGCAGGATAAGAAATGGAATGACAGACTGGGGCATGGTGAGGGGCATTTACAGAGATCGGTTGACTTGGCAGGGGAAATTTTGATCGCCTCAAGCACTATAAAACCATCTATAATCTGTATCACACGCCTTTGAAGATGCTGAAGTGGGGCGGGGGTAATGATGGTAAATGCTTCCGGTGCGGAGCCGAGGCAGCAGACAGTCTGCATGTTTTTTTGCATGTACGAAATTACAGCAACTCTTAGTGGGGATAGAACATTTCTTAACCTCTGTGACGGGGGGTAGAAATCACGCTTACCCGAAAGCCATGCTGTTAGGCTTGGCAGAGGAATCATTGGCCAGACGTGGTACACCAAAGGTTGGATACATTATATTTATGGCCACTGCTGTAGCACGGCTCTGTATTTCCTCAGCATGGCTGCAGAAAGAATCACCATCTTTTGAAATGTGGAAAGCCAGGTTTTTAGCTTTCTTTAGTTTAGAACACAATCTATATTCTCTCAAGGGCCCTTGTAGGAGGAATTTGGGTTTGAAAGTTTCGGGAGCCATAATTGATGAATAATGAATTATAAAAATTTTGTGTCTTTTTTTTTTTGCACCCTTTATTTATTCTGTCGTGCCTGCCAGTTTCTGAATGTTGTAAGTTCATACTAGCCTCTTCCAAGATCAGGGATCTCGGCTAGTGTTGCCAGGTGAAAGTGGGCTTTGGGGACTGGTTAGAAAGCAGGTGTAGGAAGCTGGCTCTCTATGTACTATACGAAAAAGAGGTGTAGTTTGCAGAGAGTCCAGTGGATCCCCAGGGGCTTTAAAGAGGCTAAAGTAGATAATTTTAATGCTCTCTTTGGTGGGAGTGTGGGCGAACAGTTAGGCTTATCAGAGGGAAGTGTTAAGCATTTGTTGTACACACAGTGGCAATAAATGTGTCACACACTCGATGAATAAATCCAATTTCTAAAAAAAACTTGGTTATATCTATTTTGTAGAACTCTGAACTTCATCTTAGGCAAATATGTTTTGCAATAGAAATACTTTTCAATGTAAAAGTGGACACAGTGCAATTTTAAGACTTTGCAATGTTAGCCTACGGGAGGAAGAAAACATTTGACATACAGATAGGTAACATTGACTTACAAAAACAGTATCCGGGACTTAAGGTCAGTATTGGACAAGGTTCTGTTCAGCACCAACAGTGTACCACCAGTGGCACAGGGCTGGCCGGGTGCAGGGTGCAAATATGGTGTTGGGGGCCCAATGCAAATAAATGGGGATCAGGGCAATCGGACAGATGCTGCTTAGAGGTAACAATGTTGAACAAGTGTGCATTAATCTTCTCCTTGGACATTATTGAATAAGTATGTAAAAAACGTGTTCATTGCCTCTTTTTGACTAATTTGTAATTAATGTATATAATAACATTTTAATTCTAATTGTTTACCATGGGAATAATTACTTAATTGGATGTAACCTTGGTGTGGTACTGGTTGATTGATTCCCTTATATGCGGTTTCCCGCTATTTAGGTAAACCATCTCCATTCCCTCTATGTGTTTCCTTAACATGGCGAATAATTTCATGTGCACGTTAAGGTTAAACTACTGTTATTTTAATATTTATTGCTCTTTTGAAAAAAAAACCCCTCAATGCCTTTTCAATTACCATAAAGTAATTTCCCTGCTCCTTTGTATACATGCTGTGCCAACTGCCTCACTCCCTTGGTCTTTCTTCTCATCCTGGCAGACAGCTGTATGTCTGCCCTCACTTTTCCTTTCATTCTTTCACTACCGATAACCGGATAACTCCGTGTCACGGCAATCTCTTAGATGCCTGCGCACGTTTCCGGTTTGCCTAAATATTTAAGCCCATGTGCACATCGGATCTGTGTTACCGACCATCGGCAAACAGACTGTGCAGTTTTGCTGTAAGCACGTATTACCGTGCACCGCGGAACGATTATTCCCTTAAGGTAAGAAGACGAACACTATATCATCTCTATACATCCCTGACACATGGGGCCTTGTGGAAGCTAAACAATTGGCTTCTTTTATTACAGGAAACAATTTCAAAGCGGACATCCCACCAATTGCTGGCCCGCATTCTTTATTAGTCACGATTCAGTGTCTGTTCTTCGGTAAGATTTCCTATCTTATTTCATAGTTTTGAAGTTTCCCTTATGCATCCGAGCACGACAACATGCTCCTTTTGTCCCCTTTCTTATAGTTCCGCCCTAGATCTTGACCTACATTTCTTCCTCCTCATCGTGATCGCCAGTTCATACCCTCAACAGGGGTAAGTGTCCCCATTGATCGACAAGTGGCCAATTAATAGAGGAGCTTCTATCCCCTTAACCCCTTACTTATTTCCTTTTCCTTTCTACCACCAGAACCCAGCAGGGTCTCCCTGTGAGTATTTCCTCTTTATTTCACTCACTGTTGGCACACAATATTCCTCACCAGAATTGCGCGGTTGACAATCTAGGTAATTCCTTGTCCTTGGTAACATCAGCTATTACTAGTATGCTGTTACTAGGTCCATATATTATCTTATACAAATTTCATTCTTTTCCCAGATGTTCCCAGTATCATAGGTCCTGATGAGACCCCACATTCTAGAGAGGGTCGAAACGCCGTCGACACCTTTTGATGAAAAACGAACCACTGACATAGCACTTATTATTGTATAAAGTTGCTATATATGATGTATAAATTTCAGATATGGTCGTTTGATAAATAGTGAAACCTTGTAAATATTGTCACATTGTGTCACTCAACTGTTAGGTTCATGTTACACTTGGGACACTTCTTCACAAATGCCTTTGTATAATTTTTGTATATGGTGTGAATAATACAAATATATGTGTATAACAAAAATCCTTGGTATTTTGGTTTTCTCTCTATGACATCCTTATAAACCCCTTTTTTATCGCGATTGTGCACTTATATATTATATACAGATACATATTATCCCACAGGAACCGTTGTTTTCTTGTAATACTCAGTTACCCTGGTTCCGTAGTGAGTAGGGTTCCCTTGTCCTCCTTTTTCGACTAGAGGTAATTAACAGCGGCTTGGAAAGCCAGTCTCCGGTGGTTGCAGCAAAGCACTGGGCAGGATCCAGCACAACACCAATACTCCATCACCAGGGCACAGGGGCGGCCGGGTGCAGGGTGCCAACACAGTGTTGGGTGCCCAATGTCAAGCAATGGAGAAAGGCAATATCGGAAACGGGCTGCAGGCTCAGACCACGAGGCCGGTTGACAGAAACCAACAGCTGGCGAGGTAAGTTACGATGCTCAGGGACGTAGAGACACCTTTGGTCTTCTTCACCAAGGCCCAGGGCAGAATGGTGCATAGGTATCTTTTGGAGTCCAAAATGGCTTACAGTGGCAGGTCACGTTTGAGGCCATCTCCATGCAGAGGCTGCAGGCGATGTCGAGGAGTCCGGGAGGGGTCAACTCATGCTGGACTCGGGCTCTGGAGCATTGTGGAACCTCACTGGGACTGATGGGCCACTTATACTCGGGCCGGAGGCATCAGGTGCAGAGGTGGAACCGGGAGCAGGGCTTTGCGGTTTCTTCAGGTCACAGAGTTCTTGCTTGAAGTTTGTTGCTAGTGAGCAGATGCACTGTTCTTAGGAGATCTTGATCTTTGTCAAAGGCAGGCAGTCCTACAAAGGCTTTGGAGGTCACTTTGGTGCTTGATCATCGAGGGCTGCAGAAAGGCCGTTAGGGTTTGGGCCAAGTCAGTAGTTCTTTGCCGTCTCCTCTGCTGGTGCGACTCTGTGGTGTCCAGCTCTTCTTAGGTTGTCATAAACTGAAGTTAAAGGTCTGTAAATGCCACCCAAATTCTAGATTTAGGGTGGCTACAAGGGAGTGACAGGAAGTGACCAATGGGCCCCTTACCCAGGGTGTCTACACCCTCTATTATGCTCACCTCCTGTGGAAAGGGGGCATAGTCCTAGCCCTGATTGGATAAGTCTCATCATCTTCAAGATGGTGGGCACTGAAGAGTGTACTTCACCTTGCCTCCAGCACCTGAGAGGTTATGTTGGCAAAGGGGGCCACGCCCCCCTACTCTAGCAGAGTTTTCCCACCTGTTCCCCTGCGAAAAGGAGGTGAGGACAGGAAGGGGGGCCTACTCCTTCTAACAGGAGAGGCTGGGGTCATGTTTCAAAGGCAGCAAGGCCTTCGGAGCTCCCCTCCATGGATAGCTCTTCCTGACCAGGGTGAGGTGTGAACACCTCCACCCAGGAAAGGCATTGTTCTCGACCTCCTAGCATGGAGGTGCTCACCTCATGAGGTCACAACACCGTCTGGTGGTAGCAGGCTGGCTTAGGCCAGTTGGTGACCACATTAGGAGTTGGTAGATTTCAGGGGACCCCTCCAAGGGGTCCTCTGAGTGCCATTCTTAATAAATCTGACACTATAATCAGTGCAGGTTTATTATTATGAGATGTTTGGTACAAAACATCCCATACTTCAGTGAAGCCATAATGACAAGTGTTCAGTCCATGTACTTACTATGGCTTCCCTGGTCACTTACAATGCCCAGGAATTGATATGGGTAATGCAGATATGCCCTCATAGGAGATATAGTGCACCCTGCCTTAGGCTGCTAGAGGGGTATCTAATCAATATCTCATGCAGTGTCTGTAGGCATGGCACACAGGGATGTGTGCAATGTCGACTCTTCAGTTTTGTCTGCACCAAGACAAGCAGACTGCAGTGGCAGCATGCATGTGCTTGGTGAGGGGTCCCTTAGGGTGGCACAATTCGTGCTGCAGGCCTTGGGGACGCGCTTTTGACCCCAGGGCCCTTGGTACAAGGGGTACCTTTTACTAGGGACTCATATGGGAGCTAAAGTTGTGTCAATTGTGGAAACAATAGGTACAGTTTTTAGGGAAAGATCACTGGTACTGGTACACTCAAAGTTGCATCAAAAACCAGGCAACAAAACGGCGGGGGTGCAGCAGGTGAGTAAGCAAGAGTTCCCTCTCACTGGCCTCACACAGTGCCATCTCCACGGATGTGACTGCCCCAAGATGAGATAGAAAGGAGTAAGATGAGGAGAAAATCCCTAGAGGGGAGTGTTCCCAGGGTTCCACACACTGAGTTGCTTGTGTCTGAGGCGAGAGTGCCTCTCCCTGTAGCTCAGACCTTCTGTGTGTGAGTATGATGGAGCGATATTGGCAATACTGAATAACACAAGCAATCCCTAGCATGTTGTCTACACTGGAGTGACCGATACGATGAACAATGATCTATTAATCCACTTGCATTTATTCCCTGCACCTATGCAACAGTTAGAGCAGCACAACTAGGCCCATAATCACTGTGGGACAGAATGCACTTAGTCCACCCTGGAGTGAACTGCTACATAATGCTTTAAGCCTGATAGAACGCAGTCGAAGCACTTGGAGCAGACTAAGGCGTAGTAGCGAATGACAAATGGTGTAGGGCTTGAGGTATGCCAGGATCAAATGGTCAGTGAGGACAGACCGCCAGTAGAAGCTGGTGGCTGCAGTGCATCCTGGGAGCCAGTGCTGGGTAGAATGGACATTTCTGTTTCTTTATTTTCAATCAATCAATCTGAATTTATAAAGTGCGGCTAATCCCCCAATAGGGTATCCAGGCGCTTGCAGGCCCTGGAGGCTTATTCGAACAGACAGGTCTTGCGGGCCGTTCAGAATTCCGGAAGTGAGGTGATGGTCTGCAGGTGTGATGTGGGAGAAGGAGCATTCTCCACTCCTGCTTCGGTAGATGCAGGGAGTATGGGCATGTGAAAGTAAGGTGGAGTGTAGTCTTCTCGACGGTTGGTGGAAGTTGAGTTAATGTAGGTGGGTCCTTGGTTGTGTAGAGCCTTGTGTGCGTGGATCAGCAGCTTGAATTGGCATCTCTTCTGTACAGGGAGCTATCCTAGTTGCCTGAGGTAGGGTGTGATGTGGGTTCGTCCACTCACAACTAAAATTACCTTCTCATTTTTTCAACAGTCCTTTTAATTATGCCTTGGACCAGACCTTTAAAGCATCCTGTTCAATCTGGAACACAATTTCCACCAAAAACAGTATTAACCCGACTTCTCGAAGCATTAGATTCCTTAAAATATTCTTTTCACTACTCCACAGGCGGTGTCCCCAACAAACTACCGCCTCTGCACCAGCGCGACGGTACTAACCGGCCTCCTTCCAGTGTAATGGCTTGGACAGCTACGTGGTGTTCAAGAGAACACAATCTGCATAGAATTTTGACCCTCAATTTTATCCATAAAGGCCCATTTCTCCACTTTGCTTCCATCGCATATTAAAGGGTCCGACATGTAACTGCCAAGTCAAAAGCAGATTCTTTTCATGCCTTTCCCTTTCAAGGACCTCACATTGCAGTTTCCCTAATGTTAAGAAATCATTCCAGCCGCCACTGAGGGATATTTCTGATATGTCCTGACCCTTTTCTATAGAGCAATAGTTTATGGGTGTTTGCACCCAGTATTGAGTGATTTGTACCACAAAATCCACACCTGTATCAGTGTCGGCTCTGGGAGTTTCATTTAATCTGCAGTTAATATTGTCCTCAGTGGTGGCAGAAACTGCTCTCTAAGCTGTATTTTTTTATGAATATTTAGAACTGATATTCTGTATTAAGAAACATAACTTAGATAGAATCAAATACTGATGTGTTCAAGTTAATGGAATAACATTTTGAATATGTAAAGAATTTTAATTTGAAAAATGAGGTCAATACAACGACCTGCATTATGTGTAGGTTGGTGTGCCAATTGTCTCAATCCAAACATTGTTGGGCCATATACAAGGTCTTTAGTTCCTATTAAATATGTAGAATTAGATTGGATATTAAAATTACATTAAAAAGCCAATAAATTGGTGGTAGTAAGAGCTAAAAAAGCTATGAGTTGATTAAATTCAAGAACAAATTATTTTGCTTGTCCAGGTGGTTGACAGTCAAGATGGCAAGTAATTCATTTTATGGCAACAATGATATATCCACAGCAAATATTTCTACTCATTTTATTCTCTCAAGACCAATAATATGGGGAGAGGATGTGACGGAAGCACCAGAGATGCCGACTTTGGAACTGAGGGACCAGGTTTGAGTCTCGGCGTCGGCTCAACATCCTGTGATTCTGGGTAAATCACTAGGGGCCTGATTACGATCTTGGCGGACGGGATACTCTGTCACAAACATGACGGATATTCTTTCTGCTGCATTACGAGTTCTGGCAGAGTAAACCTGTTCGCCAATCAAGCCCTTAATCTCCCCGTGCCTACCAAAAATGAATTTGTCATTGTGTAAAGTAACTGGTGCTCATGTAAAGCGCTGCGAAACCTTCGGGTCAGGTTTGCAGTATATAAAAACTGCAATTAAAATAAGACTGATTCATTTAATTCGTTTTCTATGTAAAAAATCCTTTTATACTAATTCTATCCACATAGTAATTCTTCTATCTTTCTAGAATTGCTTCATGTTAGAAATGGGGGTCTCTTGTTGGCAATGTTTTGCACCTTTGTCCAAGTAGGGACCCTTCTTCCTAGTAAGGGTAAGAGAGTTAAACTCCTAAAATAACCCCTGCTCACCCCTTGGTAGCTTGGCACGAGCAGTCAGGCTTATCTTAGAGGCCGTGTGTAAAGAATTTGCACATAACCAACAGTAATACAGTGTAAGCACTACAAAAGGACACCACACCAGTTTAGAAAAATATCCAATATTTTTATATATCCAAAACAAGACCAAAACGACTAAAAGATCTAACATACAGTACTTAAAAATATGCACTTTGCAAGAGTAACTTTAAAAATGCAGTTCCTTAAAGTCGGTAGCTCCATCTGGGGCTACCGCAATTCTGAAAATGACAGAATCCAACAGTTCCTGCTGACCGCGTCACAGTGGGTCAGCAATAGGATCGACAGACTCATAAACAGTACCTTTTTCATTGCGGCCGATGCGACCGTATGTGGCAACCGTCGCGGTTGCGATGCGAAGCGTAGCGGTGCGCTGTGCGGTGTCCTCGGGTCGCAGTGCAGGCCACGGCTCGGTGACGGTCGTCCAGCAGCATTGGTGAGACCAGGGCTGCGGTGCGAAGCAGGGCGATGCTCTATGCAGTGCTGACAGATCTCGGTGCAGGCGACAGGGCCGGTTGAAGAGCAGCAATGGCATCGGTGAGACCAGTGTGGCGAGGTGAATGGGAGGCGGTGCGGAATGCGGTGCCCACAGCTCACAGTGCAAGCAGCGGCTCAGTGGCGACGGCGTTGGTCGGTCGTCATCGGTGGGACCACGGTTGCGGTGCGAGATGCAGCAGTGCCCTCTGCGGTGCCTTCAGGACACGGAGCCGGCGATGGAGTCAGTGACGGAGTCGGCTGCTTTTCCTCCTCTGCGGCAACTGAAACCCACGGTTAGAGAGGCGGTGCCCAGAGGTGAGTGAAGTCTTTGATATCCCTGAGACTTCGTAAATAGGAGGCAAACTCGGTTACAAGCCCTTGGAGATACTCAGCAACAAGTTGGAGAAAGTTCAGTCCAGTGTTTTCAAGTAGTCATCCACGTTCGGTTTGTCAAGACATTAAGGCATTTGTGTGGGGGAATGTAAACCCTATATATGGCACCTCCCGTTTTCGAACAGAAGAGCTTATACACACGAATGACAGTACTTCGCTTCCGACTCTAAGCAACCAAGAATGTGGATGACTACTTGAAAACGTTGTCCGTAAAGTGCGCTTCTATTATAACATTGAAATACTTGAATACAGATGCCACAACAGAAATGGCGCACATGTAGAACACTATGATGCTATGACTGGAAGCATCAGATACCAGTGAATTTTCTGCCCTGAAGAAGTCCATTGTTTAGTGGACGAAACGCGTTGGCTGGTTTTTTATGAACTTCAATACGAGGCACTAATAAACGAAGAATATTACCAGATGATTCAAGAATTACTGTTATCAATTTTTGAAATACTCAAGTGTTTATATTGTTTTTTTCATTCATATGTGGTGCAACTCTGGTCTTTGTATTTGTATGTATTTTTCCCCAGTGTGGGGAGCACTTTGTGGGCAGAAAGTGCATACAGAGTGGTGCACACAGGATCTTCTATGACTGTAGGTATATAACGGTGTGAGTGCTGGATCTGTCTTTGGGTCCACTGCCCAGTTCTAAGTTTCACGATATTGTCACCCGTACAGACAGGATTCAAACACCATAGGTTCACTTCACTTAATCTTCATGCCGTCTTTTCGGTCCTAAATAGGATATCCCTGGATACCCCTGCAGTGGTCACCATTCTAGATACAGAGAAGGCATTCGACTCTCTGGAGTGGCCCTTTCTTCATTCTACCCTTCGGAAAATTGGCATCTCTTGTCTCTCTATTGTATTCGAGCCCATATACGAATTAACGGTTTCATGACTGACCCCTTTGACATCACCCGAGGCCCCAGACAGGGGTTCAAACTATCACCTTTATTATTTAGCCATGGACCCTTTGGTATGTCACCTTCAAGAAAATCACATGCGCCGAGGCTTACAATTCACATCTGGGTCACCCCTTATGTCAATGTACGCTGATGACATACTTCTTTTCATCGGACACCTTTCCTTCAATCTGGCCCCTATAGTACCGGAGGTGGTCCGGTTTGGTGACCTCTCTGGCCTCTGTATTAACTGGGTGAAATTGGAGCTGTTTCCCCTTTCTGATGTCACCAAGACCCCTGCATGCGATTACCATTTCACGTGGTCCTCTGACACCACCAAATAACTAGAAACAAAGCTCAGGTCATTTGTTTAAATTACGGCCCCATCATGGACAGACTCTCCACCCAAATAAACCGCTGTATACAACTTCCTCTCTCCATGGCTGGCCGCATAGCTATTATAAGGATGACGATCCTTCCCCGCTTCTTGTATCTCTTCATTAACAATCCCATCCTCTTTCGCAACATTGCGCAGCCTTTTCCTATAGTTGGTGTGGGCAGGCCGCAGACCCCGAGGTGCTTGCGACACCCTCACTCTCGCATATGATTGCGGTGGCTTTGCTGTTCCTGATTTTTGTTTATATTTCCTGGTAGCTCAGGCCCAATTTGGGTACCATTGGTTTCATCCCGATACCTGGCTGCCCTATGCCAGGCCGGAACGAGATCTGGCAGACCTCACCCCCTAAATGCTCTGTTGCCACAGGGCCTCAAATTGGACCTTATTGACCTCCAAACTTTATCCACAACCTGCTGGGCATAGCGAAAACTTAGCAGCACATTGGGCTTTGACCTCTTATATACCGCCGCCCTCTCCCTTTCCACGAATCCGTGGCTTCCACTCACGGCTGAAAAACCAGTACAGGGTACCCTGCATAAACATGAACTCCATTGCTTTGGAGATGCCCTGTCACTCCATATGGACCCATCTCCCTTTGTGGCTCTCCTGAGCAATGTTTCCTCCATCCCCATAACATACCGAAGGTTTGCTGCTATGGCTTTGCTATTGGCACAAACGAGAGATTGCACTTCACTGGGGTAACAGTACACGCCCCATCACTAAGGCCTGGCTTTGCAGCATGACCTATTGCCACCTAACGAGCGAGGTATACTCTACACTTCAACCTCCCTCAACCCGTCCAAAGGACATTTGGCAACCTCTAAGACTCTACTTACTCTCTCCACATCCAGACTCCCCGGTATCCGCTACTCAGGCACCTGCAACTGTGGTATCCTCGGCTTTTCCCAACCAAGACACCAATGCATGATTCTCCGAGGATTTCCCCTTAAACTCCCTTCTCATGGATCTCTCTTAGTCAGCTATTGTCTCACTTCTTTTTTCCTCAATTATGAAACACATACTAATGCTGTTACCTGTCATGCAACTAGTATATGTACATTATGATGTCCGAGCCTCATCCTTTTTTCTTTACTAATATTTGGAATACTGTAAAATAAAGCTTAAACAAAAAAGCCATAGTGAGACCTTTCTTGTTTTCATTATGTACTTCCTTGCAGAGTTTCTTCTTTCAGTAGAAAGTGTAAAGCTTTAGACCTGAGCAGCAGTACCACCATGGCTGCCTCCTATCTTGGCTGACATATTTTTGTTTTTCCTATAGTTCCTGCCATAACATGGATGCTTACAGTGGAAGCTGACATGTTTCTATCTTAATATTGGAGTTAAATATCTGCATGTAAATCGAGATGAAACATTTATCACCATATTTGTTTTGTCTTGTTGAGACTTTGGCGTCTCTAAATACTGTTTTATTTTATAAACATGAGATAAAATCAGCAATCGGATACTATAAAATCCTTGGTAAATAATCATTAATCATAGAGACTTTGCGACAGAACTTTGAAGCCAGAGGTCCCACAGGTTTGCTGTGAAAGCCAGCCTTTCAATCAATCAATCAATCAATCAATCAGAGAATTTTAAAGCATGCTACTCAATCGTGAGGGTCGCAAGGTGCTGGGGGGGTGGGTGCAGCTCCGAGTCAGTCGAAAAGCCAGGTCTTGAGGCTCTTCCTGAAGGTGTGCAGAGTAGGGGAGCGTCTGATGTTGACTGGGAGCTCGTTCCAGGCCTTGGTTGCGACGTAGGAGAAGGCCCTTCCACCCGCTCTGGTTCTGCGGATGCGCGGGGTTTCTGCTAGGGCGAGGTCGGCGGAGCGGAGGTTTCTTTTGGGTACGTGGAAGGTGACTCTTTCGTTGAAGTATTTGGGTCCGGTGTTGTGGAGGGATTTGTAGGCGTGGGTGAGTAGCTTGAAGGTTACTCTCTTCTCGATGGGGAGCCAGTGGAGGTCTTGCAGGAGTTGGGTGATGTGCTCATGTCGTGGGATGCCGAGGACAAGTCTGGCCACAGTGTTCTGGGTGGTCTGGAGTTTGCGTAGCAGGGATTTGTTGATTCCAGCGTAGAGGGCATTTCCGTAGTCCAGTCTGCTGGTTATGAGTGCGTGGGTGACGGTCTTTCTGGCTTTGGGGGGATCCACTTGAAGGTCTTGCGGAGGATGCAGAGGGAGTTGAAGCAGGTGGAGGTGATGGTGATGGTGTTGATCTCATGAGTCATGGTGTGGGAGGAGTCGAGTATGATGCCGAGGTTCTGGGCATGGTTCGTAGGGGTGAGGGGGTTGCTGAGGGTGGTGTGCCACCAGCTGTTGTCCCAAGCTGAGGGGGTGGGTCCAAGAACGAGGACTTCTGTCTTCTCCGAGTTGAGCTTCAGACAGCTGCGGCTCATCCAAGCTGCGACGTCTTTCATTCCTTCCTGGAAGCTGAGTCTGGTGGTTTCAGGGTCCTTTGTGAGGGAGAGGATGAGCTGGGTGTCGTCGGCGTAGGATACTACCCTGAGTCCATGCTGTCTGACGATGGCGGTGAGGGGGACCATGTAGATGTTGAAGAGCGTGGGGCTGAGCGATGATCCTTGGGGTACTCCTCAGTTGATCTCGGTGGGTGCGGAGAGGAAAGGCGATAGTCTGATCCTTTGGGTTCTGCCGGCGAGAAAGGAGCGGAGCCAGTCAAGGGCAGTTCCCTGTATGCCGGCGTCGTGGGGCCCGATTCACAGAACTAACTTACGACAAAATCCTAAACTTACTACCATTTTGGTATTCACAGAATGAACTTACTCATTTTGGTATTCACAGAATAAACTTACTCATTTTGGTATTCACAGAAGACACTTACACATTTTGTGTAACTTACACATTTTGTGTAACTTACTCATTTTGTGTAACTTACACATTTTGTGTAACTTACACATTTTGGTATTCACAGAAGGCACTTACTCATTGATGAGTAAGTGCTTTCTGTGAATACCAAAATGAGTAAGTTAATTCTGTGAATACCAAAATTGTTGTAAGTTCATTCTGTGAATACCCAAATGTGTAAGTTCATTCTGTGAATACCAAAATTGTTGTAAGTTCATTCTGTGAATACCCAAATGTGTAAGTTCATTCTGTGAATACCAAAATTGCTGTAAGTTCATTCTGTGAATACCCAAATTTGTAAGTTCATTCTGTGAATACCCAAATGTGTAAGTTCATTCTGTGAATACCAAAATTGTTGTAAGTTTAGGATTTTTGCCTAAGTTAGTTCTGTGAATCAGGCCCGTGGAGTCTGGCTGCAAGAGTGCAGTGGGGGACGGTGTCGAAGGCTGCGGAGAGGTCTAGCAGGATGAGGGCCTTGGTGTGGCCTTGGTCGAGGAGCGTGCAGATGTCGTCTGTGGCGGCAAAGAGGGCAATCTCGGTGCTGTGGTTACTGCGGAATCCAGACTGGGAAGAGTCGAGGATGGCGTTCTCTTCGATGAAGTTAGTCAGCTGGGCGGGGACGATCTTCTCGGTGACTTTGGCTGCGAAGGGAAGAAAAGAGATGGGTTGGTAGTTTTTCAGGTCTGTTGGGTCTGCAGATGGTTTCTTGAGGAGGGGCTTGACCTTTGCGCGTTTCCAGGCATCGAGGAAAGTGCCAGATTCGAAGGTGGCATTGATGGTGCGTCGTAGCTTGGGCGCTATGGCGGCGGCGGCTCTGTGGAAGATGTGCGGCGGGCAGGGGTCCATGGGGGCTCCTGAGTGGTTGTGGTGGTATCTTCGGTGGTGACCGGGGTCCAAGCGGTGATGGTGGGCTGGCTGTCGTCGCTGGAGGGAAGGGTGGTTTCTGGAGTCTGTTCAGTGAAGTTGTCGTAGAGGGCCTTGATTTTCAGGTGGAAGATGGAGCTGAGCTTGTTGCAGAGGTCCTGGGAGGGTGTGACATCCGTGGCTTCACTGGGGGGTTTGGTGAATTGCTGGATGATGCTGAAGAGTACCTTCGAGCTGCTGGAGTTGGTGAGGATTTTGTTACGGATGAAGGTCCTCTTGATGGATCTTATGAGTTGTTGGTATTCTGTCAGGGCGTTCTTGTAGGTGGTCTGGTCTTCAGTGGTTTTGCTGTTTCTCCATCATTTTTCGAGAGGTCTGCAGGAGCGTCTGGCTTCTTGGAGGTCGGTGGTGAACCAAGTGGCCTTCAAGTGGCGTTGTCTGTCGGGGTTGCGGAGGGGTGCGAGCTTGTCTGCGCAGTTGGTGATCCAGGGATATAGTTCCTTGGCAGCAGAGTTGGCGTTGGTCGAGGCGGGGGGGGGTCGTGGATGAGGGTGGAGTTGAGGTGCTCCTCTGTGACCTTGCTCCTGTTCTTTCATGGTGGGCACGGAGTGGGTTTGTGAGCGGTGAAAGAGAAGTGTACGCAGGGGTAGTCCATCCAGAGGGGCTGCGAGGTGTGGCTGAAGCAGATGTTGGTCCCTCCTGCGAAGATGGGGTCAAGGGTGGTGACGAGCTGTTTCAGTCCGTTGTTGGCGAGGTTGCCCAGGAGGGCGGTGGAGTCGGGGTCACTGAGATTGTCGAGGTGGAAGTTCAAATCTCCGATGAGAATGTAGTCCATGGAGGCGATGGCGTGGGGTGCGATGAGGTTGGCGATGGTGGTGGTGAACAAAGCGCGAGGCCCGGGGGGTCTGTAGGCAAGGGTGCCGCGAAGTGTAGTTCTGGGGCTGATCTGGACCTGGAAGTGGAGGTGCTCTGTGTTGGAGAGGGGGTCGCTCATGCTGGAGGTGGAGAGTCGGAGGGAGCTCTTGTGTGCGATGGCGAGTCCTCCTCCTGGGCGGTGGGGGCGGTCTTTCCTCTGGATCTTGTGTCCGTCAGGAATGGCAGTGGCGATGTCGGGGCGGAGGAGGCGTTGGTCCAGGTTTCCGTGAAGAAGGCGACGTCTGGCGAGAGGGTGTCGAGAAGGTCCCAGATCTCTACAGCATGTGTGTGCAGGGAGCACACGTTGAGGAGGATGCACTTCAGGGTTTCGGTGGTGCTGGCGTCCGGCGTGGGTGCAACGTCGTGGGGGTGCTGAGGATGGTGAAGGATTGTCAGCAGTGTCGGCAGGAGAACTGGCCATGGGTGGTGTTCGGCGTAGACAGCTGGCAGTTGTTCCTTCCGGGGTTGAGTGCGAGGAGGGCAGCTGGGTCGTAGCGGTGGGTGGTTGGATATCCAGGGTCCCTGACGCTGGTCGGGTCGCGGGCGGGTGCAGAAGGGCTTGGCTTTGGCACGCCTTAGGCATGCCAGCAGCACCCGCTGCGCGCAGCCGCCATTAAATAGGGAAGGGGGAGGGAAGCGCAGCTGGGAGGCCGGAGCGGAATCCGGCAGGGGGGAGGGTCCGCGAGGGCAGCAGCGGCGGGAAAGGGCACGGAGGACACAACAACGGCACAAGTACGGAGGAAAACAGTACAGACAGGCAATAATACAACAGAATAAGAAAAGAAAAACAGTACAGACAGGCAATAATACAACAGAATAAGAAAAGACAATTTACAGGCACAAAAACAAAAGATAGACAACAGACAGAAAAACGGGCACAGACACAGGACAGACAGCAGCGGACCAGCAGAAGAGCAATGCTCTCCCACTGGACCACCAGGGATGAGGCGCAGGCAGGAGCCTGCGGGTGGAGGAGGGCCTCGAACACCTACAAGCTAACATGAATGGGGTTCTGCGGCAGCTGCACAACAGCAGAGCTGCTAAGGGAGAGAACAGGTCTCTGACCAGGAGGTCAGAGGTCTTGCTCACTCACCCTCGCAGTGGCCGCCATTAAATAGGGAAGGGGGAGGGAAGCGCAGCTGGGAGGTGGGAGCAGGAACCAGCAGGGGGGAGGGGCCACGGGGGCAGCAGCTGTGGGAAAGGGCACGGAGGGCACAACAACGGCACAAGTATGGAGGAAAACAGTACAAACAGGCAATAATACAACAGAATAAGAAAAGAAAAACAGTACAGACAGGCAATAAAACAGAATAAGAAAAGACAATTTAAAGGGCACAAAAACAAAAGACAGACAACAGACAGAAAAACGGGCAGAGACACAGGACAGACAGCAGCGGACCAGCAGAAGTCCAAGGCTCTCCCACTGGACCACCAGGGATGAGGCGCAGGCAGTAGCCTGCGGGTGGAGAAGGGCCTCGAACAACTACCAGCTAAGGTGAACGGGGTTCAGCGGCAGCGGCACAACAGCAGAGCTGCTGGGGGGGTCTCTGACCTGCCTTTGTCGCAGGGTGCTCCAGGAGCGGTGCAGAGAAGTAGCTTTCAGCCTTGCACTGCCTATCATTCTGTGGCAAGGGCTGTGATAGAGAATAGCTAAACAGGTATTTTCTACTGAGAAGGTATGCTGTGTGAACCATCTTAAACTCGATATATATTTTCTGCTTCTGCTAAAATGTAGCATACATTTTAATAGTAGCCATAGGGTGGTAAGAAGCTAGGAAGTTGGTAACCATGTTAGAAATGTTCATATTGTTTTTGCTGACCGTCTCAGACATTACTACATTTATTTTCTCATTCTGCGTTGGTTGTGTTCATATTTAATGCACTAGACTTGGGTTTTTGAAATAAACATTTTGAAATCCCTCCTGTTTCATAGTACTATTTTGAGTGTGTTATTCATTGATTAAAGAGGGCTTGGAGTTCCACTGTGTCCCTGAACTCATCTAGTGGGATTAATGACTAGAAAACCCCGCCCGCATAGTATTGATCAGTGGGATGTGTATGGGTCACAGTTCAACTGGATTACTCATTCGTGTTGGTGCCTTGAACTGAGTCCTTGCACCAGGGGGTTAGAGATTCCAAACCCCTACGTCTCAGGAGAGGGCAGCCCAGATCTTAACACTTTCAGTGGTCTACCAACACTTTAAAAGGGTAAATACCTGCTTTGTTCTTCTGAAAACTCTTGTGCAGTGGCATGGCTAACACTAGTGCAGCTTGTGCAGTGGCACCAGGGCCTCGGGCTGTGAGGGGCCCACTGCTCCCCTAATATGACTGTATTTTACTACTCGACTAGAAGGAAGTGGAACCATTTTTCCTGCTTGCATTGGTGCTAAACCCAGCTGTTCTTTCTTAGGATGTGCTTTCTGACCTGCTCTACAGCTCCATTAATTCTCCAGCACTTGAAATAAACAGAGTATTTCTATGCCCGATACAGAGTCTCGACGCCCACCGTTCGAGGGGATAATGACCAGCTCCTGGTCGAAGCCCAGTACATCCCTCCAAAGGCTTCGATCCTGCAGGCAGCAGAGCGTTCAACCAGCAGTCAGAACCCCCTGATAGTGCGCGCCCTGCAGGACCCCACTGGAAGCACACTGCTAGCGGTCAACGTGCTGTATGACCATTGCTGGGCATCCCTGGCCAACGACTACAGCAGACCAGCTGCTAGGACCAGGTGAGTGACATCTACCACCTTTGAACATATGTGGAGAACCGACGCTTGCAATATCGCACTCAAAGAGGACACGGTTATGAGTGAGCAGAACTGTAAGGAAGGACTTCTGTGTATGTTTGGATCGTTAATATTATGAACAGCGCTACGAGGAGGAGACGTCTTATATTAGGAAGAGCGCTAGGAGGAGGAGACATCTTATATTAGGAAGAGCGCTAGGAGGAGGAGACGTCTTATATTAGGAAGAGTGCTAAGAGGAGGAGACGTCTAATATTAGGAAGAGTGCTAGGAGGAGGAGACGTCTTAAATTAGGAACAGTGCTAAGAGGCAGAGACGTCTAATATTAGGAACAGTGCTAAGAGGAGGAGACGTCTAATATTATGAACAGCGCTAGGAGTAGGAGACGTCTTATATTAGGAAGAGTGCTAGGAGGAGGAGACGTCTGATATTAGGAACAGGCTCAGGGGAGGAGACGTCTAATATTAGGAACAGTGCTAGGAGGAGGAGACGTCTAATATTATGAACAGTGCTAGGAGAAGGAGACCTCTGATATAAGGAACAGTGCTAGGAGGAGGAGACGTCTAATATTAGGAACAGTGCTAGGAGGAGGAGACGTCTAATATTAGAAACAGTGCTAGGCGGAGGAGACATCTGATATATGGGGCAGTGGTAGGAGGAGGAGACATTAATATTATGAACAGTGCTAGGAGGCAGAGACGTCTAATATTATGAACAGCGCTAGGAGGAGGAGACGTCTGATATTATGAACAGCACTAGGAGGAGGAGACGTCTGATATTAAGAACAGGCTCAGGGGAGGAGACGTCTTATATTAAGAACAGGCTCAGGGGAGGAGACGTCTTATATTAAGAACAGTGCTAGGAGGAGGAGACGTCTTATATTAGGAAGAGTGCGAGGAGGAGGAGTTGTCTGATATTAGGAACAGTGCTAAGAGGAGGAGACGTCTGATATTAGGAACAGGCTCAGGGGAGGAGACGTCTAATATTATGAACAGTGCTAGGAGGAGGAGACGTCTTAAATTAGGAAGAGCGCTAGGAGGAGGAGACGTCTTATATTAGGAAGAGCGCTAGGAGGAGGAGACGTCTTAAATTAGGAAGAGCGCTAGGAGGAGGAGACGTCTTATATTAGGAAGAGCGCTAGGAGGAGGAGACATCTTATATTAGGAAGAGCGCTAGGAGGAGGAGATGTCTAATATAAGGAACAGTGCAAGGAGGCAGAGACGTGTAATATTAGGAACAGTGCAAGGAGGCAGAGACGTCTAATATTAGGAACAGGCTCAGGGGAGGAGACGTCTAATATTATGAACAGTGCTAGGAGGAGGAGACGTCTAATATTAGGAACAGTGCTAGGAGGAGGAGACGTCTAATATTAGGAACAGTGCTAGGAGGAGGAGACGTCTAATATTATGAACAGCGCTAGGAGAAGGAGACGTCTAATATAAGGAACAGTGCTAGGAGGAGGAGACATCTAATATTAGGAACAGTTCTAGGAGGAGGAGACGTCTTATATTAGGAAGAGTGCTAGGAGGAGGAGACGTCTTATATTAAGAACAGTGCTAGGAGGAGCAGACGTCTGATATTAGGAACAGGTTCAGGGGAGGAGACGTCTAATATTATGAACAGTTCTAGGAGACGGAGACGTCTAATATTATGAACAATGCTAGGAGGAGGAGACATCTGATATAAGGAACAGTGCTAGGAGGAGGAGACGTCTAATATTAGGAACAGTGCTAGGAGGAGGAGACGTCTAATATTATGAACAGTGCTAGGAGGAGGAGACGTCTTATATTAAGAACAGTGCTTGGAGGAGGAGAAGTCTGATATTAGGAACAGTGCTAGGAGGAGGAGACGTCTGATATTAGGAACAGGCTCAGGGGAGGAGACGTCTAATATTAGGAACAGTGCTAGGAGGAGGAGACGTCTGATATATGGAGCAGGCTAGGAGGAGGAGACGTCTTATATTAAGAACAGTGCTAGGAGGAGGAGACAACTGATATTAGGAACAGGTTCAGGGGAAGAGATGTCTAATATTATGAACAGTGCTAGGAGGAGGAGACGTCTAATATTAGGAACAGTGCTAGGAGGAGGAGACGTCTAATATTAGGAACAGTGCTAGGAGGAGGAGACATCTAATATTATGAACAGCGCTAGGAGAAGGAGACGTCTAATATAAGGAACAGTGCAAGGAGGCAGAGACGTCTAATATTAGGAACAGGCTCAGGGGAGGAGACGTCTAATATTATGAACAGTGCTAGGAGGAGGAGACGTCTAATATTAGGAACAGTGCTAGGAGGAGGGGACGTCTAATATTAGGAACAGTGCTAGGAGGAGGAGATGTCTGATATAAGGAACAGTGCTAGGAGGAGGATACATCTAATATTAGGAACAGTGGTAGGAGACGGAGACGTCTAATATTATGAACAGTGCTAGGAATAGGAGATGTCTGATATTAGGAGCAGTGCTAGGAGGCAGAGACATCTAATATTAGGAACAGTGCTAGGAGGAGGAGACGTCTAATATTATGAACAGTGCTAGGAGAAGGAGATGTCTAATATTATGAACAGTGCTAGGTGGAGGAGACGTCTGATATAAGGAACAGTGCTAGGAGGCAGAGACATCTAATATTATGAACAGTGCTAGGAGGAGGAGATGTCTGATATAAGGAACAGTGCTAGGAGGAGGAGACGTCTAATATTATGAACAGTGCTAGGAGGAGGAGACATCTAATATTATGAACAGTGGTAGGAGACGGAGACGTCTAATATTATGAACAGTGCAAGGAATAGGAGACGTCTGATATATGGAGCAGTCCTAGGAGGCAGAGACATCTAATATTAGGAACAGTGCTAGGAGGAGGAGACGTCTAATATTCTGAACAGTGTTAGGAGGAGGAGACGTCTAATATTAGGAACAGTGCTAGGAGGCGGAGACGTCTAATATTATGAACAGTGCTAGGAGGCGGAGACGTCTCATATTAGGAAGAGCGGTAGGAGGAGGCGACGTCTCATATTAGGAAGAGCGCTAGGAGGAGGAGACGTCTTATATTCGGAAAAGGCCCAGGGGAGGAGACGTCTAATATTAGGAACAGTGCAAGGAGGCAGAGACTTCCTATATTAGGAAGAGCGCTAGGAGGAGGAGGCGTCTTATATTAGGAACAGTGCTAGGAGGAGGAGACATTTAATATTAGGAACAGGTTCAGGGGAGGAGACGTCTAATATTAGGAACAGTGCTAGGAGGCAGAGACGTCTGATATTATGAACAGTGCTAGGAGGAGGAGATGTCTGATATAAGGAACAGTGCTAGGAGGAGGAGACGTCTAATATTATGAACAGTGCTAGGAGGAGGAGATGTCTGATATAAGGAACAGTGCTAGGAGGAGGATACATCTAATATTATGAACAGTGGTAGGAGACGGAGACGTCTAATATTATGAACAGTGCAAGGAATAGGAGACGTCTGATATATGGAGCAGTCCTAGGAGGCAGAGACATCTAATATTAGGAACAGTGCTAGGAGGAGGAGACGTCTAATATTCTGAACAGTGTTAGGAGGAGGAGACGTCTAATATTAGGAACAGTGCTAGGAGGCGGAGACGTCTAATATTATGAACAGTGCTAGGAGGCGGAGACGTCTCATATTAGGAAGAGCGGTAGGAGGAGGCGACGTCTCATATTAGGAAGAGCGCTAGGAGGAGGAGACGTCTTATATTCGGAGAAAGGCCCAGGGGAGGAGACGTCTAATATTAGGAACAGTGCAAGGAGGCAGAGACTTCCTATATTAGGAAGAGCGCTAGGAGGAGGAGGCGTCTTATATTAGGAACAGTGCTAGGAGGAGGAGACGTCTGATATAAGGAACAGACTTAAGGGAGGAGACGTCTTATATTATGAACAGTGCTACGAGAAGGAGACGTCTGATATATGGAGCAGTGCTAAGAGGAGGAGACATCTAATATTATGAACAGTGCTTGGAAGAGGAGACGTCAAATATTAGGAACAGTGCTGAGAGGAGGAGACGTCTAATATTATGAACAGTGCTAGGAGGCGGAGGCGTCTAATATTAGGAACAATGCTAGGAGGCAGAGACGGCTAATATTATTAACAGTGCTAGGAGGAGGAGACGTCTGATATAAGGAACAGCGCAAGGAGGAGGAGACATCTAATATTAGGAACAGTGCTAGGAGGAGGAGACTTCTGATATAAGGAACAGCGGTAGGAGGAGGAGACGTGTTATATTAGGAACAGTGCTAGGAGGAGGGGACATCTAATATTAGGAACAGTGCTAGGAGAAGGAGACATCTAATATTATGAACAATGCTAGGAGGCAGAGACGTCTAATATTGGGACCAGTGCTAGGAGGCAGAGACGTCTAATACTATGAACAGTGCTAGGAGGAGGAGATGTCTGATATAAGGAACAGCGCTAGGAGGAGGAGACATCTAATATTAGGAACAGGTTCAGGGGAGGAGACGTCTAATATTAGGAACAGTGCTAGGAGGAGGAGACATCTTATATAAGGAACAGCGCTAGGAGTAGGAGATGTCTTATATATGGAGCAGTGCTAGGAGGAGGAGACATCTAATATTATGAACAGTGATAGGAGGAGGAGACGTCTAATATTAGGAACAGTGCTAGGAGGCAGAGACGTCTAAAATTCTGAACAGTGCTAGGAGGAGGAGACGTCTGATATATGGAGCAGTGCTTGGAGGCAGAGACATCTAATATTAGGAACAGTGCTAGGATGCGGAGACGTCTAATATTAGGAACAGTGCTAGGAGGCGGAGACGTCTGATATATGGAGCAGTGCTAGGAGGCAGAGACGCCTAATATTAAGAACAGTGCTAGGAGGAGGAGACGTCTGATATATGGAGCAGTGCTAGGAGACAGAGACATCTAATATTAGAAACAGTTCTAGTAGGCGGAGACGTCTAATATTATGAACAGTGCTAGGAGGAGGAGACGTCTGATATAAGGAACACTGCTAGGAGAAGGGGACATCTAATATTATGAACAGTGCTAGGAGGCGGAGACGTCTAATATTATGAACGGTGCTAGGAGGAGGAGACATCTGATATAAGGAACAGCGCTAGGTGGAGGAGACGTCTTATATTAGGAAGAGCGCTAGGAAGAGGAGACGTCTTATATCAGGAAAAGTGCTAGGACGAGGAGACGGCTAATATTATGAACAGTGCAAGGAGGCAGAGACGTCTAATATTAGGAACAGTGCAAGCATGCAGAGACGTCTAATATTATGAACAGTGCTAGGAGGAGGAGACGTCTGATATAAGGAACAGCAATAGAAGGAGGAGACGTCTTATATTAGGAAGAGCGCTAGGAAGAGGAGACGTCTTATATCAGGAAAAGTGCTAGGACGAGGAGACGGCTAATATTATGAACAGTGCTAGGAGGTGGAGACGTCTGATATGAGGAACAGTGCTTGTAGGAGGAGACATCTTATATTAGGAAGAGCGCTATGAGGCGGAGACGCCTGATGTAAGGAACAGCGCTAGGAGGAGAAGACGTCTAATATTATGAACAGTGCTAGGAGGAGGAGATATCTTATATTAGGAACAGTGCTAGGAGAAGGAGTCATCTAATATTAGGAACAGTGCTAGGAGGCAGAGACGTCTTATATTAGGAACAGTGCTAGGAGGCAGAGACGTCTTATATTAGGAACAGTGCCCTGGAGGCAGAGACGTCTAATATTATGAACAGTGCTAGTAGGAGGAGACGTCTAATATTATGAACAGTGCTAGGAGGAGGAGACGTCTGATATTAGGAACAGTGCTAGGAGGCGGAGACGACTAATATTAGGAACAGTGCTAGGAGGCAGAGACATCTAATATTATGAACAGTGCTAGGAGGCGGAGACGCCTAATATTAGGAACAGTGCTAGGAGGCGGAGACGTCTAATATTAGGAACAGTGCTAGGAGGCGGAGACGTCTAATATTAGGAACAGTGCTAGGAGGCAGGGACGTCTAATATTATGAACAGTGCTAGGAGGAGGAGACGTCTTATAATAGGAACAGTGCTAGGAGAAGGAGACATCTAATATTAGGAACAGTGCTAGGAGGTGGAGACGTCTAATATTAGGAATAGTGCTAGGAGGCAGAGACGTCTAATATTATGAACAGTGCTAGGAGGAGGAGACGTCTAATATTAGGAACAGTGCTAGGAGGTGGAGACATCTAATATTAGGAATAGTGCTAGGAGTCAGAGACGTCTAATATTATGAACAGTGCTAGGAGGAGGAGACGTCTAATATTAGGAACAGTGCTAGGAGGAGGAGACGTCCAATATTAGGAACAGTGCTAGGAGGAGGAGGCGTCTAATATTAGGATCAGTGCTAGGAGGAGGAGACGTCTAAAATTATGAACAGTGCTAGGAGGAGGACACATCTAATATTATGAACAGTGCTAGGAGGAGGAGACATCTAATATTAGGAACAGTGCTAGGAGGTGGAGACGTCTAATATTATGAACAGTGCTAGGAGGAGGAGACGTCTGATATTAGGAACAGTGCTAGGAGGCAGAGGCGTCTAATATTATGAACAGTGCTAGGAGGAGGAGACGTCTAATATTATGAACAGTGCTAGGAGGAGGAGACGTCTAATATTAGGAACAGTGCTAGGAGGAGGAGACGTCTAATATTATGAACAGTGCTAGGAGAAGGAGACGTCTAATATTATGGACAGTGCTGGGAGGAGGAGGAGTCTAAAATTAGGAACAGTGCTAGGAGGCAGAGACATCTAATATTATGAACAGTGCTAGGAGGAGGAGACGTCTAATATTAGAAACAGTGCTAGGAGGTGGAGACATCTAATATTAGGAATAGTGCTAGGAGGCAGAGACGTCTAATATTATGAACAGTGCTAGGAGGAGGAGACGTCTAATATTAGGAACAGTGCTAGGAGGAGGAGACGTCCAATATTAGGAACATTGCTAGGAGGAGGAGACGTCTAATATTAGGATCAGTGCTAGGAGGAGGAGACGTCTAAAATTATGAACAGTGCTAGGAGGAGGACACATCTAATATTATGAACAGTGCTAGGAGGAGGAGACATCTAATATTAGGAACAGTGCTAGGAGGTGGAGACGTCTAATATTATGAACAGTGCTAGGAGGAGGAGACGTCTGATATTAGGAACAGTGCTAGGAGGCAGAGACGTCTAATATTATGAACAGTGCTAGGAGGAGGAGACGTCTAATATTATTAACAGTGCTAGGAGGAGGAGACGTCTAATATTAGGAACAGTGCTAGGAGGAGGAGACGTCTAATATTATGAACAGTGCTAGGAGAAGGAGACGTCTAATATTATGGACAGTGCTGGGAGGAGGAGATGTCTAATATTAGGAACAGTGCTAGGAGGCAGAGACATCTAATATTATGAACAGTGCTAGGAGGAGGAGACGTCTAATATTAGAAACAGTGCTAGGAGTAGGAGACATCTAATATTATGAACAGTGCTAGGAGAAGGAGACGTCTAATATTATGAACAGTGCTAGGTGGAGGAGACGTCTTATATTATGAACAGTGCTAGGAGGAAGAGGCGTCTAATATTATGAACAGTGCTAGGAGGAGGAGACATCTAATATTAGGAACAGTGGTAGGAGACAGAGACGTCTAATATTATGAACAGTGCTAGGAGGAGGAGACGTCTGATATATGGAGCAGTGCTAGGAGGCAGAGACATCTAATATTAGGAACAGCGCTAGGAGGCGAAGACATCTAATATTATGAACAGTGCTAGGAGGCGGAGACGTCTGATATAAGGAACAGGTCTGGGAGGAGGAGACGTCTGATATATGTAGCAGTGCTAGGAGGCAGAGACGCCTGATATTAGGAACAGTGCTAGGAGGCAGAGATGTCTAATATTAGGAACAGTGCTAGGAGGCGGAGACGTCTAATATTATGAACAGTGCTAGGAGGAGGAGAAATCTTATATTATGAACAGTGCTGGGAGGAGGAGACGTCTAATATTATGAACAGTGCTAGGAGGTGGAGACGTCTGATATTAGGAACAGTGCTAGGAGGCGGAGACGTCTAATATGAACAGTGCTAGGAGGAGGAGATGTCTAATATTATGAACAGTGCTAGGAGGAGGAGATTTCTAATATTAGGAACAGTGCTAGGAGGAGGAGACATCTTATATTATGAACAGTGCTAGGAGGAGGAGACGTCTGATATGTGGAGCAGTGCTAGGAGGAGGAGACATCTAATATTAGGAACAGTGCTAGGAGGCAGAGACATCTAATATTAGGAACAGTGCTAGGAGGAGGAGACGTCTAATATTATGAACAGTGCTAGGAGGAGGAGACGTCTAATATTATGAACAGTGCTAGGAGAAGGAGATGTCTAATATTATGAACAGTGCTAGGTGGAGGCGACGTCTAATATTATGAACAGTGCTAGGAGGAGGAGACGTCTAATATTATGAACAGTGGTAGGAGGAGGAGACGTCTAATATTATGAACAGTGCTAGGAGGAGGAGACATGTAATATTAGGAACATTGGTCGGAGACGTCTAATATTATGAACAGTGCTAGGAGGAGGAGACGTCTGATATTAGGAACAGTGCTAGGAGGAGGAGACATCTGATATATGGAGCAGGCTAGGAGGAGGAGACGTCTTATATTAAGAACAGTGCTAGGAGGAGGAGACAACTGATATTAGGAACAGGTTCAGGGGAAGAGATGTCTAATATTATGAACAGTGCTAGGAGGAGGAGACGTCTAATATTAGGAACAGTGCTAGGAGGAGGAGACGTCTAATATTAGGAACAGTGCTAGGAGGAGGAGACGTCTAATATTATGAACAGCGCTAGGAGAAGGAGACGTCTAATATAAGGAACAGTGCAAGGAGGCAGAGACGTCTAATATTAGGAACAGGCTCAGGGGAGGAGACGTCTAATATTATGAACAGTGCTAGGAGGAGGAGACGTCTAATATTAGGAACAGTGCTAGGAGGAGGAGACGTCTAATATTAGGAACAGTGCTAGGAGGAGGAGATGTCTGATATAAGGAACAGTGCTAGGAGGAGGAGACATCTAATATTAGGAACAGTGGTAGGAATAGGAGACATCTGATATCTGGAGCAGTGCTAGGAGGCAGAGACATCTAATATTAGGAACAGTGCTAGGAGGAGGAGACGTCTAATATTATGAACAGTGCTAGGAGAAGGAGATGTCTAATATTATGAACAGTGCTAGGTGAAGGAGACGTCTGATATAAGGAACAGTGCTAGGAGGCAGAGACATCTAATATTATGAACAGTGCTAGGAGGAGGAGATGTCTGATATAAGGAACAGTGCTAGGAGGAGGAGACGTCTAATATTATGAACAGTGCTAGGAGGAGGAGATGTCTGATATAAGGAACAGTGCTAGGAGGAGGAGACATCTAATATTAGGAACAGTGGTAGGAGACGGAGACGTCTAATATTATGAACAGTGCAAGGAATAGGAGACGTCTGATATGTGGAGCAGTGCTAGGAGGCAGAGACATCTAATATTAGGAACAGTGCTAGGAGGAGGAGACGTCTAATATTAGGAACAGTGTTAGGAGGAGGAGACGTCTAATATTAGGAACAGTGCTAGGAGGCGGAGACGTCTAATATTATGAACAGTGCTAGGAGGCGGAGACGTCTCATATTAGGAAGAGCGGTAGGAGGAGGCGACGTCTCATATTAGGAAGAGCGCTAGGAGGAGGAGACGTCTTATATTCGGAAAAGGCCCAGGGGAGGAGACGTCTAATATTAGGAACAGTGCAAGGAGGCAGAGACTTCCTATATTAGGAAGAGCGCTAGGAGGAGGAGGAGTCTTATATTAGGAACAGTGCTAGGAGGAGGAGACATTTAATACTAGGAACAGGTTCAGGGGAGGAGACGTCTAATATTAGGAACAGTGCTAGGAGGCAGAGACGTCTAATATTCTGAACAGTGTTAGGAGGAGGAGACGTCTGATATAAGGAACAGACTTAAGGGAGGAGACGTCTTATATTATGAACAGTGCTAGGAGGCAGAGACGTCTAATATTATGAACAGTGCTAGGAGGCGGAGGCGTCTAATATTAGGAACAGTGCTAGGAGGCAGAGACGTCTAATATTATTAACAGTGCTAGGAGGAGGAGACGTCTGATATAAGGAACAGCGCAAGGAGGAGGAGACATCTAATATTAGGAACAGTGCTAGGAGGAGGAGACTTCTGATATAAGGAACAGCGGTAGGAGGAGGAGACGTGTTATATTAGGAACAGTGCTAGGAGGAGGGGACATCTAATATTAGGAACAGTGCTAGGAGAAGGAGACATCTAATATTATGAACAATGCTAGGAGGCAGAGACGTCTAATATTGGGACCAGTGCTAGGAGGCAGAGACGTCTAATACTATGAACAGTGCTAGGAGGAGGAGATGTCTGATATAAGGAACAGCGCTAGGAGGAGGAGACATCTAATATTAGGAACAGGTTCAGGGGAGGAGACGTCTAATATTAGGAACAGTGCTAGGAGGAGGAGACATCTTATATAAGGAACAGCGCTAGGAGTAGGAGATGTCTTATATATGGAGCAGTGCTAGGAGGAGGAGACATCTAATATTATGAACAGTGCTAGGAGGAGGAGACGTCTAATATTAGGAACAGTGCTAGGAGGCAGAGACGTCTAAAATTCTGAACAGTGCTAGGAGGAGGAGACGTCTGATATATGGAGCAGTGCTTGGAGGCAGAGACATCTAATATTAGGAACAGTGCTAGGATGCGGAGACATCTAATATTAGGAACAGTGCTAGGAGGCGGAGATGTCTGATATATGGAGCAGTGCTAGGAGGCAGAGACGCCTAATATTAAGAACAGTGCTAGGAGGAGGAGACGTCTGATATATGGAGCAGTGCTAGGAGACAGACATCTAATATTAGAAACAGTTCTAGTAGGCGGAGACGTCTAATATTATGAACAGTGCTAGGAGGAGGAGACGTCTGATATAAGGAACAGCGCTAGGTGGAGGAGACATCTGATATAAGGAACAGCGCTAGGTGGAGGAGGGGTCTTATATTAGGAACAGTGCAAGGAGGCAGAGACGTCTAATATTAGGAACAGTGCAAGGATGCAGAGACGTCTAATATTATGAACAGTGCTAGGAGGAGGAGACGTCTGATATAAGGAACAGCAATAGGAGGAGGAGACGTCTTATATTAGGAAGAGCGCTAGGAAGAGGAGACGTCTTATATCAGGAAAAGTGCTAGGACGAGGAGACGGCTAATATTATGAACAGTGCTAGGAGGTGGAGACGTCTGATATGAGGAACAGTGCTTGTAGGAGGAGACATCTAATATTAGGAACAGTGCTAGGAGGAGGAGACGTCTTATATTAGGAAGAGCGCTATGAGGCGGAGACGCCTGATGTAAGGAACAGCGCTAGGAGGAGAAGACGTCTAATATTATGAACAGTGCTAGGAGGAGGAGATATCTTATATTAGGAACAGTGCTAGGAGAAGGAGTCATCTAATATTAGGAACAGTGCTAGGAGGCAGAGACGTCTTATATTAGGAACAGTGCCAGGAGGCAGAGACGTCTTATATTAGGAACAGTGCCCGGAGGCAGAGACGTCTAATATTATGAACAGTGCTAGGAGGAGGAGACGTCTAATATTATGAACAGTGCTAGGAGGAGGAGACGTCTGATATTAGGAACAGTGCTAGGAGGTGGAGACGTCTAATATTATGAACAGTGCTAGGAGGCGGAGACGACTAATATTAGGAACAGTGCTAGGAGGCAGAGACGTCTAATATTATGAACAGTGCTAGGAGGCGGAGACGTCTAATATTAGGAACAGTGCTAGGAGGCGGGGACGTCTAATATTAGGAACAGTGCTAGGAGGCGGAGACGTCTAATATGAGGAACAGTGCTAGGAGGCAGGGACGTCTAATATTATGAACAGTGCTAGGAGGAGGAGACGTCTAATATTAGGAACAGTGCTAGGAGGTGGGGACATCTAATATTAGGAATAGTGCTAGGAGGCAGAGACGTCTAACATTATGAACAGTGCTAGGAGGAGGAGACGTCTAATATTAGGAACAGTGCTAGGAGGAGGAGACGTCCAATATTAGGAACAGTGCTAGGAGGAGGAGACGTCTAATATTAGGATCAGTGCTAGGAGGAGGAGACGTCTGATATTAGGGACAGTGCTGGGAGGAGGAGATGTCTAATATTAGGAACAGTGCTAGGAGGCAGAGACATCTAATATTATGAACAGTGCTAGGAGGAGGAGACGTCTAATATTAGAAACAGTGCTAGGAGGAGGAGACGTCTAATATTATGAACAGTGCTAGGAGAAGGAGACGTCTAATATTATGAACAGTGCTAGGTGGAGGAGACGTCTTATATTATGAACAGTGCTAGGAGGAAGAGGCGTCTAATATTATGAACAGTGCTAGGAGGAGGAGACATCTAATATTAGGAACAGTGGTAGGAGACAGAGACGTCTAATATTATGAACAGTGCTAGGAGGAGGAGACATCTGATATATGGAGCAGTGCTAGGAGGCAGAGACATCTAATATTAGGAACAGCGCTAGGAGGCGAAGACATCTAATATTATGAACAGTGCTAGGAGGCGGAGACGTCTGATATAAGGAACAGGTCTGGGAGGAGGAGACGTCTGATATATGTAGCAGTGCTAGGAGGCAGAGACGCCTGATATTAGGAACAGTGCTAGGAGGCAGAGATGTCTAATATTAGGAACAGTGCTAGGAGGCGGAGACGTCTAATATTATGAACAGTGCTAGGAGGAGGAGAAATCTTATATTATGAACAGTGCTGGGAGGAGGAGACGTCTAATATTATGAACAGTGCTAGGAGGTGGAGACATCTAATATTATGAACAGTGCTAGGAGGCAGAGACATCTAATATTATGAACAGTGCTAGGAGGAGGAGATATCTAATATTAGGAACAGTGCTAGGAGGAGGAGACATCTTATATTATGAACAGTGCTAGGAAGAGGAGATGTCTAATATTAGGAACAGTGCTAGGAGGCAGAGACATCTATTATTATGAACAGTGCTAGGAGGAGGAGACGTCTAATATTAGGAACAGTTCTAGGAGGAGGAGACATCTAATATTATGAACAGTGCTAGGAGAAGGAGACGTCTAATATTATGAACAGTGCTAGGTGGAGGAGACGTCTAATATTATGAGCAGTGCTAGGAGGAGGAGACGTCTAATATTATGAACAGTGCTAGGAGGAGGAGACATCTAATATTAGGAACAGTGGTAGGAGACGGAGACGTCTAATATTATGAACAGTGCTAGGAGGAGGAGACGTCTGATATGTGGAGCAGTGCTAGGAGGAGGAGACATCTAATATTAGGAACAGTGCTAGGAGGCAGAGACATATAATATTAGGAACAGTGCTAGGAGGAGGAGACGTCTAATATTATGAACAGTGCTAGGAGGAGGAGACGTCAAATATTATGAACAGTGCTAGGAGAAGGAGATGTCTAATATTATGAACAGTGCTAGGTGGAGGCGACGTCTAATATTATGAACAGTGCCAGGAGGAGGAGACGTCTAATATTATGAACAGTGGTAGGAGGAGGAGACGTCTAATATTATGAACAGTGCTAGGAGGAGGAGACATGTAATATTAGGAACATTGGTCGGAGACGGAGACGTCTAATATTATGAACAGTGCTAGGAGGAGGAGACTTCTGATATATGGAGCAGTGCTAGGAGGCAGAGACATCTAAAATTATGAACAGTGCTAGGAGGCGGAGAAATCTAATATGAACAGTGCTAGGAGGAGGAGACGTTATATATTTGAACAGTGCTAGAAGGAGGAGACGTCTTATATGAGGAACAGTGCTGGGAGGAGGAGAAGTCTGATATATGTAGCAGTGCTAGGAGGCAGACACGTCTAATATTAGGAACAGGTTCAGGGGAGGAGACGTCTAATATTAGGAACAGTGCTAGGAGGCAGAGACATCTAATATTATGAACAGTGCTAGGTGGAGGAGACGTCTTATATTATGAACAGTGCTAGGAGGAGGAGACGTCTGATATATGGAGCAGTGCTAGGAGACAGAGACATCTAATATTAGAAACAGTTCTAGTAGGCGTAGACATTTAATATTAGCAACAGTGCTAGGATGCGGAGACGTCTAATATTATGAACAGTGCTAGGAGGAGGAGACGTCTGATATAAGGAACACTGCTAGGAGAAGGAGACATCTAATATTATGAACAGTGCTAGGAGGCGGAGACATCTAATATTATGAACAGTGCTAGGAGGAGGAGATGTCTAATATTATGAACAGTGCTAGGAGGAGGAGAAATCTTATATTATGAACAGTGCTGGGAGGAGGAGACGTCTAATATTATGAACAGTGCTAGGAGGTGGAGACATCTAATATTATGAACAGTGCTAGGAGGCAGAGACATCTAATATTATGAACAGTGCTAGGAGGAGGAGATATCTAATATTAGGAACAGTGCTAGGAGGAGGAGACATCTTATATTATGAACAGTGCTAGGAAGAGGAGATGTCTAATATTAGGAACAGTGCTAGGAGGCAGAGACATCTATTATTATGAACAGTGCTAGGAGGAGGAGACGTCTAATATTAGGAACAGTTCTAGGAGGAGGAGACATCTAATATTATGAACAGTGCTAGGAGAAGGAGACGTCTAATATTATGAACAGTGCTAGGTGGAGGAGACGTCTAATATTATGAGCAGTGCTAGGAGGAGGAGACGTCTAATATTATGAACAGTGCTAGGAGGAGGAGACATCTAATATTAGGAACAGTGGTAGGAGACGGAGACGTCTAATATTATGAACAGTGCTAGGAGGAGGAGACGTCTGATATGTGGAGCAGTGCTAGGAGGAGGAGACATCTAATATTAGGAACAGTGCTAGGAGGCAGAGACATATAATATTAGGAACAGTGCTAGGAGGAGGAGACGTCTAATATTATGAACAGTGCTAGGAGGAGGAGACGTCAAATATTATGAACAGTGCTAGGAGAAGGAGATGTCTAATATTATGAACAGTGCACAGTGCTAGGAGGCAGAGACATCTAATATTATGAACAGTGCTAGGAGGCAGAGATGTCTAATATTATGAACAGTGCTAGGAGAAGGAGATGTCTAATATTATGAACAGTGCTAGGTGGAGGCGACGTCTAATATTATGAACAGTGCCAGGAGGAGGAGACGTCTAATATTATGAACAGTGGTAGGAGGAGGAGACGTCTAATATTATGAACAGTGCTAGGAGGAGGAGACATGTAATATTAGGAACATTGGTCGGAGACGGAGACGTCTAATATTATGAACAGTGCTAGGAGGAGGAGACTTCTGATATATGGAGCAGTGCTAGGAGGCAGAGACATCTAAAATTATGAACAGTGCTAGGAGGCGGAGAAATCTAATATGAACAGTGCTAGGAGGAGGAGACGTTATATATTTGAACAGTGCTAGAAGGAGGAGACGTCTTATATGAGGAACAGTGCTGGGAGGAGGAGAAGTCTGATATATGTAGCAGTGCTAGGAGGCAGACACGTCTAATATTAGGAACAGGTTCAGGGGAGGAGACGTCTAATATTAGGAACAGTGCTAGGAGGCAGAGACATCTAATATTATGAACAGTGCTAGGTGGAGGATACGTCTTATATTATGAACAGTGCTAGGAGGAGGAGACGTCTGATATATGGAGCAGTGCTAGGAGACAGAGACATCTAATATTAGAAACAGTTCTAGTAGGCGTAGACATTTAATATTAGCAACAGTGCTAGGATGCGGAGACGTCTAATATTATGAACAGTGCTAGGAGGAGGAGACGTCTGATATAAGGAACACTGCTAGGAGAAGGAGACATCTAATATTATGAACAGTGCTAGGAGGCGGAGACATCTAATATTATGAACAGTGCTAGGAGGAGGAGATGTCTAATATTAGGAACAGTGCTAGGAGGAGGAGATGTCTGATATTAGGAACAGTCCTAGGAGGAGGAGACGTCTAATATTAGGAACAGTGCTAGGATGCAGAGACGTCTAATATTATGAACAGTGCTGGGAGGAGGAGACGTCTGATATATGTAGCAGTGCTAGGAGGCAGAGACATCTAATATTAGGAACAGTGCTAGGAGGCGGAGACGTCTAATATTATGAACAGTGCTAGGAGGAGGAGACGTCTTATATTATAAACAGTGCTAGGAGGAGGAGACTTCTAATATTATGAACAGTGCTAGGAGGAGGAGACTTCTAATATTATGAACAGTGCTAGGAGGTGGAGACATCTAATATTATGAACAGTGCACAGTGCTAGGAGGCAGAGACATCTAATATTATGAACAGTGCTAGGAGGCAGAGATGTCTAATATTAGGAACAGTGCTAGGAGGCGGAGACGTCTAATATTATGAACAGTTCTAGGAGGAGGAGACGTCTAATATTATGAACAGTGCTAGGAGGAGGAGACTTCTAATATTATGAACAGTGCTAGGA
This sequence comes from Calotriton arnoldi, assembly GCA_963921515.1. NCBI lineage: Eukaryota > Metazoa > Chordata > Amphibia > Caudata > Salamandridae > Calotriton > Calotriton arnoldi. The sequence goes on from CAWUFW010011257.1 coordinate 440,502, forward strand.
GGTGGAGACATCTAATATTATGAACAGTGCACAGTGCTAGGAGGCAGAGACATCTAATATTATGAACAGTGCTAGGAGGCAGAGATGTCTAATATTAGGAACAGTGCTAGGAGGCGGAGACGTCTAATATTATGAACAGTTCTAGGAGGAGGAGACGTCTAATATTATGAACAGTGCTAGGAGGAGGACACATCTAATATTATGAACAGTGCAAGGAGGAGGGGACATCTAATATTATGAACAGTGCTAGGAGGAGGAGAAATCTTATATTATGAACAGTGCTGGGAGGATGAGACATCTAATATTATGAACAGTGCTAGGAGGAGGAGACATCTAATATTATGAACAGTGCTAGGAGGCAGAGACATCTAATATTATGAACAGTGCTAGGAGGAGGAGACGTCTAATATTAGGAACAGTGCTAGGAGGCGGAGACGTTTAATATTATGAACAGTGCTAGGAGGAGGAGACGTCTAATATTAGGAACAGTGCTAGGAGGAGGAGACGTCTAATATTAGGAACAGTGCTAGGAGGCGGAGACATCTAATATTATGAACAGTGCTAGGAGGAGGAGACGTCTAATATTAGGAACAGTGCTAGGAGGAGGAGACGTCTAATATTATGAACAGTGCTAGGAGAAGTAGACGTCTAATATTATGAACAGTGCTAGGTGGAGGAGACGTTTAATATTATGAACAGTGCCAGGAGGAGGAGACGTCTAATATTATGAACAGTGCTAGGAGGAGGAGACATCTAATATTAGGAACAGTGGTAGGAGACGGAGACGTCTAATATTATGAACATTGCTAGGAGGAGGAGACGTCTGATATATGGAGCAGTGCTAGGAGGCAGAGACATCTAATATTAGGAACCCTAGGAGGCGAAGACATCTAATATTAGAAACAGTTCTAGTAGGCGTAGACATTTAATATTAGCAACAGTGCTAGGATGCGGAGACGTCTAATATTATGAACAGTGCTAGGAGGAGGAGAGCGTCTGATATAAGGAACACTGCTAGGAGAAGGAGACATCTAATATTATGAACAGTGCTAGGAGACGGAGACATCTAATATTATGAACAGTGCTAGGAGGAGGAGATGTCTAATATTAGGAACAGTGCTAGGAGGAGGAGATGTCTGATATTAGGAACAGTCCTAGGAGGAGGAGACGTCTAATATTAGGATCAGTGCTAGGATGCAGAGACGTCTAATATTAGGAACAGTGCTGGGAGGAGGAGACGTCTGATATATGTAGCAGTGCTAGGAGGCAGAGACATCTAATATTAGGAACAGTGCTAGGAGGCGGAGACGTCTAATATTATGAACAGTGCTAGGAGGAGGAGACGTCTTATATTATGAACAGTGCTGGGAGGAGGAGACGTCTAATATTATGAACAGTGCTGGGAGGAGGAGACGTCTAATATTATGAACAGTGCTAGGAGGTGGAGACATCTAATATTATGAACAGTGCACAGTGCTAGGAGGCAGAGACATCTAATATTATGAACAGTGCTAGGAGGCAGAGATGTCTAATATTAGGAACAGTGCTAGGAGGCGGAGACGTCTAATATTATGAACAGTTCTAGGAGGAGGAGACGTCTAATATTATGAACAGTGCAAGGAGGAGGGGACATCTAATATTATGAACAGTGCATTAAGGCAGAGACATCTAATATTATGAACAGTGCTAGGAGGAGGAGATGTCTAATATTAGGAACAGTGCTAGGAGGCGGAGACGTCTAATATTATGAACAGTGCTAGGAGGAGAAGAAATCTTATATTATGAACAGTGCTGGGAGGATGAGACATCTAATATTATGAACAGTGCTAGGAGGAGGAGACATCTAATATTATGAACAGTGCTAGGAGGCAGAGACATCTAATATTATGAACAGTGCTAGGAGGAGGAGACGTCTAATATTAGGAACAGTGCTAGGAGGCGGAGACGTTTAATATTATGAACAGTGCTAGGAGGAGGAGACGTCTAATATTAGGAACAGTGCTAGGAGGAGGAGACGTCTAATATTAGGAACAGTGCTAGGAGGCGGAGACATCTAATATTATGAACAGTGCTAGGAGGAGGAGACGTCTAATATTAGGAACAGTGCTAGGAGGAGGAGACGTCTAATATTATGAACAGTGCTAGGAGAAGTAGACGTCTAATATTATGAACAGTGCTAGGTGGACGAGACTTTTAATATTATGAACAGTGCCAGGAGGAGGAGACGTCTAATATTATGAACAGTGCTAGGAGGAGGAGACATCTAATATTAGGAACAGTGGTAGGAGACGGAGACGTCTAATATTATGAACATTGCTAGGAGGAGGAGACGTCTGATATATGGAGCAGTGCTAGGAGGCAGAGACATCTAATATTAGGAACAGCGCTAGGAGGCGAAGACATCTAATATTATGAACAGTGCTAGGAGGCGGAGATGTCTGATATAAGGAACAGTGATAGGAGTAGGAGACATCTAATATTATGAACAGTGCTAGGAGGCGGAGACATCTAATATGAACAGTGCTAGGAGGAGGAGATGTCTAATATTAAGAACAGTGCTAGGAGGAGGAGATATCTGATATTATGAACAGTGCTAGGAGGAGGAGACGTCTAATATTATGAACAGTGCTAGGAGGAGGAGACGTCTAATATTATGAACAGTGCTAGGAGGAGGAGACGTCTAATATTATGAACAGTGCTAGGAGGAGAAGACATCTAATATTAGGAACAGTGGTAGGAGACGGAGACGTCTAATATTATGAACAGTGCTAGGAGGAGGAGACGTCTGATATATGGAGCAGTGCTAGGAGGAGGAGACATCTCATATTAGGAACAGCGCTAGGAGGCGTAGACTTCTAATATTATGAACAGTGCTAGGAGGAGACGTCTGATATAAGGAACAGTGCTGGAAGGCAGAGACATCTAATATTAGGCGGAGACATTTGATATAAGGAATAGCACTAGGAGGAGGAGACGTCTTATATTAGGAAGAGCGTTAGGAGAAGGGGACGTCTTATATTAAGAAGAGCGCTAGAAGGAGGAGACGTCTTATATTAGGAACAGGCTCAGGGGAGGAAACGTCCAATTACTAGGAACAGTGCTAGGAGGCGGATACGTCTAATATTATGAACGGTGCTAGGAGGAGGAGACATCTGATATAAGGAACAGCGCTAGGTGGAGGAGGGGTATTATATTAGGAACTGTGCATGGAGGCAGAGACGTCTAATATTTGGAACAGTGCAAGGATGCAGAGACGTCTAATATTATGAACAGTGCTAGGAGGAGGAGACGTCTGATATAGGGAACAGCAATATGAGGAGGATACGTCTTATATTAGGAAGAGCGCTACGAGGAGGAGACGTCTTATATTAGGAAAAGTGCTAGGAGGAGGAGACGGCTAATATTATGAACAGTGCTAGGAGGAGGAGACGTCTGATATTATGAACAGTGCTAGGAGGAGGAGACATCTGATATTAGGAACAGTGCTAGGAAGCGGAGACATCTAATATTATGAACAGTGCTAGGCGGCGGAGACGTCTAATATTAGGAACAGTGCTAGGAGGCAGAGATGTCTAATATTATGAACAGTGCTAGGAGGCCGGAGACGTCTAATATTAGGAACAGTGCTAGGAGGAGGAGACGTCTAATATTTTGAACAGTGCTAGGAGGAGGAGACATCTAATATTATGAACAGTGCTAGGAGGCAGAGACATCTAATAATATGAACAGTCCTAGGAGGAGGAGACGTCTAATATTAGGAACAGTGCTAGGAGGATGAGACATCTAATATTATGAACAGTGCTAGGAGAAGGAAACGTCTAATATTATGAACAGTGCTAGGAGGAGGAGACGTCTAATATTATGAACAGTGCTAGGCGGAGGAGACGTCTGATATTATGAACAGTGCTAGGAGGAGGAGACATCTAATATTAGGAGCAGTGGTAGGAGACGGAGAAGTCTAATATTATGAACAGTGCTAGGAGGAGGTGACATCTAATATTATGAACAGTGCTAGGAGGAGGAGACATCTCATATTAGGAACTGTGCTAGGAGGCGGAGACGTCTATTATGAACAGTGCTTGGAGGAGGAGACGTCTGATATATGGAGCAGTGCTAGGAGGCAGAGACATCTAATATTAGGAACATCGCTAGGAGGCGTAGAATTCTAATATTATGAACAGTGCTAGGAGGAGGAGACGTCTGATATAAGGAACAGTGGTAGGAGAAGGAGACATCTAATATTATGAACAGTGCTAGAAGGCAGAGACATCTAATATTAGGCGGAGACATTTGATATAAGGAATAGCACTAGGAGGAGGAGATCTCTTATATTAGGAAGAGAGCTAGGAGAAGGGGACGTCTTATATTAAGAAGAGCGCTAGGAGGAGGAGACGTCTTATATTGGGAACAGGCTCACGGGAGGAGACGTCCAATTACTAGGAACAGTGCTAGGAGGCGGATACGTCTAATATTATGAACGGTGCTAGGAGGAGGAGACATCTAATATTATGAACAGTGCTAGGAGGAGGAGATGTCTAATATTAGGAACAGTGCTAGGAGGAGGAGATGTCTGATATTAGGAACAGTCCTAGGAGGAGGAGACGTCTAATATTAGGAACAGTGCTAGGATGCAGAGACGTCTAATATTATGAACAGTGCTGGGAGGAGGAGACGTCTGATATATGTAGCAGTGCTAGGAGGCAGAGACATCTAATATTAGGAACAGTGCTAGGAGGCGGAGACATCTAATATTATGAACAGTGCTAGGAGGAGGAGACGTCTTATATTATGAACAGTGCTGGGAGGAGGAGACGTCTAATATTATGAACAGTGCTGGGAGGAGGAGACGTCTAATATTATGAACAGTTCTAGGAGGAGGAGACGTCTAATATTATGAACAGTGCTAGGAGGAGGACACATCTAATATTATGAACAGTGCAAGGAGGAGGGGACATCTAATATTATGAACAGTGCATTAAGGCAGAGACATCTAATATTATGAACAGTGCTAGGAGGAGGAGATGTCTAATATTAGGAACAGTGCTAGGAGGCGGAGACGTCTAATATTATGAACAGTGCTAGGAGGAGGAGAAATCTTATATTATGAACAGTGCTGGGAGGATGAGACATCTAATATTATGAACAGTGCTAGGAGGAGGAGACATCTAATATTATGAACAGTGCTAGGAGGCAGAGACATCTAATATTATGAACAGTGCTAGGAGGAGGAGACGTCTAATATTAGGAACAGTGCTAGGAGGCGGAGACGTTTAATATTATGAACAGTGCTAGGAGGAGGAGACGTCTAATATTAGGAACAGTGCTAGGAGGAGGAGACGTCTAATATTAGGAACAGTGCTAGGAGGCGGAGACATCTAATATTATGAACAGTGCTAGGAGGAGGAGACGTCTAATATTAGGAACAGTGCTAGGAGGAGGAGACGTCTAATATTATGAACAGTGCTAGGAGAAGTAGACGTCTAATATTATGAACAGTGCTAGGTGGACGAGACTTTTAATATTATGAACAGTGCCAGGAGGAGGAGACGTCTAATATTATGAACAGTGCTAGGAGGAGGAGACATCTAATATTAGGAACAGTGGTAGGAGACGGAGACGTCTAATATTATGAACATTGCTAGGAGGAGGAGACGTCTGATATATGGAGCAGTGCTAGGAGGTAGAGACATCTAATATTAGGAACAGCGCTAGGAGGCGAAGACATCTAATATTATGAACAGTGCTAGGAGGCGGAGATGTCTGATATAAGGAACAGTGATAGGAGTAGGAGACATCTAATATTATGAACAGTGCTAGGAGGCGGAGACATCTAATATGAACAGTGCTAGGAGGAGGAGATGTCTAATATTAAGAACAGTGCTAGGAGGAGGAGATATCTGATATTATGAACAGTGCTAGGAGGAGGAGACGTCTAATATTATGAACAGTGCTAGGAGGAGGAGACGTCTAATATTATGAACAGTGCTAGGAGGATGAGACGTCTAATATTATGAACAGTGCTAGGAGGAGGAGACATCTGATATTAGGAACAGTGCTAGGAGGAGGAGACATCTCATATTAGGAACAGCGCTAGGAGGCGTAGACTTCTAATATTATGAACAGTGCTAGGAGGAGACGTCTGATATAAGGAACAGTGCTGGAAGGCAGAGACATCTAATATTAGGCGGAGACATTTGATATAAGGAATAGCACTAGGAGGGGGAGACGTCTTATATTAGGAAGAGCGCTAGGAGAAGGGGACGTCTTATATTAAGAAGAGCGCTAGAAGGAGGAGACGTCTTATATTAGGAACAGGCTCAGGGGAGGAAACGTCCAATTACTAGGAACAGTGCTAGGAGGCGGATACGTCTAATATTATGAACGGTGCTAGGAGGAGGAGACATCTGATATAAGGAACAGCGCTAGGTGGAGGAGGGGTATTATATTAGGAACAGTGCATGGAGGAGGAGATGTCTGATATTTGGAACAGTGCAAGGATGCAGAGACGTCTAATATTATGAACAGTGCTAGGAGGAGGAGACGTCTGATATATGGAACAGCAATATGAGGAGGAGACGTCTTATATTAGGTAAAGTGCTACGAGGAGGAGACGTCTTATATTAGGAAAAGTGCTAGGAGGAGGAGACGGCTAATATTATGAACAGTGCTAGGAGGAGGAGACATCTGATATTAGGAACAGTGCTAGGAAGCGGAGACATCTAATATTATGAACAGTGCTAGGCGGCGGAGACGTCTAATATTATGAACAGTGCTAGGAGGCAGAGATGTCTAATATTATGAACAGTGCTAGGAGGCGGAGACGTCTAATATTAGGAACAGTGCTAGGAGGAGGAGACGTCTAATATTTTGAACAGTGCTAGGAGGAGGAGACATCTAATATTATGAACAGTGCTAGGAGGCAGAGACATCTAATAATATGAACAGTCCTAGGAGGAGGAGACGTCTAATATTAGGAACAGTGCTAGGAGGAGGAGACATCTAATATTAGGAGCAGTGGTAGGAGACGGAGAAGTCTAATATTATGAACAGTGCTAGTAGGAGGAGACATCTAATATTATGAACAGTGCTAGGAGGAGGAGACATCTCATATTAGGAACTGTGCTAGGAGGCGGAGACGTCTATTATGAACAGTGCTAGGAGGAGGAGACATCTAATATTATGAACAGTGCTAGGAGGAGGAGACGTCTGATATAAGGAACAGTGGTAGGAGAAGGAGACATCTAATATTATGAACAGTGCTAGAAGGCAGAGACATCTAATATTAGGCGGAGATATTTGATATAAGGAATAGCACTAGGAGGAGGAGATCTCTTATATTAGGAAGAGGGCTAGGAGAAGGGGACGTCTTATATTAAGAAGAGCGCTAGGAGGAGGGGACGTCTTATATTGGGAACAGGCTCACGGGAGGAGACGTCCAATTACTAGGAACAGTGCTAGGAGGCGGATACGTCTAATATTATGAACGGTGCTAGGAGGAGGAGACATCTGATATAAGAAACAGCGCTAGGTGGAGGAGGGGTATTATATTAGGAACAGTGCAAGGAGGCAGAGACATCTAATATTAGGAACAGTGCAAGGATGCAGAGACGTCTAATATTATGAACAGTGCTAGGCGGAGGAGACGTCTGATATAGGGAACAGCAATAGGAGGAGGAAACGTCTTAGATTAGGAAGAGCGCTACGAGGAGGAGACGTCTTATATTAGGAAAAGTGCTAGGAGGAGGAGACGTCTAATATTTTGAACAGTGCTAGGAGGAGGAGACGTCTGATATTAGGAACAGTGCTAGGAGGAGGAGACATCTAATATTAGGAACAGTGCTAGGAGGAGGAGACGTCTTATATTAGGAAGAGCGCTACGAGGCGGAGACGCCTGATGTAAGGAACAGCGCTAGGAGGAGGAGAAGTCTAATATTATGAACAGTGCTAGGAGGAAGAGACGTCTTATATTAGGAACAGTGCTAGGAGAACGAGTCATCTAATATTAGGATCAGTGCTAGTAGGCGGAGACGTCTAATACTATTAACAGTGCTAGGAGGCGGAGACGTCTAATATTATGAACTGTGCTAGGAGGTGGAGACGTCTAATATTAGGAACAGTGCTAGGAGGCAGAGACGTCTAATATTATGAACAGTGCTAGGAGGCGGAGACGTCTAATATTAGGAACAGTGCTAGGAGGAGGAGACGTCTAATATTATGAACAGTGCTAGGAGGAGGAGACATCTAATATTATGAACAGTGCTAGGAGGCAGAGGCATCTAATAATATGAACAGTGCTAGGAGGAGGAGACGTCTGATATATGTAGCAGTGCTAGGAGGCAGAGACATCTAATATTAGGAACAGTGCTAGGAGGAGGAGACGTCTGATATAAGGAACAGTGGTAGGAGAAGGAGACATCTAATATTATGAACAGTGCTAGAAGGCAGAGACATCTAATATTAGGTGGAGACATTTGATATAAGCAATAGCACTAGGAGGAGGAGATGTCTTATATTAGGAAGAGCGCTAGGAGAAGGGGACGTCTTATATTAAGAAGAGCTCTAGGAGGAGGAGACGTCTTATATTAGGAACAGGCTCAGGGGAGGAGACGTCCAATTACTAGGAACAGTGCTAGGAGGCGGATACGTCTAATATTATGAACGGTGCTAGGAGGAGGAGACATCTGATATAAGGAACAGCGCTAGGTGGAGGAGACGTCTAATATTATGAACAGTGCTAGGAGGCGGAGACGTCTAATATGAGGAACAGTGCTAAGAGGAGGAGACGTCTAATATTATGAACAGTGCTAGGAGGAGGAGACGTCTAATATTATGAACAGTGCTAGGAGGCGGAGACGTCTGATATAAGGAACAGTGCTAGGAGGCGGAGACGTCTGATTTAAGGAACAGTGCTAGGAGAAGGAGACGTCTGATATATGGTGCAGTGCTAGGAGGCAGAGACATCTAATATTATGAACAGTGCTAGGAGGAGGAGTCGTCTAATATTATGAACAGTGCTAAGAGGAGGAGACGTCTAATATTATGAACAGTGCTAGGAGGAGGAGGGGTATTATATTAGGAACAGTGCAAGTAGGCAGAGACGTCTAATATTAGGAACAGTGCAAGGATGCAGAGACGTCTAATATTATGAACAGTGCTAGGCGGAGGAGACGTCTGATATAAGGATCAGCAATAGGAGGCAGAGACGTCTAATATTAGGAACAGTGCTAAGAGGAGGAGACGTCTAATATTATGAACAGTGCTAGGAGAAGGAGACGTCTAATATTATGAACAGTGCTAGGAGGAGGAGACGTCTAATATTATGAACAGTGCTAGGAGAAGGAGACGTCTAATATTATGAACAGTGCTAGGAGGAGGAGTGCGTCTAATATTATGAACAGTGCTAGGAGGCGGAGACGTCTAATATTAGGAACAGTGCTAGGAGAATGAGACGTCTAATATTATGAACAATGCTAGGAGGAGGAGACGTCTAATATTATGAACAGTGCTAGGAGGCGGAGACGTCTAATATTAGGAACAGTGCTAGGAGGAGGAGACGTCTAATATTAGGAAAAGTGCTAGGAGGAGGAGACGGCTAATATTATGAACAGTGCTAGGAGGCGGAGACGTCTAATATTAGGAACAGTGCTAAGAGGAGGAGACGTCTAATATTATGAACAGTGCTAGGAGGAGGAGACGTCTAATATTAGGAAGAGCGCTAGGAGGAGGAGACGTCTTAAATTATGAAAAGTGCTAGGAGGAGGAGACGTCTAATATTAGGAACAGTGCTAAGAGGAGGAGACGTCTTATATTATGAACAGTGCTGGGAGGCGGAGACGTCTAATATTAGGAACAGTGCTAGGAGAAGGAGACGTCTAATATTATGAACAATGCTAGGAGGAGGAGACGTCTAATATTATGAACAGTGCTAGGAGGCGGAGACGTCTAATATTAGGAACAGTGCTAGGAGGCGGAGACGTCTAATATTAGGAACAGTGCTAGGAGGAGGAGACGTCTAATATTATGAACAGTGCTAGGAGGAGGAGACATCTAATATTAGGAACAGTGGTAGGAGACGGAGACGTCTAATATTATGAACAGTGCAAGGAGGAGGAGACGTCTAATATGAATAGTGCAAGGAGGAGGAGACGTCTGATATATGGAGCAGTGCTAAGAGGAGGAGACGTCTTATATTATGAACAGTGCTAGGAGGCGGAGACGTCTAATATTAGGAACAGTGCTAGGAGAAGGAGACGTCTAATATTATGAACAATGCTAGGAGGCGGAGACGTCTAATATTATGAACAGTGCTAGGAGGAGGAGAAATCTTATATTATGAACAGTGCTGGGAGGATGAGACATCTAATATTATGAACAGTGCTAGGAGGAGGGGACATCTAATATTATGAACAGTGCTAGGAGGCAGAGACATCTAATATTATGAACAGTGCTAGGAGGCGGAGACGTCTAATATTAGGAACAGTGCTAGGAGGCGGAGACGTTTAATATTATGAACAGTGCTAGGAGGAGGAGACGTCTAATATTAGGAACAGTGCTAGGAGGAGGAGACGTCTAATATTAGGAACAGTGCTAGGAGGCGGAGACATCTAATATTATGAACAGTGCTAGGAGGAGGAGACGTCTAATATTAGGAACAGTGCTAGGAGGAGGAGACGTCTAATATTATGAACAGTGCTAGGAGAAGTAGACGTCTAATATTATGAACAGTGCTAGGTGGACGAGACTTTTAATATTATGAACAGTGCCAGGAGGAGGAGACGTCTAATATTATGAACAGTGCTAGGAGGAGGAGACATCTAATATTAGGAACAGTGGTAGGAGACGGAGACGTCTAATATTATGAACATTGCTAGGAGGAGGAGACGTCTGATATATGGAGCAGTGCTAGGAGGTAGAGACATCTAATATTAGGAACAGCGCTAGGAGGCGAAGACATCTAATATTATGAACAGTGCTAGGAGGCGGAGATGTCTGATATAAGGAACAGTGATAGGAGTAGGAGACATCTAATATTATGAACAGTGCTAGGAGGCGGAGACATCTAATATGAACAGTGCTAGGAGGAGGAGATGTCTAATATTAAGAACAGTGCTAGGAGGAGGAGATATCTGATATTATGAACAGTGCTAGGAGGAGGAGACGTCTAATATTATGAACAGTGCTAGGAGGAGGAGACGTCTAATATTATGAACAGTGCTAGGAGGATGAGACGTCTAATATTATGAACAGTGCTAGGAGGAGGAGACATCTGATATTAGGAACAGTGCTAGGAGGAGGAGACATCTCATATTAGGAACAGCGCTAGGAGGCGTAGACTTCTAATATTATGAACAGTGCTAGGAGGAGACGTCTGATATAAGGAACAGTGCTGGAAGGCAGAGACATCTAATATTAGGCGGAGACATTTGATATAAGGAATAGCACTAGGAGGGGGAGACGTCTTATATTAGGAAGAGCGCTAGGAGAAGGGGACGTCTTATATTAAGAAGAGCGCTAGAAGGAGGAGACGTCTTATATTAGGAACAGGCTCAGGGGAGGAAACGTCCAATTACTAGGAACAGTGCTAGGAGGCGGATACGTCTAATATTATGAACGGTGCTAGGAGGAGGAGACATCTGATATAAGGAACAGCGCTAGGTGGAGGAGGGGTATTATATTAGGAACAGTGCATGGAGGAGGAGATGTCTGATATTTGGAACAGTGCAAGGATGCAGAGACGTCTAATATTATGAACAGTGCTAGGAGGAGGAGACGTCTGATATATGGAACAGCAATATGAGGAGGAGACGTCTTATATTAGGTAAAGTGCTACGAGGAGGAGACGTCTTATATTAGGAAAAGTGCTAGGAGGAGGAGACGGCTAATATTATGAACAGTGCTAGGAGGAGGAGACATCTGATATTAGGAACAGTGCTAGGAAGCGGAGACATCTAATATTATGAACAGTGCTAGGCGGCGGAGACGTCAAATATTATGAACAGTGCTAGGAGGCAGAGATGTCTAATATTATGAACAGTGCTAGGAGGCGGAGACGTCTAATATTAGGAACAGTGCTAGGAGGAGGAGACGTCTAATATTTTGAACAGTGCTAGGAGGAGGAGACATCTAATATTATGAACAGTGCTAGGAGGCAGAGACATCTAATAATATGAACAGTCCTAGGAGGAGGAGACGTCTAATATTAGGAACAGTGCTAGGAGGAGGAGACATCTAATATTAGGAGCAGTGGTAGGAGACGGAGAAGTCTAATATTATGAACAGTGCTAGTAGGAGGAGACATCTAATATTATGAACAGTGCTAGGAGGAGGAGACATCTCATATTAGGAACTGTGCTAGGAGGCGGAGACGTCTATTATGAACAGTGCTAGGAGGAGGAGACATCTAATATTATGAACAGTGCTAGGAGGAGGAGACGTCTGATATAAGGAACAGTGGTAGGAGAAGGAGACATCTAATATTATGAACAGTGCTAGAAGGCAGAGACATCTAATATTAGGCGGAGACATTTGATATAAGGAATAGCACTAGGAGGAGGAGATCTCTTATATTAGGAAGAGAGCTAGGAGAAGGGGACGTCTTATATTAAGAAGAGCGCTAGGAGGAGGAGACGTCTTATATTGGGAACAGGCTCACGGGAGGAGACGTCCAATTACTAGGAACAGTGCTAGGAGGCGGATACGTCTAATATTATGAACGGTGCTAGGAGGAGGAGACATCTGATATAAGAAACAGCGCTAGGTGGAGGAGGGTATTATATTAGGAACAGTGCAAGGAGGCAGAGACATCTAATATTAGGAACAGTGCAAGGATGCAGAGACGTCTAATATTATGAACAGTGCTAGGCGGAGGAGACGTCTGATATAGGGAACAGCAATAGGAGGAGGAAACGTCTTATATTAGGAAGAGCGCTACGAGGAGGAGACGTCTTATATTAGGAAAAGTGCTAGGAGGAGGAGACGTCTAATATTTTGAACAGTGCTAGGAGGAGGAGACGTCTGATATTAGGAACAGTGCTAGGAGGAGGAGACATCTAATATTAGGAACAGTGCTAGGAGGAGGAGACGTCTTATATTAGGAAGAGCGCTACGAGGCGGAGACGCCTGATGTAAGGAACAGCGCTAGGAGGAGGAGAAGTCTAATATTATGAACAGTGCTAGGAGGAAGAGACGTCTTATATTAGGAACAGTGCTAGGAGAACGAGTCATCTAATATTAGGATCAGTGCTAGTAGGCGGAGACGTCTAATACTATTAACAGTGCTAGGAGGCGGAGACGTCTAATATTATGAACTGTGCTAGGAGGTGGAGACGTCTAATATTAGGAACAGTGCTAGGAGGCAGAGACGTCTAATATTATGAACAGTGCTAGGAGGCGGAGACGTCTAATATTAGGAACAGTGCTAGGAGGAGGAGACGTCTAATATTATGAACAGTGCTAGGAGGAGGAGACATCTAATATTATGAACAGTGCTAGGAGGCAGAGGCATCTAATAATATGAACAGTGCTAGGAGGAGGAGACGTCTGATATATGTAGCAGTGCTAGGAGGCAGAGACATCTAATATTAGGAACAGTGCTAGGAGGAGGAGACGTATGATATAAGGAACAGTGGTAGGAGAAGGAGACATCTAATATTATGAACAGTGCTAGAAGGCAGAGACATCTAATATTAGGTGGAGACATTTGATATAAGCAATAGCACTAGGAGGAGGAGATGTCTTATATTAGGAAGAGCGCTAGGAGAAGGGGACGTCTTATATTAAGAAGAGCGCTAGGAGGAGGAGACGTCTTATATTAGGAACAGGCTCAGGGGAGGAGACGTCCAATTACTAGGAACAGTGCTAGGAGGCGGATACGTCTAATATTATGAACGGTGCTAGGAGGAGGAGACGTCTAATATTATGAACAGTGCTAGGAGGCGGAGACGTCTAATATGAGGAACAGTGCTAAGAGGAGGAGACGTCTAATATTATGAACAGTGCTAGGAGGAGGAGACGTCTAATATTATGAACAGTGCTAGGAGGCGGAGACGTCTGATATAAGGAACAGTGCTAGGAGGCGGAGACGTCTGATTTAAGGAACAGTGCTAGGAGAAGGAGACGTCTGATATATGGTGCAGTGCTAGGAGGCAGAGACATCTAATATTATGAACAGTGCTAGGAGGAGGAGTCGTCTAATATTATGAACAGTGCTAAGAGGAGGAGACGTCTAATATTATGAACAGTGCTAGGAGGAGGAGGGGTATTATATTAGGAACAGTGCAAGTAGGCAGAGACGTCTAATATTAGGAACAGTGCAAGGATGCAGAGACGTCTAATATTATGAACAGTGCTAGGCGGAGGAGACGTCTGATATAAGGATCAGCAATAGGAGGCAGAGACGTCTAATATTAGGAACAGTGCTAAGAGGAGGAGATGTCTAATATTATGAACAGTGCTAGGAGAAGGAGACGTCTAATATTATGAACAGTGCTAGGAGGAGGAGACGTCTAATATTATGAACAGTGCTAGGAGAAGGAGACGTCTAATATTATGAACAGTGCTAGGAGGAGGAGTCGTCTAATATTATGAACAGTGCTAGGAGGCGGAGACGTCTAATATTAGGAACAGTGCTAGGAGAATGAGACGTCTAATATTATGAACAATGCTAGGAGGAGGAGACGTCTAATATTATGAACAGTGCTAGGAGGCGGAGACGTCTAATATTAGGAACAGTGCTAGGAGGAGGAGACGTCTAATATTAGGAAAAGTGCTAGGAGGAGGAGACGGCTAATATTATGAACAGTGCTAGGAGGCGGAGACGTCTAATATTAGGAACAGTGCTAAGAGGAGGAGACGTCTAATATTATGAACAGTGCTAGGAGGAGGAGACGTCTAATATTAGGAAGAGCGCTAGGAGGAGGAGACGTCTTAAATTAGGAAAAGTGCTAGGAGGAGGAGACGTCTAATATTAGGAACAGTGCTAAGAGGAGGAGACGTCTTATATTATGAACAGTGCTAGGAGGCGGAGACGTCTAATATTAGGAACAGTGCTAGGAGAAGGAGACGTCTAATATTATGAACAATGCTAGGAGGAGGAGACGTCTAATATTATGAACAGTGCTAGGAGGCGGAGACGTCTAATATTAGGAACAGTGCTAGGAGGCGGAGACGTCTAATATTAGGAACAGTGCTAGGAGGAGGAGACGTCTAATATTATGAACAGTGCTAGGAGGAGGAGACATCTAATATTAGGAACAGTGGTAGGAGACGGAGACGTCTAATATTATGAACAGTGCAAGGAGGAGGAGACGTCTAATATGAACAGTGCAAGGAGGAGGAGACGTCTGATATATGGAGCAGTGCTAGGGGGCAGAGACATCTAATATTAGGAACAGCGCTAGGAGGCGTAGACTTCTAATATTATGAATGGTGCTAGGAGGAGGAGACGTCTGATATAAGGATCAGCGCTAGGAGGAGGAGACGTCTGATATTAGCAACAGTGCTAGAAGGCAGGGACATCTAATATTAGGCAGAGACATTTGATAAAAGCAATAGCACTAGGAGGAGGAGATGTCTTATATTATGAAGAGTGCTAGGAGAAGGGGACGTCTTATATTAAGAAGAGCGCTAGGAGGAGGAGACGTCTTATATTAGGAACAGGCTCAGGGGAGGAGACGTCCAATTACGAGGAACAGTGCTAGGAGGCGGATACATCTAATATTAGGAACAGTGCTAGAAGGCGGAGACGTCTAATATTATGAACAGTGCTAGGAGGAGGAGACGTCTGATATTAGGAACATTGATAGGAGGAGGAGACATCTAATATCTGTGTCCCCGTCATGCTGTAAAGATGCAAAGTGGTTCAACATACAGGGTTTGTTGGGGACAGTGCTTGTTCAGTACTTTTACTTTCTTAACAATTTTCCTGTTTGTTTCGCAGCTGGTAATGTCCTCAAGTCTCCTTGTGAGTCGATCCTTTCAGTGGCTCGTCTTGTCTCCCCAGTGGACAAAGGGTTGTATTTATCCAGTATTTATCTTGCTTTCTGAGCACTGGAGGAAGTGGAGTAGAGCACACACCAAACTTTCTTTAAATTGTGAACTATCCTCCAGGCCGTTCAGAGTGCATCTTCCCAGGCTTCATGAAAGCACAGAAGAGAGGGTGGCATCAGCTGGGCAGGCTGTACAGTGGCCATGAAAGCACAGAAGAGAGGGTGGCATCAGCTGAGCAGGCTGTACTGTGCCCATGAAAGCACAGAAGAGAGGCTGGCATCAGATGGGCAGGTTGTACAGTGCCCATGAAAGCACAGAAGAGAGGCTGGCATCAGCTGGGCAGGCTGTACAGTGGCCATGAAAGCACAGAAGAGAGGCTGGCAGCTGGGCAGGCTGTACAGTGTCCATGAAAGCACATAAGAGAGGTTGGCATCAGCTGGGCAGGCTGTACAGTGGCCATGAAAGCACAGAAGAGAGGCTGGCATCAGCTGGGCAGGCTGTACAGTGGCCAGGAAAGCACAGAAGAGAGGCTGGCATCAGCTGGGCAGGCTGTACAGTGGCGATGAAAGCACAGAAGAGAGGCTTGCATCAGCTGGGCAGGCTGTACAGTGGCCATGAAAGCACAGAAGAGAGGCTGGCAACAGCTGGGCAGGCTGTACAGTGGCCATGAAAGTAACCCTGGGCGTAGTTCGCGTAGTAGCGCTACGCGTAGCTACGCGAAGTGCACTTCGCACTATGCGAGCTACACGTAGCACTACGCGAACTGCGTAGTGCGGTAGGAAATGCTGTTAGCAACGATTGCACAGTGCCGGATGCTTGTCCGCACTGTGCAATCATTGCAAACGGCATCTTGCACAGTGCAAGCGGTCGTTTTCTGCCGCTCGAGTAGATTTGTACTCGAGCGGCAGTTTTCTCAACGCGGACTGGTAGTTTCTCATCGCGAGCGGTCGCGAGCATACGCGACCACTCGCAATGAGAAACCTGAGCTCCCCGCGTTGAGAATCTCGCTGGGAGGTTTATTTTCCACGCTCGCGATCGGCAACTTGATGTTGCTGATCGCGAACGAGGAAAAAGTCTCGCCGGGATGTCATTTTGCTTGCTCGCGGTCGCCAACTTGACGTTGAGGACCGCGAGCAAGCAAAAAATGCCTGCTACGCTATGCGTTTTTGCACTGTGCTATGTGCAAATTGCGTAGCGCGTAGTTGCGCAAACTACGCAAACTACGTGAGCGTAGCGTAGTTTTCCGCCCAGGCCTACATGAAAGCACAGAAGAGATGCTGGCATCAGCTGGGCAGGCTGTACAGTGGCCATGAAAGCACATAAGAGAGGCTGGCATCAGCTGGGCAGGCTGTACAGTGCCTATGAAAGCACAGAAGAGAGGCTGGCATCAACTGGGCAGGCTGTACAGTGGCCATGAAAGCACAGAAGAGACTGGCATCAGCTAGGCAGGCTGTACAGTGGCCCTGAAAGCACAGAAGAGAGGCTGGCATCAGCTGGGCAGGCTGTACAGTGCCCATGAAAGCACAGAAGACATGCTGGCATCAGCTGGGCAGGCTGTACAGTTGCCATGAAAGCACAGAAGAGAGGCTGGCATCAGCTGGGAAGGCTGTACAGTGGCCATGAAAGCACAGAAGAGAGGCTGGCATCAGCTGGGCAGGCTGTACTGCGCCCATGAAAGCACAGAAGAGAGGCTGGCATCAGCTGGGCAGGTTGTACAGTGCCCATGAAAGCACAGAAGAGAGACTGGCATCAGCTGGGCAGGCTGTACAGTGGCCATGAAAGCACAGAAGAGAGGCTGGCATCAGCTGGGCAGGCTGTACAGTGTCCATGAAAGCACAGAAGAGGGGCTGGCATCAGCTGGGCAGGCTGTACAGTGGCCAGGAAAGCACAGAAGATAGGCTGGCATCAGCTGGGCAGGCTGTACAGTGGCCAGGAAAGCACAGAAGAGAGGCTGGCATCAGCTGGGCAGGCTGTACAGTGGCCATGAAAGCACAGAAGAGAGGCTGGCATCAGCTGGGCAGGCTGTACAGTGGCCATGAAAGCACAGAAGAGAGGCTGGCATCAGCTGGGCAGGCTGTACAGTGGCCAGGTAAGCACAGAAGAGAGGCTGGCATCAGCTGGGCAGGCTGTACTGTGCCCATGAAAGCACAAAAGACATGCCGGCATCAGCTGGGCAGGCTGTACAGTGGCCACGAAAGCACAGAAGAGAGGCTGGCATCAGCTGGGCAGGCTGTACAGTGCCCATGAAAGCACAGAAGACATGCTGGCATCAGCTGGGCAGGCTGTACAGTGGCCATGAAAGCACAGAAGAGAGGCTGGCATCAGCTGGGCAGGCTGTACAGTGGCCATGAAAGCACAGAAGAGAGGCTGGCATCAGCTGGGCAGGCTGTACAGTGGCCAGGTAAGCACAGAAGAGAGGCTGGCATCAGCTGGGCAGGCTGTACAGTTCCCATGAAAGCACAGAAGAGAGGCTGGCATCAGCTGGGCAGGTTGTACAGTGCCCATGAAGGCACAGAAGAGAGGCTGGCATCAGCTGGGCAGGCTGTACAGTGGCCATGAAAGCACAGAAGAGAGGCTGGCATCAGCTGGGCAGGCTGTACAGTGTCCATGAAAGCACAGAAGAGAGGCTGGCATCAGCTGGGCAGGCTGTACAGTGGCCAGGAAAGCACAGAAGATAGGCTGGCATCAGCTGGGCAGGCTGTACAGTGGCCAGGAAAGCACAGAAGAGAGGCTGGCATCAGCTGGGCAGGCTGTACAGTGGCCATGAAAGCACAGAAGAGAGGCTGGCATCAGCTGGGCAGGCTGTACAGTGGACATGAAAGCATAGAAGAGAGGCTGGCATCAGCTGGGCAGGCTGTACAGTGGCCAGGTAAGCACAGAAGAGAGGCTGGCATCAGCTGGGCAGGCTGTACTGTGCCCATGAAAGCACAGACGACATGCTGGCATCAGCTGGGCAGGCTGTACAGTGGCCATGAAAGCACAGAAGAGAGGCTGGCATCAGCTGGGCAGGCTGTACAGTGGCCAGGAAAGCACAGAAGAGAGGCTGGCATCAGCTGGGCAGGCTGTACAGTGGCCATGAAAGCACAGAAGAGAGGCTGGCATCAGCTGGCCCTTGCTGTACAGTGGCCATGAAAGCACAGAAGAGAGGCTGGCATCAGCTGAGCAGGCTGTACAGTGCCCATGAAAGCACAGAAGACATGCAGGCATCTGCTGGGCAGGCTGTACAGTGCCCATGAAAGCACAGAAGAGAGGCTGGCATCAGCTGGGCAGGCTGTACAGTGGCCATGAAAGCACAGAAGAGAGGCTGGCATCAGCTGGGCAGGCTGTACTGTGCCCATGAAAGCACAGAAGACATGCTGGCATCAGCTGGGCAGGCTGTACAGTGGCCATGAAAGCACAGAAGAGAGGCTGGCATCAGCTGGGCAGGCTGTACAGTGGCCATGAAAGCACAGAAGAGAGGCTGACATCAGCTGGGCAGGCTGTACAGTGGCGATGAAAGCACAGAAGAGAGGCTGGCATCAGCTGGGCAGGCTGTACAGTGGCCATGAAAGCACAGAAGAGAGGCTGGCATCAGCTGGCCCTTGCTGTACAGTGGCCATGAAAGCACAGAAGAGAGGCTGGCATCAGCTGAGCAGGCTGTACAGTGCCCATGAAAGGACAGAAGACATGCAGGCATCTGCTGGGCAGGCTGTACAGTGCCCATGAAAGCACAGAAGAGAGGCTGGCATCAGCTGGGCAGGCTGTACAGTGGCCATGAAAGCACAGAAGAGAGGCTGGCATCAGCTGGGCAGGCTGTACTGTGCCCATGAAAGCACAGAAGACATGCTGGCATCAGCTGGGCAGGCTGTACAGTGGCCATGAAAGCACAGAAGAGAGGCTGGCATCAGCTGGGCAGGCAGGACAGTGGCCATGAAAGCACAGAAGAGAGGCTGACATCAGCTGGGCAGGCTGTACAGTGGCGATGAAAGCACAGAAGAGAGGCTGGCATCAGCTGCGCAGGCTTTACAGTGGCCAGGAAAGCACAGAAGAGAGGCTGGCATCAGCTGGGCAGGCTGTACAGTTCCCAGGAAAGCACAGAAGAGATGCGGCCATCAGCTGGGCAGGCTGTACAGTGCCCATGAAAGCACAGAAAACATGCTGGCATCAGCTGGGCAGGCTGTACAGTGGCCATGAAAGCACAGAAGAGAGGCTGGCATCAGCTGGGCAGGCTGTACAGTGGCCATGAAAGCACAGAAGAGAGGCTGACATCAGCTGGGCAGGCTGTACAGTGGCGATGAAAGCACAGAAGAGAGGCTGGCATCATCTGGGCAGGCTGTACAGTGGCCATGAAAGCACAGAAGAGAGGCTGGCATCAGCTGGCCCTTGCTGTACAGTGGCCATGAAAGCACAGAAGAGAGGCTGGCATCAGCTGAGCAGGCTGTACAGTGCCCATGAAAGCACAGAAGACATGCAGGCATCTGCTGGGCAGGCTGTACAGTGCCCATGAAAGCACAGAAGAGAGGCTGGCATCAGCTGGGCAGGCTGTACAGTGGCCATGAAAGCACAGAAGAGAGGCTGGCATCAGCTGGGCAGGCTGTACTGTGCCCATGAAAGCACAGAAGACATGCTGGCATCAGCTGGGCAGGCTGTACAGTGGCCATGAAAGCACAGAAGAGAGGCTGGCATCAGCTGGGCAGGCAGGACAGTGGCCATGAAAGCACAGAAGAGAGGCTGACATCAGCTGGGCAGGCTGTACAGTGGCGATGAAAGCACAGAAGAGAGGCTGGCATCAGCTGCGCAGGCTTTACAGTGGCCAGGAAAGCACAGAAGAGAGGCTGGCATCAGCTGGGCAGGCTGTACAGTTCCCAGGAAAGCACAGAAGAGATGCGGCCATCAGCTGGGCAGGCTGTACAGTGCCCATGAAAGCACAGAAAACATGCTGGCATCAGCTGGGCAGGCTGTACAGTGGCCAGGACATTCCCAGTTTCTCTTGAGTCCTAGGGCGACGCCCAGCATAGTGACAAAGGGGTAAGAGACGGTCGGGCACTTTCGCCTGTGGGATTTGGAAATTGAAGGAGTCCCTTCTCCTCTTAGGCGTCCCCTTTGGAGAGGTTGCACATTGGTCACTCTGTTGTATTGATCTCTAATTGACTGCCACCAACAGGTCCAGTCTCATCACAGCAGAGTACAAGGGGGCAGTAGCTGACCCCTGAGCAGCCTACCACTGCCATGAAGATGTGGAGTCTCTCCAGTGGATGTGAAGGCTGAGTACCTGGGAAAACACATGGCAGACTAGAAAGTCAAGCGTAGGTTAGCTGGCACAACTTCCTTTGCATCCTGTGATGTAGGGCACATTTTTGGTGCTTACATTTGAATAGATGAAAAGGAGACCTAGGCCCCTTCAGGCACCCAGTGGTTGACACATGTGGTGTAAATGTCCGTGTGAACATCTGGACTGCCCTCCTTCTCCGGCTTTGTCTTTCCCAACTGTAGGAATTTGACTCTTTTTGCGTGGTTAGCCCCCCACTTTTTGCCTGATGTTGATGTGACTTCGACCTGTATGAGTGCTGGGGTCCTGCCAACCAGGACCCCAACACCTGATCTCTTTCCCCAAAAATGTACCATGATTGGCACCACTTCTGTTCCTCCTATAAGTACCTAGTAATTGGTACCCCTGGTACCTAGGGATCGGGGACAGAGGAAGGTCTCCTTAGGACCCCTCCCCTGGACAAAGCAGCACTGCTATCGCAGGCTACGTGTCTAGCTGTAGAAGAAACCAAAGAGCTGACATCAATCAATCAATTAGGGGTTTATAAAGCGTGGCTACTTACCCGTGAGGGTCTCAATACGCGGGGGCTACTGGTCCCTCTGGGTGTGGAGGATCATTCGAAGAGCAAGGTCTTGAAGTCCTTCCTGAATTGGGTCAGTGACGCTGATTGCCTGAGGTCGAGGGACAGGGAGTTCCAGATCTTGGTGGCGAGGTAGGAGAAAGAACTTCCTCCGGTTCTGGTCTTGTGGATCCTGGCGACGGTGGCTAGGGTGCGATGGGCGGAATGGAGTTGTCTGGCGAGTACGTGGATTGCGAGACGGTGGTTCAGATATGCTGGTCCTATGTTGTGGAGAGCTTTATAGGCATGTGTGAGGAGCTTGAAGGTGCTTTTCTTGTTGACCTGGAGCCCTGTGTATAAATCCAAGGAAAATGGAGAGCAGTTGAGCCCCATTACCAGTCGCACAGCAACATCTTTCAGTCTCCAAAGACTCCATTTTTGATTTAATAATCCATTTTAATCAATTTACTCCATATTTTGTCATAACTTTCTTCCTCCACATGCAAGGCCTCATGTTTTCCCAAAGCTTCAAATGCTAAAGACAAGCCTACCCAGGCCTCTTTCTTCAGCACGTGGGGATACATCGTACATCGTTTATCCTTAATAGTCATTCGCATAAACCCAATGCATTTCGGGCTCAATAGCCCTTGTCAGGGGTAACTGCAAACTCTTCATCCTGTGCTTAGAAGTAAAAACAGCCTCAGCTGCTTCCCTTGCCTCCA
The DNA here is from genome assembly GCA_963921515.1 of Calotriton arnoldi. Taxonomy (NCBI): domain Eukaryota; kingdom Metazoa; phylum Chordata; class Amphibia; order Caudata; family Salamandridae; genus Calotriton; species Calotriton arnoldi. Next base: position 463,018 of record CAWUFW010011257.1, read on the forward strand.
TCGTAAAAGTGCACAAACGTGTTTATAGGCATGTGCCAGTGGGGCCAGGCACGGACCAAGTCTGCACGTGGGAGGTCATTATTCATGCCTAGAGCAATCAAGAACATTTGAAAGAAAGCTGGTGTGCATTCTATCACTTATCTAGACACAGCCCTGTGTGCCATGCCTCCCCGGTATAGGTAAGTAACCCCTCTAGAAGGCCTCAATAGCCCTATGGCAGGGTGCAAAATACCTCGGGTGAGGCCCCCCCACATGACCAGGGGTGTCCCTACATTGTCCGGTCCATTCTGGGACAATTGTGCCCAAGGAAGCCAAAAACAGCACATGGACTGGATGCCCCTCCTCACGAGTTTCCTAGCTTCATGATGGCTTCACTGTCGCAAGGGATGTTGATACCAAACATCTCGTCTTAATAAATCCTAGCTGGTTCCAGTGATGGATTTATTAATAAATTCACACAGGAGATCCTTCTAGAGGATCCCCTGAAACCTACTGAACACTGGTGTGGTTCCTGTCTTGTTGTAGCCAGCCTGCCATCATCAGACAATGTTTCTGGACCGCTGGATAGAGAGCCAGAGCTCTCTGGATTCAGAGACAATGTGTACCCTGGGCGGAGGTGGTCACATCTTCCCCCCCTGCAGGATCTGCCTCAGCAGAGGCGGGAGCTTCTAAGGCCCTGCCACCTTTGAACCCTGCCCCCTAGCCTCTGCTGTTAGAAGCAGATGACGACCCCACCAGTCCTGCTTCACTTGTTGGTAGGAGGATTGGCAGGAAAATTAGGTAAATTAGGAGGTGTGTCTACCTCCCCCCTGTACCCACCCTCTGGTGGAACAGGTGAGGTAGACCCCACTTTTGGCTATCCGTGATCTTGAAGTTGAGGATAGTAGTTTATTAGGAGTCAGGGTATGCCCGCCCCCCACATGAGGTGAGCATAAAGAGGGTGTAGGCACCCTGCCTGTAAGCAGCCCATTGGCTACTACCTGGCCTCCTTTGCTTCCCGAGAACCTGACTTCAGATTCAACGGACCAAAAGAAGACGACGGAAAAAGACCGCTGATGGATCAGGAATTGAGCCCTGCTGCAGCAAAAAATGGCAAAATCCTGCCAGCTGCAACCAAGACTCAACAACTGGGCGGGCTGCCCTTCCCCGAGAACTGCAAGATCTCCTAGAAACCCCAAAGACCTTCCAGCCTTCGCCAATTGCCAATGAACCTCCCTTTGGGCTAGAGCCTTTAGTCCCCAGTGACAGCGGGCAAATAGCCACGGTGGTTGAGGACCAGCACTTGTATCGATGTGACTCACCACTGTAAAGGAACTTGTAGCATGCCTCCATCATCTCAAGGGATCCTCTCAGCACAGCAAATGACGCTGGCAACAGCCCTCTCCTGAGAGCCCGTACCCTCCTGATGGTGGCTTTGATGGCAGAAGCGACAACCTTGGCACGGCCGCCTCTCCTCCATGCCGGTCTGCTCTGCAACCCACCTGGGGCCAGACCGCTGCTGCTGAACTCCGACCTCCAGCACCCAAGGCTTCTGGTACTCCTGCTACAGGGGTACATCGACTCCTGCTGTACCTGAACAATGGACCCTCAAAGATCTTCATCTTGCCGGTGAAGAAGACCTCCAACCACTCCAGGTAGCGTGGTCATTCGAAACTCCTCAGTGGAATCCTCCTTCCAGAGACCACAAGGGCTACTGCATCAGCGGTACTCCCTTCTACCAAGCCTGCACCTTCATCCCAGCAACCTCAACCGCCGGGTTGGGGGTGCTCACATAAAATGACAGTGACCTGCTGCCGGCGACTGCGACGGTGACGCATTGGCGATCCACGGAACTCAATACAAAGAACCCCGCTCCATTGCCTTCTGCACTGTCCACGATGGCAAATATTTAACGGTATCGACCGCCGAGTGCATAGATACTGAATGTACTGTATACTTTGAACTTCATCTCTTTTATTTTGAATTTCACAGTCTACAAAGTATTTCAAATATTTTAAAGCTGTACAAAGTATATCTCCGATTTGAAGTCTTGCTCTCAAAAATATATAAAGATTAGTGTTATTTTTATACAACATTTGTATCAGATTTATTCTTGAGTGTGTGTCGCTTCTTGCCTCTCTGGGTGACAACAAATGCTTTGCATGACCCTGTGATAAGCCTAACTGCTCGCCCACACTACCACAAAATAGAGCGTTAGTACTATCTATTTTACCACTATGCCACTTCCTGGGGATTCTTGGACTCTACACAGTGTGCTCCGTTTTAGTACACTGTACAGAGGGCCAGCCCCCTATGGACTCTACAGCAAAGCAAAATATGATCCCTGGAAATTGTTGAATTGATCATGACTACTGGTAATTACCCAAAGCTGCATTCCATTCCATCAATTTTTGATCCTCTGCCATTATGGATTAGATCTAGGAATGTATGACCCAGCCGATCACCAAATCTCTTGAGCTTGCATTTCTACTCCAAGGCATCCAACTACTGCTAGTTGTAAAGCACAAACACTCAGCAACCCTGTTAAATGCACCCCACATTCACCTCACTTTACAGTGACCTGCACTTTACTCATAGTGGCTGTTAGACTTGGCATCTTTTGGCGTGTTTCCCCTGACTTTTTGCTTTCTGACCTCCCGGTTTGGACTGTTTTTGCTGGTGTAATGATTCTGCGCACTTTCCTCACTGCTGTCCAGTGGGAAAGTACAAGTGCTCCTGTATAAAATGTGTTATGGATTGGTGTTTCCATGATTGGCCTATTTGGTTTATGTGTCAGTCCCTTGTAAAGTGCACTGCGAGTGCCAGGGCCTATAGACCAAATGCTGTTGGTGGGCTGCAGCACTGGATTGTGCCACCCACGCAAACAGCCCGTAAAGTGTAACTCGGGCCTGCCACCGCAGAGCCTGTGCGCAGCCTGGGGCTGCCATGTCGACTTGGCAAGTGCACACACTTGCAAGTCCCTAAACCTTCCCTTTGCTACATGTTAGTCACCCCTAAGGTAGGCCCAAGGTACCCCTGTGGGCAGGGGTGCGTTGTATGCGAAAGGTAGGACATGCCCGGGTGTGTGCGGCATGTCCTAATAGTGAATTACAGCCTAGTTCGTTTTTCACTATTGCAAGGCTACCTGTTCCCCCTAGGCCAGAACAGGCAGTTTTGATTATTACAGCTTATAATCCTAACTGACCCCGGGAACATGGTAGAAATTCGAGTTTAGTATGCCTGGACTCAGAATGATAAAATGCATCTTTTAGTGAAGTTGGTTTTAACATTCTGTGTTTGAAAATATCACTTTTAGAAAGTGGGTATTTTCTTGTCTAACCATCCAAGCCTGCCTCTGCGAGGTTGTGTATTCCTTGTCTGGAATGTGAGTGACAGGGGCTGGGGGATGCCAGGAGACAGGGTGAGTCAGCGCAGGGCTGAATAGCAAGATCTACATGTAGATGGGTGGGAGGGGTCGCACCTGGGCCCTGAATAGGACAGTGCCTTCCCTCCACAATGCTGGCTCCACCTCCTGTGGTGCGTCTGATGTCCCTGGCCTACTCACTGAAAGAAGGGACGGAGACTTGTCAACAAAGTGCTCCAGAACTGGTTTGGACTAGGCAAAGGCCTCTCTGCCTTCAGAGAACAAAGGAATTTGGGATATAAATATTGGGGCCCTGACCCCATGAATTTAGATCTCGCTGGAATCAAGGAACCTGCCAAGACGAAGAGCTGGAAGAGCTGCCAGGAGGAGTACTGCCCCTTTGCTGTGTTGTTGCTTTGTTGGGTTGGCCTGCAGCTGCTGCTTCTGCCTTGGGCAGTGAAAGTTCTGAACTTTCTACAAACTTGTGCTGAGTATCTCCAAGGGCCTGGAACTGAGCTGGCCTCCTGTTAAGAAGTCTCAGGGACTACAAAGACTTCACAAGCCTCTGGGTACCGCTTCTGGAACGCTGTTTCAGTCGCCACAGAGGAAGGGAACTGCAACCGACTCCGTCAACCGAATCCATCCCTGGCCGGTGACCTGTTTGCACCGCAGACCGCATCGCCCCGCTTCGCATCGCAACCCTGGTCTCACCGTGGGCGACGTCCGACGCCGCCAACATCGAGCCGCTGCTTGCACCGTGACCTGTGGGCACCGCAGTTCGCATCGCATCGCTTCACTGAACCAACCGGACCCGAACGACGCGGTCGCTGCAACTGGCTCAAGAGTCGTGACCGCACCGCATTTGGGGCACCGCTCGCACGTCTGCGACGCACCGCTCCGACTCGCACCGCTGTCCGACGCCAGCTCCCGCACTCCGGCTAGGTCGCCTGCATCGCAACCTGTCAGCACCGCATCGAGCATCGTCTCACCCTGCATCGCACACCTTGGACTCACCGACTCCGTCTGCACGACGCTCATCGAGCCGCAGCCTGCACCGCATCGAGGGACACCGCACCTTGCATCGCTCCGTCTTGCACCGCAACCGCGACGAACGCCGACCGGCTCGTACACTCCGTACCAGCCACAACGAGAAAGGTACTGTAACCGAGTCTGTTCACGACTCTGCTGGCCCGTATCGACGCGTCGGCTGGAACTGTTAGACTCTGTGGTTTTCAGCATCGCGGTAGGCTCGGACGGAGCTACCGACTCGCACGAACTTTGCTTTTGTGCTATTCCTGCAAAGAAGAAGTTACCGTATCAAGTATTCATTCGTAAAGTATAGTATTGTGGATTTTTGTCGTAATTGGTCTTGTCTTGAGTATATAAAATATTGGTTATTTTTCTAAACTGGTGTGGTGTCCGTTTGTAGTGCTTACACCGTATTACTGTTGGTTATGTGCAAATGCTTTACACACTGCCTCTGAATTAAGCCTGACTGCTCGTGCCAAGCTACCACGAGGGTGAGCAGGGGTTACTTCACGAGTGTAACACCCTTACCCTGACTAGGAAGAAGGGTCCCTACTTGGACAAAGGTGCAAGCCCTTGCCAACTAGAGATCCCATTTCTAACATTGGTTGTCAGCGGTGAGGATAGGACTTGTGTTTGCACTCGACTTACAGTGATTGGTGTGCACTACTACCATATCGCAGACCATTACGTACCACATACTGGTTCTTTTTCTTTTGGCCTATTTTTGATCTTGCCAGTTTTCAACTCACTACTTTTGTCATGCCTGAATCAATTGCATCATCCGTTGCATCTCTGGAAGTTATCTTTGAGGAGGATAGGTTGGAATCCTACGCCGTAAAGGAGTTACAAGCGATTTGTAAAAACCTGAAAGTCCAAATTAAAGGCCTCACAAGGAAGGAGGAGCTACAGAAGGCGCTGAGGGCCTGGGTAGCAGCCAGACATGCCAATGGGCAGCCTGGTAATCTCAGTGAGGAGGTGGAGGAGCCTATTTCCAGGGTGGATGTGCTTTTGGGTAGGGGGAACCCGCCAGGTCAGGCAGCAGCAGTCTGTCCCCAGAGGAGCTGGAGGACAGGCGGGAGGCAAGGCAGTTTGAGCTGCAGAAGCTCAGGCTGGAGAGTGAGCAGGAGGAGAAGAGATTGGCCATAGAGGAGAGGAAGATGCTCTTAGAGCATGAGAGAGAACTGAAGGAGCTAGAACTTAGGAGTAAGTCAGGCTCAGATGGTGGCAGCAATTCGTCCAGAAAGGCAGACAGGATTGTGCACATTCCCAAGAACGTAGGCAAGGAGTTCAAGAAGGGGGATGACATACAAAGGTGGTTTCAGGGTTATGAGGCAGCCATACACATGAATGGGGTCCCTGAGGAGAATTGGGGAGCAGGATTGTGGCCACTTTTCCCTGAAGAAGCAAGGGATGCTCTGATAGCTTTGGGTAAGGGTATCACCTCACCTATGCTGACATGAAGGATGCCCTTCTCACGAAGTATGGTCTTACTCCTGAAAAGTACAGGGATCAGTTCAGGTCCAGTAAGAAGTCTGATGCCAACACTTGGTTGGAATGTGTGGATGTGTTCTGCAGGTCTCTGGATGGTTGGGTGAAGGGCAGTAGTGTAACAGATTTTCAGGGGCTCTACAACTTGATTGCATGGGAGCACTTGTCTAGTCTATGTTTTGCAGATCTGCGCCAGCACCTAGTTGATAGTAAGCTAACTGACCCCAGGAAGCTTGCTATGGAAGCGGACCGCTGGGTGAGTACCAGGGTCCACAAGAAAGCGTTTGGGGGAGACTCAGCCAAAGGTGGGCAGGGTCCCCAGCAGAAAGGTGGGGGGACAAGGGTAAAGCACAGGAGTTCTCTAAAGGGCCCCAAACTAGTACCCAGGGTAAAGGTTCCCAGCCCCCCGGTGATAAGAAGAAAGGGGTCTCCACAGGGAAGCCTGTTGAGACCGGCCCCCGCAAGTGTTATGCATGTGACCAGGTAGGTCACTTTAAGGGGGACCCCAAGTGCCCGAAGGGGACACAGCCGCCCACCGGTGGACAGTCCAAAGTGTTGGCTAGTGTAGCACTTGGGGAGGAGGGATGCCCACAGGAGGGTGGGGATCCCGCAGAAATGACCCTTGTCTCACTAGGGGACAGTGAGATGGTCCCAGGAAACCAGGTGCCCCCTAACACAAAGAAATATAGCACCTGGGTGACCATTAATGGGAACAGGGTAGAGGCTCTCAGAGACACTGGAGCCAGTGTGACCTCAGTCCGGTGTCACCTGGTGTCTGAGAAGCAAGTAGTCCCAGGAGCATTCCACCAAGTAGTTGCTGTAGACAACCAAGAGCGCCAATGTATGGTGGCGCAGGTTCCCTTTGAATGGGGGGGGGGGTCTCAGGTCCCTTGAGGGTGGTTGTGAGCCCTACCATGCCTGTAGATTGTCTGCTAGGAAACGACCTCGAGCAGTCCTTATGGAAGGAGGTTGAGCTCAGGTCTCACTTGGAGATGCTTGGGTTGCCAGAGTGGGCATGCGTGTCTACTCGGTCAAAGGCAGCCAAACAGGGTGATCAAGAGGACTTGGAGCCTGAAACAGTGGCCCAAGTCCCTGCCAAGAGAAAGGGCAGGGGCGCGGGAAACCGGCCCCCGAAGTTCCCACGGACCGGGAGGAGGCGGACCTCGAGGGGGACGCCCGGTGCCTACAGGGGAGCAGGTAGCCGAACTGGGAGACATCTCTGAGCTGACCCATTGGCAGCAAGAAGGGGGTCCCACCAGGGAGTAGTTCTGCAGGGAGCAGAACGAGTGCCCTACTCTGGAGGGTCTGCGGCGGCAGGCTGCAGACCAGGCAGCTGGTAATCAGTCCGGGTCACATCTGATCTACTGGGAGAGTGGTCTCCTATACAGTGAGCCTAAGGTTGCTGAGCCTGGGTCAGCCCGTGTGCTGGTGGTACCCCAGCGCTTCAGGACCTTCCTACTGGGTCTGGCTCATGACGTGCCTTTGGCAGGACATTTGGGGCAGGACAAGACCTTTGACAGGCTTGTCACCCACTTCTTTTGGCCCCAAATGCGAAGGCAGTCAGATGCACACTGTAGGTCTTGCCAAACTTGCCAGGCAAGTGGTAAGAGTGGGAGGAAGGTCAAAGCTCCTCTCCAACCTTTTCCTGTTGTTGGAACACCCTTTGAAAGGGTAGGGATGGATATTGTGGGGCCACTGGATCCCAAGACAGCCATGGGCAACAGGTACATCCTGGTCTTGGTGGACCATGCCACCCGGTACCCGGAGGCAATCCCTCTCAGGACAACGACGGCGCCAGTGGTGGGCCGGGCGTTAATGGGGATCTTTTCCCGTGTGGGATTCCCCAGAGAGGTGGTTTCTGATAGGGGGACCAATTTCATATCGAAGTATATGACATCCCTGTCGAAGGAGTGTGGTGTAACCTACAAGTTCACCACTCCTTACCACCCACAAGGAAACGGTCTGGTGGAGAGATTCAACCAGACCTTGAAAGGCATGATCAAGGGTCTAACAGAACCCATGAGGCGTAAGTGGGACGTCCTCTTGCCATGCCTACTCTTTGCATACAGGGAGGTGCCTCAGAAGTCTCTTGGGTACAGCCCCTTTGAGCTCCTGTATGGCCACCCTGTCAGAGGACCTCTGAGTTTGGTAAAGGAAGGCTGGGAGGCGGCTCCCAGGAAAACTCCCCAGGATGTATTTAGCTACATGCTGGCCTTTAGAAACCAAACTGCCCGCTTCAGGAAACTCGCTCAGGCGAACCTAGAAGCAAGCCAGGAAGAAATGAAGAGATGGTATGACCAGAATGCCACTCTGGTCGAATTTCAACCTGGGCAAAAAGTGTGGGTCATGGCCCCAGTGGCACCTTGTGCCTTGCAGGACAAGTGGACTGGACCATATGAGGTAAAGGAGCGCAAAAGTGACGTCACCTACCTGGTGGATTTGCAGGCTCCAAGGAACCCTTTGAGGGTCCTTCACGTGAACCGCCTCAAGCCCCACTTCGAGAGGTCCGAGTGAGTATGCTCTTGGCGACAGATGATGGGGTGGAAGAGGAGAGTGAGCCTCTCCCTGACCTCCTGTCTACCAAGGAGCATGATGGGTCAGTAGAGGGTGTGATCCTCTCCCCTACTCTGACTCAGGAGCAGCAGGGGGACTGTCGCCAGTTGTTGGGACAGTTCGCCCCACTGTTCTCTCTGACCCCCGGTGTTACTCACTGGTGTACCCATGACGTGGACACCGGTGACAGCCCTCCTGTGAAGCACAAGATTTACAGGTTGACTGACCGGGTCAGAGCCAGCATCAAGGAGGAGGTCTCTAAGATGTTGGCGTTAGGGGTGATTGAGCCCTCCCACAGTCCTTGGGCCAGCCCAGTGGTCTTGGTCCCAAAGGCTGCGGCGCCCGGTGCCACTCCAGAACTCCGGTTTTGTGTGGACTACCGTGGGCTCAATGCCGTCACCAGGACTGACGCGCACCCCATCCCCAGAGCTGATGAGCTCATTGATCGGTTGGGAGCTGCCCGGTTCCTCAGCACGTTTGATTTGACGTCTGGGTACTGGCAGATTGCCTTAACCGATGGGGCCAAGGAGAGATCAGCATTCTCAACCCCAGAAGGTCATTACCAATTCCGGGTGATGCCCTTTGGGTTGAAGAATGCCCCTGCCACCTTTCAGAGGTTGGTCAATCAGGTGTTGGCTGGGCTGGAGGATTTCAGTGCCGCCTACCTGGATGACATTGCTGTGTTCAGTTCCAGCTGGGAAGAACATTTACAGCACCTTGAGAAAGTGTTGAGGGCTCTGCAAGGTGCAGGCCTCACGATCAAGGCCAGTAAGTGCCAGATCGGGCAGGGTTCTGTGGTGTACTTGGGACACCAGGTAGGAAGCGGCCAGTTGGCGCCCCTACAACCCAAGATTGACACCATTCTGGCTTGGGAACCCCCAAGACCCAGACAGAGGTGAGAGCCTTCTTAGGTCTCACCGGTTACTATAGGAGATTTGTTAAGGGCTATGGCACCATCGTTGCCCCCTTAACAGAGCTGACCTCTAAGAGGCAGCCCAGGAAAGTGATCTGGACTGAGTCCTGCCAGAAAGCTTTTGATGCCCTGAAGGCAGCCATGTGCACGGCGCCCGTGCTCAAGGCACCTGACTTCTCCAAGGAATTCGTCGTGCAGACTGACGCTTCAGAGCATGGTTTGGGAGCGGTGCTCTCACAACTGAACGAAGAGGGCCTGGATCAGCCTGTAGTCTTCCTTAGCAGGAGACTACTTCCCAGGGAACAGAGGTGGAGTGCCATAGAAAGGGAAGATTTTGCTGTGGTCTGGGCGCTGAAGAAGTTGAGACCATACCTGTTTGGGACTCACTTCCGGGTTCAGACAGACCACAGGCCCCTCAGATGGTTGATGCAAATGAGGGGCGAGAATCCAAAACTGCTGAGGTGGTCCATCTCCCTACAGGGAATGGACTTTACGGTGGAACACCGTCCTGGTACAGAACACGCCAACGCAGATGGTCTGTCCAGGTTCTTCCGCCTTAGTGAAGCGAACTCCCATGGGGTTGGGTAGTTCTCCCTACTTTCAGCTGGAGGGGACATGTGTTAGACTTGGCATCTTTTGGCGTGTTTCCCCTGACTTTTGCTTTCTGACCTCCCGGTTTGGACTCTGTTTTTGCTGGTGTAATGATTCTGCGCACTTTCCTCACTGCTGTCCAGTGGGAAAGTGCAAGTGCTCCTGTATAAAATGTGTTATGGATTGGTGTTTCCATGATTGGCCTATTTGGTTTATGTGTCAGTCCCTTGTAAAGTGCACTGCGACTGCCAGGGCCTATAGACCAAATGCTGTTGGTGGGCTGCAGCACTGGATTGTGCCACCCACGCAAACAGCCCGTAAAGTGTAACTCGGGCCTGCCACCGCAGAGCCTGTGCGCAGCCTGGGGCTGCCATGTCGACTTGGCAAGTGCACACACTTGCAAGTCCCTAAACCTTCCCTTTGCTACATGTTAGTCACCCCTAAGGTAGGCCCAAGGTACCCCTGTGGGCAGGGTGCGTTGTATGCGAAAGGTAGGACATGCCCGGGTGTGTGCGACATGTCCTAATAGTGAATTACAGCCTAGTTCGTTTTTCACTATTGCAAGGCTACCTGTTCCCCCTAGGCCAGAACGGGCAGTTTTGATTATTACAGCTTATAATCCTAACTGACCCCGGGAACATGGTAGAAATTCGAGTTTAGTATGCCTGGACTCAGAATGATAAAATGCATCTTTTAGTGAAGTTGGTTTTAACATTCTGTGTTTGAAAATACCACTTTTAGAAAGTGGGTATTTTCTTGTCTAACCATCCAAGCCTGCCTCTGCGAGGTTGTGTATTCCTTGTCTGGAATGTGAGTGACAGGGGCTGGGGGATGCCAGGAGACAGGGTGAGTCAGCGCAGGGCTGAATAGCAAGATCTACATGTAGATGGGTGGGAGGGGTCGCACCTGGGCCCTGAATAGGACAGTGCCTTCCCTCCACAATGCTGGCTCCACCTCCTGTGGTGCGTCTGATGTCCCTGGCCTACTCACTGAAAGAAGGGACGGAGACTTGTCAACAAAGTGCTCCAGAACTGGTTTGGACTAGGCAAAGGCCTCTCTGCCTTCAGAGAACAAAGGAATTTGGGATATAAATATTGGGGCCCTGACCTCATGATTTTAGATCTCGCTGGAATCAAGGAACCTGCCAAGACGAAGAGCTGGAAGAGCTGCCAGGAGGAGTACTGCCCCTTTGCTGTGTTGTTGCTTTGTTGGGTTGGCCTGCAGCTGCTGCTTCTGCCATGGGCAGTGAAAGTTCTGAACTTTCTACAAACTTGTGCTGAGTATCTCCAAGGGCCTGGAACTGAGCTGGCCTCCTGTTAAGAAGTCTCAGGGACTACAAAGACTTCACAAGCCTCTGGGTACCGCTTCTGGAACGCTGTTTCAGTCGCCACAGAGGAAGGGAACTGCAACCGACTCCGTCAACCGAATCCATTTCTGGCCGGTGACCTGTTTGCACCGCAGACCGCATCGCCCCGCTTCGCATCGCAACCCTGGTCTCACCGTAGGCGACGTCCGACGCCGCCAACATCGAGCCGCTGCTTGCACCGTGACCTGTGGGCACCGCAGTTCGCATCGCTTCACTGAACCAACCGGGACCCGACCGACGCGGTCGCTGCAACTGGCTCAAGAGTCGTGACCGCACCGCATTTGGGGCACCGCCGCACGTCTGCGACGCACCGCTCTGACTCGCACCGCTGTCCGACGCCAGCTCCCGCACTCCGGCTAGGTCGCCTGCATCGCAACCTGTCAGCACCGCATCGAGCATCGTCTCACCCTGCATCGCACGCCTTGGACTCACCGACTCCGTCTGCACGACGCTCATCGAGCCGCTGCCTGCACCGCATCGAGGACACCGCACCTTGCATCGCTCCGTCTTGCACCGCAACCAACGCCGACCGGCTCGTACACTCCGTACCAGCCACAACGAGAAAGGTACTGTAACCGAGTCTGTTCACGACTCTGCTGGCCCGTATCGACGCGGTCGGCTGGAACTGTTAGACTCTGTGGTTTTCAGCATCGCGGTAGGCTCGGACGGAGCTACCGACTCGCATCGAACTTTGCTTTTGTGCTATTCCTGCAAAGAAGAAGTTACTGTATCAAGTATTCATTCGTAAAGTATAGTATTGTGGATTTTTGTCGTAATTGGTCTTGTCTTGAGTATATAAAATATTGGTTATTTTTCTAAACTGGTGTGGTGTCCGTTTGTAGTGCTTACACTGTATTACTGTTGGTTATGTGCAAATGCTTTACACACTGCCTCTGAATTAAGCCTGACTGCTCGTGCCAAGCTACCACGAGGGTGAGCAGGGGTTACTTCACGAGTGTAACACCCTTACCCTGACAAGGAAGAAGGGTCCCTACTTGGACAAAGGTGCAAGCCCTTGCCAACTAGAGATCCCATTTCTAACAGTGGCTTTTGTGCATGAATGTGGCAAACCTTCACTGATGAAAGACCAATGGAGCAACAATATTAAAAGAAGGAAGCCTGACCTCTGAACTATGAGTGGTGCCTCACAATGTGTACTTGTGATTTACAGAGAGATGATCACAAAGGAGATCTTGAGTGGAGACTGGGAGAAGGTCTTGAAGCTGTCCATGATCGCTGCTCATCCACTCGCATCGGAGAACCTCTGGCAGGATGCAGGTATGTGATGGAGAGATTCACACACAGGTAGTATCATTGAGGGACACTAAAGATGGAAGTTCAGGCAGGATGCAGGTATGTGATGGAGAGATTCACACACAGGTAGCATCAGTGAGGGACACTAAAGATGGAAGCTCAGGCAGGATGCTAGATTGTGAGGGAGAGATTCACACACAGGTAGCATCAGTGAGGGACACTAAAGATGGAACCTTAGGCAGGATGCTAGATTGTGAGGGAGAGATTCACACAGAGGTGGAATCAGTGATGGACGCTAAAGATGGAACCTTAGACAGGAGGCAGGTATGTGAGGGAGAGATTCACACACAGGTAGCATCAGTGAGTGATGCTAAGGAGAGAACCTCAGGCACGATGCATGTATATGATGGAGAGATTCACACGCAGGTAGTATCATTGAGGGACACTAAAGATGGAACCTTAGGCAGGATGCTAGATTGTGAGGGAGAGATTCACACACAGGTAGCATCAGTGAGGGACACTACAGATGGAACCTTAGGCAGGATGCAGGTATGTGAGGGAGAGATTCACACAGAGGAAGGATCAGTGATGGACGCTAAAGATGGAACCTTAGGCAGGATGCTAGATTGTGAGGGAGAGATTCACACACAGGTAGCATCAGTGAGGGGCACTAAGTATGGAACCTCAGGCAGGAGGCAGGTATGTGAGGGAGAGATTCACACGCAGGTAGCATCAGTGAGGGACACTAAAGATGGAAGCTCAGTCAGGAGGCAGGTATGTGAGGGAGAGATTCACACACAGGTAGCATCAGTGAGTGATGCTAAGGAGAGAACCTCAGGCAGGATGCATGTATATGATGGAGAGATTCACACGCAGGTAGTATCATTGAGGGACACTAAAGATGGAAGCTCAGTCAGGAGGCAGGTATGTGAGGGAGAGATTCACACACAGGTAGCATCAGTGAGTGATGCTAAGGAGAGAACCTCAGGCAGGATGCATGTATATGATGGAGAGATTCACACGCAGGTAGTATCATTGAGGGACACTAAAGATGGAAGTTCAGGCAGGATGCAGGTATGTGATGGAAAGAGTGACACACAGGAAGGATCAGTGATGAACGCTAAAGATGGAACCTTAGGCAGGATGCTAGATTGTGAGGGAGAGATTCACACACAGGAAGCATCAGTGAGGGACACTAAAGATGGAACCTTAGGCAGGATGCTAGATTGTGAGGGAGAGATTCACACACAGGTAGCATCAGTGAGGGACACTAAAGATAGAACCTTAGGCAGGATGCTAGATTGTGAGGGAGAGATTCACACACAGGTAGTATCTTTGAGGGACACTAAAGATGGAAGCTCAGGCAGGATGCAGGTATGTGATGGAGGGATTCACACACAGGTAGTATCATTGAGGGACACTAAAGATGGAAGCTCAGGCAGGATGCAGGTATGTGATGGAAAAAGTGACACACAGGAAGGATCAGTGATGGACGCTAAAGATGGAACCTTAGGCAGGATGCTAGATTGTGAGGGAGAGATTCACACACAGGTAGCATCAGTGAGGGGCACTAAAGATGGAACCTTAGGCAGGATGCATGTATATGATGGAGAGATTCACACACAGGTAGTATCATTGAGGGACACTAAAGATGGAACCTTAGGCAGGATGCTAGATTGTGAGGGAGAGATTCACACACAGGTAGCATCAGTGAGGGACCCTAAAGATGGAACCTCAGGTAGGATGCAGGTGTGCATTGAAGGAATTCCATGAAGTGTGAAGCATTAGCACGGATGTGTTGGTGGGTCCCTGTGATGTCCCCTGGGTGGGTCTCTGGATGCAGATTCCACAACCCATGACACATGAAGCATTAGCTCTGCAGTCTCAACCCATTGATGAGTTTGTTTCTAAGGTAGGTTCTCCATATGTTGAAGCATGTGATGTTTGAAGCACCAATACTGATGCATTTGTTCATTTGTGTGGTGAAACCCCTGGATGGCGATGACATCATACGTGAATCCTTAACTATCCCGTATTTACTCATGTGTTGGAGGGTCTCAAGTGCTAAAGCCCATGAGATGAAGCAATAGCATTGATTCCCCCTGGGTGGGTCCCCGAGATGCAGATGTTGACGCCAAGGGACATCAAGCAATAGCTTCTGTGTTTCTCATTCACAGCCCTGCAGTTTCCACGTGTAAAGATCTCATCTGCAAGATCCATGTCAGATGAAGGCACCAAAGCTTATTACCAGATGGGCTTTTACCAGCTACTGAACAACTACTGGGAGCTGAATGTCCTTCAGGATACGCAGCGGCAGGCACTCAAATCCTGGGTCGCACAAGAGTCGTACTTGCAGAATGGCACACCTGAATACCAGCAGATCCTGGAGGGTCTCCGCCAGGAGTAGGACTGTCTCCCTGAGACCCCATCTCAGGAGAGCCTGCTTGGGGATGTGGCAAAGATCTAGAACAGTTTCCTCTGCACGGTATCCAGGGAGGTAGAGGTGGCCTTTACTGGTGTTCTTGTTTCGACCTGTGTATTCTTCACCTTCAACAAGGTGATAGAGCAGAGATGGTGTAGGTGATGTGAACCTCATAAGTCCAAGAGTTGCTTAAAGATGTGTGGGAGCCAGAGGAGCACGAAGGGGTGCAGAGTGAGGAGACATGAATGATCATTCCCACACTGTTGGAAAGTGGATTATTAATAGTAGCAAATGTACATCTGCCACTGGCAATAGGGCCACGAACACAGTCTAGGGCTCATAACAGGTCTTAGAAAATTCACTTGCTCAACCCTTGGTAGCTTGGCTGCGAGCAGGCAGGCTTAACTTCAAACACAGGTCTGTAAAGCATTTAAAAACACCAGTTCAGTAAATAATTAAGACACAACACACAATAAAATTCCAACACAAATTTATAGAAATAGGAAATATTTTTATCCTTAAAATGACACCAAAACGAAAAGAATCCAATATAGGGTACCAGAGATATGAATTTTTTAAGATGTGGCACTATATAGCACATAGAAAGCTATAGTGCATAGTGGGACATTTGGTCATGCTATACCGGTACAAAGTCAAAGTTTCTGACTGACCGTGATGGAGCCCTGCGTGGCTACCCCTCGCGGTAGGTCTCGGTCAAAATTTTTACCTTCTGACTTCGAAACTTTGCTGGAGCTTTTCTTCCCAGGGTCCCTCGAGGCTCTCAGCCAGTCTGGATTTGGTGAGTGTTCCTTAGCTTGCCTTGCGACAAGCTCCTGGTCAAACTTATGGAAGCCAGACCTCTAGAGCTTTCCAGCAGGATGAACCAGAGGTCCAGGCCGGCTCACGGTTGAATGTGGGCGCCTTGACTCTCGCGGTTGGTCCTGGTCACCTCTCCTACATTCGGTCTTAGACATTTTTACAGAGCTATTCCTTCAGGGGTCCCTTGATGTTCTTCACCAGGCCGGCTTCGATGTGGGTTCGCCGGCTTGGGTATCAGCTTACTCCAGGTCAAACTCTGGAAGTCAGACCACTGTAGCTTTTCAGTGGGACAAACCTGGACGACTGGCCGGCTCGCGGTTGGGGTTGCCGGCTTGGCTGGCCAGTTTGAGTCGGTCCACTTATGGAGCTTTTTTCCAAAATTGCTCCAAAGTTCTCCAAACTTCTGGAACTTCTTCCTGAAGTTATCCAGAGGGTTTCAAAGTGTCCAAAACTTACTCCAAGGGTCTGGAAGCTCCAAGATGATCCTTGAAAGTTTGGGACTTCAGTTCCCACAATCCACTTGGACAAAACCATTACAAATCCACTGTTAGTACTCCAGGCTGAGGATTCTTGGTGGTGATGTTCCAGGTGAGCTCTGTTAGCCTGTAGCTTGCAGGGAGTCCACTCTTTAGTCCTTTTGAAGCAAGGTAGTCCACAGGGCTGTAGTTTCAGATTGTGCAGCAGGCGCAGTCTTTAGAGTGCAGGGCCTGGTTGGTGCAAATCAAACTTCTCAGCATGGACCCGTCCTCTTCCTTGAGTTTGAAGCAGCAGATCTGAGACGCTCTGCCCCACTCAGACACTTATTCCAAGTTCTCTGGGTCAAACCGGGGGGGCACTCTTGTCCAATGAGGTACAGGGCAGCACCCCAGGGTTTGACCACATCCTCCAAAGTGTGGCACTGTTTTCTCCCAGAGAGCACCATGTCTAAGCTCACCTTTAGGATGGTCCATCTCCACACTGTCCCGCGTTACATCTGCTCATTCCTTCCTTAATCCCACCATAGGGCTTGAAGAGGATGTTTTACGACCCCTCCCCCTTGCTCAGGCATTCCTCTGCGTGGCTCTCTGACCCCTTGGGATACTAATAACCTTATCAAAGCAGCCTGGCTAATCCACTTAACTCTGACCAATCAGGACAGACCGCTGGAAGGCTGAATTTTGACTAACAGGCAAGAAAGTCTTATAACTTCTTGTCTGTACATTTTAGGAGAAATTCAACAGTAGCATATTTCTGGATTTATCAATAACATTCTAGGAAGTCCTTGAAATGTATTTTATGATTCTGCTAGCAGGAATTATTAGCTAATAACTTCTTGCCATGTGAACCTGTGTGGCTGGGGTTCTGCAATGGGGAAAGTGAACTGGGGAATTTCTCCACTACCAGGATTTATAAAACATCCTTTATAAGGACCTTGCTTATATCTTCAGGACCCCCACCACTGAAACACCTAGGGGCGACTTTAGGGGTTCTAAATATGTAAAACTATTGCAGGTCCTCACTCCCCACTGCTCCTAGCAACAAAGTCGATTTTGGGAAGCAGATCACTGCAATGTGGGAAGTGAAATGTGCAATTTCACTAACCCCAGGGCATATAAAAACCATTTTATAAGGACTCTCCATATAAATAGCAGACCCCCCACCCCTGGGACACCTAGGGGAGACCCGGGGGGTAACTAATATGCAAACACATTGTAGTATATTAATTTGTAAGTGCCCCAAACACCAAAGTCGAGTTTGGGCACAATTTGCATTTTAAAAGCAGTCCTGCAACACAGGGCTGATTTTAAACTGACCTCAGGCTTCAGCAGTGCACAGATGCAAGCGCAAAAATGCTGCTGGCCTCTAAACTGTCATGCCATATAGTATACTAGGGACTTAAAGGTAGTTTTAATCTCCTTGCCCTAGTAAATATTAGGGCCTTATAGGGGAGGACATGCCAATCATAGGGGTACCCTAACCTATGGTGTACCCTAACGTATGTAGGTGTTTTCGCTGTATTCTAAGTGTGTTTTCAGCATTTCACTGGGCCTGGTTAGGCAGAGCCTAGGGTCAGTCAGAGTCAGTTACCACCTGTACCAGTCACCAAAATTTGGGGATGCCCAGGGCACAGGATGACTTTGCAACACACACCCTATATAAAAAAATGACTAGGGAACACAGCTGACAGTCCCAGTGTTGAAAATGCATTGAGTTGATGTCTGGGGTCCAATCCTATCCTACGTACGGTCACAGTCAGACGCTCGCTGACTGCAGGCTGTTGAATACTGCAAGTGGGAGGATAGTGAGAGTAAGCAGTGTATTCAATACCTTATATTAATGTCATCTGCTGGGTATGACGCACACTGCCTGTGACAATACCTGGTAGAGTGGCACTACTATAGTCATATAGCCCGCCGTAGCGGGCTATACCGGCTATTAAAGGCCCGCTCCAGCGTTAAAGGCCCGAGCCGAAGGCGAGGGCCTTTAACAAGGGAGCGGGACTTTAATAGCCGGTATAGCCCAGCTACGAAGGGCTATAAAGCTATTAGGAACATTCTGCCACTAGAGGGCAGAATGTTCTAACAAATAAAACAAAGGCTTCAGGGAGCGCAGAGGATTGAAATCCCCTCAGGCTCCCTGAAGCCTTTGTTCACAGCCACAGCTGTGAACAAAGAAACATTGGAATGTTGGAGCTCCGGGCTTATACCAGCCATTATAAGCCCGGAGCTACTCCATTGTTTTCAATGGAGCTCCCAACATTCCAATGTTCTAGTATAGCCTTATAGCCCGCTGCCGAGGGCTATACCAGTTGTTAAAGGCCCTGATCCCGAGTTATAGGCCCGAGCCGCAGGCGAGGGCCTATAACGAGGGATAGGGCCTTTAACAACTGGTATAGCCTGAGGCAGAAGGGCTATAAGGCTATTAGAACATTCCACCCACTAAGGGTAGAATGTTCTAAATTAAAAATGGAGAAACAAAAAGACAAACATTGGAATGTTGGAGCTCCGGGCTTATACCAGCCATTAAAAGCCCGGAGCTACTCCATTGTCTTCAATGGAGCTCCCAACATTCCAATGTTCTAGTAAAGAGTATAGTACTGCCACGACTCCTATACTACTTCACAAACCTCCCCGTATACATTCCAGATGTGTTTTTTCAGACATTTGAGAAATACAAGCGGGGGTGTATATGGCACACTTCCCGTCTCAGGGTGGCGTTGGTGAAATTATACCCACCCTTAGCCCAGGGTAGCTTTGTGGGGTCGCATGTGGAACACTATTATTTGGCCTCTCAGATTCAATGGGTGGGCCGCTGGATGGCTGGCCAGCAGATGAAGGACACAGCCACGACCTGCCCACCTGGACTCTGGCCTCTATTTACCATCTATTCCATTCACGTGCCCAAACTAGCCCTCCTGCGCCTTTATACTGAGCGTTGTCTACAGCTGCTATCGGAGGTGCCTCGTGCTCACACGTTACCACACTCCTTATGCACCAGTGATGGCCGTCCTTGGTACTCCGTGGGGTAACGTCTTCACTTCCGCTGCAGAACTCACTGTATGGCATGCCTGAGGAGGGCATAAATTGGGTGACCTATATTATCAGCACGCCCTTATTCCTTATGAGACCTACCTGGCGGATACGGGTTTACACCCTGTCCCATTTCTATGATATCATTTCACGTTGGCCTCACTGCAGGGCAAATGGGGTGATTTATCCCACGAGCCCCAATTCATCTCACTGTTCAGTACCTCCATGTGATAGGATCCGGAGAGCATCTGGTACGTTGGTTTGTGACTCGCTATGTATCCAGACCGCAGTCCCCCTGACAGCTCTTAGACAGCAGTGGGAGGCTGACCTCACCCATCCTTGCACAGATCAACAGTGGGTGGCTATATTGGAAACACTCGCTCCAAGGTGATACAAATTTACTTCATACATAGGGCATACCTAACTCCTGCTAAAATAGACTGCATCTATCTCCGGAATGATGCTGCTTGCCCCGCTGCCTTCAACATGACACAGGTTTACTTCACATGTTCTGCAGGAGTACTGGCATGGGGTCACATCTCACCTGCTGCTTGTACGACACCAGTGCATACACACTTGGGAGATATGCATACTGGGCTTGTATCGGCAGAGTAGAAACAGCAAAGCTATGTCCAGGTTCCTGGACCTAGGCTTTATAACTGCCAAAAGACTTTTCACCAGGAGGTGGAAATCTCATGAGTCCCCACCCATGCGGGCCCGGGCTGCTTCTCTCCTTGTTTGGGGGCGGGCAGAGAGTGTCGCGCTGACCAGGAAAGACACCTTGGGGCTTCGCAAATACCCTATAGCAGTATTTCCCAAACTGTGGTCCGCGGACCCCCAGGGGTCCGTGACACATTCCCAGGGGGTCCGCAGGCAGCAGCTTTAAAAGCACTGCAAAGTTCCTTGTATAATTAGCAGTTTTCGAGCAACAATAAAAGTGTCAAGATAACGCCAGTGATTAATGTACCTGCTGGAGAGAGATGAGAGTTTTGTCCAGTGGCAGCTTTGACTTATCTAATGTAGCACAGAGGGTTAATATGCCTACTTCAAAGAGTGTGTGCCATGCATTTTAAAAAACAGTATTTTATGTGCATAGGTCAGTGGGTTACTGCTTTTGTCACAGAGATTCTTTTGTTACTGTGCAGTTCATAAGTGACAATCGTAATCTAGCTCAGTGACATATAAACTGTCATCAAAGAACTTCTTGCAAACTGCATGGTACAAGTTAGTAACTTATGTTTTTCCCCAGTCTTTCATTATCCTGATGCTGCTAAAAAGGTTTATTTGGGTAGAAATTCATTTTTATTGTTAAAGTCAATGCTAACCACTGTGTTAGGTTCTGAATCCTGAGTTTGTGCTTTTCCAGACCAAGCACTCTTTAAAAATGCCTACTAGTATGAATGACATGTGAATCCTACTCCTTGTAGTCCCCTTTGCCTTATGTAAGATTTTCTATACACTGATTTACACGTATGATTCATTGTCTCTATATGTGTGTGATGTAAAGTGCTCTGACATCCTACAATGGTACGAGATGCTATAAAAAATGAAATACATGTGACAGAGGGGCTATGGAGAGATGAGAGGCACTGTTGAAGGGTGATAATAAGGGAATCATTGAAGAACCCCAACAAAGATTGTCGTATCCTGGTGCATAGTAAAGTCTTCTTTACTATTCTTTAAAAGCTAATACAATTCAATATATAATGATAAATGTGTTGTAGAATGCACCATTGTTTCCTACATTTGTTGAGGGGGGGGAGAGCCTCCCAGAGCCCCCTTTGTAGTGGTCAGGCTCACTCACTGCACTTGGTGTGCACTGTATGGGGACTGGTCTGAAAACATTTGCCAGGGCTGCTTTGGGTTTCCAGTCTGGCCCTGGAATGAGCAGGGGCCTCGTACTGCGAAATGAAACCAATCACATGGTTTTTTGCAAATTCTTTTAATATAAAATACTAAGAGGGATATTTACAACAGAAGTGGCGGAGTGTGTCGTTAGCCTCCTTGGCTTAACGAAACGCTCCGCCACTTCAAAAAACACAGGACTGCACCATATTTACAAGAATATGGTGCAGCCCTGCGTTTTCCCCTGCGCTCGCGCTTCACTTAGCAGTGTAGTGTCAACGCAGGCACCCTCGCACCATAGTGCAAGGGTGTCTGCATGCAGGGGAAGATTGTTTATGTGCAGGAAGGTCACCCTTCCTGCACATAAACAATCTTGAAATGCTGTTTTGTCACTTCTATGTGTGCTGCTTAATGCAGTACACACGGACGTTACAAAATGTCATTTTTTAAAAGATTGTTTATGTGCAGGAAAGGTCACCTTCCTGAACATAAACAATGCAAGGCATCCAAAGCATTTCTCCTCATTTTGCCAAGTTAAGACCAGGTTTTCACTGGTCTTAATTTTGGTGCTGCCTCCTATTTACGCTGCCCTTGTAAATAGGGGGCAGCGTCAAAATCAATGGGTGTTGCGGTGGAACGCCCACCGCAACACCCACTGCCCACCCCTTTCACGCTAAGCATTGCGTGAAGGGGGCCTTATTTACAAGGCAGCGTTAAGCCACGTTAAGTGGCTTAACGCTGCCTTGTAAATAAAGCGAAGCCTCTATCGCCACGGGAATGTCGCAAAAAGGGACGTTCCCATGGTGATAGGGGCTTGTAAATATGCCCCTAAAATCCTTAGTAATTCGAGTATTTGTTTTGTGTGCACACATGAGTTTATTTGTTTCGAATTATTGTTTTAATGTTTGAAATTTAAATCATACAAATAGCTTGGGGGTCCCCGGCTTACAGTGGTGCTCAATGGGGGTCCTCAGGAGTCAAAAGTTTGGGAACCACTGCCCTATAGCTTCCAGCTGGAATACTATCTTATTTGAATTCACAGTCTAGACTCCACTGCTGGACCCTAACCATGATTGCCATGCTTGGTCCTGTGTGACACCGGGTCACTGATGTTTTAGACACGTCGGTGGCCCGGCACGAACCGCCATTTATTGTCATTATCACATACCATGAAACCATATTGAAACCACGGACCAGGGACATTTAAAGAGGTGTAAGGGGGAGGGGGGCATCACTGCGTGATTTTATACTAACCTGATTTAGATCGCTGTTTTCTTTACCCTTTTTGTTTTTTGCCCCCCCCGCCTTTTTTTTCTTTTACATCAGCCACGCGCTAGCTGAGTTTCTCGTGTTCATGTTGCTCCTTATTTAGTCTCACTGTGTTTTGGTTTGTGACAGGATACGTTACCGTTCCAAGGGTCTTATTCACAACAAAATGACGCAGCGCGGTGCAGCAAGCCATTTTGCTGCGCCGAGCTGCGTCATTTTAAAAACACAGGGATGCGGAATATTTAAAACATGACGCATCCCTGTGCTCTCCCCTGTCCTGGTGCACAATTGGCTGCCATACGCCAACACAGGCACCCTTGCACCGTGGTGCAAGGGTGCCTGCGTTGCGGGGATGATTGTTTTTGTGCAGGAAGGGACACCTTCCTGCACAAAAACAATCACGAGAGGTGTAGTCCTCTTTCTGTGTGTGCTGCAGAAATACAAGCGGGGGTGTATATGGCACACTTCCCGTCTCAGGGTGGCGTTGGTGAAATTATACCCACCCTTAGCCCAGGGTAGCTTTGTGCAGCACACATAGAAAGAGGAAAAAACTGGGAGAAATAAAAGAATTTCTCCTCGTTGCACCTCCTTATGTCTCCTCTGTGGAGGCGTAGCATCCTGACACTTTCCCAGGTTTACGAAATGTTGTAAATGTGGGACTTCGGCAGAATCCATGGGTGTTGCGTGGGAACACCCACAGCAACACTCATGGCACGCCCCTTTCACACAAAGTTATGCGTGAAAAGGGGGCCATATTTACAAGGCCATGAAAGCCACGCAGGGTGGCTTCGCATGGCCTTGTAAATATGGGACAGCAAAAAAATTGACGAGCCGGCAGCACAAGGGGCTTGTAAATAAGCCCACAAGTCTGTTACAAGCAGTGATGTGTTATATTTCGCTGCTTCCACACATTTTATGTTATTCTCATAATACCTTAGCATATCCCTTCCATTCCATATCATGGTTGTTACATGCTGCACCTTATGATGACTTTACTGTTCGACAGTAATAGTGCATTCCTATATACATTTATATCATTTTTGTTTAATCTTGAAAATCTAATACATATCTTTTTTTAAATAATAATGTTATCTGCTGGGCTTGGGACAATGTACTGATCACCTTCTGTATGAGCGGTCTCTCAACCACTCTTTGGAGGTCTGGAGCACGCGGTCTGCCAACCACTCTTTGGAGGTCTGGAGCACGCGGTCTGCCAACCACTCTTTGGAGGTCTGGAACACGCGGTCTGCCAACCACTCTTTGGAGGTCTGGAGCACGCGGTCTGCCAACCACTCTTTGGAGGTCTGGAGCACGCGGTCTGCCAACCACTCTTTGGAGGTCTGGAGCACGCGATCTGTCAACCACTCTTTGGAGGTCTGGAGCACGCGGTCTGCCAACCACTCTTTGGAGGTCTGGAGCACGCGGTCTGCCAACCACTCTTTGGAGGTCTGGAGCACTCCTTCACTCACTTCTCAGTTACTTTCTTATGATTTGGGGGGTTCATGGTGAGCCCAAAGTTATCAGGGTTGATTGCATGTGGGCACAAAAAGAATCAATAAAAATAAAATGCATTTACTTGACACCTACATTGTGGAGCTAAATATCTCTCATTTACAGCTGAATGTTTTCATGCATGGACAGGGGTGGTCCAGATGGTGGTGAATTACACATGCATTGACAAAGCCAACACGTCTAACTTCTAACAAAGTGGTGGATTTCTGTGTGTGGTGCCAGGAGTGGGCAGGTGGATGAATGAAAGAATGAGTGAATGGATGGACCCTCAGGTAGGAAGCAGGTATGGCTCCTTCATTCAGCTGACCTGACTCCTGAGACCCCAGGGTAGTCGGGGGCTAAAGGGCTTTGGTTGCAACAGTGGGAGTCATTCACCCCTCGTCTTTCAGGCAGTTCTATTGGACCCCAACCTGAATAGCTAAATAATTCCCTGTGGCAACTCTCTCAAAGGAGTGGGACAGAGCATTGAGAGACTTCCTCAAAGAGGAGAGGTGGGTTACACACTCCCAAGAATACAGTTTACACATTAATGCCAGATAATAAGTTCACCGTTCAGTCTGTGCTTTACTTTATAAAAATGTGGCACACATAAAACTGAGGCAGCAACAAGTATTGGGAAAGACAATAAGTTTTGCCTTTTTCCCCCATTGACTTGGCCAAGGCTTTTTAGCAATGCTGCACAGCATCAGCAAAAAATATGATGGGATGACAAACATGATACTGCTGGCACCTGCATCATTCAATTACTGACTGACGTGCGCTCCATTTCCTTCATTATTTTTAAATTTGCCGATCCAAGATGTCAGATGCCAGTTGGTGTGGTAAATAAAACAAAAAGACTTTTCACTTGCACAAAAGCACTTTTTTGAAACCAGAGTGACCCAGCAGAAAATAGGAGCTTTCGGGCCCTCCAAAAAATGTAAAAAAAATAAATGAGAGGTTGGGGAGCAATGGGGGAGCTGGTTGGGGGAGGCCGGTGATGGAAAGCAATATAATGTGGGATGGAGTAGCAAACAAAAGGTTTCAGGCAGTTTCAGGGGGAATAAAAAAAGTTGGTGTGGGGGAAGAGGGAGTAGCACGGAGGGTGGAGGTGGTTTTCAACCGGAAAAGCAACATACAAGGGCGAGAGAGAGTGGTGGGGACGAGGGACCAACATGGAACGTGCACACAGCAGCGACTGGGAAAGGAAGCAACACACAAGGGAGTGAGCAAGTGGTGGGGATGAGGGACCAACATGGAACGCGCACACAGCAGCGACTGGGAAAGGAAGCAACACACAAGGGAGTGAGCAAGTGGTGGGGATGAGAGACCAACATGGAACGCGCACACAGCAGCGACTGGGAAAGGAAGCAACACACAAGGGAGTGAGCAAGTGGTGGGGATGAGGGACCAACATGGAACGCGCACACAGCAGCGACTGGGAAAGGAAGCAACACACAAGGGAGTGAGCAAGTGGTGGGGATGAGGGACCAACATGGAACGCGCACACAGCAGCGACTGGGAAAGGAAGCAACACACAAGGGAGTGAGCAAGTGGTGGGGATGAGGGACCAACATGGAACGCGCACACAGCAGCGACTGGGAAAGGAAGCAACACACAAGGGCGAGAGCAAGTGGTGGGGATGAGGGACCAACATGGAACGCGCACACAGCAGCGACTGGGAAAGGAAGCCACACACAAGGGAGTGAGCAAGTGGTGGGGATGAGGGACCAACATGGAACGCGCACACAGCAACGACTGGGAAAGGAAGCAACACACAAGGGCGAGAGCAAGTGGTGGGGATGAGGGACCAACATGGAACGCGCACACAGCAGCGACTGGGAAAGGAAGCAACACACAAGGGAGTGAGCAAGTGGTGGGGATGAGGGACCAACATGGAACGCGCACACAGCAGCGACTGGGAAAGGAAGCAACACACAAGGGCGAGAGCAAGTGGTGGGGATGAGGGACCAACATGGAACGCGCACACAGCAGCGACTGGGAAAGGAAGCAACACACAAGGGAGTGAGCAAGTGGTGGGGATGAGGGACCAACATGGAACGCGCACACAGCAGCGACTGGGAAAGGAAGCAACACACAAGGGAGTGAGAAAGTGGTGGGGATGAGGGACCAACATGGAACGCGCACACAGCAGCGACTGGGAAAGGAAGCAACACACAAGGGCGAGAGCACGTGGTGGGGATGAGGGACCAACAGGGAACGCTCACACAGCAGCGACTGGGAAAGGAAGCAACCCACAAGGGAGTGAGCAAGTGGTGGGGATGAGGGACCAACATGGAACGCGCACACAGCAGCGACTGGGAAAGGAAGCAACACACAAGGGAGTGAGAAAGTGGTGGGGATGAGGGACCAACATGGAACGCGCACACAGTAGCGACTGGGAAAGGAAGCAACACACAAGGGCGAGAGCAAGTGGTGGGGATGAGGGACCAACATGGAACGCGCACACAGCAGCGACTGGGAAAGGAAGCAACACACAAGGGAGTGAGCAAGTGGTGGGGATGAGGGACCAACATGGAACGCGCACACAGCAGCGACTGGGAAAGGAAGCAACACACAAGGGAGTGAGAAAGTGGTGGGGATGAGGGACCAACATGGAACACGCACACAGCAGCGACTGGGAAAGGAAGCAACACACAAGGGAGTGAGCAAGTGGTGGGGATGAGAGACCAACATGGAACGCGCACACAGCAGCGACTGGGAAAGGAAGCAACACACAAGGGAGTGAGCAAGTGGTGGGGATGAGGGACCAACATGGAACGCGCACACAGCAGCGACTGGGAAAGGAAGCAACACACAAGGGAGTGAGAAAGTGGTGGGGATGAGGGACCAACATGGAACGCGCACACAGCAGCGACTGGGAAAGGAAGCAACACACAAGGGCGAGAGCAAGTGGTGGGGATGAGGGACCAACATGGAACGCGCACACAGCAGCGACTGGGAAAGGAAGCAACACACAAGGGAGTGAGCAAGTGGTGGGGATGAGGGACCAACATGGAACGCGCACACAGCAGCGACTGGGAAAGGAAGCAACACACAAGGGAGTGAGAAAGTGGTGGGGATGAGGGACCAACATGGAACGCGCACACAGCAGCGACTGGGAAAGGAAGCAACACACAAGGGCGAGAGCAAGTGGTGGGGATGAGGGACCAACATGGAACGCGCACACAGCAGCGACTGGGAAAGGAAGCAACACACAAGGGAGTGAGCAAGTGGTGGGGATGAGGGACCAACATGGAACGCGCACACAGCAGCGACTGGGAAAGGAAGCAACACACAAGGGAGTGAGAAAGTGGAGGGGATGAGGGACCAACATGGAACGCGCACACAGCAGCGACTGGGAAAGGAAGCAACACACAAGGGAGTGAGCAAGTGGTGGGGATGAGAGACCAACATGGAACGCGCACACAGCAGCGACTGGGAAAGGAAGCAACACACAAGGGAGTGAGCAAGTGGTGGGGATGAGGGACCAACATGGAACGCGCACACAGCAGCGACTGGGAAAGGAAGCAACACACAAGGGAGTGAGAAAGTGGTGGGGATGAGGGACCAACATGGAACGCGCACACAGCAGCGACTGGGAAAGGAAGCAACACACAAGGGCGAGAGCAAGTGGTGGGGATGAGGGACCAACATGGAACGCGCACACAGCAGCGACTGGGAAAGGAAGCAACACACAAGGGAGTGAGCAAGTGGTGGGGATGAGGGACCAACATGGAACGCGCACACAGCAGCGACTGGGAAAGGAAGCAACACACAAGGGAGTGAGAAAGTGGTGGGGATGAGGGACCAACATGGAACGCGCACACAGCAGCGACTGGGAAAGGAAGCAACACACAAGGGAGTGAGCAAGTGGTGGGGATGAGAGACCAACATGGAACGCGCACACAGCAGCGACTGGGAAAGGAAGCAACACACAAGGGAGTGAGCAAGTGGTGGGGATGAGGGACCAACATGGAACGCGCACACAGCAGCGACTGGGAAAGGAAGCAACACACAAGGGAGTGAGAAAGTGGTGGGGATGAGGGACCAACATGGAACGTGCACACAGCAGCGACTGGGAAAGGAAGCAACACACAAGGGAGTGAGAAAGTGGTGGGGATGAGGGACCAACATGGAACGCGCACACAGCAGCGACTGGGAAAGGAAGCAACACACAAGGGAGTGAGAAAGTGGTGGGGATGAGGGACCAACATGGAACGCGCACACAGCAGCGACTGGGAAAGGAAGCAACACACAAGGGAGTGAGCAAGTGGTGGGGATGAGGGACCAACATGGAACGTGCACACAGCAGCGACTGGGAAAGGAAGCAACACACAAGGGCGAGAGCAAGAACGCACTTCCAATCCTTTAGCGCTTAAAGTAAAATGTAGTTCCCTGAGTATGAGCAGTGAACGGATACCAGCCATCCAATCAAGAGAACAGTAAAGAGACGGTGCTCCAGGGGGAGGATAAACAGAAGAAGAGAAAGAAAAGCCATCAATTAGGAAACAAGAAAATGTGATTGACAAATCCAGCCATTGGTAATCAATTTGCCGGCTGAAGCTCACTGTACGTGTTTGGTATTTTTCCACAAGAAACAAATAGGTAAAGTCTGTCTGTAAACGTGACCTAAAAACAAAAGTGTCTACGACCCTCTGGGCCAGAGTTATGACTCCCAATAGTATTAATGTATAGCGTCTAGATACTAAGCACTATGGAAACAATTAACAGTGGAATATATAGGCCATCATGCACAGGGCGAGTCATCAAAGTCAGAGCCACGATGCCAATACTTGTATTGCAGCCACTTGACTCCAGCAGTTGCATTTACCTCAAATGTTTCTGGTCTGCTCATGTTGCACAAGTGCCCACCCTTCCCTGGTGGTGACAGGGTTCCTCTTACAGGTACCTGTTGTCCCACTAGTCCAGTAGCTATGGTAGGTGCTCATTTAGGTACCAGTACACCCAGATACCCTCAGATAACGCACACGAGAAGGGGGTCGTACCTTAGCTTGTTGGTCACAGTTTCGAGTTTCTAGTCGCAGGGGACCCAGCGGGGCAGTGCTTCTGGCGCAGCAGCAAGGCAAGGCTGGAGACGGGACAAGTCCTGGGCCAGGGCTTAGGGCTTTTCACGGTAGGTTCGTCAACAGTTTCATCTGCTCCAGCTATGGACTGTGACTGGAAGTTCTTCACAGCCTTCCACAGCACATGGGAGCTAGGAGTGAGTAGTGATGTTGTGGCAGTAAGGAGATCCCCTGTGTCCCTCGATGCTGATGGGAGATCCCCCTGTGTCCCTCGATGCTGATGGGAGATCCCCTGGGTCCCTCGATGCTGATGGGAGATCCCCCTGTGTCCCTCGATGCTGATGGGAGATCCCCTGGGTCCCTCGATGCTGATGGGAGATCCCCCTGTGTCCCTCGATGCTGATGGGAGATCCCCTGGGTCCCTCGATGCTGATGGAAGATTCCCTGTGGCACTCGATGCTCATGGGAGATCCCCTGTGGCACTCGATGCTGATGGGAGATCCCCCTGTGTCCCTCGATGCTGATGGGAGATCCCCTGTGGCACTCGATGCTGATGGGAGATCCCCCTGTGTCCCTCGATGCTGATGGGAGATCCCCTGTGGCACTCGATGCTCATGGGAGATCCCCTGTGTCCCTCGATGCTGATGGGAGATCCCCTGTGGCACTCGATGCTGATGGGAGATCCCCTGTGGCACTCAAAGCTGATAGGAGATCCCCTGTGGCACTCAATGCTGATGGGAGATCCCCCTGTGTCCCTCGATGCTGATGGGAGATCCCCTGTGTCCCTCGATGCTGATGGGAGATTCCCTGTGGCACTCGATGCTCATGGGAGATCCCCTGTGTCCCTCGATGCTGATGGGAGATCCCCCTGTGTCCCTCGATGCTGATGGGAGATCCCCTGTGTCCCTTGATGCTGATGGGAGATCCCCTGTGTCCCTCGATGCTGATGGGAGATCCCCTGTGTCCCTCGATGCTGATGGGAGATCCTCTGTGGCACTCGATGCTGATGGGAGATCCCTTGTGTCCCTCGATGCTGATGGGAGATCCCCTGTGGTGCTCGATGCTGATGAGAGATTTCCCTGTGGCACTCGATGCTGATGGGAGATCCCCTGTGGCACTCAATGCTGATGGGAGATCCCCTGTGGCACTCAATGCTGATGGGAGATCCCCTGTGGCACTCAATGCTGATGGGAGATCCCCAGTGGCACTCGATGCTGATGGGAGATCCCCTGTGTCCCTCGATGCTGATGGGAGATCCCCTGTCCCTCGATGCTGATGGAAGATCCCCTGTGTCCCTCGATGCTGATGGGAGATCCTCCTGTGGCACTTGATGCTGATGGGAGATCCCCTGTGTCCCTCGATGCTGATGGGAGATCCTCTGTGGCACTCAATGCTGATGGGAGATCCCTTGTGTCCCTCGATGCTGATGGGAGATCCCCTGTGGCACTCGATGCTGATGGGAGATTTCCCTGTGGCACTCGATGCTGATGGGAGATCCCCTGTGGCACTCAATGCTGATGGGAGATCCCGTGTCCCTCGATGCTGATGGGAGATCCCCTGTGTCCCTCGATGCTGATGGGAGCCCCCCTGTGGCACTCAATGCTGATGGGAGATCCCGTGTCCCTCGATGCTGATGGGAGATCCCCTGTGTCTGTCGATGATGATGGGAGATCCCCTGTGGCACTTGATGCTGATGGAAGATCCCCTGTGTCCCTCGATGCTGACGGGAGATCCCCCTGTGGCCCTTGATGCTGATGGGAGATCCCCTGTGTCCCTCAATGCTGATGGGAGATCCCCTGTGTCCCTCGATGCTGATGGAAGATCCCCTGTGTCCCTCGATGCTGATGGAAGATCCCCTGTGTCCCTCGATGCTGATGGGAGATCCCCTGTGGCACTCGATGCTGATGGGAGATCCCCTGTGGCACTCGATGCTGAAGGGAGATCGCCTGTGGCACTCTATGATGATGGAGATCCCCTGTGTCCCTCGACGCTGATGGGAGATCCCCTGTGGCACTCGATGCTGATGGGAGATCCCCTGTGGCACTTGATGCTGATGGAAGATCCCCTGTGGCACTCGATGCTGATGGGAGATCCCCTGTGGCACTCGATGCTGATGGAAGATCCCCTGTGTCCCTCGATGCTGATGGGAGATCCCCCTGTGGCACTCAATGCTGTTGGGAGATGCCCTGTGTCCCTCAATGCTGATGGGAGATCCCCTGTGTCCCTCAATGCTGATGGGAGATCCCCTGTGGCACTCAATGCTGATGGGAGATCCCCTGTGTCCCTCGACATTGATGTGCAGAATGTTTTGTAATCTTGAGCTGCTGTCTCAAGGCTGCATTTGTTCTCTAGTGGTTGTCCTTTCATGGTCGACTCCCAGAAAAGTTTCAGCTGGTAGCAAACGCGACCACGCAGGTCTTGCTGTTGTAGGGTGGTATCGGGAAGATGTCCGGTTCAGGGAGCAGACGAACCACTCATAATAAATACAATGTCCGAGCGGGCTCTGCCTTCTGGAAAGAGATATGTAGAGCTCTTAATAACATCAATGTCTATAGCACTTGTACTGTATAATCTGGTTGTATGATAGAGGCAAGCAAGGCTAAACCACGCATGCCTCTAACACGCAGCCCGAACCACAAATGCGTCTTAACCATGCATTCCTTTACCACGCATGCCTATACCATGAAATTTCGTGGTAAAGGCATCAATGGTAAAGGGGTATACGTGGCTAATGTCGAGACCCCCCTCCCCAAGCTACAAACCTGTTACCTGCCCCCCTGCCCTGAGGTCCAAATACCCCGACCCCCTCCCACCCTCCACACTATCACTAACCCTTAATATACACTACCCTGACCCCCTCCCACCCCCCACGCTATCACTAACCCTTAATATACACTACCCCGACCCCCTCCCACCCTCCACACTATCACTAACCCTTAATATACACTACCCTGACCCCCTCCCACCCCCACACTATCACTAACCCTTAATATACACTACCCCGACCCCCTCCCACCCTCCACACTATCACTAACCCTTAATATACACTACCCCGACCCCCTCCCACCCTCCACACTATCACTAACCCTTAATATACACTACCCCGACCCCCTCCCACCCTCCACACTATCACTAACCCTTAATATACACTACCCCGACCCCCTCCCACCCTCCACACTATCACTAACCCTTAATATACACTACCCCGACCCCCTCCCACCCTCCACACTATCACTAACCCTTAATATACACTACCCTGACCCCCTCACATTTCCTGCGCTGTCCCTAAAACTACTGCAACCCCTTCTACTGCCCTTAGGCCTAAAACCCTAATCCCTATTTTTAAAAACGACCCAGACCTCCAACTCCCAGCCTTAACATCTACCCCATCCTCCCCTAAGCCCTAAAAACTACCCCGACTACCCATTCCCATCCTTCTGCCTAATGCCCAAAACCCTGTCCCTCAACATACACTACCCCGACACCCTCCCACCCCCACACTGTCCCTAAAACTACCTCATCTCTTTCCACAGCCCTTAAGCCTAATACCCTAACCCCTAATTGTGAGAAGTTGGCCTGGTCTATGCTGTCCACTAATTAAAGTGGGCACCTTGCACCAGTCCAAACGACCCTTGTTGATGATTAGGTCAAAGATAACCTTTAGAAAGCTATCCTAGTGGTAGCTGTGGAGAGCAGCCTTCAGGCTTAATCTTGAAGGAATGTAAAGCAGCTTGTTTTACCAGAATATCACCTCCTGAATGACTAAATGAAAGGAGAACCACAAAAGTGTTATATAAAAATATATGTATTTATTACTAAAACACTCTCTACTAACCTCTACACGAGATTAGAACACAACGCACACAATACTTAATCAATAGAACATACGTAAGTAGCAAAATGTAAACGGGCTCCAGGGGGAGACCGAACCATATACTAAAAAAATGGTATAACAACAACGACTTCAATAGACACAGGGCCTAGAGCACATAGAATCGCTGGGACCCCAAGGAACCACCCAAGGCAGTGACACAGGGCGCCCACGGAGGACGGGTGCAGTGAGGAAACACGACCGCGTGCTCCGTGCAACTCTATGGGAAAGTCGCGGTTGGACAATTACAGTTTAAGGACACTTCTAGGAGGACTTCAAGCAAACCCTTTGGAACATAAGAGGTTCTAAAGCCAGCACCCTTGTGAGTACCGAGGTACCCATGTTACCTATCCCAGAGGAGCCGGGTGCATAGGGGTCAAGTGGTGTCGGAAACCTCCGTCGTTTTCAAAGGAGGGCTGCGAAGAAAGTACTGCTGCCGGGAAGGCGAAGAGTGTCCGGTGGAATCCAAGCCTGGATCCGAGGTGAGAAGAACCTGAAAGCAGAGGGGACAGAGTCTGGGTCACTTCAGGTGACCAGGGGCTCGGTAGTCGAATGCCCACCGATGTTGGGTGCTTCAGGTGAAGAGAAAGGATGTTTGTCTCTGCAGCCACGGGGACCAGGAGATGTCGACGATGACCAGGGTCGGGAGGTGAGCTATCCCACGAAGGATGTCGAGAGCTGAGGGGTCAGTGTCCGGCTGGAGCACCAACAAGCCTTGGCAGCGGCAACCCACGCAGGCAGAGAAAACAGGTTACGGTGTAGACCAGCAAGGTCTAGGGGACTCTCCAAGCATAGGAGAGTCAGGGCACGTCTGGAGCAACCAGGAAAGCCCAAGAGCAAATGAGATGACCCTCGCCAGGACCCACAGGCCAACGGACCAGGGATCGCGAGGAGACCTCGAGCGAATTTACAAAGCACCAGCCCACAGAGCACTCGTGGAGTGGAGGCCGGATATCTTCGGTGCAAATGGTGCGCAGAGTCAGGACTACACGTAGTCCAATGCACAGGCTCAGGGATCGCCAACAAGCATATGCACTTGCAAATAGATGAGGTGCACAGGGGTACGGGTTGCATGGCCCCCACGAGGGATACTGGTCTCAGAATCACAGAGGTCAGATCTACCTCGGGGACCTTCGGGAACCCACCTCCTGTGTTGCAGAAATCTTTGGAGTCCGCAGGAGCTCTGGAGATGCAAGCCGGTCAGATGCGCTTAGGTGCCTGCTGCTGCAGGGGAGTAACTCCTTTACTCCAAGGGAGATTCTTCTGTCATCCTGCGAAGTGTAGACCGTCGAAGTACTTAGTTTCTTTGCAGAGTCTTGTCCAGGTATAATCTAAAGTCCTGTGATCAGGTTTCCCACTTTATACCCAGGGAAGGGGTTGGACTGACTCTGGGGACCCTCCTAGGGGAGGGGCAGGACAGAGGGGTGGCTACACCCATGTCCTTTGTACAGTTTCGCGCCAGAGCAGGAGCCAAGTGGCTCCCAGAACTGGTTTGAGCTGGACTATGCACAGGGACACCAAATGTGCCCCCAGTGCAGACTTTCTGGCACTCTAAGAGTGCACCCACCCAGCCCCAATACACTAAACCCTGTCTGGGAGGTGGTCACACCTCCCTGTGACAGGAAACCTATTGTCAGGCCTTCCTCTGCTCGAGCTTGGCTCAGCAGCAGGAGGGGCAGACTCGTGTCTGTGGCTGGCAGCATCCATTTTGTGCTGCCCAGGTCGAGAAAGCTGGTACCGGGTAGACCGGTGACCCATAGTAGTGGTTCTACAAGGGAGGAATCATACCTCCCACACCAGTTCCTGGTGTGGAGGTATGATTCCAAGGTGTTTGACACCAAACACGACATGTTTCTAAGCAGCCGTTTTAAAGTTAGCATTTACAGCGAGGTTATAATGCACTTAAATATATATGGTTTGGCTGCATCACAGACAACCCCGGGGAATGGATTCCGAAGGCTGCAGAGGGGCCCTACTCATGCAGGGGCACCCTCTCACATAAAACCCAGCACCCTGCCTTCAGGATTGATAAGGCCTGCCATAGGGGTGACTGATAGGTTTATATGTGTAGTGATTTAGAAGGGATATAGTGAACCTATATCTCCAGTAAGGGTGCATGCACCACCTTACACAGTCTGCAGTAGCAGACCAGTGGTCATTTTGAATGGCCTCTCAGGGGTGGCACAATACATGCTTCAGCCCATGGGAGGCCTCTGGGGTACCTATTCCCTGGGTGCATGGTGTACCATATACTAGGGACTGATAAGGGTACCCCAGTATCCAATCTGGAGTGTACCTAAAGTACATGTATGCAATTTATAGGAGAAAGCAGATAGACTGGGGTCCTGGATAGCAGGATCCCAGTCAGACTAGGCCAAAAACAGTGAGACATTAGCAAAAAGTGGGGGTAACTATAAGAAGCAGATCCTACTCTCCTACACTAATTTTAAAAAACTACCAGACCCTCCCCCAGCCCTTAAAACTACCCCCAATACCCTCCACAGTCTTGAAAACGATCCCTGACCCCCCAGCCCTGAAAACAACCCGACTCCCCAGCCCTGAAAACAACCCCGACCCCAGCTTCAGCCCTGAAACTGTCCCCCGACCCCCCTACCCTGAAAATGTCCCCCGACCCCCACTAGCCCTGATAACATTCCAGACTAGCCCTGAAAACTTCTCCGACCCCTTCAGCCCGGAAAACGACCCCAACCCCCCAGCCCTGAAAAGACCCCCCAACCCATACAAACTACCCCCACCAAACCCTGCCCCAGCCCCACTTACCTCACTGCATCCTCTCTTCCTGCTTCTGCCGAGCTACAGGGACCAGCTAGACCGCTCACTGCCTTAACCACGCGTATGCGTGATTAAGGCATATGTGTGGTTAAGGCAAGCGTGGTAGGGCTTGCATACTCGGAACATGTGTGGCTCTGCCCGTGTTGTTCCAACTGTTTCCCTATAGTTTGTATTTGTAGAGCGCACTGTGACCAGGCTGGTATCCTGGTGCTAGGGTCGCTAAAGTCCTGGTAGGGGGAACAGAAGGGGAGGGGGGATAGCTGTCATCAGATCATTGTAATTTTGGGGAAAGCCAGGTCTTAAGGGCTTTTCTAAACTAAAGCAGGTCAGCCTGAGATCTTAGGTGGGGCGGGAGCTTATTCCAGACCTGAGCAGCTGTGATTGAGACGGCTCGTCCCCGTTGACGCTCCCTGCAGAATCCGTGTTCTTGTGCAAGGTTTGCTGTGGCTGACCATAGCGATCTGCAGGCGTATTCCCTCAGTCTGGTCTGAAGCGGCTTTGGGCCCTTATTCTGAAGGGCTTTAAATACAATACAAAGTGCTTTGAAGAGGCTCCTCCGTCCAGTGAACGTCCCTGAGGGCACTGGAGGCGGAGGATCTCCGTGATTCTCCGTCCAGTGAACGTCCCTGAGGGCACTGGAGACGGAGGATCTCCGCGATCCTCTGTCCAATGAAGGTCCCCGAGGGCACTGGTAGCGGAGGATCTCCGCGGCCTGTTAAGAGTCAGTTTGGCTGTAGCACCCTGAACTCTGTGCTGTTTCTTAATCAGATAGTTAGGGACTGCCAGGGGGTGGCATTACAGTAATCCAGTCTGGTAAGCACTACACACCTGGCAATTAGATTCAGCTTGACAGGAAGCATTGGAGAAAGCTTTCTAAGACTCCAGAGGAGAGCAAAGCAAACCCCTGCCACTCCATTGACGTGCTTTTCAAGAGAAAGATGGTCGTCTAGAATAACTCTTAGGTTACGAACCTCTGAGAAACCGAACGGCGTCCCCATGGGGAGAGGCCAAAGATTGGAGGGCAGAGGCACCGGAACATTATTGGGTGAGCAGCGGAGGAGCTCTGTTTTATTTCCATTTAGTTTCAGTGATTTGCACTCATCCAACTTGCAATGTCCGTTACACCGACCTGAAAGTTGTTTGTAGTGTCAGACTGATTGTTACTGAGTGACAGAATCAGCTGAGTTTTGTCTGCATCATTGATTACAGTGATCTTATTGGTTTTGATAAGCGAGATCAATGGCTTGATATAGACATTGAACAAGATTGGACTGAGTGAAGAGCTGTCCCCTGTGGGACTCCATGTAGAATATTTCTGAAGCTAGAGCAGAAGGGAGGTAAAGCCACGGCTTGGCTGCGTTCTTGTAGGTAGGATTTTAGCCATTTTGGCACGAGACCACCAACACCTACAGAGGCTAATCTAGTGTGCAGGGTGTGATGGTTCACCATGTCAAAGGGCGCTGACAGGTCAAGGAGGGTGAGCCCCACCAACTGGCCATTGTCCACCATCCTATGAATTTCATCAGTGGCGCACAGAAGACAGACTCAGTGCCGTGGCCTCGGATAAGGCCAAGTTGCTCATCCTCTAACAGTAAGTGGTCCTCCAAATGATGGGAAAGGATTTTACTGACGTATCATTCAAGATCTTTCTTGGAAATGGGAGGAGGGAAATTGGCCTGTAACTAGCTAAGATTGTAGGGTCAGCTGCACCTTTTTTCATCACTGGCTTAAACTCGCGTAAATGCGAGACCTATTGCATTGCAAATGCTGGTTTCATCACTGGCTTGGCTGCAGTCTCTCTCCAGCATGGGGGACCACGCCTGATCCAAGGGACTGTTTACAGAGTTGTAACAGTGGAGGCAGCATTGATTGGGAGGAAGAGGGCCCGGGGGAGGGCCGGGCCTGATGGACATAAACAGAGTGTGAAAGCCTTCCCAGGACATTGAATCAAAACTGCCCAGCGTGGCTCTGGGGGTTCATGCGGCTGTGACTGAGAGATTGGGGGATGGCATTGGTGGGAGGAACGGTGTCAGAAGCGTCAGTAATGCCATTCAAAGGAGCAGCTCCGACTCCTGAGAGCTGCCAATATCTTTTAAAGTCTGGACAGCAATTCCTATGCACACGCAACAGAGAGTAACAGGTATATAACACTGTTCATGTGATTCTCACAAACGAGAGACAAGTTCTTAATCCGTTGTGGTTCTTTTTAATACGGGTTTCCTTATGCAATGCAGCCAACGCGCGTTTCGTCAGTGGGTCGTGACCCCTTGACTTCTTCAGGGCTCTCTGCACAAATGATTGATGCTCTCAATCTATCCACCGGTGATACTTCCAACCCGGAAGGGCATGTAAAAATCTCAAATCTTCATATAAAATTAAATCGAATTCTCCAATTCTAATAAATATACTTGTTCGAGCCTCTCTGCAATTAATTTGTAGGCTCCGAGTGCAGCGGTCTCAATTTAAATGCCCATAAGAACACGGTTGACAGAGATCCCGGGATCGTACTGGACGTAAGACGTACTCGCTTTAGTCTGGCACTAGACGGCTTATTTCGCCGCATGATCGTGTTCTTATGGGCATTTGGCTGCATTGCATAAGGAAACCCGTATTAAAAAGAACCACAACGGATTAAGAACTTGTCTCTCGTTTGTGAGAATCACATGAACAGTGTTATATACCTGTTACTCTCTGTTGCGTGTGCATAGGAATTGCTATCCTGTTTCTGCCCTGGACTTCTCTGTTCAGGTTTTGGGGGTTTATGGGATATTTCCCCCACCTATAGCACCGCGAATACTCTGTAACTTTTTTACTGATCACGTTATTTGGTTTAGCGCCGACATAATACGCCTGTGTGAATTAATATCCCTTCCTTCCTTTAGTCATAATCTTTTAAAGTCTTCCAGATTTTATCCTCGAAGAAGACTGATTACTCATCGCACAGCTTCTCTGAAGTTGTGATGGCGGACTTGAAAGGTCACAAAGAGTCAAAGATCTTTTAGTATTATTCGAGGCAGCTGAGACGAGACAGCAGTCATAACCGGCTCTCGCTTTCCTAGCTCTGTTTTTATACTCATTCAGGCAGTGCCTCTCTTCATCCAAGTAGTGCCTCCGCCATTTCCCATCGAGCTGCCTACAGGTCATTTAGTCTCCTTTAAAGTTGCGTCGTACCAAGGGGCAGATAGGTGTTTTTTGACCATAAGGGGAATCTGTTTATCAAGTGCAGCTGTGAATTTGGCCTCTAAGAATTGACAATTGGTCTCTACAGAGGTAGTGGAGTTAAAGGCCTTTGAGAAGTCAAAGATGGGCCCTGAGTGAGAATGAATACGTTTGTGCCAAGCCCTGCTTTGGGTTTTGGTCGTCGCGGCACTCTTTAAGGTGGGCGCACTACTGGTATGTGGGTAAAAGGTGATAAGTGAGGAGTCTCTCCAGCACAGGGGAGTAATCCCCTCTACTAGTACCAATTGTTCTTGGGAGAAGATAAGACCCGGAGTATGACCCCCTAGGTGGATGGGGCCTTGCACCTGCTGGTGGAGGCCATAGTGCCAATATCGGCAACACACTCCCCATCACACATACAGCAATCTCCTGATGAAATAAACAGACAAGACACCTTTTTTCGTGGAGAAAATTGCAGCAGGTTTATTTGCATACCAAAATATGCCAACATGGTGGGTCAGCTTACGGGAGATCCAAAGGCAAGCAGCCCCTCCGCCGCCTGCCCACCTGATGAGCCAAATTGCACCGTGGCCCTAGCCAATCGGTGCTTACCAATTTTGGGGGAGGGGTTACCCACTCCCACTGGTGAACCGCCAGTCCACCCCTCTACTCACGCCCCCTGAGGGGGCGGAGCGTTCCAGGCAACCCCTGGTTGCTCAGGTTTACAACTGCCCGGAAGACTAGCGGGCACCGTCGCTCCTCCAGGGTCCACCGCGAGGACATCCTGGGATATTTGGCATTTGCACCCTTGTGCTCCTGAATAGGGTACCCCTGTGTACCTTTCAGCCTCTGGATCGTCCTGTAACTCCGCCACAGCTCTGGGTGTGGCCACCGTCACAACCAGGGCCCCCCACCAAGGCCGGCATTCTTACCTACATCCTGCTGATTCCAGGGCCTCTCCCAGATCCAGCAAAAACAAGTCCATGCCCACTCTAGACAGGTGTACCCCATCTTCTTCAAAACACCCTGTGGACTTGGCATGCAGCAAACCATGCCTGATAAAGCCAAACCCCCTCTGTTCAATGAATTTACCATGGCACTGTTAACTCTCCTGCGCAAGGTTTCCACGGCCTCCCCTGACCGAGCTCCTCGCCACACTAAACGAGGGGTTATCTCTGACCACCATAACTCACATGCCCCCAATTGGTTGCTTAACTTACACATGGAGGACTTCATTTCTTGCAACAGATCCCTCCTCCCCAAGAGAGTCAGATCATTGCCTCCCAGGTGTATAACCAGGATGTTGGGAGGAGAGACACCCCCCTAGTCTCTGCTGCAGCTTCTTCAGCAAGCTGTTCCAGCGCATGCCTGGGTACCCCAACCAAATTATCTCGGTGGCGGAAAAGCCATGCCTCCATTTCCTGCTTTCCGCCCACCGTGCCACTCTCAAGACGCCCGAATGGCCAATCACCCAGACCTTTGATCCTTGCAAAATAAAGAAATGTAAGGTTGCTAAACACATTTATTGAATCACTGCAAACCAACCAATACAAAACTCAAAATTGCACATTATTACACAATAACATTGCACACCACCAAGCATCTGGTGCATCACCGGGTTGCCCCCAGGCACATTTACAATTCGCCTGTACATACAAAACTTAAAATTTCCTCGGGCCCTTCCCTTGTGTAGCTTACGGACGGATGTACCGCTTAAAACGTTGGGACTCCCATTGTCCCACCTGCATAATGCGTTCCGCAGACATGCCCGCCCTAAAGGCTGTAGTTGCTGCCCCTATCCTGAATGAATGGCTGCAGCAGCGCTTGCCAGGACCCTTGTTGCCTGACAAAGTTAAGCACGCCTGCATTATTTGCTCAACCTGAAACTTGGTAAGGGGCGTGCCGTCTGCATGTACCAGTAGATAACCCTCTACAGCCGGGCGCAGGGCCTGGTAGGCGGCGACCAGCCCCACTTGGCAATACTTCGTGTCACCCAGTTGGTGCAAACAGATCACCCTCCCCTCCCCGGTCAGTTCTTGATCTTCTTACCACCAGTTTGAGGGAAGCCCCAGAGAGTACTGCATCCTGTCCCTTTAAAGCCGCCCCAGCCGTGTCTGATTTGGACCTTGCCACTAACTCACTGATTCTCAGTGCCCCGAAGAAAGCCAGGCTGTAGGTAGCTGAAAAAAGGGGCCGCAAACATCTGATGCATCACAGGGTTGCCTTCGGTATACTCAAAATTCACCCTGTACATAATTCATTTAACCTGTCCTCCGGCCACTCCCCTGGGTGGCTTACGGACGGAAGTACCGTTAAAACATTGGGATTCCCATCGTCCCCCCTGCATGAGGCGCTCCGCTTACATGCCCGCCCTGAAAGCTGCAGTCGCTGCCCCTATCCTGAAAGAGTGACTGCGAAGGCGCTTGCCAGGACCCGCATTGCCTGACGTTGTAAAGCATGCCTACATTACCTGCTCAACCTGAAATTTGGTAAGGGGCGAGCTGTCAGCATGAATCAGTAACTAACCCTCTCCTGAAGGGCGAAGGGCCAGGCCTCCTTGGAGTCGCAGCACACCCATATATGTAAGTACATAAGTAGGGCTACCTGCCTTCACTTGAATAATGGACAAACCAACTTTTCTTAATACATTGTAGCCTTTTAGTGCTTTAATACCTTGTTACCCCAACATGGGACAGCCGCACCCTATTCGATGTCACCTTCCTAAACCGGCCTAGCTGGACTGGCTATCCGTGCAGGGGATGTTTGTAACTGAAGCAACCTGAAACATGGCCCCGGGTCCAGTGTGCAACTGCTTTGCTGAGTTGGCCCAGACATTTGCACAGCCCATTTTGATTGCTAAACCATGGCGAACACTTGGCTGGTGGCAAATCTGGTTAGAGGGAATGTTTGTATTGTGCCCACCATTGCAGTCACTGCGCCCTTTTTGGAGTGACAACTTACACAGCCCACCAGGGTTACTTACAGTAGTCTGATCCCAGGTACCCCTACCTGCTGACCAACTGTGGGGCATATTATCAAGGGCCTTATCTCCGCTTTTTTGGCTTTAAAAGCCAAAAAAGCGGAGATAATATTTTCGCCCTATTAACAAAAGGGTGATAACATGCATTAGCGCATGTTAGCACCCTTTTACCCGACGCCTCCCTCTGCATCTCTAATGAGATGCAAAGTGGCGTCACTGGGCAGAACAACCTTGTAAATATCGCTGATGTGCACATCGCGATATTTACAAGGAGGCCAGAGCAT
This sequence comes from Calotriton arnoldi, assembly GCA_963921515.1. NCBI lineage: Eukaryota > Metazoa > Chordata > Amphibia > Caudata > Salamandridae > Calotriton > Calotriton arnoldi. The sequence goes on from CAWUFW010011257.1 coordinate 505,024, forward strand.
TTTGCAGACGTTAGTTTTGGCGAAAACCGCGGTTTCGCCAAAAACTAACGTCTGCAAAAATGCTGACTTACCTATACTTTATATTGGAGGTGGATTATGCTGATATGACCACAGGGTCGTATCAGCAAGGTTATCGCCGTTTTCCATGGAACATCGCTGGAAAACCAGCGATGTTCCATGGAAAACAAGCTATCGCAGGAATAATTATCGCCATTGCGCTATGCGTTGTTAATACAGCGCTAGCATGGCGATAATTATCTGCGGTAGCCGGCGATAACAATTCTCACGCTGAGAACGGCCAGCAATAATTATCGCTGGCCGTTGATAATATGCCCCTGTGACCCTTAGTGCCTAAAACAGCACAAGCCATAGTTCGCTAGATTCCCCTTATAATGTTTAGGCGCAGCCCACCTTATGTGGGTCCGCTGGGTCCCCTCTGCCTCCCTGCAAGTAACCGTGTTACTTAATACAGCTCCCTTACTGTGCTTGCCTGACTCAAGGACAACTGGCAAAACATACCGCCCTGCAGCTTGGTGAAGGGGATGTTTGGGCCAGCGTACCCCGGTCTGTGTTTTCAGCATTTTTTCCTTATGGAGGCTCCCGTTCGTTTGGAGTGTTTCAGTGTCCTGGCAAGGCATACCCAATAGCCTGTTCAACCTTGGAGACTATCCCTCTATGATGTGTACAGGTTCAACTAATCGATGGGCTTAGCAATATGTGACTTTAAGCAAGGGAGTCCTCGTGTACTCACCGTGAATCCCTCCTTTCCTACAGGAATTACGCCTGTTTAGTTTATCTGTGGTGTTTCCCCCCCAGGCTTCCAAGGCTGCTACTGCTAAACCCTGTGAGCAGCTGCTGACGTTAGGGATGGAAATCTCCCCGTTGCCCCTTGACTTATACACCGCCGCCTAATGTGCTACGTTGTAAGTGCTGAAGTACCTCTTACGTCACTTCACCTTGGAAAGATACAATAACACCGCAATGGTTATGAGAACCGTCATAAGCACCAACTTACATGGACATACCCCCCATAGAGAATGTCTCTACCTAGCCGTTAGCCCAGAGATACCCATGCAGTAACCCACAGATACACCTTGGAGGTATGTTAACCTGCCACAACATCTGCTTCTCCCTGCTCCTGAAGTGGGAGCCTGTTGCCTGGTGGTACCACCCCTCCGCCCCTGAAACTCTCAATGTATCAGCTGGCTGACGCTAAGCCCCAATGCTTTATATTTGTTTGCCCAGGCCTGTTGAAAGTAAATTGTATTCCTTTATTCGGAGTCGGGGTGAACTTGAGGTGGGAGGGGGGACTAATATCTGCCCTTGCAGTACCGGCCTTATTGTCTTAACCACATTTTGGTACACCTGCTGCTGAAACTGGTCCTTCAGATCTCTGACTCTATCCCATTGCAGCATGAACCTGTGGCTTTGCCTAAGAAACCTGTATGTATGTGCCAAACAAGACGCGTATTTGGTCGCGCCGTAACCCTGAAAGGTCTGCTGGCTCTAAATCACAGAACTCTGTTGATACTTGACTCCCTGGAGTCCTATTATCGCCCTCGGGGGGCTGGAAGGCTAGGTGAACCTGCTGGGAGCTGCACCTGTGACCATGTGTAAAAGCAGTCCCCTACCGGGGGTGCAATAGTCCTGAAGCTTCCATCTTTCTAAAACAAGGACTGCCCGCACTTGCAGAGCTCAAACCCTCTCGAGTCATGATTGTTTGCACTGTCAAGGTAGCCTGGTGATTGCTCCCTTGAGTCCTGTATGGGGCCTACCTCACACTTAAAGAAATGCCTACTCTCTTGAAGGAGATGATGCCCGATAAAACTGGCGGCTACTAATGTTACTCCCGCCTGCATATACTAGGCTCAGAAAAGGAACACTTGCTCTATGACCCCTCGGTTCTGGCCTGGCCTTCCTATAAGCCAGGATATACAGAGCGATAAAGGCTCTACCCGGTCCTAATGGCCGGACAGACATAACAAACCTGTAGCGACAAGATGAGGCATGCTACCCTGCTCCAAACTCTGCGGAAACAACCACATGTGCGAGCTTGCCCAAACATCTGGAAAAGCATGCCAGCCAACAAACCAACTCCAGCACTCGGGGGTCATGCAGCCACTCCCTGGCCTGAATACTAACCAGGTTAAATTATGGATGGTATCGAAGGCCCCATCTCTCGGCCCAGGCTTGCCACACTTTCAACTGTATCACCCTAGTCAGTAAAACATTGCTGGGTAGCATGCAAAGCTAAGCCCATGCAGAAATCGCCTGCCTGTGCGAGCAGACCAAGCATTCATCACTCCCCAAGCCATCAGAACTGTCAATGGTAACCCTTGGCTGTTGTGCGACTCGCCCCACCCAGCTTAAACCAGCTGTATATGACCCAGTTTAAAGTCAAAGGATAGTAGTCAGGCACCATGGTACTTATGATATCAGCCTCAAGAATGACAGGCAGCGTGAACCTGCTGAGTTTTGAACCTGTGACCATGAGGTCACCCACACTCCCCTACTGCTTTGTATCTCTAAAGCCAGGATGGCCGCGCCCGCGCACCATCACTACTGAGTGATAATGATCAGCACTGGCAGGTTGAAAAGGAAGAAAGTGCAGAGGACGATTAAACACGTTGGGAAGACCAGAATAGTGAGAACGCCCTATGGCCCTACATGGCAAACCCAAGAGGTGCCGCACCATGGGATCCCCTTCCCAGTTCGACAATGACCAATACCACAAACCAAGGCAAGTATGCTGAGGAATTGTATTTGTGAGTGGCTGCCCAAGGGAGGGACAAGCTGGTGTTAACGCAGTGACACCCTAAGCGGGGCACCGGGTAATGGTGAGGCAACCAACCGTTCATCAGTTGCCATGTGAGGCACCACGTCAGAACTGGACAGCTTAACTATCATCGCACCCACTGCTTAGTTTAGTACATTGGTGCCTGAGGAGTCGGGCATACTACCCAACGACTTATGTTTCGCGATGCTTGAGTATTGCTCCGGATGAATTTCCATACCAATTTCCCAGACACCAGATTTCTACCTGTAGTCTCCTGCACGGAAGCCCCTGTCGCCCAAGCCCAAGGGATGCAAGCCAAGGTGGGATCCATATCCCAACATCTACCTCGCAGTACTGTCCTTGTGTCACCGGCCCCCCAACTGCGAGAGCGTGCGTGTGCATTACCTAAAACCTCTCTTACTGCAGAGCACGTGGCACCCGCGACAAGATCCCCTGGCCTGCCCCTGCAGGCGCAGGGTCGCAGCTGACAAGCAAACACCAGGGGGACAATTGGAAACAGCCAGCCAAGACACCCTTTGAAGCATATAAACTTCAACCATTCAACGATTATCAAGGCTCGTGCGGCAGCACGTGGTGGGGCCCGCGCTGGGACATTAACAGTGCTTGAGACATGAACCGGTGCAAGGCGACAGTATTAGTGACCAGAAATGGATGTACCAGGAATGGACTTGTTGATAACAAGTTAGCGCGTGTCCCGAGGGGGAACGTTAAGGAGCTACGCAAAGTTTCCTATTTGTTAGTTTTGTAAACCTAATAAAGTTCGTCCAGGTTGAGGAGCAGTAGCGCAGTGCCACCTTGTGGCCCAAACACTTCATGACCCGTAGGGTCAAACCTGAACATGGGTTAACTCAGAGCCCCCTGCCCGTCTCGAAGAAGGCTGTGCATTACCAACAGTGAGCAGCCGTAGTCAATACTGGTGAGCCCGGGCAAAATAAGGCAGGTCTTTGCTTCCCCAGGAATATTTAAAACATTTGCTATGATACAGCGCATGGTAAGGACATCTGCAATGCATAACCACCAGAATACGCATGTTGAGCCGGTGGCGATTTAAATGAATTAAAGAACTAAAGGCTGGTTAAAGCAATGGACACTGAAAGATTTGTCACTTGAGAGGCATAGTACTGTTCATAAATACCCGATTCTTCTTACAATTCATTTATTTGCCAAGCTTCCCTTTCATAAAAAAGTTCTGACGTCATCACTAACATGTAGACTTAAGTGTGGCTTTTTTGAGACTGCGCAAATAACTTCCTTTAGTCTTTCTTTGCACTTTGTCGATAATAGCCAGTGCAAAGCTGCAGCATACATTTTGGCTCCAGACTGGACCAACAAAAACATCTGCATTTTTATCAGTAGCTTGTATATACTATGTGCTAGCTCTGCCTTTCAGGACCATAGCGCGTCTCCAAAAATACATTTTTGATGCACATGTCCATTTATCCGAGTTACCCCATGCTATAATAAAATTGCATCCTATAACCGACCCCCGCCTCCTGCAGTCCATCCAACAAGACTGTCACACAATCTACTGTCCCAAATTCCTCGCACCTTGCAGCCAGATACTAAAGAGGAATTACAACTCTCCGTGACAAACACAGATGCAGCCACTCGTAAGACAGCCCAGCCTGTCTTCTGATCTCCGGCCCGGAACACACCGAAAATACAAGGCAAGGACAACATTTCAAGGCATTTCCCCAGCTCATTCGCCTTTTGAGCTGTAGCATGGCCGCGCCCCCACATCCAGCGCCCGTGCTCCCCGAACCCACCGAGGAGGAGGAACCACGGCAGATGAAACCCTGGACACATGTCTCCCACGCTCAGGGGCCCGAACCTCTTCGCTGTTAATGTTTAGACTGGGCACCCGGTGCGCCCGTGTCTTGCCTGACGACACGCATCGCCACCCCATGGCAGCGTCAAAAGCCAAATCCTCCAACGGTACACGTGGTTGTGTAGTTATGTAAATCGGGACTGCATTAAGTAACGTACAACTATTGGCACGAAAAAGGGGGTACCAACCCTGTGCCATGAACTAAAACAAATTACACAGCGGTGCACACGTTGTTCTAGGAGGCAAGGAGCACTGTGTATACGAGGGACCCCGAATTACACCATTCTAGCTCAGCTACTGGTGCGTGCCGCAGCATATGCTGCACGAGAACACGCGCTAGGAAAATGTAAAATTAGAAAATACGGTGTACGACGGTCATACTGCAGCTTTATGTGCTACTACGACTCCTGCCTCCCGTATCGCCCGTTCACTACGCGCCCCCCTAGACCGGGATACTGCCCTGGGGAGAAGGCTGCGGCAGTGTGTGTGAGATGCCCCCTCCCACTTAAAAGCCCCGACCACCCAGTGTCCACCTAAATGCCCGTAGGCGGATGAAAGCCTGCCCCGGGCGCGCACCGCCTCGTGTGGGCAACCCTAGCTGTTATACATTTATATCACCGGGGAGGGGACACTGTACGCAACGGGGTCGAGGGGTGCATCCGAGCACACTCACTGCAACAACGACAACACATGCAGCCCAATCTGCGATGACGGCGTGAAAGCACCACAAACGGCGTGAAGGAATGCCGCGGTGCAGGGTGGGAGGCTGACGGCGGCCCAACCCCCGCCCGGCCCTCCAGCCTCGTGGGCTGCAGAGAAAATATGGGCCTGTGCGGGAAGTTTAAGAGGGTTGGGCCTACCCCGTGGTCCCGTCTCCAGGTGAGGGCAGGAATCTGCCCTCTGACTCCGGCAGGAATCTGACCTCTGACTCCGGGGCTCTCTCTGCCTTGCCGGTGCTATCGAGAAAGGAGGAGCAGAGGAGAGGGATCCTTGGCTAATACACCCCCCAGACGACCCCGGGCCTGACGCTCCTTGGACTGCCTTCACAAGCCGTGGACAGGTAAGGAGATGGGAACAGCGAGGATCCGGGGAGCGAACCCGGGGCCCTCATACTTGCAGAGCATGCGCTTTACCCTGCGTAACACACCGTGATCCATACACGGGCCCGCCTCTGTTCCCGACCGAGGCTACAAGCCCGGCCCCCCTACATGTTCTTTGCGGGGCACCAACTCCCCGCGGCTGCCGTCTACTTTGCACCAGGGAGGGCGACGCTGGTTTTGGGAGCTGTACCACCCCCCTTAGGCAGACTGCATCCCCGGCAATGGCCGGGCAATCGTCGCCAATTGTACTGAGGGCTAGCTAGGGAGGGGGGAGGGGGGGTAGTTGGCTTACCGGAGGAACAGCCCAGCTCCTGACCTGAACGGCGTGAAGGGTAGCGGCCAAAAAAGGATGCCCGGAAATGACGCGGGCGCGCAGACCCAGAGGGGGTCCCTCAACACTAGGCTGTATCGTGTGCCCTCATGTGGCACTAAGGCGGCCGCCCTCTAACTACATATGTGAAAGGCAGTATATATGTGTGTTGGAGTATATAAATAGCTATAAGCGAGAGTGAGTGATTGTGTTAGTGGCTGTATGGATGAGTGTGTGCTTGTATCAGTGATTGTATAAGAGCGTAACAATGTGCTAGTATTTGTATGAGTAAGTGAGCTGGTGTGTGTATAACTGTATAGGTGAGTAAATGGCAGTGTGTTTAATTATTTGCATGACTGACTAGGTGTGTGAGTACCTCTATGGATGAGTGGCGGTGTTTGAGTGTCTATATAGGAGTAAGAGTGCATATGATAGTCCTGTACTGAGTGACCATAAGTATGAGTGACTGTACGGGTGAGTGAGTGGATGTGTGTGTGTAGACCTAAGAATCAGTGAGTGGGTATGTAGTTATTGGTGTTGGAGTGTCTATGGTTTTGCGAATGGCACTCTGTAATTTAGATTGGGTGTATCAAAGGTTATATTAGGGTGTGAGGAGCTGCATCAGATTATCACGTGGATGATGTCATCAGTGATGTCATTTGAGATGTCATCAGTGATGTCATCAGTGATGTCACTGACCATGTCATGAGTGATGTAATATGTGACGTCATCAGCAGTGCATTGCGGGGCGCGAGTTATAGTTAGCTGAACTAACTATAACGGGGAATTTCACGGGTTTTGTACGAGTGCAATGTCCAACTAACTATAACTGTCCCTAAAACCTATGGTTTTTCAGTGAATTTCAAAGGTTTTTTAAATGCTAATTTCTAACTATAACGTGTCTGAAACCTATGGTTTTTTCAGTGAATTTCAAAGGTTTTTTAAATGCTAATTTGTAACTATAACGTGCCTGAAACCTACGGTTTTTTCAGTGAATTTCAAAGGTTTTTAAATGACAATTTTTAAATGTATTAATTTTTATATTAATTTTTTTCATACTGATTTACTACATTTTTAGAAACAATTTCTTTTACATATTTTATTTTTTAAATTACATTGTAATTACATTATACATTACATTACAAAAAATACTTTCTCAGAATGAATAACTTTAGTTTAAATACTTTGCACATAGGCATTAGACTTTTAAGTACAGTAGTTACAGTTGTTGCAATGGGCAACACATTTTCAAACACAATGCAATATTCAGCTCAATGTGAATTTCTAGTTAAATGCAATTAGTTACTTTATGGATTACTTTTCTAACCACATTACTGGATCCTAGATTCAGTCCTGGGACATCTCCTGTAAACAGTTGAGTAAAAGCGTTTTGGTTACAGTCGTGATTTTTAAGGAATATTATTGTATTTTAAAAGTTGACACTTAGAAACTTTTCCTCATAGAATCACCAATGTTATCCTATGGAAGGAAATTCACTTAGCAGGTAAAAACTGTTATCGTTACTTTTTCTTACTCAGTGTTGGATCTTGGATCCAGCACTGGTGCATCTCCTGTAAACAGTTGAAAGAATGCGTTTAAGTCATACAGGCGATTTTTAAGGAATATTTGTAGTTTGTGAAAATCGACACTGAAACTTTTCTGCTGAAAACCAGACAATGGATTCCTATGGAAGAAAATATAAGTTACTGGTAAGTACGGTTAAAATTACTTTTCAGGACCAGTACTGGGCTGAAAGATACAGCACTGAGGTCTCTCCTTATAACAGATGAGTAAATCGGAATTCGTATTTCGGCTGATTTTAGAGGAATATTTGTATGTTTCAAAAATCAACACTTAGAAACTTTTTCAGCAAAAAGCAGGCAATGATATCCTATGGAAGGAAATTCAAGTTACTGGTAAGTACGGTTAAAATTACTTTTGAGGATCAGTACTGGGCTGAAAGATGCAGCACTGAGGTCTCTCCTGATAACAGATGAGTAAATCGGAATTCGTATTTCGGCTGATTTTAGATGAATATTTTAAAGTTCCAAAACTCCACACGTAGAAGAATTTCCAAGTGAAACCAGTCAATGTTAGCCTATGGAAGGAAATTCAAGTTACCGGTAAGTACGGTTAAAATTACATTTCAGGACCAGTACTGGGCTGAAAGATACAGCACTGAGGTCTCTCCTGATAACAGGTGAGTAAATCGGAATTCGTATTTCGGCTGATTTTAGATGAATATTTTAAAGTTCCAAAACTCCACACTTAGAAGAATTTCCAAGTGAAACCAGTCAATGTTAGCCTATGGAAGGAAATTCAAGTTACCGGTAAGTACGGTTAAAATTACTTTTGAGGATCAGTACTGGGCTGAAAGATGCAGCACTGAGGTCTCTCCTGATAACAGGTGAGTAAATCGGAATTCGTATTTCGGCTGATTTTAGAGGAATATTTTAAAGTTCCAAAACTCCACACTTAGAAGAATTTCCAAGTGAAACCAGTCAATGTTAGCCTATGGAAGGAAATTCAAGTTACCGGTAAGTACGGTTAAAATTACTTTTCAGGAGCAGTACTGGGCTGAAAGATGCAGCACTGAGGTCTCTCCTGATAACAGGTGAGTAAATCAGAATTCGGATTTCGGCTGATTTTAGAGGAATATTTGTATGTTTCAAAAATCAACACTTAGAAACTTTTTCAGCAAAAAGCAGGCAATGATATCCTATGGAAGGAAATTCAAGTTACTGGTAAGTACGGTTAAAATTACTTTTGAGGATCAGTACTGGGCTGAAAGATGCAGCACTGAGGTCTCTCCTGATAACAGGTGAGTAAATCGGAATTCGTATTTCGGCTGATTTTAGAGGAATATTTTAAAGTTCCAAAACTCCACACTTAGAAGAATTTCCAAGTGAAACCAGTCAATGTTAGCCTATGAAGGAAATTCAAGTTACCGGTAAGTACGGTTAAAATTACTTTTCAGGACCAGTACTGGGCTGAAAGATGCAGCACTGAGGTCTCTCCTGATAACAGGTGAGTAAATCAGAATTCGGATTTCGGCTGATTTTAGAGGAATATTTGTATGTTTCAAAAATCAACACTTAGAAACTTTTTCAGCAAAAAGCAGGCAATGATATCCTATGGAAGGAAATTCAAGTTACTGGTAAGTACGGTTAAAATTACTTTTGAGGATCAGTACTGGGCTGAAAGATGCAGCACTGAGGTCTCTCCTGATAACAGGTGAGTAAATCGGAATTCGTATTTCGGCTGATTTTAGAGGAATATTTTAAAGTTCCAAAACTCCACACTTAGAAGAATTTCCAAGTGAAACCAGTCAATGTTAGCCTATGGAAGGAAATTCAAGTTACCGGTAAGTACGGTTAAAATTACTTTTCAGGACCAGTACTGGGCTGAAAGATACAGCACTGAGGTCTCTCCTGATAACAGGTGAGTAAATCGGAATTCGTATTTCGGCTGATTTTAGAGGAATATTTTAAAGTTCCAAAACTCCACACTTAGAAGAATTTCCAAGTGAAACCAGTCAATGTTAGCCTATGAAGGAAATTCAAGTTACCGGTAAGTACGGTTAAAATTACTTTTCAGGACCAGTACTGGGCTGAAAGATGCAGCACTGAGGTCTCTCCTGATAACAGGTGAGTAAATCAGAATTCGGATTTTGGCTGATTTTAGAGGAATATTTGTATGTTTCAAAAATCAACACTTAGAAACTTTTTCAGCAAAAAGCAGGCAATGATATCCTATGGAAGGAAATTCAAGTTACTGGTAAGTACGGTTAAAATTACTTTTGAGGATCAGTACTGGGCTGAAAGATGCAGCACTGAGGTCTCTCCTGATAACAGGTGAGTAAATCGGAATTCGTATTTCGGCTGATTTTAGAGGAATATTTTAAAGTTCCAAAACTCCACACTTAGAAGAATTTCCAAGTGAAACCAGTCAATGTTAGCCTATGGAAGGAAATTCAAGTTACCGGTAAGTACGGTTAAAATTACTTTTCAGGACCAGTACTGGGCTGAAAGATACAGCACTGAGGTCTCTCCTGATAACAGGTGAGTAAATCGGAATTCGTATTTCGGCTGATTTTAGAGGAATATTTTAAAGTTCCAAAACTCCACAATTAGAAGAATTTCCAAGTGAAACCAGTCAATGTTAGCCTATGGAAGGAAATTCAAGTTACTGGTAAGTACGGTTAAAATTACTTTTCAGGATTAGTACTGGGCTGAAAGATGCAGCACTGAGGTCTCTCCTGATAACAGGTGAGTAAATCAGAATTCGTATTTCGGCTGATTTTAGAGGAATATTTGCACAATGGTGAAGGGAGGGGCGGGGCCTGAGGTGACATCTGTGCAAACGCGCCCGTGGCGCGTTTTAAGTTGGGGGATTAAGTCCCCTTGAATCATGAGGGTCTCTACGGGCCAACTAGCCCACCAGGAACCTCCAGTATGCGCCAGGGGCTGCGTTGCAGAGACATGTACAGAGGCCACACCCCTTTTACACCTCTCTGCAACGCAGCTCTGTGGCGCTTTCTGGACGTACCTGTTGGGCTAGTTGGCCCCCAGGGACCCTCAGGATTGAAGAGGATTTAATTCCCCATCTTAAAACGCGCCACGGGGCCTGTTTGCACACATGTCACCTGAAGCCCCGCCCCTCCCTTCACCACTGTGCAAACGCGCCACGTGGCGCGTTTTAAGTCGGGGGATTAACTCCCCTTGAATCCTGAGGGTCCCTGGGGTGCAACTAGCCCACCATATACCTCCAAAAGCGCCATAGAGCTGCGTTGCAGAGAGGTGTAAAAGGGGCGTGGCCTCTGTACACCTCTCTGCAAGGCAGCCCTCTGGCGCATACTGGAGGTTCCTGGTGGGCTAGTTGGCCCCCAGGGACCCCCAGTATTCAAGGGAGTCGTTCCCCCTCTGCAAACGCGCCAGGGCGCGTTTGCAGAGTGGTGAAGGAAGGGGCGGGGCCTACGGGCCCGATCGTTTTTTTTTTGTTTGTTTTTTCCCCCTGAAGGGGGCTGTGTGGCCTCCCTTCCTTTTTCCTATTTTTAGGCCCTGGGGACCCCATCCCCCAGGGCCTTACCCCCTATTTTTAAATTAAAATAAAAATAAAAAACGGGAAGGGGCCGCGTGGCCCCCTTCCCTGGGCCTGTATTGGCCCCGGGGACCCCATCCCCGGGGCATGGCCTCTTTTTTTTATTTGGAGGGGGCTGCGTGGCCCCCTCCTCAGGCCATTTAAGGCCCCGGGGACCCCATCCCCGGGCCGGCCTTGCACTTTTTTAAAAATGTTTCCATTTTTTTACTTTGGGGAGGGGGCTGCGTGGCCCCCTCCGTGGCCACTTATGGCCCCGGGGACCCCATCCCCGGGGCCTGGCCTCTCGTTGGGGTCTGTGGGGGTCCCCAAGCCCCCACAGTCCCGCCGGCTCCCCGTGTCCTACGGGAGCCGGCATTACTACACATGGGGAGCTGCTAAGATGCAGCTCCCCATGTGGAAAAGCAATCGGCTTTGGCTATTTCCCTGCTCTCTCTTCCAATATCCAAAGCAAATTTGCAATGACAGGACGGGAGCCGCGAGGCTCCCGTCCTGTCATTGCAAACAGCAGTGTCCCGGGGGTAGGCACCCCGGGACACTGCAGGAGCTGGCCCTGGGGGTGGCGGTCCCCAGGGCCACCACAGGCTCCAGGAGGGGGCCGCGCGGCCCCCTCCCTACATTTTGAAAGCCCGGGGAGGTGGTGGTCCCCGGGGCTTGGGGGTCCAAAGCGAACCCCATTTAAATTTTCTTAGTGCCCGGGAGGTGGTGGTCCCGGGGCGTGTGGGGCTGGAGCCCCCACACAGGTTTAATTTAAAAAAAGAAGCCCCGGGGAGGTGGTGGTCCCCGGGGCTGCGGGAGGGCTCAGAGCCCTCCCGCACCATTCTACATAAAGCCCCGGGGGTGGTGGTCCCCGGGGCTTGGGGGCCCTTAGAGGCCCCCACACATAAAATTAACCCCCCCAGCATGCCCCCGGGACTTGGCCCACCCGGGGGCCAATTAAGATCTATTAAGATATATATAATATATATATTATCTACTGGCGGTCGCCAGTAGATAGTTATAGTTAGGACCTATTTTCCATAGGAAATTCACAACATTCTATTTCCAATAACTTTGGCGCCGGTTGATGAATCTTTGCGAAATTTTCAAAACTTATGGCTTGCTCCGGTCCGCTCCTATTCTGAAAGTTTCAGGGTGATTCGGCAAGTGGGGGCCGAGAAAAAAGGGGGTCCCAAAACGTGTTTTCCCCATGCAATTTTCCATAGGAAACTTTAGACACGGCTACAGCCCGAACTGCTGAACGGAATTACACCAAATTTGGCAAAGAGGTAGTTCTTGGTTCAGAAAGAACCCTTTTTGTTAAATGGTGTAAATCCGTTCAGTAGTTGCTGAGAAAATCAAAAGTAAAAACACATATATATCTGGGCGGAGCCTAACCACACATGTCATCGTGAGATCTGATTGGCTGTCAGCACTTCATCCTGGAATTGCTGGTAGCCATCTTGGGACCAATATAAATGATAGTACCCCATTGAAATGCATTGTAGTGAATCGAAGATTTTGAGGGTTACCAAAAGGAGAACTATAAAGGGTGATAACAGACTTTAGTTACATTAGAATTCATTTGTTGATGGTACCATACTAATTTCAGGAATTGTGGTGTGTTCCAAGGTGATTTTACCCTGTGAAAAACCTTCTGCTGGGATATCATGAATCATGTTTGAGAGAAAACTATTTTCACATGCTTGTCCCATAGAGTTTTGGAAGGTGCTCCAGAAGCTAAAATGAGAGCATATTTTCTGTAAATTCACATTATCTTTCTCAGTCATGTGAGAACGAAGTCTGACATTCTCAGTAAAACATGTACATCCAACAAGGGCAGAGACTGTCAGTTGATTCCTTTGTGTTCTACTGCAGCTTCCCAGAGTGTTCTAAAGAACAACTAGAGTGCTAACAGCCTTACTTATGACAAAAGTATGGCACACCTGAAGCCATCTTGATTGGAATAAACTGGTAACACTTAAACAATTTAATTTAAAAAGGAACAAAATGATGGGGTTCATTTTGTCATAGAAATTATGGTTAGTGCTGTAGAAAGAAAAATTAGGACCTGTTTCAAGTGTGATCTCAAATATCTTCCTGTTATATTTCAACAGGAGCAGCCTGTCAGTTGATGCCTTTGTGTTCTACTGCAGCTTCCCAGAGTGTTCTAAAGAACAACTAGAGTGCTAACAGCCTTACTTATGACAAAAGTATGGCACACCTGAAGCCATCTTGATTGGAATAAACCGGTAACACTTAAAACATTTGATTTAAAAAGGAACAAAATGAGGGGTTCTTTTTGAAATAGAAATTATGGTTAGTGCTGCAGAAAGAAAAATTAGGGCATGTTTTAAGTGAGATCTCAAATCCTCTTCTATTTCATTAGAAAATTCTGACATGCAGACTGAAACAATCACTTTCAATACCAGCAGCAGACTTCCAGTTAACTCCCTAGTGAGCAGTAGCTTTACTACAGTGATCTAATGAGCAACTAGAGTGCTAACATTCTGAATTTATGGCAAATGTGAGACACATCTGAATGCCTTCTTGATGGAATCAAAGTAAAAAACTGAAAGCATTTCCTACTGAGGAGACTGCAGTAAATGAGGAAATTAGGAAACTTCATAACAAAGAAGTCTTCCAAGATGGCCACCAGAGAAAAAAAGAGCCCAAATGTAGCACAAATATTACCCAGATGTAGCGCACATATAGCCCAATGACAAAAGTGTGCAAAACACTTTTTATTTTAAGTTTTTTTGCAGTTTTATGTAGTGCAGACTGGTCAGGTATTGGAGCATTGCATCTTAAAACATGACCCCCTACACTACAAAAACACCACTGCACTACCCTAAACCCTAAAACACTACCCCCAGCACGACCCCCTACACTACACAAGCACCACTGCACTATCCTAAACCCTAAAACACTACCCCTGCATGAACCCCTACACTACACAAACACCACTGCACTACCCTAAACCCTAAAACACTACCCCCAGCACGACCCCTACACTACCCAAACACCACTGCACTAACCTAAATCCTAAAACACTACCCCCAGCACGACCCCTACACTACCCAAACACCACTGCACTACCCTAAAACATGACCCCTACACTACACAAACACCACTGCACTACCCTAAACCTTAAAACACTACCCCCAGCACGACCCCCTTCACTACACAAGCACCACTGCACTACCCTAAACCCTAAAACACTACCCCCAGCATGACCCCTACCCTCAGCACGACTCCCTACACTACACAAACACCACTGCACTACCCTAAACCCTAAAACACTACCCCCAGCACGACCCCCTACACTACCCAAACACCACTGCACTAACCTAAATCCTAAAACACTACCCCCAGCACAACCCCTACACTACCCAAACACCACTGCACTACCCTAAAACATGACCCCCTACACTACACAAACACCACTGCACTACCCTAAACCCTAAAACACTACACCCAGTATGACCCCCTACACTACACAAGCACCACTGCACTACCCTAAACACTAAAACACTACCCCCAGCATGACCCCTACACTGCCCGAACACCACTGCACTGCCCTAAACCCTGAAACACCAGCCCTGCACTACCCCCTACACTGCCCGAACACCACTGCACTGCCCTAAACCCTGAAACACCACCCCCAGCATGACCCCCTACACTGCCTGAACACCACTGCATTGCCCTAAACCCTATAACACCACCCCCTTCACGACCCCCTACACTGCCCGAACACCACTGCACTGCCCTAAACCCTGAAACACCCCCCCCAGCATGACCCCCTACACTGCCCGAACACCACTGCACTGCCCTAAACCCTGAAACACTACCCCCAGCAAGACCCCCTACACTGCACGAACACCACTGCACTGCCCTAAACCCTGAAACATCACCCCCAGCAAGACCCCCTACACTGCCCGAACACCACTGCCCTAAACCCTGAAACACCACCCCCAGCACGACACCCTACACTGCCCGAACACCACTGCACTGCCCTAAACCCTGAAACACCACCCCCAGCACGACCCCCTACACTGCCCAAACACCACTGCTCTGCCCAAAACCCTGAAACACCAGCCCCAGCATGACCCCCTACACTACCCGAACACCACTGCACTACCCTAAACCCAGAAACACCACCCCCAGCACGACCCCCTACACTGCCCGAGCACCACTGCACTGCCCTAAACCCTGAAACACCAGCCCCAGCACGACCCCCTACACTGCCCGAACACCACTGCACTGCCCTAAACCCTGAAACACCAGCCCCAGCACGACCGCCTACACTGCCCGAACACCACTGCACTGCCCTAAACCCTGAAACACCACCCCCAGCACGACCCCCTACACTGCCCGAACACCACTGCACTGCCCTAAACCGTGAAACACCAGCCCCAGCACGACCCCCAACACTGGCCGAACACCACTGCACTGCCCTAAACCCTGAAACACCAGCCCCAGCATGACCCCCTACACTGCCCGAACACCACTGCACTGCCCTAAACCCTGAAACACCAGCCCCAGCACGACCGCCTACACTGCCCGAACACCACTGCACTGCCCTAAACCCTGAAACACCAGCCCTAGCACGACCCCCTACACTGCCCGAACACCACTGCACTGCCCTAAACCGTGAAACACT
This sequence comes from Calotriton arnoldi, assembly GCA_963921515.1. NCBI lineage: Eukaryota > Metazoa > Chordata > Amphibia > Caudata > Salamandridae > Calotriton > Calotriton arnoldi. Next base: position 520,798 of record CAWUFW010011257.1, read on the forward strand.
AGCCCCAGCACAACCCCCAACACTCCCCAAACACCACTGCACTGCCCTAAACCCTGAAACACCAGCCCCAGCACGACCCCCTACACTGCCCGAACACCACTGCCCTGCCCTAAACCCTGAAACACCACCCCGTGCACGACCCCCTACACTGCCTGAACACCACTGCACTGCCCTAAACCCTGAAACACCACCCCCAGCACGACCCCCTACACTGCCCGAACACCACTGCACTGCCCTAAACCCTGAAACCCCACCCCTGCACGACCCCCTACAATGCCCGAACACTACTGCACTGCCCTAAACCCTGAAACACTACCCCCAGCAAGACCCCTACACTGCCCGAACACCACTGCACTGCCCTAAACCCTGAAACATCACCCCCAGCAAGACCCCCTACACTGCCCGAACACCACTGCCCTAAACCCTGAAATACCACCCCCAGCAAGACCCCCTACACTGCCCGAACACCACTGCACTGCCCTAAACCCTGAAACACCACCCCCAGCACGACCCCCTACACTGCCCAAACACCACTGCTCTGCCCAAAACCCTGAAACACCAGCCCCAGCATGACCCCCTACACTGCCCGAACACCACTGCACTGCCCTAAACCCTGAAACCCCACCCCCAGCACGACCCGCTACACTGCCCGAACACCACTGCACTGCCCTAAACCCTGAAACCCCACCCCCAGCACGACCCGCTACACTGCCCGAACACCACTGCACTGCCCTAAACCCTGAAACACCACCCCCAGCACGACCCCGTACACTGCCCGAACACCACTGCACTGCCCTAAACCCTGAAACACCAGCCCCAGCATGACCGCCTACACTGCCCAAAAACCACTGCACTGCCCTAAACCCTGAAACACCAGCCCCAGCAAGACCCCCTACACTACCCGAACACCACTGCACTGCCCTAAACCCTGAAACACCAGCCCCAGCAAGACCCCTACACTGCCCGAACACCACTGCACTGCCCTAAACCCTGAAACACCAACCCCAGCAAGACCCCTACACTGCCCGAACACCACTGCACTAAACCCTGAAACACCACCCCCAGCAAGACCACCTACACTGGCTGAACACCACTGCACTGCCCTAAACCCTGAAACACCACCCCTGCACGACCCTCTACACTGCCCAAACACCACTGCACTGCCCTAAACCCTGAAACACCACCCCCTACACGACCCCCTACACTGCCCGAACACCACTGCACTGCCCTAAACCCTGAAACACCACCCCCAGCACGACACCCTACACTGCCCGAACACCACTGCACTGCCCTAAACCCTGAAACACCACCCCAGCACGACCCCCTACACTGCCCGAACACCACTGCACTGCCCTAAACCCTGAAACACCACCCCTCTGCACGACCCCCTACACTGCTGGAACGCCACTGCACTGCCCTAAACCCTGAAACACCACCCCCAGCACGACCCCTACACTGCCCGAACACCACTGCACTGCCCTAAACCCTGAAACACTACCCCCAGCAAGACCCCCTACACTGCCCGAACAATACTGCACTGCCCGAAACCCTGAAACATCACCCCCAGCAAGACCCCCTACACTGCCTGAACACCACTGCCCTAAACCCTGAAACACCACCCCCAGCAAGACCCCCTACACTGCCTGAACACCACTGCACTGCCCTAAACCCTGAAACACCACCTCCAGCACAACCCCCTACACTGCCTGAACACCATTGCTCTGCCCTAAACCCTGAAACACTAGCCCCAGCACGACCCCCTACACTGCCCGAACACCTCTGCACTGCCCTAAACCCTGAAACACCACCCCCAGCACGACCCCCTACACTGATCGAACACCACTGCACTGCCCTAAACCCTGAAACACCAGCCCCAGCAACACCCCCTACACTGCCCGAACACCACTGCACTGCCCGAGACTCTGAAACACAAGCCCCAGCAAAACCCCTTCACTACACAATCACCACTGCACTGCCCTAAACCCTGAAACACCAGCCCCAGCATGACCCCCTACACTGCCCGAACACCACTGCACTGCCCTAAACCCTGAAACACCAGCCCCAGCACGACCCCCTACACTGCCCGAACACCACTGCACTGCCCTAAACCCTGAAACCCCACCCCCAGCACGACCCGCTACACTGCCCGAACACCACTGCACTGCCCTAAACCCTGAAACACCAGCCCCAGCACGACCCCGTACACTGCCCGAACACCACTGCACTGCCCTAAACCCTGAAACACCAGCCCCAGCATGACCGCCTACACTGCCCGAAAACCACTGCACTGCCCTAAACCCTGAAACACCAGCCCCAGCACGACCCCCTAAACTGCCTGAACACCACTGCACTGCCCTAAACCCTCAAACACCAGCCCCAGCACGACCCCCTACACTGCCGAACACCACTGCACTACCCTAAACCCTGAAACACCAGCCCCAGCAAGACCCCCTACACTACCCGAACACCACTGCACTGCCCTAAACCCTGAAACACCAGCCCCAGCAAGACCCCCTACACTGCCCGAACACCACTGCACTGCCCTAAACCCTGAAACACCAACCCCAGCAAGACCCCCTACACTGCCCGAACACCACTGCACTAAACCCTGAAACACCACCCCCAGCAAGACCACCTACACTGGCTGAACACCACTGCACTGCCCTAAACCCTGAAACACCACCCCCTGCACGACCCTCTACACTGCCCAAACACCACTGCACTGCCCTAAACCCTGAAACACCAGCCCCAGCAAGACCCCCTACACTGCCCGAACACCACTGCACTGCCCTAAACCCTGAAACACCAACCCCAGCAAGACCCCCTACACTGCCCGAACACCACTGCACTAAACCCTGAAACACCACCCCCAGCAAGACCACCTACACTGGCTGAACACCACTGCACTGCCCTAAACCCTGAAACACCACCCCCTGCACGACCCTCTACATTGCCCAAACACCACTGCACTGCCCTAAACCCTGAAACACCACCCCCTACATGACCCCCTACACTGCCCGAACACCACTGCACTGCCCTAAACCCTGAAACACCACCACCCAGCACGACACCCTACACTGCCCGAACACCACTGCACTGCCCTAAACCCTGAAACACCACCCTCAGCATGACCCCCTACACTGCCCGAACACCACTGCACTGCCCTAAACCCTGAAACACCACCCCCCTGCACGACTCCCTACACTGCTGGAACACCACTGCACTGCCCTAAACCCTGAAACACCACCCCCAGCACGACCCCCTACACTGCCCGAACACCACTGCACTGCCCTAAACCCTGAAACACTACCCCCAGCAAGACCCCCTACACTGCCCGAACACCACTGCACGGCCCGAAACCCTGAAACATCAACCCCAGCAAGACCCCCTACACTGCCTGAACACCACTCCCCTAAACCCTGAAACACCACCCCCAGCAAGACCCCCTACACTGCCTGAACACCACTGCACTGCCATAAACCCTGAAACACCACCTCCAGCACAACCCCCTACACTGCCTGAACGCCATTGCTCTGCCCTAAACCCTGAAACACTAGCCCCAGCACGACCCCCTACACTGCCCGAACACCTCTGCACTGCCCTAAACCCTGACACACCACCCCCAGCACGACCCCCTACACTGATCGAACACCACTGCACTGCCCTAAACCCTGAAACTCCAGCCCCAGCAACACCCCCTACACTGCCCGAACACCACTGCACTGCCCTAGACTCTGAAACACCAGCCCCAGCAAGACCCCCTACACTGCCCAAACACCACTGCACTGCCCTAAACCCTGAAACACCAGCCCCAGCATGACCCCCTACACTGCCCTAAACCCTGAAACACCAGCCCCAGCACGACCCCTACAATCCCGAACACCACTGCACTGCCCTAAACCCTGAAACACCAGCCCCAGCACGACCCCCTACACTGCCCGAACACCACTGCACTGCCCTTAACCCTGAAACACCAGCCCCAGCACGACCCCCTACACTGCCCGAACACCACTGCACTGCCCTAAACCCTGAAACACCACCCCCTGCATGACCCCCTACACTGCCCGAACACCACTGCACTGCCCTAAACCCTGAAACACCACCCCCTGCACCACCCCCTACACTGCCCGAACACCACTGCACTGCCCTAAACCCTGAAACACCACCCCCTGCACCACCCCTACACTGCCTGAACACCACTGCACTGCCCCAAACCCTGAAACACCACCCCCAGCACGACCCCCTACACTGCCCGAACACCACTGCCCTAAACCCTGAAACACAACCCCCTGCACGACCCCCTACATTACCCGAACACCACTGCACTGCCCTAAACCCTGAAACACCACCCCCTGCACGACCCCCTACACTGCCCGAACACCACTGCACTGCCCTAAACCCTGAAACACCACCCCCAGCACGACCCCCTACACTGCCCGAACACCACTGCACTGCCCTAAACCCTAAAACACCACCCCCAGCATGACCCCCTACACTACCCGAACACCACTGCACTACCCTAAACCCTAAAATACTCCCCCAGCATGACCCCCTACACTACCCGAACATGACTGCACTGCCCTAAACCCTCAAACACTCCCCCAGCATGACCCCCTACACTACCCGAACACCACTGCACTGCCCTAAACCCTAAAACACTCCCCCAGCACGACCCCCTACACTACCCAAACACCACTGCACTGCCCTAAACCCTAAAACACTACCCCACGCATGACCCCCTACACTACCCAAACACCAATGCACTACCCTAAACCCTAAAACACTCCCCCAGCACGACCCCTACACTACCCAAACACCACTGCACTGCCCTAAACCCTAAAACACTACCCCACGCATGACCCCCTACACTGCCCGAACACCACTGCACTGCCCTAAACCCTGAAACACCACCCCCAGCACGACCCCCTACACTGCCCGAACACCACTGCACTGCCCTAAACCCTAAAACACCACCCCCAGCATGACCCCCTACACTACCCGAACACCACTGCACTACCCTAAACCCTAAAATACTCCCCCAGCATGACCCCCTACACTACCCGAACATGACTGCACTGCCCTAAACCCTCAAACACTCCCCCAGCATGACCCCTACACTACCCGAACACCACTGCACTGCCCTAAACCCTAAAACACTCCCCCAGCACGACCCCTACACTACCCAAACACCACTGCACTGCCCTAAACCCTAAAACACTACCCCACGCATGACCCCCTACACTACCCAAACACCAATGCACTACCCTAAACCCTAAAACACTACCCCCGCACGACCCCCACACTACCCAAAGACCACTGCACTACCCTAAACCCTAAAACACTACCCCCTGCACGACTCCCTACACTACCCAAAGACCACTGCACTACCCTAAACCCTAAAACACTACCCCCAGCAGTACCCCCTACACTACCCAAGCACCATTGCACTACCCTAAACCCTAAAACACTACCCCCAGCACGACCTCCTACACTACACAAACACCACTGCACTACCCTAAACCCTAAAACACTACCCCCAGCACGACCCCTACACTACACAAACACCACTGCACTACCCTAAACCCTAAAAACTACCCCCAGCACGACCCCTACACTACCCAAACACCACTGCACTACCCTAAACCCTAAAACACTACCCCCAGCAGTACCCCTACACTACCCAAGCACCACTGCACTACCCTAAACCCTAAAACACTACCCCCAGCAGTACTCCCTACACTACCCAAACACCATTGCACTACCCTAAACCCTAAAACACTACCCCCAGCAGTACCCCTACACTACCCAAACACCACTGCACTACCCTAAACCACTACCCCCAGCACGACCACCTACACTACCCAAACACCACTGTACTACCCTAAACCCTAAAACACTACCCCCAGCACGACCCCTACACTACCCAAACACCACTGCACTACCCTAAACCCTAAAACACTCCCCCAGCACGACTCCCTACACTACCCAAACACCACTGCACTACCCTAAACCCTAAATCTACCCCCAGCATGACCCCCTACACTGCCCGAACACCACTGCACTGCCCTAAACCCTGAAACACTACCCCCAGCAAGACCCCCTACACTGCCTGAACACCACTGCCCTAAACCCTGAAACACCACCCCCAGCAAGACCCCCTACACTGCCCGAACACCACTGCACTGCCCTAAACCCTGAAACACCACCTCCAGCACAACCCCCTACACTGCCTGAACACCATTGCTCTGCCCTAAACCCTGAAACACTAGCCCCAGCACGACCCCCTACACTGCCCGAACACCTCTGCACTGCCCTAAACCCTGAAACACCACCCCCAGCACGACCCCCTACACTGATCGAACACCACTGCACTGCCCTAAACCCTGAAACACCAGCCCCAGCAACACCCCCTACACTGCCCGAACACCACTGCACTGCCCTAGACTCTGAAACACCAGCCCCAGCAAGACCCCTACACTGCCCAAACACCACTGCACTGCCCTAAACCCTGAAACACCAGCCCCAGCATGACCCCTACACTGCCCGAACACCACTGCACTGCCCTAAACCCTGAAACACCAGCCCCAGCACGACCACCTACACTGCCCTAAACCCTGTAACACCAGCCCCAGCATGACCCCCTACACTTCCCGAACACCACTGCACTGCCCTAAACCCTGAAACAGCCCCAGCATGACCCCCTACACTGCCCGAACACCACTGCACCGCCCTAAACCCTGAAACACCACCCCCTGCACAACCCCCTACACTGCCCGAACACCACTGCACTGCCCTAAACCCTGAAACACCACCCCCTGCACGACCCCCCACACTACCCAAAGACCACTGCACTACCCTAAACCCTAAAACACTACCCCCTGCACGACTCCCTACACTACCCAAAGACCACTGCAGTTCCCTAACCCCTAAAACATGACCTCCTACACTACACAAACACCACTGCACTACCCTAAACCCTAAAACACTACCCCCAGCACGACCCCCTACACTACACAAACACCACTGCACTACCCTAAACCCTAAAAACTACCCCCAGCACGACCCCTACACTACCCAAACACCACTGCACTACCCTAAACCCTAAAACACTACCCCCAGCAGTACCCCTATACTACCCAAGCACCACTGCACTACCCTAAACCCTAAAACACTACCCCCAGCAGTACCCCCTACACTACCCAAACACCATTGCACTACCCTAAACCCTAAAACACTACCCCCAGCAGTACCCCTACACTACCAAAACACCACTGCACTACCCTAAACCACTACCCCCAGCACGACCACCTACACTACCCAAACACCACTGTACTACCCTAAACCCTAAAACACTACCCCCAGCACGACCCCTACACTACCCAAACACCACTGCACTACCCTAAACCCTAAAACACTCCCCCAGCACGACTCCCTACACTACCCAAACACCACTGCACTACCCTGAACCCTAAATCTACCCCCAGCATGACCCCCTACACTGCCCGAACACCACTGCACTGCCCTAAACCCTGAAACACTACCCCCAGCAAGACCCCCTACACTGCCTGAACACCACTGCCCTAAACCCTGAAACACCACCCCCAGCAAGACCCCTACACTGCCCGAACACCACTGCACTGCCCTAAACCCTGAAACACCACCTCCAGCACAACCCCCTACACTGCCTGAACACCATTGCTCTGCCCTAAACCCTGAAACACTAGCCCCAGCACGACCCCCTACACTGCCCGAACACCTCTGCACTGCCCTAAACCCTGAAACACCACCCCCAGCATGACCCCCTACACTGATCGAACACCACTGCACTGCCCTAAACCCTGAAACACCAGCCCCAGCAACACCCCCTACACTGCCCGAACACCACTGCACTGCCCTAGACTCTGAAACACCAGCCCCAGCAAGACCCCCTACACTGCCCAAACACCACTGCACTGCCCTAAACCCTGAAACACCAGCCCCAGCATGACCCCTACACTGCCCGAACACCACTGCACTGCCCTAAACCCTGAAACACCAGCCCCAGCACGACCACCTACACTGCCCTAAACCCTGTAACACCAGCCCCAGCACGACCCCCTACACTTCCCGAACACCACTGCACTGCCCTAAACCCTGAAACAGCCCCAGCATGACCCCCTACACTGCCCGAACACCACTGCACCGCCCTAAACCCTGAAACACCACCCCCTGCACAACCCCCTACACTGCCCGAACACCACTGCACTGCCCTAAACCCTGAAACACCACCCCCTGCACCACCCCCTACACTGCCCGAACACCACTGCACTGCCCTAAACCCTGAAACACCACCCCCTGCACCACCCCCTACACTGCCCGAACACCACTGCACTGCCCTAAACCCTGAAACACCACCCCCTGCACCACCCCTACACTGCCCGAACACCACTGCACTGCCCTAAAACCTGAAACACCACCCCCAGCAAGACCCCCTACACTGCCCGAACACCACTGCACTGCCCTAAACCCTGAAACACCACAACCCTGCACAACCCCCTACACTGCCCGAACACCACTGCACTGCCCTAAACCCTGAAACACCACAACCCTGCACGACCCCCTACACTGCCCGAAAACCACTGCACTGCCCAAAACCCTGAAACACCACCCCCAGCACGACCCCCTTTACTGCCCGAACACCACTGCAGTGCCCCAAAACCTGAAACACCACCCCCAGCACGACCCCCTACACTGCCCAAACACCACTGCCCTAAACCCTGAAACACGACCCCCTGCACGACCCCCTACACTGCCCGAACACCACTGCACTGCCCTAAACCCTGAAACACCACCCCTGCATGACCCCCTACACTGCCCAAACACCACTGCACTGCCCTAAGCCCTAAAATACTCCCCCAGCATGACCCCCTACACTACCCGAACACGACTGCACTGCCCTAAACCCTCAAACACTCCCCCAGCACGACCCCCTACACTACCCAAACACCACTGCACTGCCCTAAACCCTAAAACACTCCCCCAGGCACGACCCCATACACTACCCAAACACCACTGCACTGCCCTAAACCCTAAAACACTACCCCCCGCATGACCCCCTACACTACCCAAACACCAATGCACTACCCTAAACCCTAAAACACTACCCTCGCACGACCCCCTACACTACCCAAAGACCACTGCACTACCCTAAACCCTAAAACACTACCCCCTGCACGACTCCCTACACTACCCAAAGACCACTGCACTACCCTAACCCCTAAAACACGACCTCCTACACTACACAAACACCACTGCACTACCCTAAACCCTAAAACACTACCCCAGCACGACCCCTACACTACACAAACACCACTGCACTACCCTAAACCCTAAAACACTACCCCCTACACTACACAAACACCACTGCACTACCCTAAACCCTAAAAACTACCCCCAGCACGAACCCCTACACTACCCAAACACCACTGCACTACCCTAAACCCTAAAACACTACCCCCAGCAGTATCCCCTACACTACCCAAACACCACTGCACTACCCTAAACCCTAAAACACTACCCCCAGCAGTACCCCCTACACTGCCCAAACACCATTGCACTACCCTAAACCCTAAAACACTACCCCCAGCAGTACCCCTACACTACCCAAACACCACTGCACTACCCTAAACCCTAAACCACTACCCCCAGCACGACCCCCTACACTACCCAAACACCACTGCACTACCCTAAACCCTAAAACACTACCCCCAGCACGACCCCCTACACTACCCAAACACCACTGCACTACCCTAAACCCTAAAACACTCCCTCCAGCACGACTCCCTACACTACCCAAACACCACTGCACTACCCTAAACCCTAAAACACTACCCCCAGCAGTACCCCCTACACTACCCAAACACCACTGCACTACCCTAAACCCTAAAACACTACCCCCAGCAGTACCCCCTACACTGCCCAAACACCATTGCACTACCCTAAACCCTAAAACACTACCCCCAGCAGTACCCCCTACACTACCCAAACACCACTGCACTATCCTAAACCCTAAACCACTACCCCCAGCACGACCCCCTACACTACCCAAACACCACTGCACTACCCTAAACCCTAAAACACTACCCCCAGCACGACCCCCTACACTACCCAAACACCACTGCACTACCCTAAACCCTAAAACACTCCCTCCAGCACGACTCCCTACACTACCCAAACACCACTGCACTACCCTAAACCCTAAATCTACCCCCAGCATGACCCCCTACACTACACAAACACCACTGCACTACCCTAAACCCTAAAACACTACCCCCAGCACGACCCTCTTCACTACCTAAACACAACTGCACAACTTGTTACAGGCGTTGCAATGCAGGCCTGTGGTGCTTACTGGAAGTACCTGGTGGGCTTGTTGGGCCCCAGGGACCCTCAGGATTCAAGGTGACCTAATCCCCCAACTTAAAACGCGCCACGGGGCGCGTTTGCACAGTGGTGAAGGGAGGGGGCGGGCCTCAGGTGACATGTGCGCAAACACGCCCTGTGGTGCGTTTTAAGTTGGGGAATTAATTCCCCTTGAATCCTGAGGGACCCTGGGGGCCAACTAGCCCACCAGGTACCTTCAGTAAGCACAACAGAGTTGCGTTGCAGAGAGGTGAAAAAAGGTGCGTGGCCTCGGAACGCCTCTCTGCAACTCAGCTCTGTGGTCCTAACTGTAGGTACCTGGGGGGCTAGTTGGGCCCCAGGGACCCTCAGGATTCAAGGAGACTTAATCACGCAACTTAAAACGCGCCACGGGGCGCGTTTGCACACATGTCACCTCAGGCCCCTCCTCCCTTCACCACTGTGCAAACGCGCCCTGTAGCGCGTTTTTAAGAGGTAGTTTTAATCCCCCTGCCCTATTATGTACTAGGGACTTACAGAGGAGGTCATGCTAATCACAGGGGTACCCCAACGCATAGTGTTCCCTAGTGTATGTAGGTGTTTTCACTGTATTCTAAGGGTCTTTTAGCATAGCACTGGCTCTGGTTAGTCAGAGTCAGTTACCACCAGTACCCGTCTGAAAAAGTTGTGGGCACAGGATGATTTTGCAACAAGGCCTCTTTCTGCTCCTCTGTTGGTTCTTTCTGCACATCTTTTGCTTCTTCCTGCACTTTTCTTCGTCTTTGTGGACTTCTGTTGCTTCTTTCTGCATTTCTTTTGCTTCTTTCTGTGCGTTTTTCTTCTTTCTTCACATGTCCTACCTCTGTAGGCATAGTTAGAAACTAGCATTTAAAAAACCTTTGAAATTCACTTAAAAAATCATAGGTTTCAGGCACGTTATAGTTAGAAATTAGCATTTAAAAACCTTTGAAATTCACTGAAAAAACCATAGGTTTCAGACACGTTATAGTTAGAAATTAGCATTTAAAAAACCTTTGAAATTCACTGAAAAAACCATAGGTTTTAGGGACAGTTATAGTTAGTTGGACATTTCACTCGTACAAAACCATAGAAATTCCCCCGTTATAGTTAGTTCAGCTAACTATAACTCGCGCCTCGCAATGCACTGCTGATGACGTCACATATTACATCACTCATGACATGGTCAGTGACATCACTGATGACATCACTGATGACATCTCAAATGGCATCACTGATGACATCACTGATGACATCATCCAGTTACTGTGTGTTTCTGTAAAGTTTAAATATCTTTAATATATATAGGGAAAGGCGTTTTGAAGAATGAGTGGGTGTATAAGTGTCTGAATGGATGATTTAGTAGGTGCGTGACTGAGTCTATAAGTGAGTGATTAAATGTATCTTACTGAATGCATGGGTTAGTGACTAAACTGTGTGAATGTCTGTATCCGTCTGTCTGTTGGTGTGTAAGTAGCTGCATGGGTTTGTGAATAGCTAGATGAGTGTCTATATGAGTTATTGATTGGTTGTCTGAGTATCTGTATGGGTGCCTAAGTGTTTGTGTGGGTGGGGTGTGTGTGACTCTGTGCATAGATGTGTGAGTGGGTGATTCACTGGGTGCATGGTTTCAAGAGTGCATCTGTGATGGACTGTATGGGTGGGTGAGTGTGTGTATGGGTGTGTTAGTGAGTGAATGTATATCTCAGTGGTACATGTGTAAGTAACTACATATGTGAAAGGCAGTATATGTGTGTGTTAGAGTATATAAATGGCTATAAGTGAGAGTGTGTGATTGTGAGAGTGGCTGTATGGATGAGTGTGTGCTTGTATCAGTGATTGTATAAGAGCGTAAGAATGTACTAGTATTTGTATGAGTAAGTGAGCTGGTGTGTGTATAACTGTATAGGTTCAGTAAATGGGAGTGTGATTAATTATTTGCATGACTGACTAGGTGTGTGAGTACCTCTATGGATGAGTGGCGGTGTGTGAGTGTCTATATAGGTGTATGAGTGCATATGATAGTCCTGTACTGAGTGACCGTAAGTATGAGTGACTGTACGGGTGAGTGAGTGGATGTGTGTGTAGACCTAAGAATCAGTGAGTGGGTATGTAGTTATTGGTGTTGGCGTGTCTATGGTTTTGAGAATGGCAGTCTGTAATTTAGAGTGGGTGTATCAAAAGTTATATTAGGGTGAGAGAAGATGCATGAAATTATCACATGGATGATGTCATCAGTGATGTCATTTGAGATGTCATCAGTGATGTCATCTGTGATGTCACTGACCATGTCATGAGTGATGTAATATGTGACGTCATCAGCAGTGCATTGCGGGGCGCGAGTTATAGTTAGCTGAACTAACTATAACGGGGGAATTTCTATGGTTTTGTACGAGTGAAATGTCCAACTAACTATAACGCCCCTGAAACCTATGGTTTTTTCAGTGAATATATATATATATATATATTTATATATGTATACAATAACATAAAATCTAATAAAAAACACATTCTATTATAAATTAAAACATTAAACCATTTAAAAATCTTCAAACTTAAATTTCCCACTCCTGAGGGGAAAGTGTTGAATAGCGGAGGGGTGAAAATTACTATTCCCACTCCAGTGAGTGCAACAGTAGGGAAAGTGTTGGATTGCGGAGGGGTGACAAATAATATTCTCACTCCAGCCAGTTCAAAATTAAAAACAAACAAAATATTAACAACAACATTTTTTTTTTTTAAATAAATTAAAAAATATATAAATATGTTAAAAATTAAAATACAAATATATTTAATATTAAAATTAAAAAACGTATTATAATGTTAAATACATATGACAAATACCTACAAATATTATATTAAATAAAATTAAAATAATTTTCAAACAAATAAATATGTTTCATTAGAAATGATTTGGAAACAAAAACATTAATTATTACATCAATTTACTTTTTCTATTTCCTACCCTATAACACCAAACAATTCACAACCCACATCTAAATTTTTTTAAATGTACTTCCTTAATTAACATAATTAATTACCAATTAAAGGAATATCATTAATTAAAAAACAAATTAAAATTCATAAGAATTAATTAACTTCCCACACTTTACCCCTATAATCCCCACAACCCACAGCTAAAACTAAACTGTAAAAAAATTAATTACACAATTAAAACTTATTTTCAATTAAAAAACTAATCGTATTTAACAACTAATTATAAAGTAAGTAAAATTAATTTACTCCCCACACTGTACCCCTATAAAAGTAAAACCCACACACAAAAAATATAAACAAATACCCTAATTAAATATCAATTAATTTATTAATATTAATGATCAACTAATTATTAATTAATTAAACATAAATTACTTCCCAGCCTTTACCCCTATAAACCCCACAACCCGCACCTAAAATTAATTACACAATTTCCATAATTAATTTCCAATCAATTAATTAATATAAATTAACAACTAATTATTAATTAATCAAAAATTACTTCCCACCCTTAAACCCTATAAATCCCACAACCCGCACCTAAAACAAATTACACAATTACTTTAATTAATTACCAATTAATTAATTAACCTTAATTAACAACTAATTAATAATTAATTACAAATAAATTACTTCCCACCCTTTACCCCTATAAGCCCCACAACCCCCACCTAAATTTGTTTACACAATTACCATAATTAATTTCCAATTAATTAATATTAATTAAGAACCCATTAATAATTATTTACAAATAAATCACTTCCCACAATTAACACTATAAAAACTCAATTAAATACTGAAAAATAAAAAATAATTATTAATTTATTATAATTTAATTACTTCGCACCCTATTCCCCTATAAACCCACAACCCGCTACGGAACTAAAAAACGCAAAGTTTACTTAAAATAAAATTGATAACTACTTAAAATGTAATACATATATTAAAAAACATATACAATAATACAAAAAAAATAACTCAAATATATTTAAAATATAAACTAAAATACATAACACTAAATAAAAAATCGATATTTTAAACAACTATATTTTTGCAAACGATATTAATTACTTCTATATTTTTTAAAACGATATTTCTTACCTTAAATTCCATATTCTTGACCACGATATTCTTGCTGTCAATATTTCTGTGTCACGACATTTAAAACTCAATATTTGTGTAGGTCGACCTTTCCAACTCGATATTCTGTCTGAATACCATCCTTAGCTATAGGAAACAGGATGCCGAGACCTTATTTATTTGTTTATCCAGCTTCAGATTGTTATCAACCATCACTCCCAAGTTCTTTGCTTCTCCTACTGGGGAAGGGGTGTTACCCAAAACAGTGGCTACCAGTCTGGAGAGTTGGTGACTGATACCTGCCAAAGCCCAGCGACTTTGGCTCCTCAGCATTCGATATTAATGCTTCGGTGCTCATCCATTTCACCACTGCAGACAGACAGTCGTGTGAATTTGAGGTCGTTTTAAATTCATCCATGACCGAAACCATCGTCTGTATATGACACGAGGTAAGGCAAAACTTTTATAAGTGCCACCATGGGGGAGAGATATACATATATATTGAACAGAGTAGGGCTCAATGTAGATCCTTCGGGCACCCCGCACAATAGCGTTTTTTCATTCGAGACGAAGGATGCCATTTTCACTGTTTGGGACCGGTGTGGCAAAGACAATCCAGTCCAAGGTTTTACCTGGCAGCCCCGATGGCTGCAGCCTCTGAAGTAGAACAGCATGAGAGGGTGTATCGCATGCAGCACTAAGACCCAACAGGACCAATGCTGCACTGTCACCTCCATCCAATAGCATCCGAACATTATCCCGGACTAGTACCAAAGCAGACTCAGGGAGGCGGTGAACTTGTTTCTTGTGCCGGGGGTGTCACCCGAGAAGGACAGTATGAGCTGCATGTGGTTGGTGTAGGAGAGGATGCTGATGTTGTGTGCGCGGGTGACGTTGGCTAGAGGGATCATGCATGCATTGAAGATGGTGGGGCTCAGGTATGAACCCTGAGGCCCTCCTTGAGGAGGTGTCAGGCAGGTTATCAGTGCACTAGACACTGCATCCTTCAGGAGGGCTCAGCGCCACAGCAAGAAGGGACATCTTCCTGCACAAAAACAATCCTAAGAGGCGTTTTCCTCTTCTATGTGTGCTGCAAAAAGCAGCGCACATAGAAAGAGGAAAAAACTAGGAGAAATAAAGATATGTCTCCTCCTTACGCCTCTCCTGGGGAGGGGTATATTTTTGGTGCATTCCCAAGTTTAGCTGTTCTCGTAAATCTGGGAATGCGTGGCACAGAGGCACAGAGTAATGCAACGCAGCGATTTATACTGCATTACATTACTCGAAATTTATGAAGCCGCTCAGGGCCACGCAAGGTGGCCTTGAGTGGCTTCATAAATCTTGTTTTACATTTGTGTCTCTTGCACCACGTTGCGTGGTTTCATAAATCTCGTTTTACATTTGTCTCTCTCTTGCACCACGTTGCGTGGCTTCATAAATCTTGTTTTACATTTGTGTCGCTCTTGCACCACGTTGCGTGGCTTCATAAATCTCACTATACATTTGTGTGTCTCTTGCACCACATTGCTTGGCTTCATAAATCTCATTTTACATTTGTGTGTCTCTTGCACCACGTTGCGTGGCTTCATAAATCTCATTATACATTTGTGTCTCTCTTGCACCAGGTTGTGTGGCTTCATAAATCTCGCTTTATATTTGTGTCTCTCTTGCACCACGTTGCGTGGCTTCATAAATCTCGTTTTACATTTGTGTCTCTCTTGCACCACGTTGTGTGGCTTCATAAATCTCGCTTTATATTTGTGTCTCTCTTGCACCACATTGCTTGGCTTTATAAATCTCATTTTACATTTGTGTGACTCTTGCACCACGTTGCGTGGCTTCATAAATCTCATTATACATTTGTGTCTCTCTTGCACCAGGTTGTGTGGCTTCATAAATCTCGCTTTATATTTGTGTCTCTCTTGCACCACGTTGCGTGGCTTCATAAATCTCGTTTTACATTTGTGTCTCTCTTGCACCACGTTGCGTGGCTTCATAAATCTCGCTTTATATTTGTGTCTCTCTTGCACCACGTTGCGTGGCTTCATAAATCTTGTTTTACATTTGTGTCTCTCTTGCACTACGTTGCTTGGCTTCATAAATCTTGTTTTACATTTGTGTGTCTCTTGCACCACGTTGCGTGGCTTCACAAATCTCATTATACATTTGTGTCTCTCTTGCACCAGGTTGTGTGGCTTCATAAATCTCATTTTACATTTGTGTCTCTCTTGCACTACGTTGCGTGGCTTCATAAATCTCATTGTACATTTGTGTCTCTCTTGCACCACGTTGCGTGGCTTCATAAATCTCGTTTTACATTTGTGTCTCTCTTGCACTACATTGCGTGGCTTCATAAATCTTGTTTTACATTTGTGTGTCTCTTGCACCACGTTGCGTGGCTTCACAAATCTCATTATACATTTGTGTCTCTCTTGCACCAGGTTGTGTGGCTTCATAAATCTCATTTTACATTTGTGTCTCTCTTGCACCAGGTTGTGTGGCTTCATAATTCTCGCTTTATATTTGTGTCTCTCTTGCACCACGTTGCGTGGCTTCATAAATCTTGTTTTACATTTGTGTCTCTCTTGCACTACGTTGCGTGGCTTCATAAATCTTGTTTTACATTTGTGTCTCTCTAGCACCACGTTGCGTGGTTTCATAAATCTCGTTTTACATTTGTGTCTCTCTTGCACCAGGTTGCGTGGCTTCATAAATCTCATTTTACATTTGTCTCTCTCTTGCACCAGGTTGTGTGGCTTCATAAATCTTGTTTTACATTTGTGTCTCTCTTGCACTACGTTGCGTGGCTTCATAAATCTCGTTTTACATTTGTGTCTCTCTTGCACCAGGTTGCATGGCTTCATAAATCTCATTTTACATTTGTCTCTCTCTTGCACCAGGTTGCGTGGCTTCATAAATCTCATTTTACATTTGTCTCTCTCTTGCACCAGGTTGTGTGGCTTCATAAATCTCATTTTACATTTGTCTCTCTCTTGCACCAGGTTGTGTGGCTTCATAAATCTTGTTTTACATTTGTGTGTCTCTTGCACCAGGTTGCGTGGTTTCATAAATCTTGTTTTACATTTGTGTTTCTCTTGCACCAGGTTGTGTGGCTTCATAAATCTCATTTTACATTTGTGTCTCTCTTGCACCATGTTGCGTGTCTTCATAAATCTCACTATACATTTGTGTGTCTCTTCCACCACATTGCGTGGCTTCATAAATCTCATTTTACATTTGTGTGTCTCTTGCACCACATTGCTTGGCTTCATAAATCTCATTTTACATTTGTGTCTCTCTTGCACCAGGTTGTGTGGCTTCATAAATCTCGTTTTACATTTGTGTCTCTCTTGCACCACGTTGCGTGGCTTCATAAATCTCACTATACATTTGTGTGTCTCTTGCACCACGTTGCGTGGCTTCATAAATCTCATTTTACATTTGTGTCTCTCTTGCACCAGGTTGTGTGGCTTCATAAATCTCGTTTTACATTTGTGTCTCTCTTGTACCACGTTGCGTGGCTTCATAAATCTCACTATACATTTGTGTGTCTCTTGCACCACGTTGCGTGGCTTCATAAATCTCGTTTTACATTTGTGTCTCTCTTGCACCAGGTTGCGTGGCTTCATAAATCTCATTTTACATTTGTCTCTCTCTTGCACCAGGTTGTGTGGCTTCATAAATCTCGTTTTACATTTGTGTCTCTCTTGCACCAGGTTGCGTGGTTTCATAAATCTCATTTTACATTTGTCTCTCTCTTGCACCAGGTTGTGTGCACCAGGTTGTGTGGCTTCATAAATCTTGTTTTACATTTGTGTTTCTCTTGCACTACGTTGCGTGGCTTAATAAATCTCGTTTTACATTTGTGTTTCTCTTGCACCAGGTTGCGTGGTTTCATAAATCTCATTATACATTTGTGTCTCTCTTGCACCAGGTTGTGTGGCTTCATAAATCTCGTTTTACATTTGTGTCTCTCTTTCACCAGGTTGTGTGGCTTCATAAATCTCGTTTTACATTTGTGTCTCTCTTGCACCACGTTGCGTGGCTTCATAAATCTCACTATACATTTGTGTGTCTCTTGCACCACATTGCTTGGCTTCATAAATCTCATTTTACATTTGTGTGTCTCTTGCACCACGTTGCGTGGCTTCATAAATCTCATTATACATTTCTGTCTCTCTCTTGCACCAGGTTGTGTGGCTTCATAAATCTCACTATACATTTGTGTGTCTCTTGCACCACATTGCTTGGCTTCATAAATCTCATTTTACATTTGTGTGTCTCTTGCACCACGTTGCGTGGCTTCATAAATCTCGTTTTACATTTGTGTCTCTCTTGCACCAGGTTGCGTGGCTTCATAAATCTCATTTTACATTTGTCTCTCTCTTGCACCAGGTTGTGTGGCTTCATAAATCTTGTTTTACATTTGTGTCTCTCTTGCACCAAGTTGCGTGGCTTCATAAATCTCGTTTTACATTTTTGTCTCTATTGCACCACGTTTCGTGGTGCAAGAGTGACGCTAAGGGTCTTATAAATGTGCCCGAAATCTTTAAACACAAGAGACAACATGAGTCCTAGGGGACGTGGACCTTCCTGATCTCTCTTACCTGTGGGAAGTGGACAGCTGAGTAACAGGAGATTAGACGCAGGTGTGGGAATGTCTACAGTTGTGCAGGTGGCTTAAGTCAAACAGAGCTGGGCAGGGAACCCAAAGCAGCCATAGAAGATTTTAATATCAGCGCAAACTGCACCAAGTGAGCGAGGGCAACAAGTGAGCCACTGCCAAACTTCACAAGACCAACTGTGCATTCTACTGCACATTATCCAAATACACTGGCCGACAAGCAACTGGTTTTCCTGGGTTACCAGCTGAATGGTGCAGTGTATCTCAAGGTGTGATAGAGAAGTCTGTTCAGGGCCAGGTGGGAAAGTTTCACCCTCTAACAAAACTGCATTGTCAGCTGGAGAACGAAAAGATGGCCTGAAAGTCACCAGACGAGCAGGCAAAGTGAGCAAACTCAACTCCCTCCAGAAAACTGTGAGGGGAGGTCTCCCTCCACCCTTTTAAAAAACTTTGATAAAATGGAGTCATGTTTGACAGAATTTACTAAATGCGCACTCATAAAATAACCCCACAGCTTGAAGATCTAAACTATCTGGATCCTCTTGAGGGGGGTGGGCGTGCATTCACACCCTTCTAGAAAATTTGGTAAACAAGTCAAGGTAACGCTTTGCACTTTTCTGTCAAATTTCCCTAAACATTGTCTGAAAAGCCATAGTTTGAGTATGGAAGTGAAAGGCTGTGGGGTGCAGTTTGACATGACCTCCTGTCTTATTTCAAGATGGAGACACCATCTCTCTGCACTCCCCTGGCTGCATTCAATATAGAGCGGGAAAGCGAAAGGTTTCTATCAAAAGACCGGTTTGACCTTTTCTGAAAATACACTAATTGTGGTTACATTCACACACCTGATCCCAACAAAAGCTGGGGGATTTTTGCCCCCCAAATCCCTACTTTTTATTTCTAAAGTCACAAGTGTCCAGTTTGTCATTTTCATGAAGTGCTCCCGTTCACCACCGCCCCACGAGGACATCACGGCCTCCGGTGACCTCGTATCACAAAGAGTTATAAGGAATAGGCACCGAAGGCCATGATGCCCATCGTAGGCGCCATATGCCATGATGTCCATCATACGCGCCGTATGCCATGATGTCCATCGTAGGAGCCATATGCAATGATGTCCATCATATGCGCCGCATGCCATGATGTCCATCGTAGGAGCCATATGCAATGATGTCCATCATACGCGCCGTATGCCATGATGTCCATCGTAGGAGCCATATGCAATGATGTCCATCATATGCGCCGCATGCCATGATGTCCATCGTAGGAGCCATATGCAATGATGCCCATCATACGCGCCGTATGCCATGATGTCCATCGTAGGAGCCATATGCAATGATGTCCATCATACGCGCTGTATGCCATGATGTCCATCGTAGGCGCCATATGCAATGATGTCCATCATACGCGCCGTATGCCAT
Organism: Calotriton arnoldi; assembly: GCA_963921515.1. Lineage (NCBI taxonomy): Eukaryota > Metazoa > Chordata > Amphibia > Caudata > Salamandridae > Calotriton > Calotriton arnoldi. The sequence continues at coordinate 541,318 of CAWUFW010011257.1, forward strand.
GATGCCCATCATAGGCGCCATATGCCATGATGTCCATCGTACGTTCTGTATGCCCTGTTATACATCATACGCGCCGTATGCCATGATGTCCATCAAGGGTGCCCAATGCCATGATATTCATCGTAGGCATCGGATGCCATGATGTCCATCGTAGGAGCCATATGCAATGATGTCCATCATACGCGCCGTATGCCATGATGTCCATCGCACACGCCATATGCCATGATATCCATCATGGGCGCCCGATGCCATGATGTCCATCGTAGGAGCCGTATGCAATGATGTCCATCATACACACCATATGCCATGATGTCCATCATAGGCACCGGATGCCCTGATGCCCATTGCAGGCGCTGTATGCCCTGATGTCTATCATAGGTGCCGGATGGCATGATGTCCACCGTAGTTGCCGGATGCCATGATGTCCATGGTAGATACCGGATGTCCTGAAGCCCATCGTAGGCGTTGTATGCCAGGATGCCAATCATAGGTGCCGTATGCCATGATGTCCATCGCACACACCATATGCCATGATATCCATCATGGGCGCCCGATGCCATGATGTCCATGGTAGGAGCCGAATGCAATGATGTCCATCATACGCACCATATGCCATGATGTCCATCATAGGCACCGGATGCCCTGATGCCCATTGCAGGCGCCGTATGCCCTGATGTCTATCATAGGTGCCGGATGGCATGATGTCCACCGTAGTTGCCGGATGCCATGATGTCCATGGTAGATACCGGATGTCCTGAAGCCCACCGTAGGCGTTGTATGCCAGGATGCCAATCATAGGTGCTGTATGCCATGATGTCCATCGCACACACCATATGCTATGATATCCATCATGGGCGCCCGATGCCATGATGTCCATCGTAGGAGCCGAATGCAATGATGTCCATCATACGCACCATATGCCATGATGTCCATCATAGGCACCGGATGCCCTGATGCCCATTGCAGGCGCCGTATGCCCTGATGTCTATCATAGGTGCCGGATGGCATGATGTCCACCGTAGTTGCCGGATGCCATGATGTCCATGGTAGATACCGGATGTCCTGAAGCCCACCGTAGGCGTTGTATGCCAGGATGCCAATCATAGGTGCTGTATGCCATGATGTCCATCGCACACACCATATGCTATGATATCCATCATGGGCGCCCGATGCCATGATGTCCATCGTAGGAGCCGAATGCAATGATGTCCATCATACGCACCATATGCCATGATGTCCATCATAGGCACCGGATGCCCTGATGCCCATTGCAGGCGCCGTATGCCCTGATGTCTATCATAGGTGCTGGATGGCATGATGTCCACCGTAGTTGCCGTATACCATGATGCCCATTGTAAGCGCCCTATTCCCTGATGTCTAAGGTATGCGCCATAAGCCATGATACCCATCATAGGTACCATATGCCCTGATGTCCATTGTAGGCACCAGATGCCCATCGAAGGTGCCGGATGCCATGATGTCCATCGTGGACATCACATGCAGATCACATGCAGATTCCATTCTCCCTAACCGGGTCGCATACCAAAACATACGGGCAACCCAAGAAAGAGAAAATATGGTTCAAGGGGACATCCAACCTTGACACAGAAGCCACGACCATCATGGACCTTCCCACCTTAATTTCGATTACACCTCATCTGGACATTAACGGGCCACCAAGCAGCAGTTCACTTCCTCTATAAGCGCTTTGAAACCATGTGGTGTACGTGCGAAATACAAATTCTTTTACCATAACATAACCAACAAGTACAACTCCTGCATGGAATACCTTATCGACAAACGTACTAATACATCCATTCCTAATAAAAAATCAGAAGGTCCCCAATAGCTCTCCCAAATTGCTCAGCTGGTTTCGCATCTACGCTAAGAGAAGTAAACCTGTCGATAAATACTTTCTCTGTGGACCACGGTTCTTGGAATAGACGGATATCATGTTCTTCTCTGTATGCCCCCCAATCTGGATCAATCAGCTTAGAACCCAATCCAGCTACATTCCACGATAGTGGTCTCATGCTAGGTGGACAGCAATGAGACCTGCGATGCCTATTTCCAGATGGTACACCTGGTGTCCCATCTAAGCATGTCTTCTTGTATAGATTTGCACTAGTATGTTCCATATACTTACATTTATCAATATCCTGGGTATCAGCTAGGTTGGCCGTAAATAACAGTGTCAATAGTTTATCAAGAACGCCACAATGTCTTGAGGAATTGTATATATTAACTTCGCCTGAGCTAACCCCATCTTTTCTCCGAAACGTCTCGTATACTGCTATTTGCAGACACTTTGCTCGTGTTGGTGGCAATCAAGCTAGACCCATCGTTACACCCAGGTACATGAGCAATATCCGACACTTTAGAATTTACAACGGATACTTCACCAAATATACATTTGGTGGGCTGAAAATGTTTCATTTTAAAATGACACATTAGTCCTTCAATTTCTTCCAAATTCGATGAAGCAGCAACAGAAGCTCTTGAGATCTCATCAGCTGGGGGAAAAGCCTTCAATCTTATTCCCAACGGTTCAGCCCCCGTGAGGTGACAAGTACTCAGTTCAAAGTTCATAAGATTTTCAGCCAAGTACTGTGAACTTAAAACGACTTGTATATAGTCATGTGTGCATGAGCTGGGTGAATGTCAGATCAAAGCAGGAGAGACATTCCCGCTCAGCCCTCAGCCAATGGGTCACTTTATTAATTATGGCTTCTGTGTCCTCGAAAGAATCTGGTTTCAACTTCGGGACCTGAATCATGGAAATTGATCGCAAAGAAGAAATAGATGAGACTCCTGTGACAATATAGAATAATCTTTAAAACGGTGACTTTGTGGTTGGTGAAGAGTAGATAAACCAGATGTGCCCCCGCTGCTGCAATGATGCCTGCTGAAGATGAGCCCCCGCTGCTGGAATGATGCCTGCTGAAGATGAGCCCCCGCTGCTGCAATGATGCCTGCTGAAGATGAGCCCCCGCTGCTGCAATGATGCCTGCTGAAGATGAGCCCCCGCTGCTGCAATGATGCCTGCTGAAGATGAGCCCCGCTGCTGCAATGATGCCTGCTGAAGATGAGCCCCCGCTGCTGCAATGATGCCTGCTGAAGATGAGCCCCGCTGCTGCAATGATGCCTGCTGAAGATGAGCCCCGCTGCTGCAATGATGCCTGCTGAAGATGAGCCCCCGCTGCTGCAATGATGCCTGCTGAAGATGAGCCCCGCTGCTGCAATGATGCCTGCTGAAGATGAGCCCCGCTGCTGCAATGATGCCTGCTGAAGATGAGCCCCCGCTGCTGCAATGATGCCTGCTGAAGATGAGCCCCGCTGCTGCAATGATGCCTGCTGAAGATGAGCCCCGCTGCTGCAATGATGCCTGCTGAAGATGAGCCCCGCTGCTGCAATGATGCCTGCTGAAGATGAGCCCCCGCTGCTGCAATGATGCCTGCTGAAGATGAGCCCCGCTGCTGCAATGATGCCTGCTGAAGATGAGCCCCCGCTGCTGCAATGATGCCTGCTGAAGATGAGCCCCCGCTGCTGCAATGATGCCTGCTGAAGATGAGCCCCCGCTGCTGCAATGATGCCTGCTGAAGATGAGCCCCCGCTGCTGCAATGATGCCTGCTGAAGATGAGCCCCCGCTGCTGCAATGATGCCTGCTGAAGATGAGCCCCCGCTGCTGCAATGATGCCTGCTGAAGATGTGCCCCGCTGCTGCAATGATGCCTGCTGAAGATGAGCCCCGCTGCTGCAATGATGCCTGCTGAAGATGAGCCCCGCTGCTGCAATGATGCCTGCTGAAGATGAGCCCCGCTGCTGCAATGATGCCTGCTGAAGATGAGCCCCCGCTGCTGCAATGATGCCTGCTGAAGATGAGCCCCCGCTGCTGCAATGATGCCTGCTGAAGATGAGCCCCCGCTGCTGGAATGATGCCTGCTGAAGATGAGCCCCCGCTGCTGCAATGATGCCTGCTGAAGATGATCCCCCGCTGCTGCAATGATGCCTGCTGAAGATGAGCCCCGCTGCTGCAATGATGCCTGCTGAAGATGAGCCCCCGCTGCTGCAATGATGCCTGCTGAAGATGAGCCCCCGCTGCTGGAATGATGCCTGCTGAAGATGAGCCCCCGCTGCTGCAATGATGCCTGCTGAAGATGAGCCCCCGCTGCTGCAATGATGCCTGCTGAAGATGAGCCCCCGCTGCTGCAATGATGCCTGCTGAAGATGAGCCCCCGCAGCTGCAATGATGCCTGCTGAAGATGAGCCCCAGCTGCTGCAATGATGCCTGCTGAAGATGAGCCCCCGCTGCTGCAATGATGCCTGCTGAAGATGAGCCCCCGCTGCTGCAATGATGCCTGCTGAAGATGAGCCCCCGCTGCTGCAATGATGCCTGCTGAAGATGAGCCCCGCTGCTGGAATGATGCCTGCTGAAGATGAGCCCCCGCTGCTGCAATGATGCCTGCTGAAGATGAGCCCCGCTGCTGCAATGATGCCTGCTGAAGATGAGCCCCCGCTGCTGCAATGATGCCTGCTGAAGATGAGCCCCGCTGCTGCAATGATGCCTGCTGAAGATGAGCCCCGCTGCTGCAATGATGCCTGCTGAAGATGAGCCCCCGCTGCTGCAATGATGCCTGCTGAAGATGAGCGCCCGCTGCTGGAATGATGCCTGCTGAAGATGAGCCCCGCTGCTGCAATGATGCCTGCTGAAGATGAGCCCCCGCTGCTGCAATGATGCCTGCTGAAGATGAGCCCCCGCTGCTGCAATGATGCCTGCTGAAGATGAGCCCCGCTGCTGGAATGATGCCTGCTGAAGATGAGCCCCCGCTGCTGCAATGATGCCTGCTGAAGATGAGCCCCCGCTGCTGCAATGATGCCTGCTGAAGATGAGCCCCCGCTGCTGCAATGATGCCTGCTGAAGATGAGCCCCCGCTGCTGCAATGATGCCTGCTGAAGATGAGCCCCCGCTGCTGCAATGATGCCTGCTGAAGATGAGCCCCCGCTGCTGCAATGATGCCTGCTGAAGATGAGCCCCCGCTGCTGCAATGATGCCTGCTGAAGATGAGCCCCGCTGCTGCAACGATGCCTGCTGAAGTTGAGCCCCCGCTGCTGCAATGATGCCTGCTGAAGATGAGCCCCCGCTGCAGGAATGATGCCTGCTGAAGATGAGCCCCCGCTGCTGCAATGATGCCTGCTGAAGATGAGCCCCCGCTGCTGCAATGATGCCTCCTGTCCCAGCAGTTGGCGATCTTGTGGTCGCAGTGTGTCAGATCTACGTATGCCCGCTACAGGATGACATCGGATTGGTGTTCTTTCAAGATCAGGCATTTTTCCTAAATGGATGTTACCACAATTTATAGAAGTAGTTTGTGTAACTTTGATTGGTTCAGTGCAAATAGGAAGATTTGGGTTAATACTCAATCGATCTGTCACAAGAGGCTCATGAGCTTCTCTATTGCAGTTTTTATCTTGACCACAAGAGAAAGTTTTATTTAGCAATCTAGTAACTTGGACTGACAGAGAAAGGATGAAACTTTTAACATGGTCCAATTTCAATGTATCAAAACGACTCCTCGCGCCAGGATCATTGCCAATAGCTCCAGTTAGTTGAATTTGGTTATTTTCTAGTGTTTCTTGATTTTGGACAATCGACTGTAAAGGATCAAAGCGATTATGACATGACACATTTGGAACTACATTTATTTTGGAATATAATGAACACACAACTTTATCCGTTTTCTCTGGGCAACTCGATTCATCCATGCTGGGCGAAACTTGTTTGGAGGACTCCAAGGGAACCGGGGTTTCTACACTTGTCACTAGAGGTTTGTTTGTTTGTTTAATGAGTTTTATATAGCGCTGGCTAGACCCGAAGGTATCAGAGCGCTTTACATGAGGTTCCACAAAGTTACAAAATTACATCAATTAACAGGTTACATAAGTTACTAGTAAAATATTTAAAGAGCATAGGAGATGAGATAAATGGAGCGTAGAAGGGTAAGGGGGTAGGGTGAAGGGGTAGGAGGGAGATACGACAGCGAGACGAAGGAAAGTCTGCCCCAAGTCCGGCTGGGTAGGTGACGGCCTTGGGGGAAGTCCACGGCCCATCTCCTCTTTAGCTATCAGGTAGCTCCACCGGGCATCGGACAAATAGCAAGGTCTCGGTTAAAAAACATTTAAAGAGCATAGGAAGACGAGATAAATGGAGCGAAGAAGGGTAGGGGGAAGGGTAAAAGGGTAGGGGGGAGATACGACGGAGAGACGAAGGAAAGTCTGCCCAAAGTCCGGCTGGGTAGGTGACGGCCGAGGGGGAAGTCCACAATCCATCTCCACTTTAGCTAACAGGTAGCTCCACCGGACATCGGTCAGCTAGCTAGGTCTCAACGGTCGGAGGAAGATCCCATAATTTATGTCATGAAGGGTGAGCATGGTGGGGGAGGATGGTGGGGGAGCACCCCTAGCCTCGCTGGTGTAAGATCGATGAGCCAGTCCATGGAGTCCGGTGTGGGTGGAGGGGCTTCTCTATTTGCTGCAGTCCGTGGAGCGAGAAGGGGGTGGGTGGAGGAAGGGCTTCGAGAGTGAGGAATAGTAGGTAGGAGCCTAGATGTTTAGTCCGTTTGTGTGGTGGCCATGTCGAGGTCAGGCTCCCCGGTATTTTGAGATCCCTCGACCGCTGCCTCCTGATGATTCTAGAGGACAGGGTAAACTGCTTAGTAGTCTCTACTGATTCAATTGGCCCCATCGGTACCTGCATTAGTAGAGATCTTACGTGGCTCGCACGGCCGCCATGTTGGAGTCAGGCATCCTCCTCCACGAGTGTATTCACGCCTGATCACTGCACCGGAGGGGAAACTCCTGGTAGTCTGTCGCGTGTAGTGTGGCCCAGGTGGACGGGGTTCGTGCCGTGCATGGGAGGTACTTGCTGTTAAGTTTTGTTGAGGGAAGTGTGGGGAGGCCGGCCCGTGTCCCTCCCGTCCACCCCGCCGAGCTTCTCCCGTTGTGCGCTCGGGTGATGTCGCGGGGCTATAGGTGGCTGCCACTTGTCTGTGGTGTTCGAAGGGGGACAATCAGAGCTTTGCCGCCCCTCCGGAGTTCAGGAGCCGTTCTGCTCCGAGCCGATTCTACCGGCCGCCATTTTGTCCCGGCGGCACCTCAGTGAAATGGAGACCCTTCGGTCCACGACCTTGCCTCCCCATGGCGGCACAACGATCTGTACCGTCAGAAATAGCAGCGATCTAAGCGCAGTGGAGGAATTCAGTCCCAGATCTCCGGCATCAGCTCGAGTGCCCCACCAGGGGGGGGGGACCCGGGCGTCGCTGCACCAGCACCGCAAGGGGGGACCACCAACCAACTCCTCAAAATAGCTACCCCCAGGGGGCCAGCCGACAGCACTGCGCTACTGGGGGATGCGGGGGGACCGCCACTGGGAGTTCAAGTGTAAGACTAGCGGCATCACGGTACCTGGCTCCCGGCCTCCGAGTGTGGTCGCGTAGATCTCCGGGCACCATCTTAGATCACTCCCATATGGGGACTCCGCAGGTCATATCGTGGTTGATCAGGATCACAGAAAGGCGGTTTTGTGATCAGTGTGATCAGCCAGCATTCCGATTGCGGGATTTGTGAGTCCGGTGGGATTTGAACGTGGCGAAGCGCCGCTCCGGATAATGGAGAACGGGTCCACCCAAGAGGTTCATTAGCTACATCAGGTCGGTTGCAAGCTTTAGGTTTTTTAAACATTGCTGGGACTTTTGGTGGTTTACACTTCCCTTTTTTCTCGTTGGCAGTTAAAAGTAACTCCACTTCCTCTATTAAGTGGTCAATGTCAGCCAATGTACACAGTTCAGGTGAGGGTGCCTCCAACCTGCCTTTTCTTAGCCTCTGTGGTTTTTAGCATAGGTTTAACTTTTTGCAGGGTCACCTGCCTTGCGTTTACCCATATTACATGAAAGTGTCAAAAAGCCGCAGGTGCTTCAAAAAATACGAACATAAAAAGCGTAAAAACAGAACTATGGCTTTAAACCAGGCTTACTTGTAGCATGATCTTGATGTGGTTGCAAGAGGGGTGGCCCAGCCCAGCCTCCTACAGCCGATAATGGGCGAAGACACGCCCTGGGCTGCGGGGGCCCGAGTCCAATTTAACAATTTGACAAGTGCCTCTGGGCGCGGTCATGGTGACAATGGCGGTGGTGGCTCCCTAGGGCTTGGAGCCTGCTCCTTCCTCTGCTCCTGTGGTAAGGACCCCTGCACTGCGCACTGCGGGGGCCTGAGCCCAATTTAACAAGCACCTCCGGGTGCGGTCACGGTGACGGTGGCAGCTGCCGCAACGCTCCCTGGGGCTTGGAGTCTGCCCCTTCCTCTTCTCCTGTGGTAAGTACTTCAGTGAAATGTGATGTTTCAAGAGTTGTATAGATGAATTTATTAATGGTACCCTTGTGCGATGGCAAGTTCCTCCCAGTGAGGCCCAAAACAGGCCCCCACAGTGCCAGCCTCGGCCCTCCCCGCAAAGTGGAAAGCTTCCGCCTGCGACCCAGCCTGGGCAGGTAGGAACAGGGCGGCTCATGCAGTCTAGGACACTTGCCGCAAACAGTACTCTCCTCACAGTGGCCTCACCGCACAAGTCGCGGGGGGCCACAGGATCACAGTCCCGAAAGGGCTTCAGCCCGCAGGCCAGCCAGGGCGGTCGGGCACACAGTGGCTCCCGCAGTCTCGGGCGCCTGCCGCACACAGTGCTCACAGCGGCCTCACTGCACTCATGGCAGGGGGCCATAGGATCACAACCCCGACCCCCCACAGCACCGCTCAATCCTCAGCACAGCAGGAGGAGCCGCAAGTCAATGGTCCATCGGGAGCACAGATCATCCACGAAGCAGTCTTCTCCGTCTGTCCGCGCCTCTGATGTCGGCATTAACCCAGTGTGTTTCTCTCTCCTCTGGAACTCAGTGAGGAACGCTGCACTGAGGGAACCGTGGTCTCGAAGGACGAAATGTTGCGGCCGATGATGCCGAGAAGATCAGGAAACAGGTGAGTCAGACGGGGAAACTCCTTAGCAAAGCACTACATTCATGGTCATCCTTCTCTCCAATTTCCGAACAGGAACTACAACAAGCAATCTCCAAAGTAAAACCCTCAAACCACCATCAGGACGCCATCCCAGGTTTTATCAGCAAACTCTTGCCCCAGACCTTCTCCCCATATGGACCACCATGGTGAACTCCTCTCTCAAACAGGGCCTCTCCCCAGAACGACTAAAAATGGGTCAAATCACCCTTCTCATGAAAAAACAACGTCTAGATCCAGAGAACCTGAACAACTACTGCCCAGTCTCCACACCCCCATTGTTTGGCAAAGTCATTGAAAGTTACGTAGCGTCCCAATTAGCCTCACACATTCGAACAAACATCGTCCTAGACAATATCCAATCAGGTTTCCACCAGGGTCACAGTACAGAAACTGCAATCCTTAAAAAAGTCGATGACTCCCACAGAATCCTCTACTCCGGCAACTCCTGTCTTCTGGTCCTCCTGGATTTATCTGCTGTAATCGACACTGTCAACCACTGGACCTCCTTCGTACTCTTGAACTTCGCATGGGATGTGGAGGCCCTGTCCTCAACTGGTTCTCCTCATACCTCGCCTACATTCCCAAATTGTAAAAATGGGTAACTCACTCTCGATACCAGTCAGCGTTCTCCAAGGAGTCCCTCAAGGTTCGATCCTCTGCCCAACGCTCTTTAACTTCTACCTAGAACCTCCATGAGAAAAGAAGTGGAAGGGTGAACCCATAAACAAATAGAACAATGATTCTTTAAGTCCATTAGAAAAGTTCTTGCTTTATTGAAATCCAATTTATGAGACTATGAGATCCAAAGATTAAAAACATCCAGCTACCTAGAACCTCTATGTGTGATTCTCAGAAACTCTGGGATTCTCTTCCACCTCTACGCCGACGATGCCCAAATATACTTGAAAATCTCTTCCCTGGAAGATGTTGCCCTGCTTTCAAAAACTCTCTAAAAGATTCAAAACTGGATGTCCAACCACCATTTAAAACTCAACCCAACTAAAACAGATTTTCTTTTGATTTCACCTCCAAAAGCAAAAACGCCAGTACAAGAATAGATGGCTAACCTTCCTACTTTGGATGGCTGTCCCGCCATTGTCATGAGTGGCAGATCACTCGATATTAACCTTGATAATCATCTCAATCTTCACAGCCACATCGCAGCCATGGCACAACACCAACTTAGGCAGCTTTGGGCCATCAGACAATTGATCCTGGAACAAGACTTCAAAACAGTGGTGCAGTCTCTCATTCTCTCGAGACCAGAGTCTGGAATCGCCCTTCTCTCAGACATTCCCAAAGTTCACCTAGGCTCACTGAGAGCAACTCTACATGCTGCAGCACTCTTCGTCTTAGGGCTCAAGAAATTTGACCACATCTCCCCGGCCCTGCTAACCCTCCACTGGCTCCCCATTTAAGCACGGGCACAATTCAAGATCGCTTACATTACCCACAGGGCGCTGCACTGCTCCTCACCCTCCTATCTAAACGAGAAACTGAAAATCTCCAGAGAAATAGGGGCTCCAGAAATGCTCAATCCCTGTTGCTGAACAACGACCTTCGGTCGAGAACGATCCATGAACCAGTCTGTCTCTGGAAGGGCCATTAGAATCTAGAAGTCTCTGCCTCCCTCTCTCCGTCTAAACACCTGCCTAGCAACCTTCAAAAAGGACCTCAAGCTCCTCCTGTTTCACAGACGTCTTGGTTAATTCACCCTCGACCAGACTTATGCACTCGCTCCACGGCATTCTGACCTGCCTTCGTTTTATGACCCCACCATCTAAATCGATGCTTTAACTGTGTATATCCTGTGCCCAATTGTAGTAAATGTCTCTTGTGGTTGCTCCTGCACACATCCACTGAAGTAATCATCTGAGTTTAAATTCTATTAATGTGATCCACTGTAACCCTTATCTCCTGCTTGTTGTAAAGCACCCTGATGCCATCGGGTCACGTCTGCGCTATATAAAATTGCCAAAATATATAAATAATTGAAAATAAATAGGTAGGCGCCGTATGCCATCATGTCCATCATAGGCGCTGTATGTCATGATGTCCAGCGTAGGCGCCGGATGCCCTGATGCCCATCGAAGACGCTGGATGCCCTGATGCCCATCATAGATGCTGTATGCCATGATGTCCATGGTAGGCACCATATTCCTTGATGTTCATCATAGACGCCGGAAACCATGATGTCCATCGTAGGCCGTATGCCATAATGGTCATCGTAGGTGCTGGATGCAATTATGCCTATCGTAGTCGCCAGATGCCCTGATGCCCATCGTAGACGCCGTATGCCATGATGCCCATCGTAGACGCCGTATGCCATGATGCCCATCGTAGGCGCTGGTTGCCATGATGTCCATCGTAGGCGCCATATTCCATGATGTCCATCTTAGGCGCTGTATGCCATGATGTCCATCGTAGGCACTGGATGCCATGATGCCATGGTAGGCACTGCATGCCATGATGCCAGGGTAGGCACTGGATGCCATGATGCACATCATAAGCGCCAGACTCCATGATGCCCTTCATAATCGCCGGACGCCATGATGCCCATCATAAGTGCCGGACGCTATGATGCCCATCGTAGACGCCGGATGCCATGACATCCATCGTAGGCGCTGTATGCCATGATGCCCATCATAGGCGCCGTATGCCATAATGCTCATCGTAGGTGCCGTATGTCATGATGTTCTTCGTAGGTGCAGTATGCCATGATGTCTATCGTAGGCGCTGTATGCCATGATGCCCATCATAGGCGCCATATTCCATAATGCTCATCGTAGGCACTGGATGCCCTGATGCCATACTCCCTCCTGCCCTTCGCGGCCAAAGTCACAGAATAGACCGTCAATACACAACTAACCAAATTCATTGAAGAAAACTCCATCCTCGACCCCTCCCAATCCGGATTCCGTAGCAACCACAGCACCGAGACCGCTCTACTCACTGCCACAGGCGGCATCCGCACCCTCCTCAACCAAGGACACACCGCGGCCCTCATCCTACTCGACCTCTCTGCAGCTTTCAACAGCGTCTCCCACCGCACACTCACAGCCAGACTCCACAACGCCGGCATACAAGGTACAGCCCCCGACTGGATCCGCTCGTTCCTCACCGGCAGAACCCAAAGAATCAGACTGCCACCCTTCCTCTCTGAACCCACGGAAATCAACTGCGGAGTGCCCCAAGGATCGTCGCTCAGCCCCACACTTTTCAACATCTACATGACCCCCCTCACGCCCATTGTCAGACAGCAGGGACTCAGCATAGTATCCTACGCCGACGACACCCAGCTCATCCTCTCCCTCACCAAGGACCTAACACTACCAGACTCAACTTCCAGGAAGGAATGAAGGACGTTGCATCCTGGATGAGCAGCAGCTGCCTGAAACTCAACTCGGAGAAGACAGAGGTCCTCGTCCTCGGACCCTCCCCCTCTGCATGGGACAACACCTGGTGGCCCACTGCCCTCGGCAGCCCCCCTCACGGACCACGCCTGAAACCTCGGCATCGTACTCGACTTCTCCCTCTCCATGACCCGACAGGTCAACGCTGTTGCCTCCAGCTGCTTCAACACCCTCCGCATCCTCCGAAAGACCTTCAAATGGATCCCCCCCGAATCAAGGAAGGCAATTACCCACGCACTCATAACCAGCAGACTAGACTACGGAAAGGCCCCCTACGCCGGGATCAACAAGTGTCTGCTCCGCAAGCTCCAGACCATAGAGAACACCGCAGCCAGACTCGTCCTCGGCATCCCTCGACACGAACACATCACCCAACATCTGCGGAACCTACACTGGCTCCCCGTTGAGAAGAGAATCACTTTCAAGATACTCACCCATTCCTACAAATGCCTCCACAACACCGGCCCCCAATACCTCAACTAGAGAATCTCATTCCACGTACCCAAGAGAAACCTCTGATCCGCCGACCTCGCCCTCGCCGAAACCCCTCGCATCCGCAGAGCCAGAACAGGCGGAAGAACCTTCTCCTACATCGCGGCCAAGACCAGGAACGAGCTCCCGATCGACATCAGGCACGCCCCCTCCCTGAACATCTTCAGGAAGACGCTCAAGACCTGGCTCTTCAACTGAACGGAGCTGCACAACACCCCCACCCCCCCCAGCGCCTTGAGACCCTCACGGATGAGTAGAGCGCTTACAATTCCCCTGATTGTTTAATTGATTGATAGGCACCAGATGCCATGATGCCCATCATAGGCGCTGTATGCCATGATGTCCATCGTAGGCGCCATATGCCATGATGTCCATCGTTCTCGCTGTATGCCATGATGCCCATTGTAGGCGCTGTATGCCCTGATGCCCATCATAGGTGCTGGATGCCATGATGTCCATTGCAGGCACCGGATGTCATGATGTCCATCGCAGGCACCGGATGCCATGATGTCCATCGTTCTGACCGTATGCCATGATGCCCATTGTAGGCGCTGTATGCCCTGTTGCCCATCATAGGTGCCGGATGCCATGATGTCCATTGCAGGCACCGGATGTCATGATGTCCATCGCAGGCACCGGATGTCATGATGTCCATCGTTCTCACCGTATGCCATGATGCCCATTGTAGGTGCTGTATGCCCTGATGCCCATCGTAGGCACCAGATGCCATGATGTCCATTATAGGCGCTGTATGCCATGATGCACATTGCAGGCACCGGATGCCATGATGTCCATTATAGGTGCCATATTCCATAATGCTCATTGTAGGCACCGGATGCCATTATGTCCATCGTAGTCGCCGGATGCCATGATGCCCATTGTAGGCGCTGTATGCCCTGTTGCCCATGATAGGTGCCGGATGCCATGATGTCCATCGTAGGCGCCTGTTGGAAAGTGGGTAATTAGTAGTGGTAAATATGCATCTGCCACTGGCAATAAGGCCACAAACACAGTCTAGGCCTCAGCATAGGTCTCAAATTATTCCCATGCTCCACCCTGGGTAGCTTGGGTGCAAGCAGGCAGGCTTAACTTAGGAGAAAGGTTTGTAAAGCATTTAAAAACACCAATTCAGTAAATAATTAAGACACAACACACAATAAAAATCCCACACCAATTTATAAAAATAGGAAATATTTTTATCTTTAAAATGACACCATAATGACAAATATCCAATGTAGGGAACCTGAGATATGATTTTTAAATAATAAATACTTTCTAGCATATAATCACCTTATGGAGTTTGTTTTCCCAAAGTTGCTCCAAACTTTTCCAAACTTCTGGAACTTCTTCCTGAAGTTTCTCTTTAGGATCCACAGGGTCCAAAACACAATCCAAGGGTCTGGAAGCTCCAAGATGGTCCTGGAAAGTTTGTGATCATAATTCCCACAATGCACCTGGCCAAAACCCTTAAAAGTCCACTGGATACACTCCAGGCATGGGGACCGTTGGTGGAGTTGACGTAGGTGAACTCTGTTAACCTGTAGCTTGCAGGGAGCCCACTCTTTATTCCTCTTGAAACAAGGTACTTCCAAAGGGCTGTAGTTCCAGATAGTGCAGCGGGCGCAGTCTTCAGAATGCAGGGCCTGATGGTGCAAATCAAGTTTCCAGCTTGGCAATCCTTCTTCTCTCAGTTTCAAGCAGCAGATCTGAGAGGCTCTGTCTCTCTCAGATATTTATTCAATGTTCTCTGGGGTCACACAGGAGGGCACTCCTGTCCAATGAGGTGCAGGGCAACACCCCAGAGCATGACCACTTCCTCCAAAATGTGGCATAATCTTCTCCCAGAAAGCACTATTCCTCCAAAATTCAGTATGGCTGAAATCTCAGCAGAGGCGCAAGAACTAGCTAAACCAACCTCCAGTATGGCTCATTTCCATAGCTCTCCTCCCCCTGATATCTAGAAATTCCTTCCTTAAGGCTCCTGTCTGGCTGGGTCAGAGGGGCTGGGGTAGATGGACCTGGCATTCCTTGCCTGTCCTATTCGCCCTTTGAAGCTCCATGCTTTCCAACCCCTCACCCACCACTCTGGTATTCCTGTGTAGCAGGGTCCTCTCCAGCAGATAGCCTCTCTACCCGGGTGCAACTTATCTCTTCATCAAAGCAGCCTGGCTAATCCTGTTAACTTTGGCCAATCAGGGAAGACCCCAGGAAGGCTGAAGTTTGGCTTACAGACAAGAGAGTCTTATAACGTATTTTCTGTATACTTTAGGATAAATTCAACAATGGCATATTGTTGGATTTATCAAAACCATTCTCCTAAGTCCTTGAACGGTATTTAATATAATTCCTCACAATATTTATGCATTTATAAACTATTGCCATGGTATCCTATGGGACTAGGCATCTACAATGGGGAAATTGCAATGTGCAATTTATCCATCACCAGGGCATATAAAACATCTCTTATAAAGGCCCTGCTTATATCTACATGACCCCCACCCCTGGGACAGCTAGGGGAGACCTGAATATAGATAAATAATGTAGATCCTCACTCCACAGTGCTCCTAGCACCAAAGCCGATGTTGGGAGGCACTTTACTACAATGCGGGAAGTGAAGTGTGCAATTGTTCTATCCCCAGGGCATATAAAACATCTTTTATAAGGACCCTGCTTATAGTTACATGACCCCCCACTCCTGGGACATCTAGGTGAGACCCTGGGGTTACCTAAAACGCCAAACTATTGTAGTTTATCACTTTTTAAGTGCCCCTACCACCAAAGTCGAGTTTGGGCAGTGCTGCAACACAGGGCTGCTTTTAAAAGGAGCTCAGGCTCCAGCAGTGCACACATGCAAGTGCAGCAAGGGCTGTTGGCCTCTAAACTGCCATGCCCTATTATATACTGGGGACTTTTAGGTAGTTTTAATCCCCCTGCCCTATTATCGACTAGGGACATATAGGGTAGGCCGTGCCAATTTTAAGTGTACCCTAATATATAGGTTACCCTCATGTGTGTGTGTTGTCAACATAGCACTGGCCCTGGCCCTGGGCCTGGTTAGGCACAGCTCAGGGACAGTCAGAGTCAGTTACCACCAGTTCCAGTCAGCAAAACATGGGGGTGCACAGGGCACACAGGATGACTTCGCAACACTCTCTGTGTAAATTCTGATTCTGATCGGTTATCCATGATTGGCATATTTGATTTACTGGTAAGTCCCTAGTACAGTGCACTGTGTGTGCCCAGGTACTGTTTTGTCTGCACACAGTTTTTACTGGCATGTCGAACTGGCAAGTGCACCCACTTGCTATGCCCTAACCTTCCCTTTTCTTACATGTAAGGCACCCCTTACATGTAGGCCCAAGGTACCCCCATGGGCAGTGTGCCATGTATGTGAAATGTAGGACATCTGATGGTGTGTTTTGCATGTCCTGATAGTAAAATACTGCCAATTTCGTTCACTATTGAAAGGCTATCTCTCCCATAGGTTATCATTGGAGCTACCTTGTAACATCTTACAAGTGTAACTTTTAATTGGGAAGAGATGGTGATTTGGAGGATACATCTTGTAGTGATATTGATTTTTAAATTGTGTGTTTGAAAATGTCACTTTTAGAAAGCAAGCATTTTCTTGCTTTAACACTCTGTATCTCTGCCTGCCTGTGGAATCAACGTCTGGGTTAGACTGACAAGGCTGTTTGTGAATTCACTTTAGACAGTCACACAGAGGGAGCTGAGGTGTGTCCTGCATACCCTGATGAGCTATCACCAGGCTGATGGGGCTTCCTGAGGTAGAGTTGTGGGAGGAGTTGTCACTGACTCCTGAATAGGGCTGTGCCGGTCCTCTCACAAAGCTGTCTCTACCCCCCTGGAGTGTGTCTAGGAGCCGAAGCCAGGCAAGGCAGGAACTTGTAAACAACAAAGACCTTCTTTTGAAGTATGCCTACTTCAAAGGCCAAAAGGGGTATAAGTATTGGATCTAAAACCCCAGACTTTTAGAACACTTCTGGATCAAGAGGAACCTCTGCCAAGGAGAAGAGCCGAAGAGCTGTGAGGAGGAGTACTGCCCCTTTGCTGTGTATTGCTTTGCTAGGTTGGTCTGCAGTTGTTGCTTCTGCTTTGGAGAGGAAAAGGACTGGACTTTGCTGTGTATCCTGCTTGTGAAGTTTCTCCAAGGGCTTGTGTGTGCTTGTCTCTAGTTAAGAAGTCTAATGGCCAACAAAGACTTCATCTGCAGCATCCGTGAACTCTACTGCTGGGAGTTCTGACCTGCTTTGTGGTGTCAATTACAGTTCTGGGCCCTTAGAAGTTGATTTGCTGTTTCTACTGCTGAAAATTCATGCATCGCCCTTCCAGCGCCTGTTTTTCTGATGCGGCAGCACCGTGCAGAAGACATTTCCACGCACAGCCACCGTGCGGCCGAAGAAATTGCCGCAGCATCTGCCCGCGACCGAAAAACCGCCTCAGCCCGAGTTCAGCAAACTGTGTCTCTGAAGTCTGAGACCACCTCGCTGACTCCAACGCAGGCCCTGCTGTGCGGCTGAAAGCATCTACGCATCACCTGTCTGTGGCTGTGGGAATCGACGCAGTGCCTGTTTCACTGCCGCATTAACCCACAGCCTCTGGGTTTTCCAAGCATAGCATCTGTGCACCAAGTCTTCATCGACGCTGCCCAGCAGTAAAGAACAGAGGCTGTGTGTCCGAAACTCGACGATCACCTCCCCTCGCAGAAGGGAATCAACGCATCACCTCCTCTGCACCGCAGCAAGGAATTCATGCATCACCTTCTCTGGCAGTAAGGAATCGACGCATCACCTTCCCTGAGAGTAAGGAATTGACGCATCGCCGTATTTCGGGACCTCATCTCCCCAGCGCCTGTTTTTGCTTTGTGATTTTGACGCATCCCAGGTACTTTGCTCAAAGAGAGATGCATCCATAGTTTTCTATGAATTTAACTATTTTAAACCTTTTAAAAGTGATATCTTTGCTTGTGTATGTTGAACTTTTGTTGTTTTGTTCTTGTTTGGTTTAGATAAAGACACTTTATTTTTCTAAACTTGTGAGGTGTCCAATTATAGTGTTTTCACTGTGCTACTGTGTGTGTTATGTACAAATACTTTACACATTGCCTCTGAGATAAGCCTGACTGCTCATGCCAAGCTACCAGGGGGTGAGCAGGGGTTATCTTGGGTGTGTAATCCCCTTACCCTGACTAGAAGGAAGGGCCCCAACTTTGACAGGTTGCAAGCCACTGCCAATTAGAGACCCCCATTTCTAACTCAGGGGCATTAGATGCTAGTTTTCACGCTCTCTCTTTGCCCCTTTCTCCAGGTCCAAACACAGAGACACACACTCACTGAATCCTTGCAAGCAGGTTTGGACACACAAACACACAATTCATCCTTAGAAACACACCTTAACTCAGAGCTGTCCTTCCCCTCAAAATCACTCATAGTATCCCCCAATGTGTACAAGTGCCTCGTGACATGTATAATGATGCAAAGCAGTCCTGGCCCTTCCACTGTTATTGCAAAGATTCTACAGGTTTCCCACATGTATGTCCCAGATGTTCCCTCCACTCTTAAAGTCCTCAATCGAAAGGTCCTCGCCTATCCGGCTCCCATTTACTCCCACAAACTCCCTTAAAGTCTAGTAGATGAAAGACAGATCGTCTCCACCATGTGAAATGTCAGGGCAGAGCGCCAGAAGGACGCTGAAATCAATCTGGATTACCGTCTGATCACATGATCCTTCGGCTGCCCTCTGGTGGCTACAAATTAACCTTCACAGGTCGATTTCTAACTCTTCTCACTTGACCAACTCAACCAAAGACCTGATCTTGGGAGCCTTGTGGCATATGATTATCCTACAGGCTCACCTCACTGCCAGGCTCACCTCACTGCCAGGGGCTGCGGGGTCTGGGCCTTTCCATCTCCCCCGCCAGGTCTTGGACTTCAGTCCCTGCTTCTGGAATCCACCTAAGCAGTATGTTGAACTCTTCCAAGAAAACCTAGGGCCCGATTCACGGAAGTAATCTGAGACGAAAGTCTAACTTAGACCAAAAGTCTAACTTTACTACTCGTAAATGCCCTTTGTGTATACCGAAAGTCGTAAAGTTAGACTTTCGTCTCAGATTGCTTCTGTGAATTGGGCCCCTACTGTTTATGGGTCTCCTCCGATGCCGAAGAGGTGACACCGACAGACACCGACAGCACCAACCTAAACTCCTTGTTCTCAAGTGGCGTCACACCCGGCCCTCAAAAGTGCAATCATCATAGACGTCACACATTCAATCATCATTGACATCATGCCTGTCCCTCAAACATGGAATCATCACTGGCGTCACACCCAACCCTCAAACATGCAATCATCACTGACGTCACGCATGGCCCTCACACATTCAATCTTCACGGACGTCACGCCGGCCCTCGAACATGCAATCACAAGTGGTCTCACACCCGGCCCTCAAACATGCAATCATCACTGGTGTCATGCCCGGCCTTCAAACATGCAATCATCACTGGTGTCATGCCCGGCCTTCAAACATGCAATCATCACTGGTGTCATGCCCGGCCTTCAAACATGCAATCATCACTGGCATCACGCCTGGCCCTAAAACATGCAGTCATGACTGGTGTCACGCCCAGCCCTGAAACATGCAATCATCACTTGTGTCACGCCCAGCTCTCAAACAAGCATTCATCACAGACGTCACGCCTGGCCCTCATACATGCAATCATCACTTGCATCATGCCCGGCCCTCAAACATGCAATCATCACTGGTGTCACACCCGGCCCTCAAACATGCAATCATCACTGACGTCACGCATGGCCCTCACACATTCAATCTTCACGGACGTCACGCCGGCCCTCGAACATGCAATCACAAGTGGTCTCACACCCGGCCCTCAAACATGCAATCATCACTGGTGTCATGCCCGGCCTTCAAACATGCAATCATCACTGGTGTCATGCCCGGCCTTCAAACATGCAATCATCACTGGTGTCATGCCCGGCCTTCAAACATGCAATCATCACTGGTGTCATGCCCGGCCTTCAAACATGCAATCATCACTGGCATCACGCCTGGCCCTAAAACATGCAGTCATGACTGGTGTCACGCCCAGCCCTGAAACATGCAATCATCACTTGTGTCACGCCCAGCTCTCAAACAAGCAATCATCACAGACGTCACGCCTGGCCCTCATACATGCAATCATCACTTGCATCATGCCCGGCCCTCAAACATGCAATCATCACTGGTGTCACACCCGGCCCTCAAACATTCAATCACAACTGGTGTCACACCTGGCCGTCAAACATGCAATCATCACATGCAATGCGCCCAGCCCTCACACATGCAATCATCAGAGACATCACGCCTGGCCCTCAAACATGCATTCATCTCTGATGTCACGCCCGGTCCTCAAACATGCAATCATCACTGGTGTCACACCTGGCCCTGGTCCCTAAAAAACATGCAAACATCACAGGTGTCACGCCCGGCCCTCAAACATCCAATCATCACTGGGCCACTCCCGGCCCTGAAACATGTAACAATCACAGGTGTAACGCCCAGCCCTCAGACATCCAATCATCACTGGTGTCACGCCCGGCCCTCAAACAACCAATCATCACTTACGTCACGCCTGGCCCTCAAACATGCAATCATCACAGGTATTACGCCTGTCCCTCAAACATGCAATCATCACTGGCGTCAAACGTGGCCCTCAAACATCCAATCATCACTTGCGTCACACCCGGCCCTCAAACATGCAATGATCACTGGCGTCACGCCTGGCCCTTGGCCCTCAAACATGCAATCATCACTGTTTATGGGTCCCCTCCGATGCCCAAGAGGTGACACTGACAGCACCAACCTAAACTCCGTGGGGCAGATTTACAAGCCCCTTGCATCATCTTTACGACACTGTTGCGTCACTTCTGTGACGCATCGGCGTCGTAAACCATGCGCCACTATGCGACAGATTTACAACGTGACGCATCTAGTGAGATGCGTCACGTTGTAAAGCCCTGCGCTACATTATACCTGCGTCAGGTATAATGTATGCAGGGTGGGCATTCCGTTGCAAGGAAGCCCCGTAAAAGTGACACAGTGAAATCTACAAGATTTCACTGAGTCACCTTTACGTCCATGCTGCATCAAAACCTTACGAATGCTTGAAGCAGGCGTAAGGTGTGACGCAGCATGTTAGGTATAGGGCGCCCCTGAGCATTGCTGGAGTTGCGTCGCGCTTGCGACACGACTCCAGCAATGCGCTGCCCTTACGCCAGAAGATGCGACACGCATCTGACTATCCTTGCGCCACGGTGCGTCGTATTGTAAATGCGACGCATCCGTGGTGGTGCAAGGGTATTCCTGCGTGTCGCATCTTTACTGGCGCATCCCTGCTAATATACAGGGATGCGATAGTCCTTGTAAATCTGCCCCCTTGTTCTCATGTGGCGTTACACCCGGCCCTCACACATGTAATCATCATCGACGTCACACCCGGCCCTTGGCTCTCAAACATGGAATCATCACTGGTGTCACGCCCATCCCTCAAACATGCTGTCATCACTGGCATCACGCCTGGCCCTAAAACATGTAGTCATCACTGGTTTCACACCCGCCCTCAAACATGCAATCATCACTGGTGTCACGCCCAGCCCTCAAACATGCAATCATCACCGGTGTCACGCCTGCCCATCAAACATGCAATCATCATTGGTGTCACGCCCGGCCCTCAAACATGCATTCATCACTGGTATCACACCTGGCCCTCAAACATGCAATCATCACAGCTATTACGCCTGTCCCTCAAACATGAAACCATCACTGGTGTCACACCTGGCCCTCAAAACATGCAATCATCACAGGTGTCACGCCTGGCCCTCAAATATGCAATCATCAATGGTGTCACGCCTGGCCCTCAAACATGTAACCATCGCAGGTGTAACGCCCGGCCCTCAAACATGCAATCCTCACTGGCGTCACGCCGGCCCTCAAACATGCAATCCTCACTGGCGTCACGCCGGCCCTCAAACATACAATAATCACAGGTGTCACGCCCGGGCCTCAATCATGCAGTCATCACTGGCGTCACGCCCGGCCCTCAAACA
Source organism: Calotriton arnoldi (assembly GCA_963921515.1). Classification (NCBI taxonomy): domain Eukaryota; kingdom Metazoa; phylum Chordata; class Amphibia; order Caudata; family Salamandridae; genus Calotriton; species Calotriton arnoldi. Next base: position 563,403 of record CAWUFW010011257.1, read on the forward strand.
TGCAATCATCACTGGTGCCACGCCCGGCCCTCAAACATGCAATCATCACTGGTGTCACGCCTGGCCCTCAAATATGTAACCATCGCAGGTGTAATGCCCGAAACTAGCAGAAATCGCTGTTAGCATGAGCTGAAGCCATTTTGGTTATGGCATCCATTTTAGTTAGCCATGTGCTGGCCATGTGCTTCTTGTCTCTTTACTGTTGCCTGCTTTTCTATTCTGCTTGAGTCATCAGTTACAGTTAACTCCTTCAGCACTGAGCCAGAGCAATGTATGATCAGAAAGGCCTGTAGCTGCTAGAATACACCTGTTTTAGAATAGAACTGTCAGGCTGTTTTAACTGATGTAAGCAGAAATGTCTCCCCTCCCACTTTGTTGAGCAAGCAATTTTTGTATACCCATGTTAGTCAATAACTATTCTTGTATGTGCCAGTACCTCCCCTTTGAGTCTCCATGCTGACTATGCAACAAATGTATATATATAAGGCCCCTGATTTCTGTACTCCTTGGACTACCTCCTACAGTGGCCTGAGGGTACTGTATTGACGTAGTCTCCCTCATGTGAGGTTAATAAATCTATTTTCTTTGATATTACAGCTTCCGTGCCAATCTCTATTTGTTAATCCAAGGACTTGAGTACGCAGAAGGGCGAACCCCTGTACTGGTGGGCTTCTAGAGAGTCTCACTCCCACACTCAAACATGCAATAATCACAGGTGTCACGCCCGGGCCTCAATCATGCAGTCATCACTTGCGTCACGCCCGGCCCTCAAACATGCAATCATCACTGGTGCCACGCCCGGCCCTCAAACATGCAATCATCACTGGTGTCACGCCCAGCCATGAAACATGCAATCATCACTGGTGTCACGCCCGGCCCTCAAACATGCAATCATTACTGACATCACGCCTGACCCTCAACCATGCAATCATCACTGGTGTCATACCCGGCCCTTGGCCCTCATACATGCATTCATCACTGAGGTCACATCCAGTTCTCAAACATGCAATCATCACTTGCGTCACGCCCGGCCCTCAAACAGGTAATCCTCACTGACATCACGCCCAGCCCTCAAACATTCAATCATCACTGGTGCCACGCCCAGCCCTCAAACATGCAGTCATCACTGGTGTCACCCCGGCCCTCAAACATGCAATCATCACTTGCTTCAAGCCCAGCCCTCACACATGCAATCATCAGAGACGTCACGCCTGGCCCTCAAGCATGCATTCATCACTGATGTCACACCTTGTCCTCAAACATGCAATCAACATGCCCCGCCCTCAAACATGCAATCATCAATGGTGTCACTCCCGGCCCTCAAACATGTAATCATCACTGGTGTCACACCTACCCCTTGGCCGTCAAACATCCAATCATCACTGGTGTCACTCCTGGCCCTGAAACATGCAATCATCACAGGTATTACGTCTGTCCCTCAAACATACAATCATCATTGGCGTCACACCCGGCCCTCAAACATGCAATCATCACCGGCGTCACGCCCGGCCCTTGGCCCTCAAACTGTTTATGGGTCCCCTTCGATGCCGAAGAGGTGACACTGACAGCACCAACCTAAACTCCTTGTTCTCTTGTGACGTCACGCCCGGCCCTCACACATGCAATCATCATTGATGTCACACCCAGCCCTTGGCTCTCAAACATGGAATCATCACTGGCATCACGCCCAGCCTTCAAACATTCAGTCATCACTGGCGTCACGCCTGGCCTTGAAACATGTAGTCATCACTGGTATCACGCCCACCCCTCAAACATGCAATCATCACTGGTGTCACGCCCGGCCCTCAAACATGCACTCATCACTGGTGTCACGCCCGGCCCTCAAACATGCACTCATCACTGGTGTCACGCCCAGCCCACAAACATGCAATCATCACTGTCCTTGCCCTTGGCCCTGAAACATGCAATCATCACGCCTGGCCCTGAAACATGCAATCATCACTGATGTCATGCCCGGCCCTAAAACATGCAATCATCACTGATGTCATGCCCGGCCCTCAAACATGCAATAATCACAGGTGTCACGCCCGGGCCTCAAACATGCAGTCATCACTGGTGTCACGCCCGGCCCTCAAACATGCAATCTTCACTAGTGCCAGGCCCGGCCCTCAAACATGCAATCATGACTGGTGTCACGCCCGGCCGTGAAACATGCAATCATCACGGGTGTCACGCCCGGCCCTGAAACATGCAATCATCACTGGTGTCAGGCCTGACCCTCAAGCATGCAATCATCACTGGTGTCACGCCCGGCCCTGAAACATGCAATTATCACTGGTGCCACGCCCGGCCCTCAAACATGCAATCAAAACTGGTGTCACGCCCAGCCCTGAAACATGCAATCATTACTGACGTCACGCCTGACCCTCAACCATGCAATCATCACTGGTGTAAAACCCGGCCCTTGGCCCTCATACATGCATTCATCACTGAGGTCACATCCAGTTCTCAAACATGCAATCATCACTTGCGTCACGCCCGGCCCTCAAACAGGTAATCCTCACTGACATCACGCCCAGCCCTAAAACATGCAATCATCACTGGTGTCACGCCCGGCCCTCAAACATGCACTCATCACTGGTGTCACGCCCAGCCCACAAACATGCAATCATCACTGTCACACCCGGCCCTTGGCCCTCAAACATGCAATCATCACGCCCGGCCCTGAAACATGCAATCATCACTGATGTCATGCCCGGCCCTCAAACATGCAATCATCACTGATGTCATGCCCGGCCCTCAAACATGCAATAATCACAGGTGTCACGCCCGGGCCTCAAACATGCAGTCATCACTGGTGTCACGCCCGGCCCTCAAACATGCAATCTTCACTAGTGCCACGCCCGGCCCTCAAACATGCAATCATCACTGGTGTCACGCCCGGCCGTGAAACATGCAATCATCACTAGTGTCACGCCCGGCCCTGAAACATGCAATCATCACTGGTGTCAGGCCTGACCCTCAAACATGCAATCATCACTGGTGTCACGCCCGGCCCTGAAACATGCAATTATCACTGGTACCACGCACGGCCCTCAAACATGTAATCATCACTGGTGTCACGCCCAGCCCTGAAACATGCAATCATTACTGACGTCACGCCTGACCCTCAACCATGCAATCATCACTGGTGTCATACCCGGCCCTTGGCCCTCATACATGCATTCATCACTGAGGTCACATCCAGTTCTCAAACATGCAATCATCACTTGCTTCACGCCCGGCCCTCAAACAGGTAATCCTCACTGACATCACGCCCAGCCCTCAAACATTCAATCATCACTGGTGCCACGCCCAGCCCTCAAACATGCAGTCATCACTGGTGTCACCCCCGGCCCTCAAACATGCAATCATCACTTGCTTCAAGCCCAGCCCTCATACATGCAATCATCAGAGATGTCACGCCTGGCCCTCAAGCATGCATTCATCACTGATGTCACACCTTGTCCTCAAACATGCAATCAACATGCCCCGCCCTCAAACATGCAATCATCAATGGTGTCACTCCCGGCCCTCAAACATGTAATCATCACTGGTGTCACACCTGGCCCTTGGCCCTCAAACATCCAATCATCACTGGTGTCACTCCTGGCCCTGAAACATGTAACCATCACAGGTGTAACGCCCGGCCCTCAAACATGCAATCATCACTGGTGTCACGCCTGGCCCTCAAACATCCAATCATCACTTACGTCACGCCTGGCCCTCAAACATGCAATCATCACAGGTATTACGCCTGTCCCTCAAACATACAATCATCATTGGCGGCACACCCGGCCCTCAAACATGCAATCATCACCGGCGTCACGCCCGGCCCTTGGCCCTCAAACTGTTTATGGGTCCCCTTCGATGCCGAAGAGGTGACACTGACAGCACCAACCTAAACTCCTTGTTCTCTTGTGGCGTCACGCCCGGCCCTCACACATGCAATCATCATTGATGTCACACCCAGCCCTTGGCTCTCAAACATGGAATCATCACTGGCATCACGCCCAGCCCTCAAACATGCAGTCATCACTGGCGTCACGCCTGGCCTTGAAACATGTAGTCATCACTGGTATCACGCCCACCCCTCAAACATGCAATCATCACTGGTGTCACGCCCGGCCCTCAAACATGCACTCATCACTGGTGTCACGCCCGGCCCTCAAACATGCACTCATCACTGGTGTCGCGCCCAGCCCACAAACATGCAATCATCACTGTCCTTGCCCTTGGCCCTGAAACATGCAATCATCACGCCTGGCCCTGAAACATGCAATCATCACTGATGTCATGCCCGGCCCTAAAACATGCAATCATCACTGATGTCATGCCCGGCCCTCAAACATGCAATAATCACAGGTGTCACGCCCGGGCCTCAAACATGCAGTCATCACTGGTGTCACGCCCGGCCCTCAAACATGCAATCTTCACTAGTGCCAGGCCCGGCCCTCAAACATGCAATCATCACTGGTGTCACGCCCGGCCGTGAAACATGCAATCATCACGGGTGTCACGCCCGGCCCTGAAACATGCAATCATCACTGGTGTCAGGCCTGACCCTCAAACATGCAATCATCACTGGTGTCACACCCAGCCCTCAAACATGCAATCAAAACTGGTGTCACGCCCAGCCCTGAAACATGCAATCATTACTGACGTCACGCCTGACCCTCAACCATGCAATCATCACTGGTGTCATACCCGGCCCTTGGCCCTCATACATGCATTCATCACTGAGGTCACATCCAGTTCTCAAACATGCAATCATCACTTGCGTCACGCCCGGCCCTCAAACAGGTAATCCTCACTGACATCACGCCCAGCCCTAAAACATGCAATCATCACTGGTGTCACGCCCGGCCCTCAAACATGCACTTATCACTGGTGTCACGCCCGGCCCTGAAACATGCACTCATCACTGGTGTCACGCCCAGCCCACAAACATGCAATCATCACTGTCACACCCGGCCCTTGGCCCTCAAACATGCAATCATCACGCCATCCCTGAAACATGCAATCATCACTGATGTCATGCCCGGCCCTCAAACATGCAATCATCACTGATGTCATGCCCGGCCCTCAAACATGCAATAATCACAGGTGTCACGCCCGAGCATCAAACATGAAGTCATCACTGGTGTCACGCCCGGCCCTCAAACATGCAATCTTCACTAGTGCCATGCCCGGCCCTCAAACATGCAATCATCACTGGTGTCACGCCCAGCCGTGAAACATGCAATCATCACTAGTGTCACGCCCGGCCCTGAAACATGCAATCATCACTGGTGTCAGGCCTGACCCTCAAACATGCAATCATCACTGGTGTCACGCCCGGCCCTGAAACATGCAATTATCACTGGTACCACGCACGGCCCTCAAACATGTAATCATCACTGGTGTCACGCCCAGCCCTGAAACATGCAATCATTACTGACGTCACGCCTGACCCTCAACCATGCAATCATCACTGGTGTCATACCCGGCCCTTGGCCCTCATACATGCATTCATCACTGAGGTCACATCCAGTTCTCAAACATGCAATCATCACTTGCGTCACGCCCGGCCCTCAAACAGGTAATCCTCACTGACATCACGCCCAGCCCTCAAACATTCAATCATCACTGGTGCCACGCCCAGCCCTCAAACATGCAGTCATCACTGGTGTCACCCCCGGCCCTCAAACATGCAATCATCACTTGCTTCAAGCTCACCCCTCACACATGCAATCATCAGAGACGTCACGCCTGGCCCTCAAGCATGCATTCATCACTGATGTCACACCTTGTCCTCAAACATGCAATCAACATGCCCCGCCCTCAAACATGCAATGATCAATGGTGTCACTCCCGGCCCTCAAACATGTAATCATCACTGGAGTCACACCTGGCCCTTGGCCCTCAAACATGCAAACATCACAGGTGTCACGCCCGGCCCTCAAACATCCAATCATCACTGATGCCACTCCTGGCCCTGAAACATGTAACCATCACAGGTGTAACGCCCGGCCCTCAAACATGCAATCATCACTGGTGTCACGCCTGGCCCTCAAACATCCAATCATCACTTACGTCACGCCTGGCCCTTAAACATGCAATCATCACAGGTATTACGCCTGTCCCTCAAACATACAATCATCATTGGCGTCACACCCGGCCCTCAAACATGCAATCATCACCGGCGTCACGCCCGGCCCTTGGCCCTCAAACTGTTTATGGGTCCCCTTCGATGCCGAAGAGGTGACACTGACAGCACCAACCTAAACTCCTTGTTCTCATGTGGCGTCACGCCCGGCCCTCACACATGCAATCATCATTGATGTCACACCCAGCCCTTGGCTCTCAAACATGGAATCATCACTGGCGTCACGCCCAGCCCTCAAACATGCAGTCATCACTGGCGTCACGCCTGGCCTTGAAACATGTAGTCATCACTGGTATCACGCCCACCCCTCAAACATGCAATCATCACTGGTGTCACGCCCGGCCCTCAAACATGCACTCATCACTGGTGTCACTCCCGTCACTTAAACATGCACTCATCACTGGTGTCACGCCCAGCCCACAAACATGCAATCATCACTGTCACACCCGGCCCTTGGCCCTCAAACATGCAATCATCACGCCCGGACCTGAAACATGCAATCATCACTGATGTCATGCCCGGCCCTCAAACATGCAATAATCACTGATGTCATGCCCGGCCCTCAAACATGCAATAATCACAGGTGTCACACCCGGGCCTCAAACATGCAGTCATCACTGGTGTCATGCCCGGCCCTCAAACATGCAATCTTCACTAGTGCCACACCTGGCCCTCAAACATGCAATCATCACTGGTGTCACGCCCGGCCGTAAAACATGCAATCATCACTGGTGTCACGCCCGGCCCTGAAACATGCAATCATCACTGGTGTCAGGCCTGACCCTCAAACATGCAATCATCACTGGTGTCACGCCCGGCCCTGAAACATGCAATTATCACTGGTGCCACACCCGGCCCTCAAACATGCAATCATCACTGGTGTCACACCCAGCCCTGAAACATGCAATCATCACTGGTGTCACGCCCGGCCCTGAAACATGCAATCATCACTGGTGTCACGCCCGGCCCTGAAACATGCAATCATCACTGGTGTCACGCCCGGCCCTGAAACATGCAATGATCACTGGTGTCACGCCTGGCCCTCAAACATGCAATCATCACTGGTGTCACGCCCGGGCCTCAGACATGCAATCATCACAGGAGTCACGCCCGTCCCTGAAACATGCAATCATCCCTGGTGTCACGCCTGGCCCTCAAACATGCAATCATCACTGGTGTCACGCCCGGGCCTCAAACATGCAATCATCACTGGTGTCAGGCCTGGACCTCAAACATGCAATCATCACTGGTGTCCAGTCCAGCCCTCAAACATGCAATCATCCCTGGTGTCACACCCAGCCCTTGGCCCTCAAACATGCAATCAACACGCCCGGCCCTCAAACATGCAATCATCACTGATGTCATGCCCGGCCCTCAAACATGCAATCATCACTGGTGTCATGCCCGGCACTCAAACATGAAACCATCACTGGTGTCACGCCTGGCACTCAAACATGAAACCATCACTGTTATATTCCATATAGGTACCATAATATAGGCCCCGGTAACTTCATTACCCTTCACCTATATTCTTCCCTACATTACACTTGTCACTGGTGTCACGCCCTGCATCCGCCCTCAAACATGCAATCATCACTGGTGTCACGCCCTGCACTCTGCCCTCAAACATGCAATCATCACTGGTGTCACGCCCAGCCCTCAAACATGCAATCATCACTTGTGTCACGCCCGGCCCTCAAACATGCAATCATCACTGGTGTCACGCCCTGCACTCTGCCCTCAAACATACAACAATCACTGGTGTCACTCCCAGCACTCTGCCCTCAAACATGCAATCATCACTGGTGTCACGCCCAGCACTCTGCCCTCAAACATGCAATCATCACTGGTGTCACGCCCTGCACTCTGCCCTCAAACATGCAATCATCACTGGTGTCACGCCCAGCACTCTGCCCTCAAACATGGAGTCATCACTGGTGTCACGCCCTGCACTCTGCCCTCAAACATGCAATCATCACTGGTGTCACGCCCAGCACTCTGCCCTCCAACATGCAATCATCACTGGTGTCACGCCCTGCACTCTGCCCTCAAGCATGCAATCATCACTGGTGTCCCGCCCTGCACTTTGCCCTCAAACATGCAATCACAGGGTGTCGTGCCCGGCCGTCTGCCCTCAAACATGCAATCATCACTGGTGTCACGCCCTGCACTCTGCCCTGAAACATGCAATCATCATGGTGTCATGCCCGGCTGTCTGCCCTGAAACATGCAATCATCACTGGCGTCACGCCCGGCCCTCAAACATGCAATCATCACTGGTGTCAGGTCCGGTCCTCAAACATGCAATCATCACTGGTGTCACGCCCGGCCCTCAAACATGCAATCATCACTGGTGTCAGGTCCGGTCCTCAAACATGCACTCATCACTGGCGTCACACCCGGCCCTCAAACATGCAATCATCACTGGTGTCACGCCCAGCACTCTGCCCTCAAACATGCAATCATCACTGGTGTCACGCCCAGCACTCTGCCCTCAAACATGCAATCATCACTGGTGTCACGCCCTGCACTCTGCCCTCAAACATGCAATCATCATGGTGTCGTGCCCGGCCGCCTGCCCTCAAACATGCAATCATCACTGGTGTCACGCCCTGCACTCTGCCCTCAAACATGCAATCATCACTGGTGTCACGCCCTGCACTCTGCCCTCAAACATGCAATCATCACTGGTGTCACGCCCTGCACTCTGCCCTCAAACATACAACAATCACTGGTGTCACTCCCAGCACTCTGCCCTCAAACATGCAATCATCACTGGTGTCACGCCCAGCACTCTGCCCTCAAACATGCAATCATCACTGGTGTCACGCCCTGCACTCTGCCCTCAAACATGCAATCATCACTGGTGTCACGCCCAGCACTCTGCCCTCAAACATGGAGTCATCACTGGTGTCACGCCCTGCACTCTGCCCTCAAACATGCAATCATCACTGGTGTCACGCCCAGCACTCTGCCCTCCAACATGCAATCATCACTGGTGTCACGCCCTGCACTCTGCCCTCAAGCATGCAATCATCACTGGTGTCCCGCCCTGCACTTTGCCCGCAAACATGCAATCACAGGGTGTCGTGCCCGGCCGTCTGCCCTCAAACATGCAATCATCACTGGTGTCACGCCCTGCACTCTGCCCTGAAACATGCAATCATCATGGTGTCATGCCCGGCTGTCTGCCCTGAAACATGCAATCATCACTGGCGTCACGCCCGGCCCTCAAACATGCAATCATCACTGGTGTCAGGTCCGGTCCTCAAACATGCAATCATCACTGGTGTCACGCCCGGCCCTCAAACATGCAATCATCACTGGTGTCAGGTCCGGTCCTCAAACATGCACTCATCACTGGCGTCACACCCGGCCCTCAAACATGCAATCATCACTGGTGTCACGCCCAGCACTCTGCCCTCAAACATGCAATCATCACTGGTGTCACGCCCAGCACTCTGCCCTCAAACATGCAATCATCACTGGTGTCACGCCCTGCACTCTGCCCTCAAACATGCAATCATCATGGTGTCGTGCCCGGCCGCCTGCCCTCAAACATGCAATCATCACTGGTGTCACGCCCTGCACTCTGCCCTCAAACATGCAATCATCACTGGTGTCACGCCCTGCACTCTGCCCTCAAACATGCAATCATCACTGGTGTCACGCCCTGCACTCTGCCCTCAAACATGCAATCATCACTGGTGTCACGCCCTGCACTCTGCCCTCAAACATGCAATCATCATGGTGTCACGCCCGGCCCTTATTACAAGTTGGGTGAAACCGAATTCCACTCTGCCTGACCACAAGCGACCCGTGTTTTTGCACTCAGTTTTCCCAGTTATGGAGACACCGCGTCCGAGTTTACCGGCTGGAAAAAAGATTTGGTAAACTTGCTTTAGTCTCTGGTCGTATAGCAGCCGCCGCCCCCCCCCCCCCACCCTCCCCACCCCCTGCCTCGACCTCCTTTTCCGGCAAGGAGAGAGAATGTAATGCCCCGACCCCCAACATTACTGCCAGGGTGTTACCGCACAGTTCAGGTAATTGTGGGTGCAGAGTTTACACCCCGCCACTTCAGCGGATATGATTTGTATCATTCCTTCGAAATTGCTCCCATCAAGCCAATTTGGGCTCTTTCACGTACAACATACCAACATCAGATGTGATGTTCCCATGGTCCTGACTCGTCTCCCAGGCTCCTCTGCGCCTGCCCTCTCCAGGTACAAAGGCTGGTGCCCACCACTGGACCAGCTACATCAAACCATTGTGTCCTGGCTTGGTCTCGTGGATGATAGTCACTCCTGATAAAAGGAGTACCACTGAACCAGCTACATCCAACCATTGTGTCCTGGCTTGTTCACGTGGATGTTAGTCACTCCTGATAAAAGGAGTACCACTGGACGAGATACATCCAACCATTGTGTCCTGGCTTGTTCAGGTGGATGTTAGTCGCTCCTGATAAGAAGCGTACCACTAGACGAGATACATCCAACCATTGTGTCCTGGCTTGTTCACGTGGATGTTAGTCACTCCTGATAAAAGGAGTACCAGCAAATCAGCTACACCCAACCATTGTGTCCTGGCTTGTTCACGTGGATGTTAGTCACTCCTGATAAAAGGAGTACCACTGAACCAGCTACATCCAACCATTGTGTCCTGGCTTGTTCACGGGAATGTTAGTCACTCCTGATAAAAGGAGTACCACTGGACGAGATACATCCAACCATTGTGTCCTGGCTTGTTCACGTGGATGTTAGTCACTCCTGATAAAAGGCGTACCACTGGACGAGATACATCCAACCACTGTGTCCTGGCTTGTTCACGTGGATGTTAGCCATTCCTGATAAAAAGGAGTGCCATTAAATCAGCTACACCCAACCATTGTGTCCTGGCTTGGTCACGTGGATGTTAGTCACTCCTGATAAAAGGAGTACCACTGAACCAGCTACATCCAACCATTGTGTCCTGGCTTGTTCATGTGGATGTTAGTCACTCCTGATAAAAGGCGTACCACTGGACGAGATACATCCAACCATTGTGTCCTGGCTTGTTCACGTGGATGTTAGTCACTCCTGATAAAAGGAGCACCACTGGATGAGATACATCCAACCATTGTGTCCTGGCTTGGTCATGTGAATGCTTGTCACTTCTGATAAAAGGAGTACCACTGGATCAGCTACACCCAACCATTGTGTCCTGGCTTGGTCACGTAGATGTTAGTCACTCCTGATAAAAGCAGTACCACTGGATGAGATACATCCAACCATTGTGTCCTGGCTTGTTCACCTGGATGTTAGTCACTCCTGATAAAAGGCATACCACTGGACGAGATACATCCAACCATAGTGTCCTGGCTTGTTCATGTGGATGTTAGTCACTCCTGATAAAAGGAGTATGTAGTGTCCTCGTTCTGTCTTAGAATGTAGCTCACTGTTCCTAGGCTACATGGTCTGGAATGTGGAACGGTGTATTGCTGAAGAATGTGAGCAACTTGTCAGTTGACAGTTGCAGGACTTGTATGCTGGATGGGGTCGTTCCTGCTCTTCTGAATAAACCTTTACTTGGTTCTGCTCTACGCTGCAGTTCTCTCTTTCTCCAATTGTTACTTTAACTTTTACAGAGTACCACTGAACCAGCTACATCCAACCATTGTGTCCTGGCTTGGTCACGTGGATGCTAGTCACTCCTGATAAAAGGAGTACCACTGGATGAGATACATCCAACCATTGTGTCCTGGCTTGGTCAAGTGAATGCTTTTCACTTCTGATAAAAGGAGTACCACTGGATAAGCTACACCCAACCATTGTGTCCTGGCTTGGTCACGTAGATGTTAGTCACTCCTGATAAAAGGAGTACCACTAAATCAGCTACACCCAACCATTGTGTCCTGGCTTGGTCACGTGGATGTTAGTCACTCCTGATAAAAGGAGTACCACTGGATGAGATACATCCAACCATTGTGTCCTGGCTTGGTAAAGTGAATGCTAGTCACTCATGATAAAAGGAGTACCACTGGACGAGATACATCCAACCATAGTGTCCTGGCTTGTTCATGTGGATGTTAGTCACTCCTGATAAAAGGAGTACCACTGGACGAGATACATCCAACCATTGTGTCCTGGCTTGTTCACGTGGATGTTAGTCACTCCTGATAAAAGGAGTACCACTGGATCAGCTACACCCAACCATTGTGTCCTGGCTTGGTCACGTGGATGATAGTCACTCCTGATAAAAGGAGTACCACTGGATCAGCTACACCCAACCATTGTGTCCTGGCTTTGTCACATGGATGCTAGTCACTCCTGATAAAAGGAGTACCACTGAACTAGCTACACCCAACCATTGTGTCCTGGCTTGGTCACGTAGATGTTAGTCACTCCTGATAAAAGGAGTACCACTAAATCAGCTACACCCAACCATTGTGTCCTGGCTTGGTCACGTGGATGTTAGTCACTCCTGATAAAAGGAGTACCACTGGATGAGATACATCCAACCATTGTGTCATGGCTTGGTCAAGTGAATGCTAGTCACTCATGATAAAAGGAGTACCACTGGACGAGATACATCCAACCATAGTGTCCTGGCTTGTTCATGTGGATGTTAGTCACTCCTGATAAAAGGAGTACCACTGGACGAGATACATCCAACCATTGTGTCCTGGCTTGTTCACGTGGATGTTAGTCACTCCTGATAAAAGGAGTACCACTGGATCAGCTACACCCAACCATTGTGTCCTGGCTTGGTCACGTGGATGATAGTCACTCCTGATAAAAGGAGTACCACTGGATCAGCTACACCCAACCATTGTGTCCTGGCTTTGTCACATGGATGCTAGTCACTCCTGATAAAAGGAGTACCACTGAACTAGCTACATCCAACCATTGTGTCCTGGCTTGTTCACGTGGATGTTAGTCACTCCTGATAAAAGGAGTACCACTGGACGAGATACATCCAACCATTGTGTCCTGGCTTGTTCACGTGGATGTTAGTCACTCCTGATAAAAGGCATACCACTGGACGAGATACATCCAACCATTGTGTCCTTGCTTGGTCACGTGGATGCTAGTTACTCCTGATAAAAGGAGTACCACTGAACCAGCTACACCCAACCATTGTGTCCTGGCTTGGTCACGTGGATGTTAGTCACTCCTGATAAAAGGAGTGCCACTGAACCAGCTACATCCAACCATTTTGTCCTGGCCTGTTCAGGTAAATGTTAGTCACTCCTGATAAAAGGAGTACCACTGGATCAGCCACACCCAACCATTGTGTCCTGGCTTGGTCATGTGGATGTTAGTCACTCCTGATAAAAGGAGTACCACGTCGGGTGTACGTCAATGGTCCTGGAGAGTGTGCTACTCTCCAGGGCCAATGATTTAGAGCAGCTGTGAGGGGACTCATGACACCAGTCTCCGGCACATGACACATACCAGGCCAGTCACAACGAGCAGTGGGATGGCATGTAACAATGACCCTTCAGCTAACAAAGGCCCTGATCAGGGACAGAGAACAGGGTAGAAAAGCAGAGCACCACGCTGACCATGAGATGACCATGGAGTTGACTCTGCAGTATCTCAGAGGAAAAAACTGCTGTGAAAGATGTAGAGTGGTTTGTACAAGGACTGCTGTAGAGTCAAGACCATAACAAGGGCCACAGATCACGTGCCTCATTTTTTCTGCTTTCTCCTTCCTTTCTCTCGTTTTTCTGAGTGCTTTCCCCTGCTTTTGCCTCCTTTTTTTCTTTCTCCTTCATTCCCTCTGCTTTTCTGAGTGTTTTCTCCTGTTTTTCTCCTGTTTTTCCCTCGTTTTTCGCTCCTTCTCCTTGTTTTTTCCTCAATAGCGCCTTGAGAACCTCACAGGTGATTTGCTGCGCTTTATAAATCCTGATTGAAACCTGAAATGCTCTGAGGGTAGAGAGAACCACTTACCAGCTTTCCACCAACAGTCGAAGGTCCCTGTTTGCTCTCAGTATCTTCTGAAGGCCACCTGACGTCACTGTTGGCCAAGCGGAGGCCCGCTGGTGGGAAACGTTGCTGCCTGAACACCTGGAGTGGAAAAGCCTTACAAGAGCCGATATCTTTCACCCGCTGAGGTCTGCACCAAAGAGTTGTGAGGTTGACTCTAGCAGGGACCACGAAGCATGAGGAAGCCCTCGTTCCTGCCGGCTGCGCTTCTCCTAGCAGCTCTCAGTGCCTGGTGCGCTAGAGCTGAGGTGGTTGAAAGCTTCCTTGAGATACCGGAATGTATCAGATCCTTTCACCAGAAGCTGGAACCAATAGGCCTCAGCTCCAACCGCACTGCAAGCATTTGCCAACGCCTTGATGGGGTCTACTTTTACGCCACGCTCTATGATGTCCGCAGACGGATTCCCCTCTATTCGGCTTATATTATGGAGGTGTCCAACACTTCCCGACCAGACATGTCCTCCAGCAGCTGGTACCTGGAGCCAATGGTAGGTCTCCTCTGCTCCTTAATCCACCAGTGGTAGGCCTCCTCTGTTCCTTAATCCACCAATGGTAGCTCTCCTCTGTTCCTTAATCTAATCAATGGTAGGTCTCCTCTGTTCCTTAATCCACCAATGGTAGGTCTCCTCTGTTCCTTAATCCAATCAATGGTAGGTCTCCTCGGTTCCTTAATCTACCAATGGTAGGTCTCCTCTGTCCCTTAATCCACCAATGGTAGGTCTCCTCTGTTCCGTAATCCACCAATTGTAGGTCTCCTCTGTACCTTAATCCACCAATGGTAGGTCTCCACTGTTCCTTAATCCACCAATAGTAGGTCTCCTCTGTTCCTTAATCCAATCAATGGTAGGTCTCCGCTGTTCCTTAATCCACCAATGGTAGGTCTCCTCAGTTCCTTAATCCACCAATTGTAGGTCTCCTCTGTACCTTAATCCACCAATGGTAGGTCTCCTCAGTTCCTTAATCCACCAATGGTAGGTCTCCTCTGTCCCTTAATCCACCAATGGTAGGTCTCCTCAGTTCCTTAATCCACCAATTGTAGGTCTCCGCTGTTCCTTAATCCACCAATGGTAGGTCCTCTGTTCCTTAATCCACCAATTGTAGGTCTCCTCTGTCCCTTAATCCACCAATGGTAGGTCTTCTCAGTTCCTTAATCCACTAATGGTAGGTCTCCTCAGTTCCTTAATCCACCAATTGTAGGTCTCCTCTGTACCTTAATCCACCAATGGTAGGTCTCCTCAGTTCCTTAATCCACCAATGGTAGGTCTCCTCTGTCCCTTAATCCACCAATGGTAGGTCTCCTCAGTTCCTTAATCCACCAATTGTAGGTCTCCGCTGTTCCTTAATCCACCAATGGTAGGTCCTCTGTTCCTTAATCCACCAATTGTAGGTCTCCTCTGTACCTTAATCCACCCATGGTAGGTCTCCTCAGTTCCTTAATACACTACTGTTACAAAGCATCAAGACAAATACACAGGTGCACAGTCTAGAGACAGTGGGAAAAGCAAGCAAGATCTTTGGAGCTTCATGGGGCAACAATACCCGGATGATATTCCCCCAGATTCATGATTCCTGTAGCTCAGGGGAGACCGCAGTACCCTGTTTACGCTCACCTAGACTCCTTTAAAGTTGGGACCGAACCCCGAGACTCAGTGCATCGCCGGATTAATGTTCTGTAGAACATCCAGGAGATTCCAAACCCCTAGTGATGCTCAGCCACGCTCATGCTGTCTGTGGAGAAAGGATTTAGGGTCGGGGTAGAACTGAAGTGCTCTGATGATGCACACCAACATCCATGATTGCTGGAGCTTCAGGAGACATTCTGAATACCCCATGAGGCACCCCCTTATTTACTTCCAGGAGAGGGGACACCTGTAAAGATTCCCAGAGGTGTGATCATTGGGACTGCAGGAGGATCCCAATATCTTGGTGACGCGCCCCCAGATTCATCATTTCTGGAGTGCAGGGGAGACCCCAATACACTGATGATGTGGTCCCAGATTCACCATTTAAAGAGTTTAGGGGATTCAACGGTGGGGAACACCAGTCCCTGTTACGATACTCATATTGTGAGCTCTGAAGCCTCAGGGGAACCCCTTACCTGCAACGATGTCAAGATTCATGCTGCTTGGAGCTTCAGTGATTTCAGGTGGGCACCCCAAAACCTATTATCGAACCCAGGCCACAATCTGAGGCACTCGAGGTGGAACCCGGCACCTTCATGACGCAGAACCAGATTCGTGATCTGAGCTTCAGGGGTTGTCCAGCGCCTTCATGATGTGCACCTGTTGGAAAGTGGG
The DNA here is from genome assembly GCA_963921515.1 of Calotriton arnoldi. NCBI lineage: Eukaryota > Metazoa > Chordata > Amphibia > Caudata > Salamandridae > Calotriton > Calotriton arnoldi. Next base: position 579,815 of record CAWUFW010011257.1, read on the forward strand.
TTATTGGCAGTGGCAAATACGCATCTATCACTGGCAATAGAGGCACTAACAGAGTCTAGGGCTCGGAATAGGACTCCAAAAATGATTCCCATGCTCCACCCTGGGTAGCTTGGCTGTGAACAGGCAGACTTAACTTCACAGACAGGTATGTAAAGCATTTAAAACACCAATTCAGTAAATATTTAAGACACAACACACTGTAAAAATCCAACACTTATAAAAATAGGAAATATTTTATCTTTAAAATGACATCAAAATGAAACAAATCCAATGTAGGGGACCAGAGATATGAATGTTTAAAGAATAAACACTTTCTAGCACTTAGTCACCTTATGGTGTTTTTTCCCAAAGTTGCTCCAAACTTTTCCAAACTTCTAGAACTTCTCCCTGATGTTCCTCTTTAGGATTCAAAGGGTCCAAAGGGTCCAAACCACAATCCAAGGGTCTGGAAGCTCCAAGATGGTTTGGGATCACAATTCCCACAATGCACCTGGACAAAACCCTTAAGCGTCCACTGGATGCACTCCAGGCAGGGTACTCAGTGTAGTTGATGCAGGTGAGCTCTGTTAACCTGTAGCTTGCAGGGAGCCCACTCTTTATTCCTCTTGAAACAAGGTACATCCAAAGGGCTGTAGTTCCAGATAATGCAGCAGGCGCAGTCTTCAGAATGCAGGGCCTGATGGTGCAAATCAAGTTTCCAGCTTGGCAATCCTTCTTCTTCTCTCAGTTTAAAGCAGCAGATCTGAGCGGCTCTGCCCCTCTCAGATACTTATTCAGTGATCTCCCGGGTCAAGCAGGAGGGCACCCCTGTCCAATGATGTGAAGGGCAACACCACAGAGCATGACCATTTCCTCCAAAGTGCGACATAATCTTCTCTGAGAAAGCACTATTCCTCCAAAATTCAACATGGCTTAAATCTCAGTAGAGCAGCTAGAGATAGTTAAACCAACCTCCAGTATGGCTCATTTCCATGGCTCTCCTCTTCCTAGCATCTGCAAATTCCTTCCTTAATCCTTAAGCCTGTCATCTGGCTGGCTCCTGTGGAGCAGAGCCCCTTCTAACAGATTGCCCCTCTTCAGGGTGAGCCACTTATCACTTCATCAAACCAGCCTGGCTAATCCTGTTAACTCTGACCAATCAGAGGAGACGTCAGGAAGGCTGAATTGTGGCTTACAGACAAGAAAGTCATATAACTTATTTTCTGTACACTTTAGGATAAATTCAACCGCATCTAACCAAGGTCCTATGCACACGTATAAAAGTTCTTAATGAGAGTTCATAAAGTCATATGAGCAAAGAAAGTTTCATTAAAGTTCAAGTGGATCAGTTCTTTGTTCTTTATTCCATGTAACATCCAAAAGCAACCAGCCAACACGTGTTTCGTCACAGTGGGAAGTATCCCGCGACTTCTTCAGGGCTGGGAATGATACAATAGGTTGTACATAAACAGAAAGTACTGCATGGTAAAGAATGGGAGGAAAAACACTTCTCATCCAAATGGCGTGAAAATAAAACACCCTTTAGCGTGGAAACCCTAGACAATTCTTTCAACCGCACGTGACAATTTGATTACTCAATAGACCGAAAATGCAAGAATAAAAACAGCATATGTATCCTAGTGATGTGTGAAGTGCCACACATATTATATAGTGAGGACCGTATAACCCGCATCGAAAAAGCGCCATGCAAAAATTGTAAGGTTTGAACACAGAACACAAGAGTAATACTATTATGCATGAAAGTATACAATTACATTAATATGATAGGTATTTATAGTGAATGCAATGCTACCGGAACTTGGTATGTGTAGCTTCTTATAGATCTAGAACAAGGAAATAGTGACAAGAACCCTCGTTAGGGGAAACTGTACCGGAAGGCGCAAGGAGGAAAGTGGTTTGATAAATTACCCGAAAGAAGTAGCAAAAACCCTCACCTCTCTGCCGGTGATAATTCCAACCCGGCTGGTCAAGTAAAAGGGACTTAGTGGTTCTGCGATTAGGTGAAATGGAGAGTATCCAAGGAGGCACCTGGATGAATAACGAGGTTTGATAGGGTTATAAACTATCCGTTAACAGTATAACGTGATTGCTGAGGTGGATACGGGGATTTACAAATATCTTCACAAATCTTACCTAAGGGACGGTGATCCTCTAAGCAAATTGGAATGGTGTGTGTCAAGGGAAGCACCTAAATGGATAATGAGGTTGATTTAGTACAAATGCTATATATTATTAGTGTTAAAATAACTACCACGTGTAATGTAGGCTGTCAAGTCTCTCTACAACCCTCACCTAAGAGGCGGTGATCCAGCATGGATCATGCCGCAATGCCAGAGAAGGGTTAAATAGACCGCTTCATTAATCCGTTGATCTGGAAATGAGATCAAGCCCATATTACAGAAACAATCTCATGCCGGTTAACACTTGCGTGTCTCTAAAGTGTGGTGACATAACGGGGCAGGAAACTTACCTTCAGCGAATACGCTGAGGTCTGCGGTGGCAACGGGTGCGTTCACTGCTCCGAGCTACGGAGCTCACCCAGTCCAGAGATCTCGAGCTGCCCCATTCCAGCTGCGAGAACACCTTTGCACCTCTTTACATCAACGTTGGATGCCAGTTTCACAACCAATTCGCACATATGCCCAAGCCTGTCCTGGCAGTTTGGGCTACGATGAAGCATAACATAGATGGCAAATATTGACTCCTGTAGAGATCTGACTCTGCATAGTGTCAGGAGTGAATAGTTCACTCAGTAGTGTAAGGAGTGAGTAGTACACTCTGCAGTGTAAGGAGTGAGTAGTACACTCAGTCCACAGATCTCAAGCTGTTCCAAGACAGTGGTGAATATCTCCGACAGCCTCAAAACTCACCCTATCCTACAGTGCACTCATGTTTGGGACTAAATACTCATCAATTCAACAGGACACTCATGTCTCAGCTCTAAAACTCCTCAGGTATCCATGAGTGCACTTATGTCTCAGCATCAGGGCCTTCTCACCCATTAGTACAATGATGTCTCAGCATCAGTGCCTTCTCAACCATTAGTACACTGATGTCTCAACATCAGTGCCTTCTCAACCATTAGTACACTGATGTCTCAGCCTTCGCACTCACCTATCCAACAGTGCACTGACTTGTCTGGAACATATTCCTCTATCAGTGCACTTAGGACTCAGATTTATCACTCAACCAACAGTGCTCTGGTGCCTCAGACTCAACACTCATCTAACAGAGCACTGGGGCCTCAGACTCAACACTCATCTAACAGAGCACTGGTGCCTCAGACTCAACACTCATCCAACAGTGCACTGGTGCCTCAGACTCAACACTCATCTAACAGTGCACTGGTGCCTCAGACTCAACACTCATCTAACAGTGCACTGGTGCCTCAGACTCAACACTCATCTAACAGTGCACTGGTGCCTCAGACTCAACACTCATCTAACAGTGCACTTGTGCCTCAGACTCAACACTCATCTAACAGAGCACTGGTGCCTCAGACTCAACACTCATCTAACAGTGCACTGGTGCCTCAGACTCAACACTCATCTAACAGTGCACTGGGCCTCAGACTCAACACTCATCTAACAGTGCACTGGTGCCTCAGACTCAACACTCATCTAACAGTGCACTGGTGCCTCAGACTTAACACTCATCTAACAGTGCACTGGTGCCTCAGACTCAACACTCATCTAACAGTGCACTGGTGCCTCAGACTCAACACTCATCTAACAGTGAACTGGTGCCTCAGACTCCAAACTCATCTAACAGTGCACTGGTGCCTCAGACTCAACACTTATCTAACAGTGCACTGGGCCTCAGACTAAACACTCATCTAACAGTGCACTGGTGCCTCAGACTCAACACTTATTTAACAGTGCACTGGTGCCTCAGACTCAACACTCATCTAACAGAGCACTGGTGCCTCAGACTCAACACTCATCTAACAGTGCACTGGTGCCTCAGACTCAACACTCATCTAACAGTGCACCGGTGCCTCAGACTCAACACTTATCTAACAGTGCACTGGTGCCTCAGACTCAACACTCATTTAACAGAGCACTGGTGCCTCAGACTCAACACTCATCTAACAGTGCACTGGTGCCTCAGACTCAACACTCATCTAACAGTGCACTGGTGCCTCAGACTCAACACTCATCTAACAGAGCACTGGTGCCTCAGACTCAACACTTATCTAACAGTGCACTGGTGCCTCAGACTCAACACTCATCCAACAGTGCACTGGTGCCTCAGACTCAACACTTATCTAACCGACACCTGCCCCCCTCACATCTACCACAGAGCCGCGGCCGCCATCGCACCCGAACTACAACGCACCATCAACACCACCTTCAAAACAGGCACCTTCCCAGACAACTGGAAGCGCGCAGAAGTCAGACCCCTGCTCAAGAAGCCCACAGCTGACCCCACAGACCTCAAGAACTATCGGCCCATCTCGCTCCTCCCCTTCGCAGCCAAAGTTGCAGAGAAAACAGTCAGCAGGAAACTGACACGATTCATTGAAGAGAACGCCGTCCTCGACCCATCCCAATCCGGATTCCGAAGCAACCACAGCACAGAGACCACCCTACTCGCCGCCACAGACGACATCCGCACCCTCCTGGACCAAGGCCACTCCACAGCCCTCATCCTACTCGACCTATCAGCGGCCTTCGACACCGTCTCCCACCGCACACTAGTCGCCAGACTACACGACGCAGGCATACAAGGAACAGCCCTGGACTGGATCCGATCATTCCTCACCGGAAGAAGCCAAAGGATCAGACTCCCACCCTTCCTCTCCGACCCCACGAAAATCACCTGTGGAGTCCCACAGGGTTCATCACTGAGCCCCACCCTCTTCAACATCTACATGGCCCCCCTCGCAACCATCGTCCGACAACACGGCCTCAACATCGTATCCTACGCCGACGACACCCAGCTCATCCTCTCCCTCACCAAAGACCCCACCACTGCCAAACTCAACTTCCAGAAAGGAATGCAAGACATCGCAGTCTGGATGACCAACAGCTGCCTGAAGCTCAATGCCGAGAAGACAGAAGTCCTCGTCCTCGGTACCACCCCTTCTGCATTGGACAGCACCTGGTGGCCGACCGCCCTTGGAAGCCCACCTACCCCTCAGACCACGCCAAGAACCTCGGCATCGTACTCGACTCATCACTCACCATGAACCGACAGGTCAACGCCGTCACCTCCAGCTGCTTCAACACCCTCCGCATCCTCCGCAAGACCTTCAAGTGGATCCCCCCTGAGTCAAGGAAGACAGTCACCTACGCACTCATCACCAGCAGACTGGACTATGGAAACGCACTCTACACAGGCATCAACAAGTCCCTACTCCGCAAACTCCAAACAATACAGAACACCGCCGCCAGACTCGTCCTTGGCATCCCCGACACGAACACATCAGCCAACACCTACGAAGTCTCCACTGGCTCCCCGTGGAGAAAAGAGTCACTTTCAAAATCCTCACTCACGCCTACAAATGCCTACACGACAACGGACCCAAATACCTCAACTTCCACGTACCAAAAAGAAACCTCCGATCTTCCAACCTCGCACTGGCCGAAACCCCGCGCATCCACAGAGCCAGAGCAGGCGGAAGATCCTTCTCTCACATTGCAGCCAAGACCTGGAACGAGCTACCGGCAGACATCAGACGCGCCCCCTCCCTGAACACCTTCAGGAACACCCTCAAGACCTGGCTCTTCAGCTAAACAGATCTGCAGACCCCTCAGCGCCTTGAGACCCTCACGGGTGAGTAGCGCGCTTACAATTCCCTGATTGATTGATTGATTGATTGATTGACAGTGGACTGGGGCCTCAGACTCAACACTCATCTAACAGTGCACTGGTGCCTCAGACTCAACACTTATCTAACAGTGGACTGGGGCCTCAGATGCAACACTCATCTAACAGAGCACTGGGGCCTCAGACTCAACACTCATCTAACAGTGAACTGGTGCCTCAGACTCAATACTCATCTAACAGTGCACTGGTGCCTCAGACACAACACTTATCTAACAGTGGACTGGGGCCTCAGACGCAACACTCATCTAACAGTGCACTGGGGCCTCAGACGCAACACTCATCTAACAGAGCACTGGTGCCTCAGACTCAACACTCATCTAACAGTGCTCTGGTGCCTCAGACTCAACACTCATCTAACAGTGCACTGGGGCCTCAGACGCAACACTCATCTAACAGAGCACTGGTGCCTCAGACTCCACACTCATCTAACAGAGCACTGGTGCCTCAGACTCAACACTCATCTAACAGTGGACTGGTGCCTCAGACTCAACACTCATCTAACAGTGGACTGGTGCCTCAGACTCAAAACTCATCTAACAGTGCACTGGTGCCTCAGACTCAACACTCATCTAACAGTGAACTGGTGCCTCAGACTCAACACTCATCTAACAGTGCTCTGGTGCCTCAGACTCAACACTCATCTAACAGTGCACTGGGGCCTCAGACGCAACACTCATCTAACAGAGCACTGGTGCCTCAGACTCCACACTCATCTAACAGAGCACTGGTGCCTCAGACTCAACACTCATCTAACAGTGGACTGGTGCCTCAGACTCAAAACTCATCTAACAGTGCACTGGTGCCTCAGACTCAACACTCATCTAACAGTGCACTGGTGCCTCAGACTCAACACTCATCTAACAGTGGACTGGGGCCTCAGACGCAACACTCATCTAACAGAGCACTGGTGCCTCAGACTCAACACTCATCTAACAGTGGACTGGGGCCTCAGACGCAACACTCATCTAACAGAGCACTGGTGCCTCAGACTCAACACTCATTCTATAAACAGTGCACTGGTGCCTCAGACTCCACACTCATCCAATATACAGTGCACTGGTGCCTCAGACTCAACACTCATCTAACAGTGCACTGGTGCCTCAGACTCAACACTCATCTAACAGTGCACTGGTGCCTCAGACTCAACACTCATCTAACAGAGCACTGGTGCCTCAGACTCAACACTTATCTAACAGTGCACTGGGCCTCAGACTCCACACTCATCTAACAGAGCACTAGTGCCTCAGACTCCTCACTCATCTAACAGAGCACTGGTGCCTCAGACTCAACACTCATTCTATAAACAGTGCACTGCTGCCTCAGACTCCACAATCATCTTATAGTGCACTGGGGCCTCAGACTCCACACTCATCCATAAACAGTGCACTGCTGCATAATTCCAGGCACTCACCCATTCAACACTGCACTGATACTGAGCCTTAACACTCATTCACCCAGCAGTGCACTCATGTCGCAGCCTCAGCACTTCCTTTTTAACAGTGGCTTTCATACGAAGCTTCCATATAGAAATGTAAACTCTTTGGGGAGAGGATATAGCCTTACGCCTAGAGCGGTCGACCTCGAAGCTGGGGAACCGGGTTCGAGTCTCGGCAACGACGCTCAACATCGTGTGATTCTGGGCAAATCACTTAGGGGCATATTCACAAGGACTTATCGCCGAGTTATCGCCACCTTAACGCATCAAAATTGGAGATAGATTTAACCCCCCCATTCACAAGCGGGTGCAAACTGCAGACATCGCCAGTATACCCGCGATAACTGCCGCAAAATTTATCTCCACGGGTGACACCACCAACTAACCCTAATGAGATGCAGAGTAGGCGTTCCCGTGCAAAAACTCACGAAAACACCACTACACCACTTTCACAACGAACTGCCAGATCTGCGATGCGAACCAAAAACAGGCGATAAGCCGCAGTAGCAGCAGGGAATTAACACCTGCCTTCTGCTGGTGTTAAGCAGGACGACTACCCGCAGTATGAAAGGGAGCCCAGCCAAGAGCCACATCTGAAGACCCACAGATGCCATGGAGACAATGATCATGCAGCTCCGAGACCCATGAGGGCCACAACACCCACCGCCACCACCCCCAGGCCCGGCACCACCCCAGGCCCCCCAACCCGCCCCCCCAGACCACCACAGAGGCAGCGTACACAAAGACAGCGGACCCACCTTAAACGCACCAGCCGCACAGACAGAACGCCAGGGGGGGACATTGCCCACTACAGGCCCAAAAGGACAACCATCCCCCGCATCCTGACCCACATCGCCCACCTGCTGACGGTACCAACACAGCGGACAACCAACATCCCTCCGCAGACAAAGCTGCCGGCTGTGCTGCACATGTTGGCCTCTGGTATCTTCCAACCCACAACTGCCAGAGTCGGAGGAGTCTCACAGCCAGCCCCATCCAAGTTCATCACACCTGTCCTGGATGCCATCATCAGCCTGGTACCCCAGCACCTCCACTTCACCCACACTGCGCAGGAGCAGCTGGAGACCAAGCAAGGCTCCTACGCCATAGCTGGATTCCCTCACGTGTCGGGGGCAATCGACTGCACACATGTACCCCTCGTGCCCCCTGCCGACACTGCACACAACTACGGCAACAGAAAGCACACGCATCCCATGAATGTGCAGGCAATAGTGGACCACCCGGGACTCCTCAACAATGTCGTGGCCAACTCCCCAGGCAGAGTGCATGATTCCTACATCTCCCGACAGTCCATCATCAACCAGCGCTCCCAGGATGGCACCTATGGAAATTCAGTGCTCGTGGGTAAGTACCAAATGAACACACCACACAACTCCACCCCACAGACATGCAACTCGCGACACTGGCAATGGGCACGCAGCAGAACTATATGCAACATGCCACACAACATGCCAACCGACCAGACACAACAACACAACTCCATTGGGAACCTGGGCTTGCCATGCACACAACCCAGCCACGGCATGGCACCACAGCCACACAATAGCAGAATGTGAGGAGTGGCTTGGAGCAGGCATGTGCGAGAGCGGCAAGTGACTAATGAATGAGAACCTACCCAATGCCAGGTGTGGCGTGGAGGTGCCGGACAGACTCCAATGTGCAAACCACGGAAATGGCCATGTGGACATTAACTGCTGACAACTACCGCAACAGAAAGCACACGCATCCCATGAATGTGCAGGCAATAGTGGACCACCCGGGACTCCTCAACAATGTCCTGGCCAACTCCCCAGGCAGAGTGCATGATTCCTACATCTCCCGACAGTCCATCATCAACCAACGCTCCCAGGATGGCACCTATGGAAATGCAGTGCTCGTTGGTAAGTACCAAATGAACACACCACACACCTCCACCCCACAGACATGCAACTCGCGACACTGGCAATGGGCACGCAGCAGAACTACATGCAACATGCCACACAACATGCCAACCGACCAGACACAACAACACGACTCCATTGGGAACCTGGGCTTGCCATGCACACAATCCAGCCACGGCATGGCACCACAGCCACACAATAGCAGACTGTGAGGAGAGGCTTGGAGCAGGCATGTGCGAGAGAGGAAAGTGACTAATGAATGAGAACCTACCCAATGCCAGGTGTGGCGTGGAGGTGCCGGACAGACTCCAATGTGCAAACCACGGAAATGGCCATGTGGACATTAACTGCTGGTGCATGGAGTGTAGTGGCCAGTGGACGCTACCATGTCCCCACAGGCTGTGGGGCAAAACGCGGAAATGTCGCACGTTACGTCCCCCCCTGTATGCCCGGGCGGAGTGGGTTGGCCCTGCATACGCCAGGCCTGCGTAGGGGTGTGAATAAAAACCCCGTCGCACTGGGCGTGGTTCTCTTTCGGAATGGCCAACGTGTCTGCCAGGGCGGCGCCTCTCAGCCCACCATGAGGCCGGCGCCGTGCGCGGCGGGGCCTGCGTCCATGTGCGCCTGCTGCACCCCGGGCCGCTGGTCCCCAGACCCGTCATGCCTGCCCCAGCGCACCAAGGAGGCTCCGCTCACCTGCCGACACAGGCGTGTGTCAAAGAGGGCCCACCACGTGCCGGTGCAAGCTCCAAGCCCCAGTCCCGCGACCTTTGCAGCCTCTGCAGACCATCGCTGGCCTCCACGACGCTGGCCCACAGTACTCCTTTCTCATTGACATACTCCACCGGCATACTCTTCGGCCCAGTTGTTGGCACATGTTGTACTGAGTCGTGAGTTAAGAATGGCAGTGACCCCAAGTCCGTGGCAGCGTCCACATCACTGAACTCCCTCCGATCGGTGAAGCCAAAGTCTGCATCGCAAGTCTGCGACACGTGGTACCACTAACCCTGTGCAACGCAAGCCGGCGACACGTGGTGCCACTAACCTTGTTCAACGCAAGCCGGCGATACTTGGATGAGGGCTCAGGCCTACACTGCGGCCCAGTAGGTCCCACATGTGGAACTGTGTCCTGAGTCTTGAATGGCAGTGACCCCAAGTCCGTGGCAGCGTCCACATCACTATACTCCCTCCGATCAGTGAAGCCAAAGTCTGCATCGCAAGCGCTCGACACGTGTCTGTGGGCCCGTGCTGACCGCTGCCCCAGGCCTACACTGCGGTCCAGTAGGTCCCACATCCAGCACTTAGTCGGGATTCATGAATGGCAGAGTCCATACCAGTGAACGCACGGAGAGGAGTAAGAGGAAGATGCGGCTCAGTCCGGATGAAAGCCGGATCCTCGTCACGGAGGTGACCGAACACTAGCAACAACTGACCTGGTGCCACCAACCCCGTTCACTGCAAGTCCGCGTCCCGTGGTGCCACTGAACCTGAACTACGCAGGCCGGTGGGACCATCCAACGTAAGCCGGCGACACTCGGTGAATGGCCCCTGCTGACCGCTGCCTCAGGCCTACACTGCGGTCCAGTAGGTCACACATGTGGAACTGTGTCTTGGGTAAGATATGGAGGAGTCCACACCATTGGACACGCCTCATCGCAGGCGGCAACCCCTATCAGCACTGGTGCCACTAACTCTGTGCGCAATGAGTCATGGGCACTTTCTGGTTGGACTTTGGTGGCGTTTGAGTCCATGGCCTGGGGGTTGTCTGCATCATCATCTGGCTGGGCCGGACTGGGTGTTCGACATGTGTCTGTTCCATTAATCTCCACCATAGTGACTGTTTCTGCGTGGTTCTGCACTCTGCATCATGCCCTGGGGGTACACCTTCCACTGTCCACCGAGACACTCCGCGACAACCCCCTTTGTCATCTACGAGAACCTGCTCTGCTCTCATGACCCTGCCCCAGTGCACCGCAAGTCAGCGGCCCGTGGCGGTAGGCCCGTGCAGGACGCTGTGCATCCGGGGCCACTAACTCTGTGCAGCTCAAGTCATGAGGCCTTTATGGTTGAATGGTTGTGTCCTTAACGATGTACACTGTTGTCGTTTTTTGACTGCACCAGGCACTCCATGACGGCTGGTGTACACACACCCCACACACATCCAACACAGGTGTCACTCGACATGTGAGCCTGCTAATAAAAGTGGCTGGGCGCACGTGCCCATAGCCATTCACACCATCTAAGCAAGTGTGTCCGTGTGGTCATTATGTCAGCATGATGGGCCCGAGCCCTGCAACATCACAGTGTGCTGTCTTCAGCGGACGATACCATGTCACCTAAGCAGTGGCTGAGACCTTGGACTTGTAGCTTCGCCCGCCCCCCCCTGCATGCACAAGCGGCGTGTGCTGGTCCGGCGTATGTCAGGTCAGTGCAGGGGTGTGCTGATTCGGCAGGGGGATCAGGGCGTGGCTCTGGTCTGGCCTTGAGCAGGAAGTGCGGTAAGCGTGTCTCTGTGTTGGAGTGTTGTCGCCACCGGGACTACAGTAGTCAATGTAGCATGCACCCGGAGGGCGGGCCCGCACGTACAGGGAAATGTAGGAGCGCAAGACCACTCGGGGTCTTGGCTCATACATGCCAAGTGTTTGTGTATCAGTCCTGCGGCTGCATAAGTCAGATGCCTAGCCTCATTCGCAGCGCGATCACAGCCAGCCATGGACTGTACACCTGTGTCCGCCCTGTCCAGACCATTGGCCTACACTCACGTGGCCGCACAGCCTCAACGGCCAGCTTCACGGTGTTGTTGGCATGCCGCTGGACATGCGCAGACAGGCATGACAATGGGGTGCCGTAGGAGTGCACGTGATACAACCGTGCAGCGCACACAAGTGTGGGGGCTCGTGGGAGGGAGGAGCAGCTGTGAGGCAATGTGACACCCAGTGTGGCCGCTCATGTGCCACGTGCTCGGCATATCATCCATGATTCCCTGGGTCGCAGACATCCCACCCCACCCACGACAGGCCTCTGTACGTCTCCTGTATGCAAGCAGATGGTAGGGTTACTGTAGGGATGAAAGGTCCTTTGTCTGAACTATCAGGCGGAAGCACATCTGCAGCTCCGAGCTGGGACTTGCATGTGCCCAGCACCCCCTGACAGATACGATAGCATTTGCTGGCGACTCCCACACTACGCACTGCCCGACGTGAGACCAACGTGTACACATCCAACACGCAGAAGTCCTTGGTCGTAGTTAGCGTGCATGAAATGGCCTTCACACGTACTCCCACCCCACCCCAGGCCTGCACGCATTGCACACAGACACTGCTCATTGATCCGAGCTGTGGCATTTCATCCACAGGACTGGTGCGGGTCAGCACAGTGCCACTTCAAGCAGAGCCACTGACGCAATGGCAGGACATCCCGGACACATGCACGACTCCAGTCACGTGGACCGGTACCGGGCACGTCTGCTGCATGTACTGGGGGCACTGCCATTGGCAGTGCTGCGGATCAGTTACCGGCTAAGCTTCCGCCTTGCCAACGTCACCTGCGTTCAGCCTGTGTTGCATTGTCGCTCGTGCATATTCGAGTGGACCATGGATGTCTGCCTCTCCAACGTAACGGTAGCTGACCTGGATTTCGACGTGTGTATGCGCCCCCTGTTGGCCCACGACCAGGAGTGTCACCGTGATGCCCGTTTATGGCATGCCTCGATGATTGGCATGCATGCTGGCAACTGGACCTGGGAGATTGCACGAGTCGTCGTGTGCAGTGACCACATTGAGCCGCTCCCCTATTTGGCTTTAGTGCCAATTGGGGCCAGGGGTTGGAGTCAGCACATCTGTCCGGGACAGCTGATGGGTTACGTCGCCGACATGTTAGATCTAGTCGACAACGAGCTTCATTGGAAATGTTGGCCTACGCTGCTGCACTCGCGTTCATGGACGAGTGACAACGTACCTGCAGCCACAACTGAATGTGACCCATTGCACGTGTCCCGACGCCTGGTTGCATGTTGGGGATCTGGTCACATGTCCCAAGACGACAGTGGACATGGCTGCATTGGCCTGGACTCCGGATCCATGCGCGGACAACCAACGCGGGTTGGCAAAGACTTGTGTGGGTGATGGACCCCCCCGGGGTGGACATGGGCGCTTTCCAACGTTCCTCATTCAGACATGCTGCTGCATTGGTCTGCATGTCGTGGCACTTCTCTTGGCCGTACTGACACGCAATTGTTGATAAAGTTTCCGCACCTTCACTTGTCTCCAACTGTGATGAGTGTTGATTTGTATGCCAATGTGTGTGTCACGGACTCTCTGGCTCCCTGCCACACGTGCATTGCTGCCCCATCAGGGCTGTGCGTTGGTACTTGTGCATTATCATGTCCCTGTTTCGTGGTTTGCCAGATGCATATGGCCATTTACCATCTTGTGCTCTTGGTTGGTGTTGTTACTCTTGGGCATGGTTTGTCTGCAGTTGTTCTGTGCTTAATTGTGCATGTGTGCCATTGTGCACATCTCCCCCCGTCCCCCCAGTCCCTGGTTGTTCCTCTCCCTATTGCTGTTGTGTCTGTTGATTTTGAGCAGTTTCCGGTCCCCGACTCCTGCCACCATCTCCAGACTGATGTGGTGGACACCATTTCCTCCATGTCATCCAGCTCCTGGTGTGGCGCTGGACTCCCACCTCCGGTGTGCATTGCTGCCTGCTGGTTGTTGGCGTGTTTCTGCTTGTTTGTGCGTTTCGCATCATTCCGGCTGTTCTGGTTTTCTTCCATTGTCCTCCTCCGCTCTCCGGCTGCATTCACCTTGTCCACGATGGCCTGCGCCATGTACAATGTGTTGTTGCCAATGGGGCTTGTGGGGTTGTGTACTAGCTCCGGCTGCCTCCATTGTGCTTCGCTGTTGTTTTCTGTTTGGTTTGTCTTCCTTTTTCCTGCTTTTGTTGTGCTTATTCCCGCCTGCCGTGTGTGTGTCGCAGGCCTGGCGCTGCTTATCGCTGCTTTCCTCATCGCGAATGGGCTCATTGCACGTTTTTTGGTGTTGGGGTTTGTGTTTTTATCTCCGTCGCGGTGGTTGTATCGCGGACATTGGCCGCGTTTTCGGCAAACTATCGCATGGTACCGCCGTGTTGTGAATTCCACGTTAACACGGGGTTATTTTCCCGCGATAGACTGCGATGTGTAAAGTTGCGTTATCATTTTTTGGAGATGTTTAGCGCACGTTCTTGTGAATATCCCCCTAAATCTCCCCGTGCTTAACAAAAAATGAATGTGTCCTTGTGTAACAAAACTGGTGCTCATGTAAAGCGCTCGGATACCTGATGTCTAGGTCGCGCTAAATAAAACTCTAAAAAAAAAAAAAAATGGGAGGGCTCCTTCTCTGTGCAGTGCCAATTGGAGGCGACCCAACAGTCTCGTCTCTGAACTTAAATCAGCCATTAATGATAGTTTCTTGCATGAGTTCCCTGATCCCGTATGTACTCCCTGATGGCCAAACATATGCAGTGCCAAGAGGCCAAGAAATCTGCGATCGCCGCTATATAGAGAAGCGCGCATAATAACCTAAAACGATAGTAAAATCGACTCACCTGACTACCCAGTGCTACTTCACACCTGCTATTAGCCGAACAACACCGTCGACATCTTCGGTGCACGCGGACGTATCGAAACATGCCTAAAGCTATCTAACTTTCTTTCATCAATATTTTAAGGTGTATATTTTCACTTTGAAGCCGAACGAAGCGCTAGAGTCATTCAGCTCCGCACTCATGCAAAATTGGAATATTCGATCCAATTCCGTTTCATCTATTTCAGTTTTATCAGATCCAACCTTAGAATAGGGAAAGCACATAACAGACTTGTAAGGCACAAAAAGTATAAAAAGTCAAGTCCTGCATTCGAGAGCCTCCCGTGAAGGGTGGGCTGTGTGCAAGGCATGCACTTACCTTCCGGCCATGCTTGCTCCTCGGCTGCCTGATGGGTGTGCGGAAATAAAGTGCCACTGTGGTGCGCTGCGGAGCCCCCTCGGGCAGTTTTCTTTCCATGAAGTTCTTTTCCCCGCAGCCCCCCCCTCTTGTCCCCTCACTCTCTCACGCACTCTGGATTGGACCCCCCGTTTGTCACACGTTTTCACGTTGTCAGGATAACGCTGAGAGGTAGTCGTAGGCAGTCCCCTGCCTGTACCATGTGAACCTCATATGTACCCATCAACCACCTCGCCTGAGTTTAGCCTCCCAGGTGCCACATTGAATGCCTCTTATGAAAGAAGAAAACCGGCCACGACGGAAAACTTGTGTATTGTGGTTAAGATGGAAAAGAAAAAGCAAAACACACAAAGAAACCAACAACCTCAGGGGCCGCCCCTCTAAATGACTGAGTGCGTGCAGGAATAATTAGACTGAGAAAAGAGCAGTCAGCAACTATTATTACATTTTTTTAAATCCAAAACGTTCCATAATAGGTTTAAAACCGGTGGCTTAGGTGACGTGACATCAGTAAGGGGCCGACCCAGCAGCAGGAGGATTAGCCATGGAGAGGTGGCACATTAGCAGGAGGGGTTACCATGGTGACGAGGCCTTTCAGTTCTCAGAAAAACACTTTTTTACCCACTTTCGTTCTTCTTTTAACCAGCCCCTAAATGTGGGGAGAACTGCTAAAGTTACGTATGTAGACAGGTGTGCTCAGAGATAGCACACGCATGCAAACATGCTATGTTCCAAGCAGCCATAATAACATAGAGCCTCATTACGATGGTGGAGAGACCACCACCGACAGGCTGTCGGCGGTCCCTTCCACCATCGTAATAGGGATGTCCGCCCACCAGATTACAATGGCGGGTGCACAGGTGGCGGTGGGAAAGACCGACCGCCACGGTCCAGACAGGCGGTCTTTATCTGACCCCCTGTCGGACCTCCCTGTAGTCCCTGACTGGCGGTGGTGCCTGTCAGGCACCGCAGTACGGATTACGATATCCCTTTCAGCCGGTCGTTTCGCGATGGTCAACCCGCCACGAAACGGCAGGCGGAAATGGATTTGGGGGCTCATAGCGGGCCCCCCTAATCCCCTGGGCCAGGGACATAGGCTGTGGGGGGCACCATATCCGTACACCATGTGGTAGGCACCACATGGTGACTGCCACGTAGTGCAGGGATATGTGTGGGGTGTTTGTTTTGTACTGCGGCGGAATACAAAACATGGGCAATGCGACTGCCGCAGTGGCGGTCGCATCGTAATTTGCCCTGTTGGACCACCGCCTTGTAGGCAGGCGGTCCCAAATACGAATGGATGAGGGACGGACGGAAGTCCATCCGCCATCCTAATGAGCCCCATAGTTCATAATGGCGACCAAAGCATTTATCTCAATGTAGCATAAACCGCAAACTATATCGATGCCGGGTGCCAAAATTATATGTTTTGTTAAAGTATTTAATGATACTTGTGTCTTCAACCCTAGAAGTGTACAAGTTTAGTTAAACCCTGCCAGGAGTCAAATGAGTAAACTTCATGTAGCGCACACACACGTAAATATTCATCTAAATATAGTATATATGCAAATACGAGAGTGTAATATACTATATATCACCATTGTTTAGTGTGTGGTGGGGCCATGACTCATGAGAGGCGAAGCTTCGAGCGAGTCATGATGCCCCTCCTCTCCCTCATGTTCACAAATAGCGTATTATACCCCGCACATCTGCACGTAGGGTTTGTGCAACGGCACTCTTTCTTGGTATTTGTTTCGACAAAAACTATTTAACCAAAACCAGGACGCAATGGGTTAAATTATTTGTGCAGCAACAGACCTCCCGACTAGTAGGAGAGTTGTTTCTGTGTATAAAGCATTGCTACATGAACTTTGTGAGGCAGTAAAAGTGTTTTCACATGCTAATTTTGCTGTACTGTGGCAATAATCTTGAATTTGACCTTTGCACTGGTGAAAAAAAAATAAAGAACAGTAGATAGTTATAGTTAAGATGTAAATTCCATAGGAAGAGCGTTTTTTCATTTGCCAATAACTTTAGCGTCGTTTGATGAATCTTCGCAAAATTTTCAAAACTAATTTGCCAGTCACATCAGTTGCTGTGTTGAAAATTTCGGGGTGATCCGTCAAACGGGCTGAGCAAAAGGGGAGGGGGGGTCCCAAAACACTTTTTCTCCATGTTAATTAACATAGGAAACTTTAGACACGGCTACAGCCCGAACTGCTGAACAGAATTACACCAAATTTGGCAGAAAGGTAGCTGTTGGTCCAGAAAGCGCCCTTTTTAGGTCGATCATGGGCAGCGCATGAGCTGCTCTGCGAGGCATGCTGTATTCGAGTATGGACTTGAAGCTCCGCCCACTCTCCACCCATATTTTTCATTGGCTTGTGTCATTGTCCTTTGTAAATGCTGGCTTCTGATTCGTTAATAGGCTTGTTAGTCCCTCCTTAGTACCGCCTTGTCTCCATTTGTAACCTCCCATGAGGACTGGCCCTTTTACGTCTGTTGTTCCACGGTATGTCTTATTTAGTCTGTAATCCGGTCCCAGGATGCTTGTTTCCGGTTCAGGGAAGACCTGGCTTGGCAGTTCGGGCTGGACTGTTCCCATGAGGCACAGGGTCAAGACTGATTTGCTTATGGCTGGGTCTGAACTGAGGTGGCGAAGTGAGCTAAAGAATGATGATGGATTCAACCCAGATCTGTGACTGGGGGTGATTGTCTGAAAAGTTTCAGTACTCCGTCCATCATCTCCTTGTGTTTGCTTTATTTAGTCTATAAGCACTATTTTCTTTAATGAGTTTCTCCTACTGCGCAACGACATGTTTCCTGAAACATTCAGAGCACCATGCACGCTTTCCCTTTCCAAGCAGCCCGGGACAATGGCGGCCGCTTCATTGAAATGAAATAGGTCTCGCATTTAAAAGACATTGAGCTATTGGCATTGCAAATGACAATGCCTTTTATTTATGTGTTAATTATCTAAACAGATAAATGAAAGGCGTTGTCATTTACAATGCCAATAGCTTAAACTCTTGAAAATGCAAGACCTATAGCATTGCAAGTGCTTGTTTGGTAAATGCTGCGTGTTTCCTGACAAATTCTGAAAATAAATATTCTAGCCCGACTACGAGTGCCCCCTAGTGCATATATGCACTCTCGAGGTACCCCTTCGTGTGAATCAAAATGACCTTATAAAGGAGGCTTCAGAAGTTGGCAGAGAGTTTTTAGAGTAACCTTCAATTACGGCTGAAGTTTCTAGAGGGGAAGTTTAAGAAAGTCTAAGTTCTACAAGGGAGCCACAATTCTTACCTTCCTTGAGGGCAGCCTCGTCAGACAGTAAATGGGAGGGGGCGAGGCGCACTTAGTCAGGAGTTGACCTTAATTGAAAACAATCAGGTCTGACAGGGGAAAAGCTGCAGTGCGCTCTCTCCGTCATCTTTGTTATCAAAGGAAAAAAGCCCACAATAGAGGAAATACTTTGGAAAATATATGTAAATACCTAGTGGTTGATCAGTAAGTGAGCTTAACCTTCAGAAGGATATATTTTACTTGGAATATATAGATTGATCACTGAAGTTTATATAGTGGGCATGTCATGTTATGAAAATAACTACAAGGTGGAAGTTAAATTTAGACATTATAGGAATTTTCAATCCTAGGTGTGCAAACGTAGCATGTGAACTGTGGTTGGAACCCAGGTATATTACTAAATAGTGGGTATGATTGATTATGTTGCGATTTTGGTCTTGTTTTGAGTATAAACTTAGGTTGGAAGGTAGCCTAATAAAATATCTCAAACAGTGTGGGGGTTTTTGCAATTTGTTGTGAACTAGCGGGGCTTGGGGTTTTTGTGCGTGATGAGTTGTCATTTCTTAAGTGTAATGTGAGATATTTAGGTTTTGCTAGAGGTTTTATCTGACACGTCGAGGTGAATGACCCATGTTGGTTTGCTCTTTCTGGCTCCCTTGTAGAACTGACCCTTTCTTAAACTTCAGCCGTAATTGAAGGTTACTAATAAATTCTCTCTGTAGGACTGCCAACTTCTCTCGCATCCTGTGAGGACTGAAGCCTCCTTATAAGGTCATTTTGATTCACACGAAGGGGTACCTCGAGAGTGCATATATGCACTTCTTCTAGGGGCACTCATAGTCGGGCTAGAATATGGTTTTCAGAATTTGTCAGGAAACAAACCAAAAAACGATCGTCATAAATGAATCTTAACAATGATTAATATCTATCCTCCGTTCTACCATAGGAGGGCATCCTTTACAAGAAATAAGACATCAAGGCATAAATGTAATACCGCGATGTCCAATCTTTCCGCATTTTGCTAAAGACACGGCTTCATGGAAATTGCAACAATTGTCATTATGAAAGAGCTTTCCTGCTATATTTTACCCGCAACATTACAAACTAGTGAAGAACTATCTACATTTTACAACTATCAATGTAGTAGGAATCTTCTTTCACACCCAGAACAGGAACCTTACGTTCGAGATGTGGTGAACATACATGTATATAAACATCCCCTGAACTATCTGCTTGTGCCTTAAAACCCCCTATTTTTGATAATTATTAACAATTTGGAACAGACCTGTAAATACCTATAGAGTATGCAATTGTGTGCCACCATCTGGGATCTTTTTGGAAGGAACTGTGTCACTGTATATTACACTGTACAAATCACCATGTTATGTACCCCATTATGAGATTTCTTCCTTTTTTCTTGTCAAGTCACAGGTACAGACTGCACCTATGACAACATAAACTGTGAGCCATTGCGCTCACTTACGAAGAAGGGTAAATGAATGTTCTCGCCCCCTCTGTAACAAAGGTGTTCCAAAATTTGAAGACCACCTAACACTCTACGGTCCTGAAGAAGGCCACCTGACTCGTAAGAGCAATCCTTAGGCCGAAACATGTCGACCCCTCACTAGGTGCAGTGGAGCAATTACCAATCCACTTACGCACCGCCTTTTCTTTTAATCATGTCCCTGTCCTGACCTAATAACGTTTCTTTATATACGATAGAAGATATTCTTAATCACTAGTCACACTTCACGACTGCGAACCACACAGACAGTCTCCCTCCTGGTGGAGGTTGGTAAATCACTTGGCGAACCGAACACTCAAGTTATTATGACCCGATGATGACACTATCCATCCACCTGACCACACGAGCGGAGAAAACATATACCACGCACTGTGTTAGTGTGGTTGGGGGTCTCCGTTACAACACACCTGAGACTCTGGTTCCTTGCCACTAGTGAATTATTCCCCTATGAATATTAGCCCACCTTCACTCCACTTACCCGTACCCAGACTGCTCTTTACTCAGACGCTGTACACGTTCTTCTGCATTAGTCTTCCTTGGATGTCATGACGTTGCATGCTGACCTCACATTCACTCCACCTACCCTTGCCCTGTCTACTCTTCACTCATAGACCCACCATTGTCTCCAGCAATTCCCTTACTTGGACATCTCTCTCTTTCCATTCCAGCTCTCGGACCTCAATAGCACCAACATGGAGAAGCCATCGAGCAGCGCTCTCCGAGACCACCTGGAACTGATTACTGAAAACCAGGCTGTGAACGATGACTACAGGAACTCTGGGTACACCCGGGGTCACCTGAACCCCAGCCAGCATCACAGCAGCAAAGCACAGGTTGCCACTTTCACCTACACCAACATGGCACCCCAAGAGTCCAAGCTGAACAGTGGCACGTGGAACCAGTACGAGAACTACCTGAAGGTCAACGTCCTACCTGCTTGCAGAGAGACACACGTGCTTATGGGGGTCGTACCATCCGGGTCGGAGCCAGGACAGGGGGTTTGGATCAAGGAGCGTGTGAATGTACCGCTCTATTTTTGGAGTGCCTACTGCTGCATCCACAAGGGTGGTGGGTGGGTAGCAGAGGCACGGCTGGGGCTGAATGCCAGCCCCTATGTGGTGAAGACACTGACAGTGTCTCAGCTGGAAGATGTTCTGAGCTGGGAGTTTGGCCAGAACGTCATTATATTCCCAAGCCACTGCTCCTCTGAGGTTAAGGTGTAGAGTCTAGAGAAGCCATAGATCTGACTTACCCTTCTGCCATTAACCCAGTATCTTTAACACCTTTCAAATCTCCATGGCCAGCTGTCCTGATCAGCCTCTACCCAACCTACATCAGACTCTCCCACCTCCACGAGGACCCCATTGAAGCCCCACCTACCCTACCTCCTCCTCTACCAGGACAGTACTCTTGGTACATCCTCCTCCACCAGGACACCTTCAAGCCCCACCTACCCTACCTCCTCCTCCACCAGGACACCCTCAAACCCCACCTACCCTACCTCCTCCTCTACCAGGACAGTACTCTTGGTACATCCTCCTCCACCAGGACACCCTCAAGCCCCACCTACCCTACCTCCTCCTCCACCAGGACAGTACTCTTGGTACATCCTCCTCCACCAGGCCCCCAGTGAAGCCCCACCTACCCTACCTCCTCCTCCACCAGGACAGTACTCTTGGCACATCCTCCTCCACCAGGACCCCATTGAAGCCCCACCTACCCTACCTCCTCCTCCACCAGGACAGTACTCTTGGTACATCCTCCTCCACCAGGACACCCTCAAGCCCCACCTACCCTACCTCCTCCTCTACCAGGACAGTACTCTTGGTACATCCTCCTCCACCAGGACACCCTCAAGCCCCACCTACCCTACCTCCTCCTCCACCAGTACACCCTCAAGCCCCACCTACCCTACCTCCTCCTCTACCAGGACAGTACTCTTGGTACATCCTCCTCCACCAGGACACCCTCAAGCCCCACCTACCCTACCTCCTCCTCTACCAGGACAGTACTCTTGGTACATCCTCCTCCACCAGGACCCCAGTGAAGCCCCACCTACCCTACCTTCTCCTCCACCAGGACAGTACTCTTGGCACATCCTCCTCCACCAGGACCCCATTGAAGCCCCACCTACCCTAGCTCCTCCTCCACCAGGACAGTACTCTTGGTACATCCTCCTCCACCAGGACACCCTCAAGCCCCACCTACCCTACCTCCTCCTCTACCAGGACAGTACTCTTGGTACATCCTCCTCCACCAGGACACCCTCAAGCCCCACCTACCCTACCTCCTCCTCTACCAGGACAGTACTCTTGGTACATCCTCCTCCACCAGGACACCCTCAAGCCCCACCTACCCTACCTCCTCCTCTACCAGGACAGTACTCTTGGTACATCCTCCTCCACCAGGACACCCTCAAGCCCCACCTACCCTACCTCCTCCTCTACCAGGACAGTACTCTTGGTACATCCTCCTCCACCAGGACACCCTCAAGCCCCACCTACCCTACCTGCTCCTCTATCAGGACAGTACTTTCTGTAGATCATCCTCCATTAGGCCCCACTTAAAGCCCCACCCGCCCTTCCCCAGCCTCTACCAGGGCTGTACTCTGTACATCCACCTCTACCAGGGCCCCCTGAAGCCCCGCCCACCTAACTCAGCCTCTACCAGGACTGTACTCCCTATACATCCATCTTCACCAGGACCCCCTGAAGCCCCACCCACCCTACCTCAGTCTCTAACAGGACCCCCTCGAAGTCACACCCACCCTGTTTCAAAATGAGTCATTCGTTGTGTGGCCGGCACAAGTAATGGGTCCACATTTGTCCTCCACTGGGAACAAAACACCCCATTTTAGCGCTCGACTCTCACAGGGCAGCGAAGCAGAGCAGTCCAAGGCCTACTCAAGGGAGGTGGTGTAGGCTAGTAATCTCAATTCACAGATACACAATAACAACACTCAAAAAATAATTATCCAATCTGTGCTTTTTCTTTTGAAAAAGGAAAAGTACATGTATTACACACACACCACTCAATACTCTGCAGCAATTTACAAATATACACAAGCTGATGGAAATACTTCTTGATGACATTGGGTAAACATTCTTACCCCTCCCTACCGGAGGGTCTAGTACCACAACTCACATGTCTAAACACGATCTTGTCCCTGAATGACAGGGTTGAACATAACTTGGAGTAAGAGTACCTAATACTGGCACCAAAGTGAGTGGCTATCAACCTCATTATTTCAACAAGTTTTCACCATAGGAACAAATGCAATAATTAGATATAACCATGGCACAGGGCAGCTAATACTGGCAATAAAGCATGCAAACTTTAATCACGAGCGGCTGTCAGTCTCATTATTAAATAAAGCATTTGCAAAAATAAGGGCTATGCATGGAATGGTTGGTGAATTCAGCATAAACTTTGGTATGAATAACTCAATTCAAATATTACATTTATAATCACAACATGTGCAATTATATCACTCACCCCTAAAGAGGATTTGCGTAAAATAAGCACTTCAGACATAGTCCCTAAAGGACACATCGCCTTTATAATTACATGAACATGCAATTACCACCCTTTGCCCTTAGAGTGCGTCAATACAATATGAAAACTGACATTGTGCAATTTTAGGCCACCAAGATTGTAACCACAATCTTTGCCCCTATAAAGCACAGCACGTCCCAGCCGTACAGCACGTCCCAGCCTGGGGAGTGCTTAAAATACAAACCAATCCAAGGGGGAGGATATCATTTTCAAGTCCCACCCAACTTAGAGTGGGGACTCTGGCACTTCTTTTGGGGGGAGGCTGTGCTGCTCCTGCAGCTCCCCTCACACTTGAATAATATTTTAGTGAGGGCCCCTGTGAGAAGTTGGCCTGGTATATGCTGTCCACTAATTAAAGCGGGCCCCTTGCACCAGTCCAAACAACCCTTATGGTGATTTAAGAGGTCAAAGATAACCTTAGAAAGCTATCCAAGTGGTAGCTGTGGAGAGCAGCCTTCAGGCTCAGTCTTGAAGGAATGTTAAGCAGCTTGTTTTACCAGAATGCAACCTTATTGTATTGGTTAAATGAAAGGAGAACCACACAGTAGTTATAAGAATATATATTTATTATAATAGCAACTTAAATACCTCACAGTATCTGCCACACGCAGATAAACACAAAGCACACAATACTGTAGCACAGAAACAATTGTAAGTAGCACTAATACACAGTGGGCTCCAGGTGGAGACCAAACCATATACTAAAATAGTGGTATAAGAACCACGATTCAAGTTAAGACAGTGTCTAGAGGATATAGAATCACTGGGACCCCAAGGAACCACCCAAGGTGAGTAAGTAGGGACCCCACGGAGGACGGGTGCAGTGTGAGTACACGACCGCGTGCTACGTGCAATTCAATGGGAGAGTCGCGGTTGCAATTTTAATGTTTAAGGACCCTTCTCAGGGGATTATGAGGAAACCCTTTGGAACATGGAAGGTTGGAGAGCCACCCCACCCGTGGATACCGAAGTACCAGAGTTACCTATCCCAGGGAAGCCGGGTGCATAGGGCTGAAGTGGCGTCGGAAACTGCCATCGTTCTCAATGGGAGTCTTCAAAGAAATGCCACTGCTGAAAAGAAGAAAAGTGTCCAGTGGAAGCCGCAGGTGGATTCTTGACGGAAAAGAAGAGGGGACAGAGTCTGGGTCACTCAGGAGTGACCAGGGGCTCGGTAGACGAATGCCCACCGATGTCGGGTGCTTCAGGAGTGAAGAAGGAGACCTGGACTCTACAGCTGCAGGGACCAGGAGACGTCGAGGATGACCAGGAGCCGGATATGAGCTGTCCCATGAAGGTCGTCGAGTGCTGAGGGGTCAGAGTTCGGCAGGATCACCAACAAGCCATGGCAACGGCAACCCACGAAGAAGGTCAAGAAAGGTTACGGTCTGGCCCAGCAAGGGCCAGGAGACTCACCATAGCCAGGGGAGTCAGGGCAGGCCTGGAGCAACCAGGGGAGCCCAAGAAAAGCAGTGTTGTCCCTCAAATGGACCCACAGGCCGAAGGCACATGAGTCGCGAGGGGACCTCTAGCAGTTTCACAAAACAACAGCTTGCAGGGCACAGAGTGAGAGGAGGCCAAAGTCCTTTGTACGAAATGTGCGCAGAGGTTGGGGCTATCGACAGCCCAATGCAGGAAGTTCGGGAACACCAACAAGCATATGCACTTGCAAATGTACGCGGTGCACAGGGGTTCGGGTTATGCGGTCCCCACGAGGGATACTGGCCTCAAATTTGGTGAGAGGGCAAATCAACCTCAAGAAACGTAGGAACCTACCTCCTGTGTTGCTGGAGCCTTTGGAGTCTGCAGGAGATCAGGATCAGCAGACCAGTCAGTTGTGTTACGGTGCCTGCAAATGCAGGGGAGTGACTCCTTCACCCCAAGGGAGATAACTTCAGTTGTCCTTGGTGCCCCACAGGTCCTGCACGGAGCCTGTATGGTGCACGGGCACAGACGATGCTTTGGACGGAGAGGGAGACGAAGTCGGGCCCAGTCGAAGTCCAGCGAAGTCCAGACGGTCGAAGGTCAGTGGTTTCTTGTTCAGAATCTTGTCCACGTCGAATCTAGGGTCCTACAGCCAGGTAAGCCCTTTTGTACCCACGGGAGAGGGTTGGATAGATTCAACTCCCATGTTCTTTGTCCAGTTTTGTGCCAGAGTAGGAGCCAACGGCTCCCAGAACTGGTTTGAGCTGGACTATGCACAGGGACACCAAATGTGCCCCTCGTGCAGACTTTCAGGCACTTTGGAAGTGCACCCACCCAGCTCGAATACATTTAATACTTTCTGTCTGGGAGGTGGTCACACCTCCCTGTGACAGGATGCCTATTGTGCTGCCTTCCTCTGCTCGAGCTTGGCTCAGCAGCAGGAGGGCAGAAATGTGTCTCTGGTCGGCAGCAACCATTTTATGCTGTCCGGGCCGAGAAGGCTGGTACAGGGAAGACCAGGGACCCACGAAGCTTGCTACTGAGGGGTTGAATCATACCTCCCACATCGGTTACCGGTGTGGAGGTATGATTCCAAGGTGTTTGATACCAAACACGACATGGTTTGTTGCAGCCGTTTTCGAGATAGCATTTTACACGAGCATATAATGCACCTCTACCTATATGTCTGGCTGCGTCACCGACAACCCGGGAGAATGGTCTCCGAAGGCTGTAGGGGTGCTCTGCTCATGCAGGGGCACCCTCTCACATAAAACCCAGCACCCTGCCTTCAGGATTGTTAAGGCCTGCTATAGGGGTGACTTATAGGTTTTAAGTGTAGTGGCCTATAGATATAGTAAACCTATATCTAAAGTAAGTGGTGCATGCACCATCTTACACAGGTTGCAATGGCAGACCTGTAGTTCTATTTTGCATGGCCTCTCATGGGTGGCATAATACATGCTTCAGCCCATGAGAGGCCTCTGGGGTACCTATGCCCTGGGTACATGTGTACCATATACTAGGGACTTATAAGGGTACCCCAGTATCCAATCTGTAGTGTACCTAAGTACATGTCAATACATTTTAGGGAGAAAGCAGATAGACTGGGGTCCTGATTAGCAGGATCCCAGTCAGACTAGTCAAAAACAGTATAACATCAAGCAAAAAGTGGGGGTAACCATAAGAAGCAGATCCTACTTTCCTACAACCCCTCTCTCCTTGGGTCACCACACTCCACAAACAAGTGGTTTTCAGTTTCAAATGCGGGCAAAACTGACAAGCCCTGCACGGCATTATGGGGCGCTCATCCGTGCTTGCAGTGAATAGGTGAGTAGCGGCTCTCCTGCGGAGCCGGGGAGAGCCGCTCCGATTTTCCTTGTGGGCTTTACTTTTGAAAGCAGTCTGGTCCACGCTTTCCCATTGTACGGGGTGCCAAGGCACCCCACGAGCAACTTCCATGTTGGAGTACAGTCTGGGAGCCTACTGCAGGCTCCCCGTGTGGACTGAACACCTTGGAGCAACCGCAGGAGCCAGCAGTTCTTCCTTGTCTGCCCGCTCCTGCGAGCAAAAAGCACTCACTCTTGCTTGCCTTCCCGCTGGACATGGGAGCGGGGAAGGCTCACAGCGCAGGAAGGTGTGGCAGCACTCCCCCGGGTTCCCTTGCGGCATCGGGCCCAAGCCATCTGATGCAGTTTCTTCAGGCCTCCTGGCCTCAAAGGGTGATAAACTCTGCAGAGAGCTGCTTTCACTGGCTCCCTGTGCCAGCCTTTCGCAGAAGCCCAGTCTTTCCCCCATCTGGCCCTCATGTGGGTGTATGGGGACAGGCGCCCCTGGTCCTGGGGGGGGAGTGCCCTATGGGTCCTTGGCTCAATCAGAGACAGAGTGCTTAGTCCAGATGGCAGTCAGGGGGTTCTTCCTTCCAACTGTCCATGGCGTCAGCCTCAGCACATCCAAAAGAGAGCTCTCCCCTCTGCGCCAGACCTTTTAAGTAGGGGACAGGAGGTTCCAGCAGGGATGCACCTCTCCACCCATTTCAACCTTCCTGCACAGCCTTCTGGGATACTTCAAGATGGTGTCATCCAGGAGTCACTTGGCACATCTGCTCTGGGAGTCTCAGCTCTACCCGTCGCTGACATCACTGCAGGGCCTGCCATAGCAAAACTTCAAAGGAGACCCCTCCTGGTTTGGCTCCAGAGTCTGGGCTCCCTGCCTGAGTTCAGTGGGCTTAGACCAACCATCTTCCTGGTACAGGATGACAGCTGGCTGATTGATGGACAGCAGTTCCACCTGCTCCTTCCTCTCCAGATTCTGAACTAATCAAACTTAATTGCTCACTTTGTGGGGAGAGGTCTTTGCTCCTGCTGCTGGAGGGAAAAGCAATTGGCCCAGCTCAGCAGGGTGACAGAAGGCCTGGGCTGTGATCCTAAGCCAAGCCAGAGAAACATGTCATTCCTGGATGACCCATAAGCTGTACAGTTATGACTTTGGACTTTACAGGATTATTCCTTTCAGACAGGTCACACTGTACATTGGTATGACTCTGGTATCTGTAGAGCAAGGAGAAGTGGAGCAGCACTCTAAGGCAGTCTTCCCCACATTGCATAAAGTGCCCCAAACACTACAGTTATCTGAGCTGTGTTGTGATTTCGCTTGTAGTTTATTTGTAATTATAAATGTAGGAAGGTGGAATCTGACTCTATGGTTGCCCCCACTTTTTTTTATGGTGTTTTGCTGGTTTATGACTTAGTTGGACTGGGATCCTGCTATTCAGGGCCCCAGTCTATCTGCTTTCTCTGTAAAAAGGTTTCCACGTGCCTTAGGCACATCTCTGATTGGAATCTGGAGTGCCCTTATAAGTCCCTAGTATATGGTATACTATGTACCAAGGGCATAGGTACCTCAGAGGCCTACCAGGGGCTGCAGCATGTATTGTGCCACCCCTGGAAGGCCATCCAAACTGACACCACAGGTCTGCTACTGCAGCCTGGGTAAGGTGGTGCATGCACCTCTTACTGTGATATAGGTTACCTATATCACTAAATACATACACACATATAAACCTATAAGTCACTCCTATGGCAGGCCTTATCAATCCTGAAGGCAGAGTGCGTGGTTCCTATGTGAGAGGGTGCCCCTGCATGAGCAGGGCCCCTCTGCAGCGTTCGGAGACCCTTCTCTGATGCTGTTTGTAGTGCAGCCTGACCATATACTCTTAAGCGCATTATAACCTCGCGTTAAATGCTAACTTTGGAATGGCTGCACCGAAACATGTCGTGTTTGGTGTCAAACATCTTGGAATACTACCCCCCGCCAATTCTGGCGGCGGGGGTAGCATTCCACCCTTCTAGAGGGAGAGACATGTTAACCCTGGCTTGGCCGGTAACTTCTTTCTAAAGCCCTGGCATCACAAAATGGATGCTGCTGCCACAGACACAAGTCTGGCCTCCTGCTGCTGACCGAGACTCCGGCAGGGGAGGCCTGGACAATAGGTTTCCTGTCCCACGGAGGTGTGACCACCTCCCCAGACAGGATAGTGTGTATTGGGGCTGGGCGGGAGCACTTTTGGGTGCTTTGAAGTCCTGCACTGGGGGTACACTTGGTGTCCCTGTGCATACCCCAGTTCAAACCGGATCAGGGGCTTGCAGCCCCTGCTTTGGCGCGAACTGGACAAAGGAAAGGGGTGTAGCCACCCCTCTGCCCTGACCCACCCATAGGTGGGGCCACAGAGTAGTCCAACCCCTAAACTTGGTATAAGTATAGGAACCCAGTCCTTAGGACTTTAGATTATCCCTGGACGAAACTCTGAAACAGAATCCTGGACCTTCGACGCTCTACTAAAGACTAGAGGACAGAAGAATCTCCCTTGGGGTCAAGGAGTGACTCCCCTGCTTGGCAGGCACCAAAGAAGCAATTGTCCGGTCTGCATCGCCTAAGCTCCCGCCGGACGCCGAAGTCTTTGCATCACCAGAGGTGGATTTCCAGACTTCCCCGAGGCTGCCCTGAGTCCCCAGCAAAGCTGAGGCCCGTAGCTGTCGTGGGTAACGTGGAACCGTGACCCCTGGACACCGCACGCATTTGCTAGTGCATCCTCTTCTGGGTCTCCCACGAAGTCATGCTTTGGGCTCCGAGTAGCCCTAGCCTCCAGCACCAACTGCACCGAAGATCACTGGCCTCCACTCCACGAGTGTCCTGTGAGCCAGATCCACGTGCAACGTTTCGAGGCTCCTTCGCGGTCGCTAGCCCGTTGGCTAGTAGCCCTTCACGAAGGCCAATCCTTTTCTTCTTGGGCACCCTGGTTGCTCCAGGCCTGCCCTCACTTACCCTCGCTGGGTGAGTTCCTCAGACCTTGCTGGTCTGCATCATCGACGATCTTCACTTTCATCGAGACTTGCCGTTGCCAATGCTTGTTGGGTCCAATCCGGTCGCCGACGCCTCAGCACTCGACAGACATCGTGTACCTGCCCGAATCCTGCTCCTGGTCGCCGACAACGCCTCCTGGACCTCGTGGCTGAAGAGTCAAGACGACCGTCAACGCACCTGAAGCACTCGACATCGGTGGGCATCTGTCCATCGCCTTCCTGGTCACTGGCTAGTGACCCAGACTCTGTCCCCTCTGCTTTCAGGTTCTTCAGATCTCCGATCCACTCTTGGATCCACCCGGACACTTTCCACTTGGTCGCCAGCAGCACTTTGCAGCAGATCGCCATTCAAATCGACAGACGAAACCCGACCCCGAAAGGCCCCTATGCACCCGGCTTCCCTGGGTGAGGTAACACGAGTACTCCGGTGCTCCCGTGGGTAGAGACTCTAGAACGACCTAGTTCTCAAAGGGTTTGCTCCAAGTCCTCCTTTAAGTGTCCCTTTTCTTTAATTTCCTGATCGCGACTTTCTCCATAGAAGTCAACGGCGTATCGCGGTTGTGTATTTACACTGCACGCGTCCCCGTGGGTCCCCTGTGTCACTACCTTGGGTGGTTCCTTGTGGTCCAAGCACTTCTAGAGGCTCTAGGCCTAGTGTCTAGTTCAGTCGTGGTTCGCATACCACTTTATTGGTATATGGTTTGGTACGCCCCTAGGGCCCAAACGTGTATTTGTGCTATTACTGTGATTTAATATCTTATAACTTATGTACTTCGAACTCTAGCCTCATAAAGAGACTAGAGGGGTGTGTTTAGCAATAAATACATATATTTTGAATATATACCTGGTGTGGTGCTCTTTCATTTGGTCACTCAAGAGATTATAGACTGGTAAAACAAGCTGCTTTACATTCCTTCAAGACTTAGCCTGAAGGCTGCTCTCCATAGCTACCACTAGGATAGCTTTCAATAAGGTTGTCTTTAACCTATCTCCAATAAGGGGTTGTTTGGACTGGTGCAAGGTGCCCACTATAATTAGTGGACAGCATATACCAGGCCAACTTCTCACATTGGTGTGCAGCGTGTGGGATTCCAGCTTGCTATTGTTTTACCAGATAATCTCAATTGAATTGATCAACTGAAAACCACTAAAGGTACCTAAGGTACATATAATTTAAGCTTAGAATACAGTAAGTTCTACTGAACTTAGAGTTGTGTGTTAAGGGATAGCACACCCTTTCTACAACTCAAGAGAGTTTAGTAGGCCACACTAGAGCAGGTAGTGCATACACCACACCACACTAGTAATGTCTTCAAAGCCAGGACCTAGAGAGTCCTTGCCAGAAGCCACTGGGCTTCTTCCCTCCAAGTATGATACACTCCCATTCTTGGAATTGAGAGCATTATGTAACTTGAGGAAACTGAAGACAGGCCAAAGTCCCACCACCCAACATCTTAGAGAGATGTTGGAGGCTTATGATCTCAGCAGGCCCTTAGGGACTGAAGGGGTAGGAGCAGAGGGTGGGGCAGAAGATGAGGATGGGGCCAGGGGTAGCAATACCCCCAGCCCCCCCTCTGGAACTGACCAGGAGGGTGACAATGACCCTGACCTGGATAACCCAATTCCTCCTGTGGATGAGGAGGAGGCTCAAGATGACCTCCACTTTGTCCCCCAGGAAGGATTGTGAGTGTGCCCAGAAGGTCTAGGTCTCCTTCTCAGGAGTCTAACCACTCTGGCACCTCAATAGGGACCTCTGTCTCCTCTCATAGGAGGGAATCCTCTCATGAGAGAAGAAAGAGGCTGATTCAGTATGAGGAAGCTCAGCTTGAACTCAGAAAACAGCAACTGGCTATAGACAGGGAGTCCCTAGATCTCTACAAAGAGAGAAAAAGTTGGGACTAGAGTCCCATGGTGGCAGCAATATCCCTAAAGATAGGGAAAGGTCTTATGACCATAGAAACCTAAACAAGATTGTCCCTCCCTACCAGAGTAGGGATGACATCCACAAATGGATAACTGCACTGGAGAGGGCCTGTAAAGTTCAGAGGGTCCCCCAGAAGCAGTGGGCAGCAATCTTGTGGCTCTCCTTTGCAGACAAAGGTAGAGACAAGCTCCTCACTGTAAGAGAAGAGGATGCTGACAATTACACAGTCTTGAAGAGTGCTCTGATAGATGGGTTTGGCCTAACCACTGAACAGTATAGGTTGAAGTTCAGAGACACCCAAAGAGCTCAGACTCAAGACTGGGTTGATTTTGTAGATTGGGCTACTAAAGCTCTGGAAGGTTGGATACATGGCAACAAAGTGCAGGACTTTTAGGATTGTACAATTTGATTATGAGGGAGCAGATCCTTAATAATTGTCAAAACCAGCTTTTGCACCAGTATCTGGTGGACTCTGATCTGACCTCTCCCCAAGAATTGGGAAAGAAGGCAGACAAATGGGTCAGAACCAGAGTAAAAACTAAAAATCAGGGTGGTGACCAGAAGAAAGATTCTACTAAGTCCCAAGAGAAAGGTGGGGATAAATCTAAAGATAAGTCCTCTACAGGGCCCCACAATTCCTCTTCTGGGGTGGGTCCCAAACTCCTTCTTCTCCTGAAAAGAAACCATATTGCCATGTCTGTAAAAAGCCTGGGCACTGGAAAACTGATCCCAGTTGCCCCAGGATTGGCAATAAAGAAAATGTTCCTCCCACAACTACTACCACCCCTCCTGGTACTACCAGTAGTAATCCTCCAGTTGGGAGTAGTGCACCCAAAAGTTAGGTGCTTTTGCAAGAGGAACAGAGGTGGGCCCTAGTTTAGACAGGGACCCCTCAACAGACTCCTCTGACTCTGATGGTGGTATAGGATTTGCCACCTTTACCATGGGTCCCACAGCATTGGGCAGGTACAGATTGGAGCCAATAATTAATGGTCAGAAAGCCGTGGCATTTAGGGACACAGGGGCTAGTGTCACCATGGTGGCAGGGAAACTAGTCCCCCTCACCAGCTTTTACCTGAGTTTAAATACCAGGTGACCAACATTGATGGTGTCAGAACAGATCACCCCATGGCCATAGTCAATCTCAGCTGGGAGGGGGTCACAGGCCCAAAAGAGTGGCAGTGGCCCCAACCCTACCTGTAGATTGCCTGATGGGCAATGATCTGGAAATTTCAGCCTGGGCTGAAGTTGAACACCAAACCCATCTCAGGATGCTGGGCGTCCCTGTAAGGTTAGTGGGGCTGTGATGGCCACAGCCCCAGCCCAAGATTTTGGAGAGATGGAGCCTGGAAGAATGGCCCACTCTCCCCCAAAAGAGAGCACAAGGGTTGAAGAAAAGTCTTCTTCCCTCCAGACAGTAGGTAAGGGCAGCCTCCTAAGGGAACTGACCCTACCCCTAGTGAAGGAACTGCCCCAGAGGTAGTCAGGCCTGGCCTGGCCACACCCCTGATGGCAGAGGACCCTTCCAAGGTGGTACCCAGTCTGGAGCAGGTAACCTGCCCCTCTCTACCCTGCCTCAGCCAGCTCAGGGCTGCAGAGGTCAGGGAGGTCAGTGGACCCCCCAGGGCCCCCTGTCCAGAGGAACCCCCCCATCAGCAGATTAGGGGCACCCAGGCTAGTAGCCCTAGCCAGGTGAAAACTCCTCTACACACTGAGGGATCCCCCATACCTTTATGTAGGGACCTCCCCCAGAAGGACTCTGGTAGGCAAGGGCAAACCTGGGACCAGAAGGTTCCAAACCTGCCATGTCCCTCCAGTAGTCCATCCAAAGGGACCCAACCCCCAGCTGTAGGCAGCCAAAGGTTGACCCTTAGAGCAAAGTGCAACTCAGTCATGGAAAGACAGGCATACATGGTGACCAGTGATCTGAGGAAGCGGAGACCAACATTCCTAGGGCCTCACTTCCCTACTCAGACACCTCACCAGCCTTGTACTTTACCTAAGCACACCACAGGTAGTGATTCCCCATGGTGGAGACCCTCTCATACCCTTAGGGTGAGGGATTGCTTAGTGGACCATAAGACAGGGGGCAACCATGCTAGTGCAGGTGCTTCCTTATATGACCACTTAGTCAATGAAGGCTCAACTGGCCAAGGTTAGCCTTATCTCCTTTCGTTTGGGGGGGGTTATGTAGGAAGGTGGAATCTGACTCTATGGTTGCCCCCACTTTTTTTTATGGTGTTTTGCTGGTTTATGACTTAGTTGGACTGGGATCCTGCTATTCAGGGCCCCAGTCTATCTGCTTTCTCTGTAAAAAGGTTTCCATGTGCCTTAGGCACATCTCTGATTGGAATCTGGAGTGCCCTTATAAGTCCCTAGTATATGGTATACTATGTACCAAGGGCAT
Organism: Calotriton arnoldi; assembly: GCA_963921515.1. NCBI lineage: Eukaryota > Metazoa > Chordata > Amphibia > Caudata > Salamandridae > Calotriton > Calotriton arnoldi. The sequence continues at coordinate 613,963 of CAWUFW010011257.1, forward strand.
ACGTACCTCAGAGGCCTACCAGGGGCTGCAGCATGTATTGTGCCACCCCTGGAAGGCCATCCAAACTGACACCACAGGTCTGCTACTGCAGCCTGGGTAAGGTGGTGCATGCACCCCTTACTGTGATATAGGTTACCTATATCACTAAATACATACACACATATAAACCTATAAGTCACTCCTATGGCAGGCCTTATCAATCCTGAAGGCAGAGTGCGTGGTTCCTATGTGAGAGGGTGCCCCTGCATGAGCAGGGCCCCTCTGCAGCGTTCGGAGACACTTCTCTGATGCTGTTTGTAGTGCAGCCTGACCATATACTCTTAAGCGCATTATAACCTCGCGTTAAATGCTAACTTTGGAATGGCTGCACCGAAACATGTCGTGTTTGGTGTCAAACATCTTGGAATACTACCCCCCGCCAATTCTGGCTGCGGGGGTAGCATTCCACCCTTCTAGAGGAGAGACATGTTAACCCTGGCTTGGCCGGTAACTTCTTTCTAAAGCCCTGGCATCACAAAATGGATGCTGCTGCCACAGACACAAGTCTGGCCTCCTGCTGCTGACCGAAACTCCGGCAGGGGAGGCCTGGACAATAGGTTTCCTGTCCCAGGGAGGTGTGACTACCTCCCCAGACAGGATAGTGTGTATTGGGGCTGGGCGGGAGCACTTTGGGTGCTTTGAAGTCCTGCACTGGGGGCACACTTGGTGTCCCTGTGCATACCCCAGTTCAAACCGGATCAGGGGCTTGCAGCCCCTGCTTTGGCGCGAACTGGACAAAGGGAAAGGGGTGTAGCCACCCCTCTGCCCTGACCCACCCATAGGTGGGGCCACAGAGTAGTCCAACCCCTAAACTTGGTATAAGTATAGGAACCCAGTCCTTAGGACTTTAGATTATCCCTGGACGAAACTCTGAAACAGAATCCTGGACCTTCGACGCTCTACTAAAGACTAGAGGACAGAAGAATCTCCCTTGGGGTCAAGGAGTGACTCCCCTGCTTGGCAGGCACCAAAGAAGCAATTGTCCGGTCTGCATCGCCTAAGCTCCCGCCGGACGCCGAAGTCTTTACATCACCAGAGGTGGATTTCCAGACTTCCCCGAGGCTGCCCTGAGTCCCCAGCAAAGCTAAGGCCCGTAGCTGTCGTGGGTAACGTGGAACCGTGACCCCTGGACACCGCACGCATTTGCTAGTGCATCCTCTTCTGGGTCTCCCACGAAGTCGTGCTTTGGGCTCCGAGTAGCCCTAGCCTCCAGCACCAACTGCACCGAAGATCACTGGCCTCCACTCCACGAGTGTCCTGTGAGCCAGATCCACGTGCGACGTCTCGAAGCTCCTTCGCGGTCGCTAGCCCGTTGGCTAGTAGCCCTTCACGAAGGCCAATCCTTTTCTTCTTGGGCACCCTGGTTGCTCCAGGCCTGCCCTCACTTACCCTCGCTGGGTGAGTTCCTCAGACCTTGCTGGTCTGCATCATCAACGATCTTCACTTTCATCGAGACTTGCCGTTGCCAAGGCTTGTTGGGCCCAATCCGGTCGCCGACGCCTCAGCACTCGACAGACATCGTGTACCAGCCCGAATCCTGCTCCTGGTCGCCGACAACGCCTCCTGGACCTCGTGGCTGAAGAGTCAAGATGACCGTCAACGCACCTGAAGCACTCGACATCGGTGGGCATCTGTCCATCGCCTTCCTGGTCACTGGCTAGTGACCCAGACTCTGTCCCCTCTGCTTTCAGGTTCTTCAGATCTCCGATCCACTCTTGGATCCACCCGGACACTTTCCACTTGGTCGCCAGCAGCACTTTGCAGCAGATCGCCATTCAAATCGACGACGAAACCCGACCCCGAAAGGCCCCTATGCACCCGGCTTCCCTGGGTGAGGTAACACGAGTACTCCGGTGCTCCCGTGGGTAGAGACTCTAGAACGACCTAGTTCTCAAAGGGTTTGCTCCAAGTCCTCCTTTAAGTGTCCCTTTTCTTTAATTTCCTGATCGCGACTTTCTCCATAGAAGTTAACGGCGTATCGCGGTTGTGTATTTACACTGCACGCGTCCCCGTGGGTCCCCTGTGTCACTACCTTGGGTGGTTCCTTGTGGTCCAAGCACTTCTAGAGGCTCTAGGCCTAGTGTCTAGTTCAGTCGTGGTTCTTATACCACTTTATTGGTATATGGTTTGGTACGCCCCTAGGGCCCAAACGTGTATTTGTGCTATTACTGTGTTTAAATAACTTATAACTTGTGTACTTCGAACTCTAGCCTCATAAAGAGACTAGAGGGGTGTGTTTAGCAATAAATACATATATTTTGAATATATACCTGGTGTGGTGCTCTTTCATTTGGTCACTCAAGAGATTATAGACTGGTAAAACAAGCTGCTTTACATTCCTTCAAGACTTAGCCTGAAGGCTGCTCTCCATAGCTACCACTAGGATAGCTTTCAATAAGGTTGTCTTTAACCTATCTCCAATAAGGGGTTGTTTGGACTGGTGCAAGGTGCCCACTATAATTAGTGGACAGCATATGCCAGGCCAACTTCTCACAATAAAGATGCAGAGTCGAGTAAGTGCTTTCCAAATAAGTATTTATTCTTGAGCATCTATGAGTATGGACTGGCAGGCTCTCATCAACGGCCGCAGAATTTATGTCTTTCTAGAACCGCATTTTTGTGTGGTTTGAATCTTCTGTCTAACATTCTCATCGCGGACATATTATCATCAACTACATCACCTTCCCCCAATATGGACTGTTGAGGTAAATGTTTTAAGATGTTTCTGCCTTCAGACCCTAAAGTACGACGCAACAAAGCATATTTCTTTTTATAGGTAAAATCTTCACCATTAATAGCAGCCATGCGTGCTTCAAGACTTTCTGTCCACGCTCCCAGTCTACACCGGCATTGGTGGTACTTGGCAAAAAATAGGGTGGAGGTATTATACTCTGATACATGGTACCAGCCACACTGTTTACGTGTAACAGAGAAAGAAATCATATAGGTCCTTGTAAGCCTGCTAACAATAGTAGTGTACAATGATGCAATTTGTATTACCACTGTTAAATGCCAGCACTACGAATATTGTGCTTGAGGCAGTTATGGTAAATTCAGAATAGATCAATTCAACACTTAAAGTAAAAGGTGTGCCTGTCACTGCAATCCTAAACAAGCATTGGCATAGCCAATAGGTCTCGCCTTTGGGACCTTATAAGTATTTAGTTATGCAGCACAATATCCTTGGTGCAACAACATTAACTGTTGCATGGCGAAACACTTATAAAGTCCTACGAGACCTATTGGCTATACCAATGCTTGTTTTCTGTAGTTTTAGATAGCACGAACTCGACCCTAATGTATTGAAGCGCTTTACATTAGCACCAATTATATTACACAAGGGCATATTCATTGTTGGTAGGCGCGGGGACATGAAGTGATTTGCCCAGAATCACAGTATGTTGAGCGGGCGCCGAGACTCAAACCTGCTTCTCCAGCTAAAAAGTCGGCAGCTCTGGCCGTTACGCCACATCCTCTCCCCTCATGGGAGGAACAGCGCTTATACCGACAAAATGACACTTCGAAGCACCGAGAGGCAGCAGGTGTTGAAGGAGGGAACATGACAGGGAACGAGGAGACGGAGGAGCAAGGAATGGACTGTAGAGGTTAGAAGCGGAGGGAAGAAAAAACGGGAAAGGGAAGAAGGGAACAGGAGAAAGAAGAGGGAGAAGAAAGAGAAGGAAGGAACTGTTGATGGGGAATGGGGTATGTGAGGAGTAAAAACGGGAGAATGTGAGACGAAAAGAGAGACCAGGACATGCATAAAGGGAATGGGAGGCACAGGAGAGAGGAAAGGAGGGAATGTTAGAGTCAAGGAGGGAGGACAGAAGGCATGAGGGATCAAGAGAGACTAGGGAGGAACAGAAGATAGAGCAATGGACAAAAGATGCAAGATGGAATAGGACAGGCAAGGAGGGAACAGAACGGAAAGAGAGAACAGTGGCGGAACAGAGGAACTGCGAAGGCACGAGCGAAAAGCAAAAAAAAAAAAACAGACACACACAGCGTTTCCCTTGGTCTAGGTTTCCGGTCTGCTCCCATCAGAGTAAGTTTTCTTCTTCAACTGCTCAGGACTGTCTGTCTAGCCAGCAACAACAAAAGTTGGTCTATTTTCTTAAGACGTTTTAGATATTTTTTTGTAGGGAAACTGTGCTAAGATATGTACCATTTTGCCACCAGTTTGTCAAACTCCTCATAGAGGCGGAGGAACCGCCAATATTCCTGAAACCAGGACTGCTTGGCACACAGTGAATGTATTGCCATATTTCTTGACTGCTCTTCAAAACGTATGGCTTTATAGCAAGTTTATCCATAAGCTGTGGTGTAAAGTGCACAATATTGTCTTTTTTTTAACTTCTCTCTGGAGGAAAACCCCAGATCCTTCCCTGAGAAGCAGTTTATGGTGGGTGTTTACATGATATCTTTTTGAAAGATTATCAGCCATCACTGCACTTAGAACGCTCTGTTGCCCAACCATGTATAACGGCCTATTCAAAGATATAAGGCAGTCTCCTCTCTACAAGCAGCTATGTTATTTGTGCCATTAGTGCAAGGCCGCACCAGCCCAACAAATGATGCTTTCATGCCCAGCGCCAGGGTTTTCTCGTGTTCGAGTTTTATTTCCATTTAATAACTATCCTGGCTTACAGCGACTTATTGGTGGAAGATTTGGAAAAAGCTCACTGTGGTTGTTTTGGTTATGAGAAAGAGGGCTTAAAGTGACATTTGGTGGAAGACATCAAGGGAAGAGCTGGGCAGGGTTTGCTTATTATGTCGTGACGAGGGCTAAATCATTAAAAAGTTTTAATAACAGGGCAATTCGATTTTTCTGTTACTGTTTTCTTTGCCGCAAAGAGGCGGCTAGAAGGTGCTACAGATGCATTCGTTGCATGTTAAAATAAATCTAAAATATTTAGCACGATTATAAAATTTGTTGCGTCGTCTTAGGTTCCCACAAAATGAAAGGATTTCTAAAACCTTCCTAAAAGGGAAATGTGTAACCGAATGATGTCCAGCTTCACAGAGATGTATTTATTTTATAGTTGCCTCGAGTTTAGCTAGGGCGGACTACCGACAAAAGCTGCAATCACTGTGGGACTGGAGTGGAGTACTGAGATAATAAAGGGGGCGGGGCTTACTGGCATTGTGCTTCCAATTCTAAATACATTTTTGGGACATTCACAAGGTAGGAAATACAAGACGTTTTAGGTTCTTAAACCTACAACGACAGCCAGTAGGAGAAGAGACGAAGAAAGGAGTGGAACTACTAACAGGTACAGAATGACGGCGAGGACAGGCAGAGGAGGAAAAGACAGCTGCAAAGGTAGATGGCGAGTAAATAATTAAAAACAAGCGTGCGCGTGAAAGTTCATTAAACAAGCCCGGGAGTGGTGCATGCGTGCGCGCGCAGACTTCACTTTTCAAGCACTGCACTCGTGCTTGTGGCGCGCCGCTGCTCGCTTCCGCAAGGTGGATGCCGCCACAAGCACGAATGTGTGCTTGAAAATGAGCAGAGCGACGGCTAAAGGCCCTCCTATGCAGCGCATGCGCGCTGCGTAGGCGAGACCTAAAAATGAATATTGCGACAGGCTTCAGTATCAGGCAAGCCCGTCACCGAAATTCTTACTGGTAATTGCTGCTCCGTGCTTTGTAGCTGCTTTGTGCTCCGTGGCAGACTTCAATACTAAAGTGTGCCTGGCACCGCATCTGTACTTGCCAAAACCGTGCACCGCATTTACAATACCGTTCCACGCTTCTGCAAGCGAAAACGGCAATGGCCAGGCAATAAAAGGAAGACAAACCAGGCAATGTGCGTACAATTGACGGATGTCTGAGCGTGAGACTCCTGCCGTGGTGCACAACAATGGCAGGTGTCCGAGTGCAAGTGCTCCCAAGACTCCTGTTGTGCTGCGTCACTACCAGGCAATGGCACATACGAGATGACCAGGGTCTGAACGTAAGAGCTCCCAAGATTCCTGCTGGGTTTCGTCACTGTCTGGTTGCTAGGGAACAGATGCCCGGTCTAAGACAATGAAAAACAGCGTGATGTAAATGCCGGTGATGCACTCAATACAGGCCAGTAAATATTCGTACAGAACCCGCAGGGCTCCAAAGATTTTAAGAATTCAGCACAATTCCTCTAGAAACAAAAGAAAACTGCTCAGGAAGAAATCTGTGTCATTCCAGGAAATCCCACATTCCTCAATGACTTGTAGAGAGCTGTAGCAAATTTCAGCACAATTAGCAACAGCGCCCAGTACACAAAGATGCCAGAAATCACACGTGGGGCCCTTCCAGTCCACTCCTAAACCAATATAAAGATGCAGAGTCGGGTAAGTGCTTCACCAAAAAAGTATTTATTCTTGAGCATCTATGAGTATGGACTGGCAGTGAAGCAGGCTGACATGAACTGCCGCTCCCTGTTCAAGAGCACACATTCCCATCACACGCGTACAATGAATGTCCATTCTACGGCCTTCCACTCCATGAATCAAGATCCGAACAGTACGAGCATGCAGAGCTGAAGGGGTTTTGCTTTATAGTAGCATTTTTATACCATTTGCCACTTAGGGTTATCATTTTTTTAGTTATTAGTATTATTGTGCACATTTCATATTAGAGCTTAAAAAATTAACTTTTTAAAATCTTCAGGCAGTTTCTCTTTTCCCGTCCATGCGGCTGCGGTGCGCGCTCCTCGCGCTACCGATCTGGGAGTGGCCCCTCCCTGGGAGTGAGGTCGCCTGAATTGGGCTACACACGCGTAACCTCTCGGGAGCCTGCATGCGTCATTGCACGCGAGGCAGTCTCCCCTTCGGAAGCTGGTGACGCCTGCCCCGGGCTAGGAAAACAGGGTTTACCTCAAGCAGAGCAGTGCCGGTACCGGGCCTCATTTGTATAAATCAACGATCAGATGGTCTTTTCTTTACTGAACAAGTAAATCCAGATCTTTTCCCTGTTTCCCAACAGACAATTTTTGGAACCCCCTTTAACTTGCTGCTTATAGGCAGTCAGGGCCTCAAACCCCTCATAAGTCCTGTGAAGCAGCTTGGGGTACCTTGGCCTCTCTACTCCAGCTCTTTTTGGCTCCCAACTTACGACCTGTATCTATGCTTTGCAGAGCTGTAATCATTTGGCTTCCCTCTGGGGATTTTGAGGTGGAAGCAACCCTTCCCTGCATCATGTCTGAATATGAGGTGTACGAGCAAGACCTAGCAGCTTATGGTCCACAAGATGACGAAGATTTTTATTATGATGAAAATATGGAATCCCTCATTGACAAAACCGTAGACAAGAAACTTGATAAAGCTTTGTCATCTGCCCTCCTACCCATATCACAACGCATTGACCGGCTGGTAGGTAGTGAACCCTCCCCTTCTCCTTCTAACCCTGCCTCTACACCCCTTCCACTCTCAGAACCCCCCGCCATTCCTGGCCTCATGTAAAGATTTACACCAAAGTTACCGAAAGGGCAAAGGATCACGATTACAGTACTGATCTGTCGACCCAACCGCCACCGTCTCTCCCTCTACCCTCCCCCACTACTGACGCAGATACTGACTCCTCTTCTTCCCAAGAGTCACGCCCGCAAAAGCGTTCCAAGAAACGCAAGCGTCACTCTTCTCCAACGACTCACTCCCCGTTCACCTTTGACCCGTCTGGCATAGTCCACCCTAGATCCTCAGATTGGTCCCTGGCGGAATATATGCAGCTTAATCTGCGGAAAAGCTTCGATAAAGAGGTCAGATCCCGCCTCAGGTCAGAATGTCCCCAGCCAGACCTTCCTAGCAAAACCGCCTTCACTCCAGACATAGATACATCAATGCAAACATTTCTCAAGTAATATCGCAAAGATCGAAAAAAAGGGAATAGACAGAGCTCTGAGAGAATGCCAGGACAAACTTCTAGATGTGTCCGGCCCACTGGCCAAAATCCTGGAACTGGCTCTTCAAGCCCAAGAGACGGGTGCAGCAATTCACCCTGAAGTCCTAGCTGGATGGACTCAAAGAGCAATTTGCCTCATAGGCAACGCAAATTGCGCGCTTTCCTCTGAGAGGCATGTAGGAGAGTAGGATCTGCTTCACAGGGGTACCCCCACTTTTTGCTGATACTTCACTGGTTTTCGACATTAGTCTGGCTGGGGCCCTGCTATTCAGAACCCCAGCCTAGCTGTTTCCTCTTTAAAAGGGTCTCCATGTGCCTTAGGCACATCACTGATTGGGATCTGGAGTGCCCTTGTAAGTCCCTAGTATATGGTATACTATGTACCAAGGGCATAGGTACCTCAGAGGCCTGCCAGGGGCTGCAGCATGTATTATGCCACCCCTGGTAGGCCATCCAAACTGACACCACAGGTCTGCTACTGCAGCCTGGGTAAGGTGGTGCATGCACCCCTTGCTGTGGTATAGGTTACCTATATCACTAAAAGCATACACACATATAAACCTATAAGTCACTCCTAAGGCAGGCCTTATCAATCCTAAAGGCAGAGTGCATGGTTCTTATGTGAGAGGGTGCCCCTGCATGAGCAGGGCCCCTCTGCAGCGTTCGGAGACCATCTCTGATGCTGTTTGTAGTGCAGCCTGACCATATACTCTTAAACGCATTATATCCTCGCGGTAAAATGCTAACTATGGAATGGCTGCACCTAAACATGTCGTGTTTGGTGTCAAACATCTTGGAATACTACCCCCCGCCAATCCTGGCGGGGGGGTAGCATTCCACCCTTCTAGAGGGAAAGGCATGTTAACTCTGACGAGTCCGGTAACTTCTTTCCAGAGCCCTGGCATCACAAAATGGATGCTGCTGCCACAGACACGAGTCTGGCCTCCTGCTGCTGGACGAAACTCCGGCAGGGGAGGCCTGGACAATAGGTTTCCTGTCCCAGGGAGGTGTGACCACCTCCCCAGACAGGACAATGTGTATTGGGGCTGGGCGGGAGCACTTTCGGGTGCTTTGAAGTCCTGCACTGGGGGCATATTTGGTGTCCCTGTGCATACCCCAGTTCAAACCGGATCAGGGGCTTGCAGCCCCTGCTTTGGCGCGAACTGGACAAAGGGAAAGGGGTGTAGCCACCCCTCTGCCCTGACCCACCCATAGGTGGGGCCACAGAGTAGTCCATCCCCTATTTTTGGAATAAAGGTAGGAACCCAGTCCTTAGGACTTTAGATTATACCTGGACGAAACTCTGAAACAGAATCCTGGACCTTCGACGCTCTACTCACGATTAGAGGACTGAAGAATCTCCCTTGGGGTCAAGGAGTGACTCCCCTGCTTGGCAGGCACCAAAGAAGCATCTGTCCGGTTCGCATCACTGAAGCTCCCGTCGGACGCCGAAGTCATCGCATCACCAGAGGTGGATTCTCAGACTTCCCCGAGGCTACCCTGAGTCCCCAGCAAAGCTGAGGCCCGTGGCTATCGTGGGTGACGTGAGACCGTGACCCCTGGACACCGAGCACATTTGCAAGTGCACCATCTTCTGGGTCTCCCAAGAAGTCGTGCTTTGGGCTCCGAGTAGCCCTAGCCTCCAGCACCACCTGCACCGAAGATCACTGGCCCCCACTCCACGAGTGTCCTGTAAGCCAGCTCCACGTGCAGCGTCACGAGGCTCCTTCGCGGTTGCTAGCCCATTGGCTAGTAGCCCTTAACGAAGGCCAATCTTTTCTTTACTTGGCAGTCTGGTTGCTCCAGGCCTGCCCTCACTTACCCTTGCTGGGTGAGTTCCCCAGACCTTGCTGGTCTGCATCATCGACGATCTACATCTTACTCGAGACTTGCCGTTGCCAAGGCCTGTTGGGTCCAATCTGGTCGCCGACACCTCTGCACTCGACAGACATCGAGCAACAGCCCGAATCCTGCTCCTGGTCGCCAACAACGCCTCCCGGACCTCGTGGCTGAAGAGTCAAGACGACCGTCAACGAACTTGAAGCACTCGACATCGGTGGGCATCTGTCCATCGCCCTCCTGGTCACTGGCTAGTGACCCAGACTCTGTCCCCTCTGCTTTCAGGTTCTTCAGAACTCCGATCCACTCTTGGATCCACCCGGACACTTTTCTCCTGGTCGCCAGCAGCACTTTGCAGCAGATCGCCATAAGAAACGACGACGAAACCCGACCCCGAAAGGCACCTATGCACCCGGCTTCCCTGGGTGAGGTAACACGAGTACTCCGGTGCTCCCGTGGGTAGAGACTCTTCAAAGTCCTAGCTCTCAAAGGGTTTTGTCCTAGTCCTCTTTAAAGTGTCCCTTTCCTCTATTTTCCCGATCCCGACTTTCTCCATAGAAGTTAACGGCGTATCGCGGTTGTGTATTTACACTGCACGCGTCTCCCGTGGGTCCCCTGTGTCACTACCTTGGGTGGTTCCTTGTGGTCCAAGCACTTCTAGAGGCTCTAGGCCTAGTGTCTAGTTCAGTCGTGGTTCGCATACCACTTTATTGGTATATGGTTTGAGTACGCCCCTAGGGCCCAAACGTGTATTTGTGCTATTACTGTGATTTAAGATCTTATAACCTATGTACTTCGAACTCTAGCCTCATAAAGAGACTAGAGGGGTGTGTTTAGTAATAAATACATATATTTTGAATATATACCTGGTGTGGTGCTCTTTCATTTGGTCACTCAAGAGATTATAGACTGGTAAAACAAGCTGCTTTACATTCCTTCAAGACTTAGCCTGAAGGCTGCTCTCCACAGCTACCACTAGGATAGCTTTCAATAAGGTTGTCTTTAACCTACCTACCATAAGAGTCGATTTGGACTGGTGCAAGGTGCCCACTATAATTAGTGGACAGCATATGCCAGGCCAACTTCTCACATTGGTGTGCAGCGTGTGGGATTCCAGCTTGCTATTGTTTTACCAGATAATCTCAATTGAATTGATCAACTGAAAACCACTAAAGGTACCTAAGGTACATATAATTTAAGCTTAGAATATCAGTAAGTTCTACTGAACTTAGAGTTGTGTGTTAAGGGATAGCACAACCCTTTCTACAACTCAAGAGAGTTTAGTAGGCCACACTAGAGTAGGTAGTGCATACACCACACCACACTAGTAATGTCTTTAAAAGCAGGATCTAGAGATGCCCTGCAGGAAGCCATTGAGCTTCCCCCTCCAAGTATGACACACTCCCATTCTTGGAACTGAGAGCTTTGTGTAACGTGAGGAAATTAAGGACAGGCCAAAGTCCCACCACCCAACACCTCCAGGAGTTGTTGGTGGCTTATGATCTTAGTAAGTCTTCAGAGACTGAAGGGGTAGGAGCAGAGGGTGGGCCAGCAGATGAGGAAGGGGCCAGGGGTACTACTACCCCCAGCCCCCTCTGAAACTGACCAGGAGGGTGACAATGACCCTGACCTGGAAAACCCAATCCCTTCTGGGGAAGATGAAGATGAGGATCTGGAGAACCACACCTTTGTCCCCCAGGAAGGATTATGAGTGTGCTCAGAAAGTCTAGGTCTCCTTCTCAGGAGTCTAACCACTCTGGCACCTCAATAGGGAGCTCTGTTTCTTCTCACAGGAGGGAATCCTCTCATGAGAGAAGAAAGAGACTGGTCCAGTATGAGGAAACTCAACTGGAGATCAGGAAGAAGCAATTGGCTTTAGATAGAGAATCCCTAGATCTCCTTAAAGAGAGAAGAAAGTTGGGACTAGAGTCCCATGGTGGCAGCCATATCCCTAGAGATAGGGAAAGGTCCTATGACCATAGGAACCTGAGCAAGATTGTCCCTCCCTACCAGAGTGGGGATGATATCCACAAATGGATAACTGCTTTAGAGAGGGCCTGTAAAGTACAGAAGGTCCCTCAGGAGCAGTGGGCAGCAATCTTGTGGCTCTCCTTTGCTGACAAAGGTAGAGACAAGCTCCTCACTGTTAGAGAGGAGGATGCTGACAATTACAAGGTCTTGAAGAGTGCTCTTATTGATGGGTTTGGCCTAACCACTGAACAGTACAGGTTGAAGTTCAGAGACACCCAAAAGCACAGACTCAAGACTGGGTAGACTATGTGGATTGTTCTGCCAAGGCTCTGGAAGGCTGGTTGATGGGCAGCAAGGTGTGTGACTTCTCAGGATTGTATAATCTGATAATGAGGGAGCAGATTCTTAATAACTGTCAAAACCAGCTGTTGCATCAGTACCTGGTTGACTCTGATCTGACCTCTCCCCAAGAATTGGGAAAGAAGGCAGACAAATGGGTCAGAACCAGGGTGAAGCAGAAGGTACAGAACCAAGGTGGGGAAACCAAGAAGCAAGATGCTAAGAACTCTGACAAGGGTGGGGAGAAGGGTAAAGATCAAAAGTCTTCATCAGGCCCCCAAAAATCTTCTTCTGGTGGGGATTCCCAGTCTACCAAGGGTAAAGGCCAAAGAAAACCATGGTGCAAGGTCTGTAAGCAAAAGACCCACTGGACCAGTGATTGCACCAAGTCCAAAGACTCCAGTCCAGCATCCACCAATGCCCCTAAGGCACCTGTTCCCCCTAGTACAGTTGGTGGAAGTGCTCCAGCCAAGGGTTTAGTAGGGTTCACCCTGGGAACTGAGTTGGGCTCTGACTTAGTCAGGGAACTGACTCAGGCTGTGTTAGTCTGTGATGGAGGCATGGATGTGACCTCCACTGTGAGTCCCAGTAATCTGGGCAAGTACAGACAACAGCCTTTAATCAATGGACGAGAGGCTTTGGCATTTAGGGACACAGGGGCAAGTGTCACAATGGTGACACAAGACCTTGTGCTACCTGGGCAAGTTATACTTGGTGAAATGTACCAAGTGACCAATGCTAGCAATGTCAGAACAGACCATACTCTGGCAGTTGTTAACTTCTCCTGGGGAGGGGTAACTGGCCTTAAGAAGGTTGTGGTAAGTGCAAACCTACCAGTCGAATGCTTGCTTGGCAATGACTTAGAGACTTCTGCTTGGGCAGAAGTGGAGCTCAGGACCCATGCAGAAATGCTGGGGATCCCTGCAGATGTGTTTGCTGTGACCAGGTCACAAGCTAAACTGTCTAAAACTGAACAGGCCTTGGATTCTGGAAGAATGGACCAAGTGCCTTCCAAGAGGAGGAGTAGTAGGGTTAAGGCAGTGCCTTCCCCTTGGCTCAGGAGGAAGATCAGTCCCTTGAGGGGGATGATCTCAGCCCTGAAGAAGGAACTGTCCCAGAGGAACTTGAGCCTGACCAGGTTGAGTTCTTGGGGACAGGGGGACCTTCTAGGGCAGATCTGAGCCAGGAGCAGCAGAGCTGCCCCTCCCTTGAACCCCTCAGACAGCAAGCTGCTGCTGAGGCTGCTGGGAAAGCTAGTGGTCCCCATACAGTGTATTGGGATGATGGACTCCTGTACTCAGAGAGTAGAGACCCCAAGCCTGGTGCTACCAGGAGGTTGGTAATACCTTTGAAGTTCAGGGGCTTCCTATTGACCCTAGCCCATGATATTCCCTTAGCAGGACACCTGGGCCAGAACAAGACTTGGGACAGAATTGTCCCTCACTTTCACTGGCCCCACATGTCTGAAGACAGTAAGGAGTTTTGTCGCTCCTGTGTAACCTGCCAAGCCAGTGGCAAAGCAGGTGGCACTACAAAGGCCCCCTGATACCACTACCTGTGGTGGGGGTGCCCTTTGAGAGGGTAGGGATTGACATTGTTGGTCCCATGGATCCCCAAACAGCATCTGGGCACAGATTTATACTGGTGGTAGTGGATCATGCCACCAGGTATCCAGAGGCTATACCCCTTAGGACCACTACAGCACCTGTGGTGGCAAGGGCCCTCCTGGGAATTTTCTCAAGAGTGGGCTTTCCTAAGGAGGTGGTATCAGACAGGGGTGCAAACTTCATGTCTGGGTACTTAAAGGCAATGTGGAAGGAGTGTGGAGTTACTTATAAGTTCACCACACCCTATCACCCACAATGCAATGGTTTAGTTGAGAGATTCAACAAAACCTTGAAGGGCATGATTAAAGGGCTCCCAGAAAAGCTTAGGCGTAGATGGGACATACTCTTGCCCTGCCTTTTATTCGCATATAGGGAGGTGCCTCAGAAGGGGGTTGGTTACAGCCCTTTTGAACTTCTGTTTGGCCACCCTGTGAGGGGTCCACTGTGCTTGGTGAAGGAAGGATGGGAGTTACCTCTCAAGCCCCCAAAGCAAGATATAGTGGACTATGTACTTGGTCTCCGCTCCAGGATGGCTGAGTACATGAAAAAGGCAACCAAAAACCTTGAGGCTAGCCAGGAACTTCAAAAGGCCTGGCATGACCA